>CM024670.1:49978255-51178255 GCA_014182725.1 Eucalyptus brandiana | reverse complement strand
GCAACTGGCTAGAGAAAGGAGAAAGAAAAAGAAAAAAGAAAACAAAAAGAAAAAAATGTAATAAAATTATTAATAATTTAAAATAAATTCTAAGTCACAAAAATATTTGGACTCGTATCAAACACATTTTTTTTTCGGGAGTAGAAATTTTTATAGTTACTAAACGCCTTAAAATGCTCAGAAATTATTCTAATATATATATATATTATTCTGAACAAAAACTGTTCCTGGGAATAGAAACATTATCAAACACACCCAAATAAAAAACTTACCTTTGATCATTCCCAATTCTAAGGGGAAAATGGGTGATCATCTGATTAGGGACCGCAAAAAAGATTAAACATAGTAATAAACACGTGCTAAATCAAATTTCATAAGAAGACATTTCCATCCTCATGCAGAGAAAGTGCTGGGAAGACGTCAGACAACGTGAGGAGACGATTTTCATTAATGAAACCTATAACGAAAATTTGTGAACTTTTAGAGGACACATCAGATTAAATCCGCCATTGATTGCGTGACAAAGAGAAAGGATGATATAATTGACCAAAGAAAACTTAGGTGATGTACCATTTTGGTTCCATAACTCTTGTGAAACTGATATTGGATGTTCGAACTTCTTTGTACCATCAAGTTTTTATAATCATTTTAATATCTGTAATTAAGTCTTCTAACTCATTTAGTCCGTGCAATCAAGTCATTTTGCTACTTGTTATTATCATCATCATAAACATGTTAATTTAGTAATATTTATATGAAAAAACTTTTGTATTCATTGTTGACATGGTGCCCAGAGCTATAGAATAGCGGGAAGTGAGTGCATATCTATCTCGGAAAATTAATAATTTTGA
The DNA here is from genome assembly GCA_014182725.1 of Eucalyptus brandiana. Lineage (NCBI taxonomy): Eukaryota > Viridiplantae > Streptophyta > Magnoliopsida > Myrtales > Myrtaceae > Eucalyptus > Eucalyptus brandiana. Next base: position 51,177,404 of record CM024670.1, on the reverse strand, counting down.
GATGTTTTCTTATAATGATTGTTTGTGTTGTTATGAAAAATTAGTTGATGGAAAATAATTTCATCAACAGCAACAATCGATCCCTAAATGTATCCGTTATTGATCAACAAATATTTTTGGTTAATTCACTTTTATGCGTAATACAAGTGATCATCTTAGGGATGTTTTTCAAATTACTAATTTTCTGTAAAGTAAACATATTCATAGGTCATGGAAAACTTTTGCGTATGTCACAGAGAGAGAGAGAGAGAGAGAGAGAGAGAGAGAGAGAGAGAGAGAGAGAGAGAGATATTTAGGTTGCAGCACGCCTTTTTTATTTTTATTTTTTGTTAAATATGATGGCACCTCGATAAAACTAAGGTTAAAACAGTAACATGACTTGATCTTGGTCCTCTATAATTCGGTTGCCTATAATTTGATCATTTGAGGAAAATGAACTTAAGCAGTAAATTAGCCCCTTAATCATTCGAATTCTCGTAATTCCATTTTTCTTTATCTGTCTCCATCTCCTTTCTTCGTTCCAAAAAAGAAAAAATAATCAAGAAATCTTATTATGTATAGTTACTGTGTTGAAAATCAAAATTATTTTAAATAAAATATATCCGCCAATGTCACGCCGCGATTTATTCAAAAGAAAAATTTGGGAGCGGCAAAGAAATTCATCGTAAGTTGTCTCTCATAATTGCTTCAGACATCAGAGTTATCAACGTTAAGTACAGGCTGATTCCCAATACGGACATATCGTGTTGACTGTCGTTGAATTCTCTCGGCGTGTCACGGACCGACCTCGATCCAATGGTCTTTTGTTAATCATTTGCGAGTTACATGCTTATATATGCTTTGAAGGTGAATCTGGGCTGTATGTTTGTAAATTGCATTCTTTTTTGTATCAGGTAAGTGCGTGTTGATGATGAGTACATAAGTCTTTGGACGCATGTCTTCGTTTTAAACATCATTTAGTGATTTTTCTTTTATTAAATTAGCTCTCTTTAGTCTGGCGTAAATTTGACTTTGAATTTAGTTCACGGGGTTCTTATCTCGAGGTTCAATAACAATGCTTTGTATATTCTTTACTCGACTCCTATCGAGTTTGCTTTCTCGTACTTTACCTTTAACTCGGATTGGTTGTGATTGTTTACATTCTCGGCTTTGTATACTCTTTCTCCAAGTTAAAGGATATCCGTGACTCCACCCTTGGACAAGAAATATGTGAATGAGGCTTAGATAGAGTGATGAATCTATGAATCCAAGTTCAAAGAAATGTCAATTACGATGAAATTAAAAAGTATTGGAGTGACAACTTCCCCAATTATGTTGCAGGCTTGTAAATTTGTTGCCTCGACCTCGACCTTCTCCTCTGTTTTCACTTTCCTTTCTCTTCGACCTAGCTTTGCATTTTTTGAGTGCAACTTTGCTTTGATCCATCTTTGATTTATTGTGCTTTAATATAAAGTCGTGAGTTATATATATATATATATATTAAATGTTACTCACATTTACATTAAACGCTGAGAAAAATACAAGAAAAAAAAAAAACCCTAAACCTATTGTAGTAGTACTAATTTATTCGTAAACCTTTTAGTTGAGACAATTTAGTTTTAAACTTTTTCACATCGATACCAATTATAGTCTATCCAGTAAATTTAGGCCAAAAATCGCTACGTAGACACGTTGTCTTATGTGACATAGCCAGCATTTTTCATAATATATTTGAATTTTCTGTTGTTTTCTTTTCTTTTCTTTTCTTTCTAAATTCTTTTTTTCCTTTTTCTTTTTTTTTTTTCTTTCATGTTGGCCGGCGAGCCCTCTTGGCCCTCGCTGAGCGCTGATGAGGGCAGCATCCCTTGCCAGATCTGGGTGAGGGTAGGCCTCATTGTTTGTGGGTGAGAGTGTGAAGGCTCGCACGTAATTTGGGCAAGGGCCACCTCACCCCCAGTTGGCAAGGGTGGCCGGCGAGGGCTTGTTGGCTCTCACCTTGTGACTGACGAGAGTCACTAGTATGAAGGGGAAAAAAAGGAAAGAAAAAATTTATAAAATACAAAAAAAAATTAAAATAAAAAAAAAACATACATGTTAACATTGGCTATGCCACATAAGATAATTAGAGTCCGCATCAATGGTTTTCGGCTTAAATTGATTGAATTGACTAAATTGGTACCAATATGAAAGGATTTGATATTAAATTGGCACAATTGAAATGTTCATAATTGAATCAATATTAAAGAAATAGGTTTGGGAATTTTTTGGGTTCTTTCTTCTGTTAAACGGGTGGGTCAGGTCGGGTTTGGGTTGGGTCATAAATGATTTGACCCAAATTAACCCATTTAACCCGTTTATGACTCATTTATTGCAGTGCAAATTTTTTGACCCGTACCTGATCCTGATCCGACTTATACTTAACTCATACCTGACCCACTTAACTAAACCTAAGAAAGCTTATTTCTTTTACATATATATTCAAAAAAATGGTATTGTTAAAATAATTTTATGTAACAAAAATTTAATCGACAATTTTTATAATTTTTAAAATAATTATTTTTAAAAATCGAATTTTAATTATTTTTTTATTATTTAAAATTAAATTTTAATTATTTTTATTTTTAAAGAATCTAATTTTTTTCTTTTTTTTTTGTTCTTCTTCTTCATTGGCCAGCCACCGGCCATGACGACGCCGGCGATCGACCACAAGTGAGCCTCAAGCTTAGCGAGCTCAAGGCTCACTAGATCAATGAGGCTTGAGCTTTGCTTTTGGACATCGGTGAGCTCAAGGCTTACCGGATCGGCGAGACTCAAGCTCGCCCCTCGTTGGATCTGGCGAGGCTCAAGCCTTGCCCAACTTCGGCGAGTTCGAGTCTCGCTAGATCGGCGAGGCTCAAGCCTCATTGGACGTCAGCAAGGCCTCCGGCTCGCCAAATCCGGCGAACTTGAGGCTCGCCTAGGTGGTCGCCGGCCATCGCCGTGGTGGCCACCGGAAGGAGGAAGAAGAAAGGAAAAAAAGGAAAGAAAAAGAAAAGAAAAGAAAATTATAATTAAAATAATTATAATTTCGATTTTTATAAAATATATATATATATATATATATATATATATATATATATATATTTTTTTTTTTTTTTGTAAAGTTAAAGAGGGAAGATAGAGATTGTGAGGTTTTGGTTGAAAATGGGTTCTAAATCAAACCCATTGAAGACCCACTTAAGACCCATTTATCTTAATTTTTTAATTGTTAAACCCATTTAATTAGTTTCTTCAAAAAATAAGTGACTCATATATGACCAATTTATGATTTAAATGAGTTATATATGGGTCTAAGACCCATTTTGCCACCTCTACCCATTAAACACCTCTTAAAACTATGTTTGGTAAAAATGGGTACTAACACTCTCATTCTAGAAAATCTAATTTCAAAGACATTCATCACAACAACCGCTATGAAATTATAGTTCCTCCTTTCTTTATGATAATGGAAGATAGCTACTAAAGCTTCAAGGAATAAAGAACTTGTGCTCTTTCTTTTTATTTGATTATAAAAAAAAAAAAATTATCTTGCTTTTCTCCCTTTCGTAATTGTCGATGGTGTCAATAAGTCATGAACAATGGTGAAAAGAATAGGAAAATTTGTGGATCTTCTTTTCCATCATTTTAGAACGTTAATGTCGCATTCGCTGACTTTATCAACGTACTTGGAATAATTTTTACAGGTACGCCTCCGACTCATTGGTAGATGAAAAAGAACCACCGACAGGTTGTGGAGCGTTCTTCTTATGAAATAAAGACCAAAATATGTTTCTAGACACTACTCGATGAAGGCGTGATCTCTGTCCGTTGGTGGAACTCGTGGTATCGAATCGACTGACGTGTGCAGCATACATATTTCAAAACCAATTCATCACCATTGCCAACATTTGCTCCACTTAGACCTCCTCTCCCAGTCTCAAATTTTCTTGGTGAGGAATAAGGAGAGTTTGAGCCTCTCCAGGTTGAACCTCAAATCCAAAACAATGGATGTCAAAAGAACAGGCGGAATAATCTTTCGATAGTTTATGACTTTTGCCTTCATGGCCACTATTGTTGTGACACCAGTGCTACTTGTGGAACATATATTTTCCGCTGTTCTTTATGTTACGTGATAAATGACAACACTCAATTGCTCTTTCAATTACATACACATGTTAATTTTAGCAAAGATATGAGTTTAATTTGCTAACAGAGGCTTAAAGCAGATATATAAACTGAAAATAGAGAAGTTGCAATCGTTTTCTTCCACAACGAATTGAATAAATTAGCCAACCCACCAGGATAGTTTTTACATTATACTTTAAGGGACGGGATTTACGGAAGTAAAGGTCTTATTTATGATTTCAGTGGAGTTAATATTTATGGACGACTATTGTCATAAAATTACATAGTTGTTAACAGATGTGATGAAACTATAGATTATGGTGTGAATTATATTATATAAATGGTCCATGGCTATTAGAACTAATGCTGAAGGAGTAAGAAATGCTTGGGTGTTTGTTGTAGTAAAAATGATTTTATATTAGTGCATTGATGTAGGGAAATTTCCATGGCCTATCCACTACCAAAAGCTTTCTTTCTTGTTAGAAAGAATTTCCAACGTATTAAAAAAAAAAAATCCTATCACCATCTAAGGTAGAATATTTTGAAGTCTAAAAGTAAGTCTTCCTAATATATTCATATGACTCTCCTAACCAATTAATTAATCAATGATTTACTTGATCGTCACGTTAATATTTCCGAAGTTTTTATTCAGGTAAATGAAACATATCACACCTTCATCGTGAAGTTCACGGCTCACTTTAATTAAAAATAGAATAAAGTAAGTACAACATACAACTAATAATCTACTTATAAATTAAAAATTCATGGTAAATATGATTTGATTTGGGTTCGCATCGAGACCTCATTAAACTAAACCAAATCGAAATACAGTGTAACTTCACTTAATTAAAAGAAACTATTCGTAATGGTGCTCCAATAATGATTACGCGGAAACTACACTAAAACGGAATGTCTAATAAATTCGGTATCTTTGGTGCCATGTCCCTTATCATGATTCGGATGATACAATGTCATCGTTGTCCTCTTGTTCACGTTGACAATGTTCCTCTAGAGTCAATTCTTACAAAAAGAATTATGTCCTATGACAGCCATTTCTAAATTTTTCGCAGAAGTTGGATCTATTGTCTTCCCAAATTCATTGGCTAGTATTGAACATGGAATTTGATGGTACCATATTGCTTATAGGTTCAATTAGTCAAAAGTCATGGTGGAAAGATTGGGAAAATTGGTGGTTGCCCTTTTCCATTATTCAACCCTGTTGTCTTCGCCAACTTTATTATTATTATTATTATTTTGGACGAAAAAGCTGATATATTAGATGAAAGGGGAAATACAACCAGCTAGAAGAGCATCACAGAGCACAATATTCAGGAAAGGAGGGGGAGGGAAAACGAGCCAATTCCGGGATGAGCCTTGAGCCCTATGGGCTTTGGCGGCCCAATCCGCAGCTAGGTTAGCCTCTCGACTAGCATGATTGAGCGTCGCATTATGGCACTGGGAGAGAAGAGCGTGGAGAGTGGCGAAAAGGTGTCTTTCTTCCCAGGGCTGCGGCCGCTTCTGTTGAAGAACCTCCAGCAGTATAAGGCAATCGGATTCAACCGCTACACGATGGAGGCGTAGTCCCTGCTTGATGAGATGCTGGAGAGCCCTAATCATGGCGAAGATCTCTGCTTGGAACGCCGACTTCGCAGGTACAGTAGTGGTAAACATATCAGTGACTTCTCCTTTACTATTTCGGTAGATACAAGCTATAGCTCTGTGACGATTGCCTGACACGAAAGCCCCATCAATGTTGCATTTGATGATGCCTTTATCTGGTGGTTTCCATCGGTGATCCATGCTGACTTGTGATTTTGGAACCCTAGATTTTGGGGATTTAAGACTGTCGAAGATGCGGCACTGGGTGATTGCATTATCCACCGCCTGGATGGGATTCGGAACGTTCTGCCGGAAGATGGCGTTGTTGCGATGGCACCAGATCTCCCACAACAGGTTCGCAATGACTTCAAAGGTTGGGGAAGAGTGAGGATGAGTGGCACGAGTAGCCAACCAAGCATCCAATCTTTTTACTGAGGTAAGAGAGACAGGTATTCTGATCTGGGCGTTTTGCCATATATTGCGAGTCCAGTTACAATAGAAAAATATATGTTCAACGGTTTCTGGGGTTTTTTGATCACACAAAGTGCAGTAGGGATTGGGAGAGAGATGTCTGATGTATAGGTTGTCTTTTGTTGCTATGGCATTTTTGCAGGCCAACCACAGAAAGACTCGGATTTTAGGAGCTGTGTCCATATGCCAGATTCTTTTCCACAATTGATGAGGAGGCCGATAAGAAGATGAGGCCATTACAGGTAAGGTTCGGTGTGTTGAAAGTAAGTAGTGATAGCAGCTCTTAACTGTAAAGGATCCTGATGATGTGGCTGTCCATACTAAGTGATCAGAGTTGAGTGATGAATTGATAGGAGTGTTTTGGATAGCTTCACTAACCTGGTTATTGAAATAGTTGGTAATAATCTCTGATTTCCAAGTTGCCGACGAAGAGTCTAAAAGATCAGCTACTTTGAGGGGTTCCCCTGCAGCTGCACAGCCTCCTAATTTACCAATAGATAGCCAATAGTCTGATCGGATGTTAATGTTTGAACCATCTTTCACCAGCCATCGAGTTTTAGGAAGGATAGCATCCCTACCCTTTAATATACTGGTCCACCCCCAAGAAGGTCTATAGCCTGAATTGGCATGTTGAAAAGAAGAATGTTTAAAATATAGACCTTTAAACAACTGAGTCCAAAGTGCATGGGGTTGCTGAAGAAAACGCCACGCTTGTTTTCCGATCATCGCGAGATTAAAAAGAGTTAGATCTCTGAATCCCATTCCCCCATCAGTTTTCGATTGCTTCATCTCTGACCATTTCATCCAGTGTATGCCCGACTCATTTTGCTGTTTACTCCACCAGAAACGTGATATCTTGCTTTCCATTGATCTGCAGAGAGACAAGGGGAGTAGAAAAAGGGACATCGCATATTGAGGTAAGGCCTGTATGACTGCCTTAAGTAAAATCTCCTTACCCCCTTTAGATAAAAAGTTTTCCTTCCAACTAGCTAATTTTGCATTCGTTTTTGCCAAAATCCAGGAGAACATCTCACGTTTAGAACGCCCCCAGTCAGAAGGGATTCCGAGGTACTTGCCAAAGCTGCGCACCACAGGTATTCGAAATTCTTCTTGTAAAGTCTCCTGTAATGTTAAAGGACAATTCTGGCTGAAAAAGATGGCAGACTTATTCCTGTTTAGAAGTTGTCCAGTGGCATGGCATTACTGATGCAAAAGCTGAGTGAAATTTTGACTTTCAGAGAGTGAAGCTTTGAGAAAGAACACTGCATCATCAGCAAAAAATAAATGAGAAAGCTTAGGGCAGGTTCTGTTAAATTGGATCCCCTGTAAATGACCCATATTGATTGCTTGCTTGATAACTGTTGATAAAGCATTAGCCATTAATATAAAAATGTAGGGGGAGAGGGGGTCTCCTTGGCGGATTCCTCGAGTAGGTGTAAAATATGGTAGTTGTTCTCCATTGAAGCGAATACTATAGGAAACCGTTGTAATGCATGCCGCCATAACCATCTTTACCCATTGATGTGTGAAACCCAACTGTTTTAAGTATGCTGCAAGGAAGTCCCACTCCACACGATCATAGGCTTTCTGCATGTCAGTCTTGAGAATAAGATTGAAGTGTTTTGTTTTAGATCTAACTTTGAACTGGTGGAGTACTTCCTGAACCATCAGAATGTTATCTTGAATCTGTCGTCCACTGACAAAAGCTGCTTGTTCTGGATTAATCAAGCTGAGGAGCCAACATTTCAATCTGTTTGCCATGACTTTGGCAATAATCTTGTATGCAAAGTTACAGAGACTAATAGGACGATACTGGTCAATGCTTTCAGGGCGATGAACTTTGGGAACCAAGGTGAGTATCGTTCGGTTTAAGTTAGGAGGCATATGACCAGAGTGGAAAAAGTCTTGCACAGTCTTGACGATTTGTTTTTTGATGATGTTCCAGTGATGCCGGTAAAAGAGACCATTGAGGCTGTCGGGACCAGGGGCCTTGGAAGGACCCAATTGGGAAGTAGCAGTGGAGACCTCCTCTTTTGTTACTAGACTCATAAGATGAGTATTCATTTGTGAGGTAACTATTGTGGGGCATTTGCAGAGGAATGGAAGAAAATCCCTGGGACCCACCGAGTGATAAAGCTGAGTAAAAAAATCCAGAGTCATGGATTTAAGCTGATCAGGCTCTCTATGCCAGTTCTGGTCTTCATCCTTGAGTAAGCAAATTCTGTTTCTCTGTCGCCTTTGCACTGTACAAGCGTGAAAAAATTTTGAGTTCTTGTCTCCCCATGCTAACCAGTTAAGTCTTGAACGCAGCGCCCAGAATTGTTCTTCCTGATTCCAGAGTTGGTGAATTTCAGTACGAATTGTAGTGGCTAAGTCTTTATCTCCACTTTGATAGGATTTTTGATTTGTAAGGGTCTGAAGTTGTTGCTTTAGTTGCAGAATCTGCTGCCTGGCATTACTGAAGCGAGAGCGACTCCAGGTGGTTAACTTGTGAGAAAGTGCTTGCAATTTAGAAGGTAAGGAGGAGTGGTTTCTCGCCCATACTGCCTGAACTATTTCAGTACATTCTGTATGTTGATTCCAGTAAGCTTCATAGTGAAATCTCTTGCGTGGTTTAACAGGCAGATAATGGGTATGCAACAGAAGCGGGGAGTGATCCGAGCCAATCGATGGTAAAGCAAACACCGTAGTTGAAGGATATATAAAATTCCAGTCCGAAGAGCAGAAGGCGTGGTCAAGCTTCTCCTTCACTAACTCATCCCCATCCCGATTGTTAGACCAGGTGAACTCACAACCTTTACTATCTAGCTCTATTAACGCACAATCATCAAGTAATTGCCGAAATGATGACATTCTGTGATAATTAGCAGGTCTTCTTCCCATCTTCTCCCAGGGGAATTGGAAGTCATTGAAGTCCCCGATACATAACCAGGGTAAGTTAGTGGTTTCATGAAATATCCGGATCGAATTCCAGAAATCCTGCCGAGGAAGAAAGGAAGCAGGAGCATGAAGACAGGTAAATTGCATGGAGATTGATGTCTGAGTATCCAAAACTAACATATGTACATAATGCTGACCCGAAGAAAGAACCGTAATGTCAAACAGGTCATTCCAAAATACTGCAAGACCTCCAGATAAGCCTTTAGGATTCCTCAAGAAGGAGTGGGAGAAAGCAAATCGACGCTGTAAGTGCTTCAAAACTGAATCTGAATTTTTCGTTTCCATCAAGAACATAAGGTCGGGCCGTTCAGAAGCTATCAAAGCCTGTAAGGCTTGAATTGTCAGGGGAGTGCCCAACCCCTGACAATTCCAACTTAACATTTTCATTTTGACTGTGGGGGCTGTTTAGGGCCAGCCGCCAAAGCCCAAGAAGAGGGGTCATCCACCTCAATAACAGGGGTGTCTAGTAAAGTGGATTCATCCAACTCTGGTAGAGGATTTGATCGAATCTCGTAAGGGGAGTATCGCTTAGGTTTCTTACTAGATCCAATTCCTAGCTGTGATCTAGGAGATGTGTGTTTTTTCTGATGCATAAAGCCAGAGGATGAAATTGAAGTACCCTTCAACTTTGCATCTGTAGGGACCAAGTCAGTGGTTCTGGAGTTCATCACAGCAGTTGCAGGTGGGATAACAGAGGGAGGGGTGGGGATCGCAGGAGCTGAAACTGCGGGAGGTAAAGCTAAAAGAGGGGGGTGGATAGTGGGAGGAGTTTCAGGTATGGTTTCTTCCATTGGTTCGACCTGTGATAGAGGATTGTAAAAGGCATCCCAATAGGGGGCCGTGGCTTTTTTAATCTCTGCTCGTAACCAAGGGCCATACACCATTGTTTCACGGCCCTCAAATTGAGATTCCTCATAAGGGAAGTCCTTACAAGATGTTGCATAATGTCCTAATTTCCCACATGAGTAGCAATAATGGGATAGGCGCTCATACCGAAAATCAAGCCAAAGGGGTTTTCCAGCAATACTAATAAGCTTCCCTGATTTTAATGGTTGTTTCAGGTCAATCTCGACTCAAATTCTCCCAGAGGTATTATGTTTGACCTCCTTCACACTACCCAGTTGCTGAACTGCGCGGCTTAAAAGTTGAGGGGTGTTCCATTCCAAAGGTAAACCTATAACATGAACCCAGAATGGACATGTGGAAAAATCATAACAATGAACCGGGGTGTTTGGTTTCCAGGGTCGTAAATTTACTAGATGACCAGAGAACAGCCAGGGGGTTCCATCTAATGCTCTTCGTTTTTCTGTTTCAGTACGAAATTTGATGATGTATAGGCCACCATCGCTAGAAGATATATCCACATGATCAACACGCCAGGCCTTCGTCATAGCAACTTGAAAAGCAGGTAAGTTGATAGTGGGATTTGTAAAAATATTACCAAACAGAATGAGGCGACACTCTTTGATTTTGTTGGTGGCTTGTATATCTTCCTAGGCTTCCAATTCTTGTTCCGCACAAAGTCTTCCGAGTCGGTGACACAAGGAAGCGATATGGGATGAGTCATCTTTATCATCCGTAGTCATAGCGTTGCCGGTGATAGAGAAGAAGATTAACAGAGAGGGACCCAGACCAGTGAACGAAAATTCGAGGGTTGCATGTCGAGGATCGGCGACATGCAAATGGGAACTCGACAGAATTCCACTAGAGAGACAGTTCGGGATGAACAATCCGAGAGCGATAGTGGAACAAAAAGAGACAGAGAAACTTGAGAGAGAACGGAAGTGAAGAGAGCAGAGGAAAAGAAGAAGTTGAGCTGTGGAGGAGCGGAAAAAGGATGTTCAGAAAGAAGAACTCGAACATAACGCGAGAGAGAAACTCGAACATAACGCGAGAGATTAAGAGTCTCTTCGCCAACTTTATTTAATGTATCTGAAGTAGTCTATTTGCGAGCATGCCTGGACTTATTGATAGATGGAGATGAAGACCTGGCAAAAGCTTGTGGGGTACTCTCTTTTTCTTACAAAACAAAGACCATATTGGTCGTCGTTCATGGAAATGGCACTCATCGTATCGCATCGACTGGCATATATCCCAGACCAACTCTTGCCATGGCCAATATATGTTCCACTTGGACCTCCTCATCCAATCCTAGCTTTCATAACACGGAACAAGGAGAGTTTCCCACCCCACTTACTTGAACCTAAAATACTAAACAGTGGATGTCTACAAAAATAGAAAATTGTCTTTTTTTTTTTTTTTTAAATTGAGGAATTTCCCCTTTATAGCCACTATCAGTGTGATACCGCTGCTACTTGTATAGCGTAAATTTTCTTAGCTATTCTCTTCGTTACATGGTCAATGACAGTCAATTACCCTTTTAGTTGATATATTTGAATGGCTCATGGCTAAACTTATCTCTGTTATTTATGAGGCAAATTCAATGGGGATTTTCAACAATATACTTTTGCACAAGAATCTCATGAAGACTAATGCTTTCTATATGTATTTTAATAAATATTTTTACATTACAGACAAAACCTTTTGAATTGAAAATATCAAGATAATTTACATGCGATCTATATAGTCTTCACATTTCAAATTCATATATATTTAACATTTGATGTCCAGTAATAATTTCAATTTATTTCTTGACTTGTCTTCCTTACGTCAATGATCAAGAGTACATAATCTTTTATTCTATTATATTTATTAATCATTTTTTTACTTGCTGAACTGTAACTCGCATTTGTCCGACATTTCAGACTTTAGAGTTGAAAGTAATTCCAAACGAGGCGGGAGGATAGAAATTTCTTCGGTTCTTTCCGATCGATTGTAGTCTTTTTCTATTATACTTCAAGGATAAGATAAAAGCCGGACTTAATGAACTACGTTGGTTAGATGATTCTCTTCCCTTTCTTTTTAGTTACATAAATGAACAGTTTCTGATTTGAAATTTCCCTAAAGTCCGAATAAGAACATCATAATTACAAATAGAACATTTTTTATCATAATAAAGTACATATCGTATGCGCATTACATAGTGTCGTGTTTTTCTTACATATCATAAACATCATCCACTCATTCCCGACACCACCCAGAGTTGCTAAAAGTGTTGGATATTTCAGTAGTTTTTGAAATTTCAAATGCTGTTATTTTTGTAACAGTTTTCTATCGTCATCAATTTGTAACCGTTTTTATCCATCATTAATATATAATGGTTTTGAACATTTTACAATGGCCCTATGTCGTATAACGACTTTGTAACATTTGATTTATTTATAAACCTCCATTATTTGTAACGGTCATGTATTAATTATCAACAAATTTATAACGGTTTCTAAATGGCTCTCTTTTTCTTTTACAGATAAATAATTACTTTGAGTGTAATTGAAAAGTAATATCAACATACCAAAGCTAGAATATCATTATTTCTCTTTTCCTATCTTCTTAAATATCAATATACCAAAATAACAATATTCTTGTTTCTCTTTATGTTTTTTTTTTTTTTTTTTGGTTGGGTTATACACATAACTTTCTTTTATTTCCTTCTAATATTTAGTACGCAATATAGAAGAAAGTCTGTTGTATCTCGGTACAGTTGCATTTCACTATAATTGACAGCATTAACGCCGACACCATCCTGCCATTTCAGTTACTCGACACCAAGTTTAGCCGCTTCTTTAGCATCTGATTTTTTTTTTTTTTCCGTGAGCTAGATAACCCAGCGGCGGATAATTGCATAATCGTAATTAGGACATTCGATTTGTTAGAAAAGCATGACACTTGCCATCTTCGAGATGTTAGTCATGTAGAGACTTTGGTAAATCAAGTACTTTGGTAATTTTTTTTCAGAGTTTCCTAAAATCAACTTTAATCACTTTCAATTCATTGCTCATCTCTAGAAGAAAGAAAAAAAAAAACGCTAACAGCCCTAGTATCATAAAAGCAACTTCGTGAGCAATTTATTCGCAATAAAATTATGTGAAATATGATAGGGTATATATGAAGATGGTAGGAAAATAACATACTTGCAGACTATGATTTTCATGGCTTCCTTTGAATGTTCAGTGACTCTAGATATCCTGCGAAATGGTGACAATGACAAGTCAACCGCAAAATATACCAAAAAAAAAAAAAAACAACAACAACAACTTTTTTGGAAGTTGTTACTTGGAGCTCTTAAGGAAGGTTCGTAGAAAAAGCATATAAGAGTGAGAAAGAAAAACGGGTAGATCCCGCTCGTTTCATGGAAAAAAAACTTCACGAAAACGTTTTTCGGATTTTCTAGCGTTTGTTGGAAAATTAACCGGTCAAAGAAAACATTTTCCGTTATGAAAAAACACACCTTCAAAAGTGGGGCAAAAGTTTTCCACTTATTTTCCATTACTTCTTCCACCTCACTTTCTTTCACCAAACATATTTTCTTTTTATTTTCATGTTTTATTTTTCTTTTTTCTTTTTTGAAAAATCAAGTTTTTAATTTCTTTTTCTTTCCTTTTCTTTTTCTTCTTCCCTGGCCAATCACCGACCATGGCGATGGCCGATGACTAGCCACAGGCCAGCTCAAGCCTTGCCATCGGTCAGAGAGGTTCAAGCTCGTCGTATTTCTATAAGGTCAAGCCTCGCCTAATTTGGCGAAGTTGAGATCACCTAAGGTCGGCAAGCTCGGGCCTCACCAAATCCAGGAAGCTAGGTGAGGCTTGGGCCTTGCCCAAGGTCGCTAGAGCCTCATGGACCTCCAGTGACCTCCGGCAAGGCTCGAGGGCCCCCTAGCTCCTTGAATCTGGCGAGGCCCAAGCTAGCCAGCCTTGCCAAGCTCGGCCTTGCCGGCTTGGGGTGAGGCTAGAGCTCATCCATGGCCAATCACCAATTGCCATCGTAGCTGGTGACCAGCCAAGACCAAGGAAGAAAAAAAAAAAAAGAAAGAGAAAGGAAAAAAATTAAAAATTGATTTAAAATAATAAAAATTTATTGAAAAAGTGCATGCAGAAAAAGATTTTCCTTACCAAATGATAAAAATATATTTTCTAATTCATCTTTAAATTTTAACCAACATTGAAAAATATGGTTATTTTCCCGGAAAATAGCTTTCTAGAAAACAATTTTTAGAGATGCTATGTTTTTCGCAAAATGAACGGAGCCTTAAATCCATTCTCACGGCCATTGAGATAAGTGAGGAATGATTAATATCCTTTTTCCGGTGAAAATCAATCAAGCCCCCCCGAGATCCATCTCGCCGGCAAACCATGGAAATAAATTTGCATTTACACTGCCTTTGTGCTCCTGACGCGATGGACTCAATTATTATTGGTTGCATTTGATGTCTTGACCATTTGATAACGGGTCATGCAAGGCATGACTTGATATTGAGTGGCTTTAGGTGACCAGCGATCAGAGAAAAGAACTTTAACGATACACCAATGTCCTCTTTTTTTTGTTCTTTTTCTTTTTTGTGAATCAAGGTCAAAGTTCGTATAACTAAAACAACGAAAATTGTATCTTCCTCGAGGAATGTGTATTTTTCTGCCATTATATAAACGGAAGTTCTCAGGTTGATTTTTAAAAACAATGGCGTCCTACTTCTACATTAGCTTCATGCCCGTACTTTTGTGTGCACTCTTTGTCATTCAGGCATCGGAGTTTAGTCACTCCAAGGTCTCAACAAATGTAAGTTGTATTGGCGCTGAGAGGGAAGCTCTTATCAAGTTCAAGCAGGAGCTCACCGATCCTTCCAGACGTCTATGGTCATGGATTGGCGAGGATTGTTGCAAGTGGCAAGGAGTCGCATGCAACGAGAAGACTGGTCACGTCTCGAAGCTCGATCTCCATAATCCCTGTGATGGCTTAGAGAAGTGCAGTTTGGGAGGTAAGATAAATATTGCTCCAAACAAACTGAAATATTTGAAGTATCTAGACCTCAGCTTCAACAATTTTTCAACCCAAAAAATTCCAGAATCCTTAGCTTCTCTTAAAAAGCTGGAGTATCTCAACCTCTCAAATGGAGGTTTCTATGGAGAAATTCCTCATCAGCTGAGTAATCTTTCCAATTTACGGTACTTGGATCTTAGTAGTGAGTGGTCGGTGCACTCTTTAAAAATAGAGAATCCTCAATGGCTATCCACATTTTCTAACTTAAAGTACTTGGATCTCTCTAATACATATGGTCTAGATACCAAAGAATGGTTAAGTCCTATCAACATGCTTTCCTCCTTGGAGTTTTTAATATTGAGTGGATGTGGTTTGGAAGATGTTCCAGCCTCCCAGCATGTCAATTTCACTTCTCTTAGATTCCTTGATCTAAGTTACAACTCCGTGAATTCATCTATTCCTCCTTGGTTTCAAAACTTCAGTAAACTCGAGTATCTTGATTTAAGTAATAATGATCTCCAAGGAATATTCCCTGCTGTCATCCTTGAAAATAGTCTGTGGCTTAGATTCTTTGATGTCTATGGAAATAAGCTAGAGGGTGAACTTTTGAAAAATTTGAGCATTTTCTGCAATCTACAAGTATTGAGCTTGGGTTATAACAAATTTAGTGGGAGGATTTCTGACATCAAAGGTGATGCTTTGATTTGTGGACAAAGCAACTTGAAGACTATTGATGTTTCCAACAACAATTTCAATGGTCACTTGCCCAATCAATTTGGAAATTTCAAAGATCTCGAAATCCTTGATCTTTCATGGAACTCAATTTCAGGTCCTATTCCCACTAATGTGGGCCAACTATTGTCTTTGAGAATGTTGCAGCTCTCTTCTAACCAATTGAGCGGAAACATTCCAGAAAGTATTGGGCAACTATCCAATCTAGAGGTAATGGACATTGGTGATAATCAATTAGATGGAGTTGTCAATGAGCTTCACTTTTCAAGTCTCACCAGCTTGACCTTGTTGTACTTTTGGTGGAATGAGCTTGTTATAAATGTTAGTGCATCTTGGGTTCCTCCTTTCCAAATTCAAGCAATTTTTATGTCAAGTTGCAAAGTGGGACCGAAATTCCCAAACTGGCTTCGAACACAAAGGACCCTTTCAGCTTTAGACATGTCAAATGCTAGCATCTCGGATGAAGTTCCCTATTGGTTATCTGGCGTTTTATCTGACATTGAAGAGTTGAATCTCTCGGGCAATATGCTCAGAGGAAAAATTTCCCAAATTATAGGGAAAAAGATGCCACTATTAACACTAATGTCACTTTCTAGAAATAACCTTAGCGGTGGCATTCCAAATTCATTATGCATGTCAGATTTTTTGTCCTTTCTTGATCTCTCTAAGAACCAACTATCTGGGAAACTTCCGCAATGTTGGAGGAAGTCGCAAGCAGATTTGCATTGGATTTTATTGGGAGACAACCGGTTAAATGGTCAAATTCCAAACTCTCTATGCTATCTAGAGGGATTAGGACTTCTAAGCCTCCATGGAAATGGCTTGAATGGAGTGATTCCAAAATGTTTACTGAATCTAAATTTAGAAATCCTCGATCTTAGTGATAATCAATTCACTGGTAGAATACCTCAGTTTGGACGACACTCTCAATCATTTAGGATAATCGATCTTGAGAAAAATTACTTCACCGGAGACATTCCTTTGGAGCTATGCCATCTTCCTAACCTCCAGCACTTAAGCCTAGCACATAACAACCTTTCTGGAGGCATTCCTCATTGTTTCAACAACTTCGCAGATGTGGGGTAATTCCACTTTTTATCCATATGGGGGATTTGTGTCGGGGGTTTCTATTATGGTTAATATAAAAGGAAGAAGCCTAGAATTCACCAAGACACTCCTATATTTATTTTCCATTGATCTTTCCAGTAATGCATTAGACGGACAAATACCAGAAGGATTGACTAGGCTTGCTCGACTTCAGAATTTGAATCTCTCTCAAAATAAGTTGATTGGAAAAATCCCTTCAGATATTGGCAAATTGAGAGATTTAGAATCATTGGATTTATCTAATAACAAGCTATCGGGTGAAATCCCTCATAGCATATCCAATTTAGACTTTTTAAGCCGTTTGAATCTTTCATATAACAATTTGTCCGGTCCCATTCCATCGAGCAATCAACTACGCACTCTGGAGGATCAATCTATTTATCATGGCAACAATGGACTTTGTGGAGCTCCTCTTTTGAAAGTTTGTCCAGGTGATGAGCATAATAATATGGATAGACCTTATGGTCACAATACAAGTGAAGATGAATCTAACGAAGGTAACTTCGTTCTTAATTGGTTTTACTCAGGATTGGGATGGGGTTTTGCAATGGCATTAATGGGATTATGTGGTATATTGCATATCAATCAATCTTGGAGGACCTCCTATTTTCAGAGAGTGGATAGGATTATTCAAAAAATTTTGCTCTTGAGGATGATTACTATGCTTTGGTTCAGGAGAGCCTTTCAATTTCAACTATGCAATTAAGAGGTTATCTCTCATGATCTGTATTTTCTTTTCCTTATACTCATTTATTCTGTTGATACATGTTGCTAATTATTTATATATTTTGTCCTCACATTTGTGAGCCACAGGTGGCACCTTTATGAAAGTACAGGTTGATTAATCCAATTTTGGAGACATGTGCCACTACAATTGCTATGAAACTAATAGTTCATTTCTTTATGATGGACGATTGCTATTGAAGCTTCAAGTAATAAAGAAGTTGTGCTCATTATTATCCAACATTTCTCTCTTTCTTTCCGTTTGGTGATTAAAAAAAAAAAATCTCTTGCTTTTGTCCTATAAAATAATATGTATATGTTTAATGTGAAATGAGCAGATTATGTGAAATTAGACAAGCCTACTATTCCATATTTGAAACACCGCTTGGTGCTGCTAGCACGTGAAAACCGTTGATAACTATCAAAATGTGTTTAACAACAAAAATTTTAGTTGGTAACTTTGTTGACCCTTGAATTTTTTTTTTCTTAGTAAGCAGTAAGAGATTATATTAAGCTTTAACCAACTATACAAGAGGAGGTCACGGCACCAAAAAACTTACACTCAAAACGAACAGAAATCGTAGCAAGTGGAAGGGTGCCGAGACAAGAAAAACAGCCAGCAGCGGCAAACAAACAGGCCACAAGAGGTAGCAGGACAACAAGGAAAGCCTAAACAATGGCAGACCAACAAACCACAAAAAACAAAAGAAGGCAGGGCCCCGGATGACAGTCAAAGCCCCCCAAGCCAGGCTTGTTGACCCTTGAATTTTTGTCGACACATCAAGCATTTTTTTTTTTTTTTTGTAAAAAGAAAAAAATGAGAGTAAGCATTGAAAAAATCCGAAAAAAAATAAAAGGAAGAAAAGTTAAGTCATTAGTGAGGTGTTTGCTAGTGTGTCAAATGATACGGAGGATGAAAGTGAAAATATCATTAAACCATTTTCCTACATCAAACCATTTGCGTTTAATTTTCGCATTATCAACAAAATCTTGGTATATTTTGTCTTTGAAAGGAAGCTTGAGGGGCGGTTATTGACACTTGAATTTTTGTCGATTAAGTGAATTAGCATTGCAATCCATTCGTGCGATACCCAGCTATTTAGCTCAGGCGGCCCATACTACTCAAGCCCAAATAGAGACTAAGTTTGTTTGGTCTGAAAGAAAAACTCAATTGAGTTCACAACCCATTTGAACTCTGACTTGGAATTTTCAACAAAAATGACCCATCCAAGTGAAAAACAAAGAAAGCCCATTTATTTAACACAATAACCCATCTGTCCATGGCTCGTTCTGTCTCGCTCTCTCGGCGACGTCAACGCATGCTAAGATTGAGTGAGGCCATTCATTTCAAATTCACCTTGCATAATTTTGGCAAATTCTTCACACATTAACTCGTCAAAAGAACAGAAAATTATGTCTTTCTCCATATATGCATAACCAACATATTCATATCTTCGCATTTGACAAAGAGAGTAGTATTAACCTTCCTTTAGTTGAAACGTTTTAAATGAGAAAAGAGATGAGACGGTCATACCAAACTCACGATACTTGTTTCAAATCATAAAAGTACCTTTTCAAGGTTGAACATGACTAGGAAATTTTGGATTCTCAACCTTGGGAAGTTGCTCAACATAAATCTCTTCTTGAATATAACCATTTAAAAATGTACTTTTGTCATCTATTTGGTAAAGCTTAATATTTTTAGAACAATCAAAACCAAGCAACAAGGGAATAGTGTTAATTCTCTCATCAAAATCAATTCCATCCTCTTGAGAGCATCCCTTAGTAATTGGCCTAGCCTTGTTTCTAATCACATCACCATGATCATCCAGTTTTTTTCCTAAAGACCCGTTTAGATCTGACCATACAATTCATAGGTCTATGGACCAATTTTCATACCTTCTTCTCTCCAATTGAAGCAGCCATTCTTGCATAGCTATAATCCACTCATCATCATCATCTAGGGTGTCATGAACATTTTTAGGTTCTATTTCTGAAATAAAATTAATGTATGGACAAACACCTAGTAGTTACCCCATTTGATGGATCTCCGATAATAAGATCTTTTGGATGATATTTCACGTACCTTTGATCTTTAGGCAAATCTCTTGATGTAGATGGGGAAATCCATAAAGGCATGCTCCAAAAGATCTATATCATCATCAATGCTTTTGTTAAATAGAAATAGATTCATCAAATATAAGATTAGTATATTCCTCAATAACCGAAGTTCATTATTATGCAAAGACCAAGAAACATATCTTCATCTCTCTCAGCATCAAACTTATAAAGTTCTCTTCCCCATTGTTAAGAATAAAGCTGGTACAAGTAAAAGCATGAAAATAAGCAAAATTAGATTTCTTTTCTTTAAAGAGTTCATAGGGGTTCTCTCTAAAAGAGGTCTATACAAAACACGATCCAAAATATAACCAGTGGTTTTTTACAGATTTGGTTCCAAACAATTTGGCAAAGAATTTCACAAAGTACTGTTCAAGCAATTTCTTAAAGAGTGTGGTTTTTCCTTTCTGTTACTCTATTTTGTTGAGGAGTTTTTGGGGCCAAAAATTGTGATCAAGACCATGGCCTTGGCAATTGTGCTACAAAAGTTGGTTTTCAAATTGACTGCCTTGGTCACTTCGAATAAAATTTAAATGAGATATTTTTCTCTTTTTGAATATTTTTCTCATTTTGAACCTTTTTGTTAATGGGCAAATTCATGAAAAGCTTTAGCTTTATCGGCAAGAAAGAAAACTCTGTGTATATAGAAAAATCATCGATAATAACAAGACGACATTTTTTACCATCAAGACTTAAAGGATTTCATGGACCAAACAAGTCCAGATGAAGCAAATCCAAAGGTCTAGAAGTGTCAACATGGTTATTTGACTTAGAGGACAATTTTGTTGGCTTTCCTTTAACACAAGCGTTACAAACTTAATCTTCAACAAAATTCAAGTTAGGTAATCCACGAACAAAATCAAGCCTGGACAGCTTTGAGACAACATCCATACTAATATGTCTCAACTATCTATGTCACAACCAAGAACCATTTCCATTAGAAACGACAATAGGTGTTCCATCATTCGAACTCAAGTAGCCCCTTTATTTTTAATAAAAAAATTTATGCCTTTTCCAATAAACTTAGTAATACCGATACAAGCATCAATAATAGAGCAAGTGCATTTAAAAATTAAGAAAATCCTTTTATCACATAATTGCTAATACTAAACCTTCAACAAGCAAAACATACAATAAATAGTTTAACTTTGACCGACATTATTAATACCTACGACCTTTCCTTCTGAGTTTGTCACCACAAGTTACAAGTCCTCCATCCATTTTCTTCAAAAATTGAATAAACTAGGATTTATGTTATAAGTTGAACACCTCCATCCAGGTACCATTCGTGCATATTGAGCTTAGTCCAAAGTCATATCCAAAAAGAGATAAAAAAATATATCAAAAAAAGTCATAAATTTATTGTACTTATGCTAATTCAGTCAATTGTGCTAATTTAATCATAAACATTTTAACATTCTACCAATTGAGTCAATCCAACCAATTTGAAGCAAGAAAATGTTGATTTAAACACCAATTGTCTCACGCAGCATAGTCAATGCTAACGTGAACATTTTTTAATAAATTGTTAAGTATTTTTATAAATCTTTTTATTTTTATTTTTCTTTTATTTACACTTCTTTTTTTTGACTGAGGGCCTACGAGGGTCGCTAGCCACAAATGAGGGTTGAGATGCCCTCGTCGGCATTGGATGAGGGTGTTGTGGCCCTCGCTAGGTCTAGGCACAGGACCATGCACCTTCACTTTGGCCAGTAAGGGCATCACAACCCTCGCCAGAGCTAGGGCAAGGTTTGCCAGTGACCCTTGCGGGCCTTGAGTTCATATAAACAAATAAAAAAGAGTAAACCAAAAAAAAAA
Source organism: Eucalyptus brandiana (assembly GCA_014182725.1). NCBI lineage: Eukaryota > Viridiplantae > Streptophyta > Magnoliopsida > Myrtales > Myrtaceae > Eucalyptus > Eucalyptus brandiana. Next base: position 51,155,903 of record CM024670.1, on the reverse strand, counting down.
ATTATTAAAAAAAATCCACGCCAGTGATAATTGTGTCATGTAAAACCATCGGCATTCACATCAACGATTTTCAACCTAATTTGGCAAGATAGACTCAATCGATAAAATGTGAAAAAAGGTTTAGGACAATTGGCACAATTGAAATGTTTCCGATTAAATTAACAAAAATATAATAAGTTTAGAACTTTTTTAGTAATTGTCCTTGCAAAGAGCACATTTAAACATCGTTTCTTGGTCCCAAAATGTATTGGGTTCCTCAGATTTAGTAGAGAAAGTACCCTTAGGCATCAGCACTATTCTTACTCTTCTAGCCACACCATTTCTGTAAAGAACAATTGTGCGCAATGCGTTCCTATTTACCACAAAGATTGCAAGTAATCGATGCATGAGAAGCTTTAACAAATATGGTATGCACACTATTATTCAATTGAAAAGGTTTATACCCAAGCCCAATTCCGTTAGTAGGAAATCTTTGATCTCCAACCATTGTTTCCAATGTCTCAGTACCCTTAGTAAACTTTTGTAAAATAACATTTAAATCCTCAGTTTTACTTTTGCTAAGAGGTATGACTTAGATTGGCAACATCTTCATCACTAGAGGACTCCTCTACTTCGCTTAGCTTTCGCTCCGGGTAGATGCCAATGCCTTAGTCTTTCCGTTCACGAACATTTTATGATCTTTCTTCTCATTCTTGTCTCTTTTGTCCTTCTTGCCAAGCCGTTCATTCTTGTCCATTGTATCTTTGGGACAAGTCCTGGACATTCATACCTTAGATGCCCCGACTTGTTACAATTGTGACATTGACGTCGTTTCTTCAATTTGGATTACTTTTGGAGTTCTTGCCCTTGAGTATTCTCATGTACGATCATGATTATTGTTATGTGTCATCACTATCTTCTTTTGGCTCCATTTCTTTTGAAGTAGTAGCCTCAAGAGCTATCCATTTCTTCTACTTTGTATCTTCTCTCAATAAAGCCTTCAACTTGATTTCATGTATAATAAGCTTTCAGGAAGCTCATCAAGAGACATCATGGAAAAATTATGAACATCGTCAATTGCTGACAATTTTGGCTTCAAAACATCCGATAATTCTCTTAAAATCTTTTGATATAGCTCTTCTTGAGGTTAAACCTTTGCCAAGTGATCTCAGTCCAGTAATAATGTTGGTAAATTGAGTAAACGTATCAACAATTGACTCACCTTCATTCATAGTAAAAGGCTCATACAAATGGGTAAGCATAATTATATTAGACTTTTCGGATAAGTGTACTGAAAGTCCTAAGACTTGTAACAAAAAATAATTAGGTCCTAAAACTTTCAGAAATTGTAATCAAATCCTAAAATTTATCTAATTGAATCCTAAAACTTTCAAAAAGTACAATCAAATCATAAAAACTATCAACGACTGACTTACCTTCATTCATTTATGTCATTTATGTTACGTGTTAGTATAGACACATGTTGTGGTTAATTGCCCTAGCATCGACGTGTTTTTGCGTGGTTACATCCATTTCTTCATGATGCGTGCCGCTGTCCAGGCCATGGACAGCAAGCATTGGACTTGTTTAGTTCATTCAACGAGTCACGGGCCGACCCACACGCCTCAGGGCTCGGAGCATTTATTAACCTTTTTTGGTCTTGTTTTACAACTTCGAGGTGTCTCGGGTCGGCTTTCATTGGTCTTTTCGGCCCTTATATGCATTGGGAGTTTGTCGCAGTTGTTTTGGTGTCGTTTAGTGCGTAGAGAAAAAAAATCCAAGGCCCACTGTCCAGATTTTAAGCGTGCTGAACAGACGTCGCCTAGCGAATATTGGCTCTCGTTTCGCATCTTCAATGCGCCTTGGGTCAACCTTCATTGTTGTTCCTTCTGGCCAGTGGCTGTGTTGGGGTCGTTCGTGACCCTTTTTGTGGCCATTTAGCCCTCAAAAGGGGACCTAAGGCCTGCTGTCCAGACCGTCTATGGGCTGGACAGCGAGCTTTTCGCTCCTATCTCGGCTTTATGGAAGGCCTCAAGCGGTCCCGGGTCACCTCTTACTAGTTTGCATCGTTTCCTTGTAATTCCATAGGCTTATATAACATGTTTTAATTCACGTCCTAGCATTCTAGTTGTTTTGTTATTTCCCGGCGAGCATCTAACTTGTTTTAAACTCTAGTTGGTTCCTATCGTAATATAAATTCAAAAAAGGTAAAACGGATGGGAATGAAAAGGCAAGAACATGGGAATTGCATTTAGGTAGAATTTGCATCACAGGGTTTAGTTTCATTCGAACTTAGTCTCATTACTAACAAGACCGATGTTTAATTTTGTCTGACGTAGCTCAGTTACTTTCCTTTATCAGACTTTGTTTATCTTGATATTATTGCATTCTACTTGATTATTCCCTTGTTTATATGTTACCGTTTCAATGTTATCGCAATCCGCCAAACCTCCTCGGGATCTTTTATTAAATGATACTAGCATTTTGATGGACAAAGTGAGTACTCCTCGTATGCATATAATTCAAGAAAATTATCCAAAAAGTTCTAAACATATTGTATGACAGTCAATTTGACATATCTTCCCAATCCGGATTGGCTGGAAATCATTGTGGCGCTCCATTCAGCGCCAAATGTTTTACATGGCGCACTTAGTGTTGACATGGACGATTTTTGTAATTTTTCAAAATTTCCTAAATTTTGTATTTTCTTCCTATTTTCCTCCATTGGTCGCTCGAGCTCAACAAGGGTTGCATGTTGGCCTTACCAAATTCGAGCGAGGACTGGCAAGCCCTTGCAGTGTCTGGCGAGGTGAGGTACCTAACCATGTGTGGTAAGCTCTCGCCTTTTCTCACCATGTCCCTGAGTTGAGTTCAACTCAAACAGGGAGAGAGCTCTGGATATTCAAGTCATTAGGGAGATTGCATCTACTTATGGAGATTGTAGATTTCTCAAGAGTTGTTTTTGGTCATTTTTTTTCTCCTACAATTTCTGCAATCATGCCTTTTTGATTTGTAGAAAATAGTTGAAGGAGATTTTTTATTTCTGTTTTCGCTTTCCACTATTTATCTAGAAAGTTGTTGTGCTTTCTCAGAGAAATTACTAGCATTTGTTAGTTATGTTAGTTCAAATCTTTCTCCGTTCAGATCTAATTAGAATTGTGAAGATAAGTGAGAGTTTTGAGTTGGTTTTCTCCATTGCCATTTCCTCTCGAGTCCTTGGGCAGTTTTAAGCACTTAGATCTAGGTTTAGTCGTGCAGGTTTTGACTTAGTTGGCCCAGAAAAATACCGCACACAAACAATCTACCCAGGTATAATATAATAATAAATAAGAGAATCGGAAGAACACACTAGAAAATTTGTTATTGAAGTTCACCCAACTTGAGGTATGTCTCTGAGCAGAGGCACACTACAATCCACTAGACTTTGAAGAAAGTTGGAATACAATAATGATTTTCTCCCAAAATCAGAACACAAAGAGATTGAGAACCATTGTAAAAAAAAAAAAAAAAAAAAACCCATTTTTTTTCTTTTTTTTTTCTTGCTTCTCTATTTTTTTTTTAACGTCTTAACGGTTAGCATCTAACTCATGTTGATATAGATGTGTGCCTTTTAACCTAAAAGCAAAATTAATAGAAAAGACAAAAAAAGCCTGTAAAATTTTTTTGGCTTCATCCACCATCAATCTCCCATTTAAAGACAAATACATTCAATCCACCAAGCAACTATGCATCCATCTTCTTCAAAAGTTCATAACTTAAAAATTTGTGCCTCTTGATACTCATCATCAATCAATAAATAATATCAATGGTAGTAGTATAAAAAAATATATTTTCCGTTGTCTACTACCTTGGTAAACATGTCGGCTAGACTTTTTGAGCCATCAATCTTCTGTAACTTTAACTCATTATCTTTCAATACCGACCTAATGAAATGATAACGCTTCTTGATATATCTAGTTCTCGAGTGATTCGCTGTATTTTTTTGTAAGTGCATTACAAATTGACTATTACTTCATAGTATGCTCGCTAGTTTCTTTTGATGTTACTTTTTCATTTAATATTGTAATCACATGATTTCCTTGGAGATTCCGTGATCACCACGTACTCTACTTCTATCATCAATAGAGCCACTACTTTTTATAGTCGAGATACTCAATTCACTGTTGTACCTACAACTTTAAAGACATATTCAGTGGTACCTTTAACACTATCTTGATCACTCAAGTGATCTGCATCCACATAACTCTTTAACTCTAGAAATGTACCACCGTAACAAAGAAAATAATTTGATGTACCTACTAGATATCTCAATATCTATTTTACTACATTCTAATGCTCTCTGCCCGGATTCTGCATATATTGACTCACATCTCCCATTGCTTGTGTAATGTCTAGTCTCGTGCTTACCATGACATACATCAAGCTTTTCACTGCTAATACATATGGAACTATAGTCATATCATCTTTCAAAGCATGAGTACTCGGAAACATGTTTTTGGAAAGTTTGAAATAAATCTCTAGAGGAGTTATGACTAGTTTTGCCTTATCCATATTAAATCTCTTTAACATCTTATTCACATAATCTTCCTACGATAGCCATAATTTCTTATTTTCCTGTCCCTGATGATTTTCATGCCTAAAATAATCTTGGGCTCTCCCAAATCTTTCATAGTAAACTACAATGATAACATTTTTTTATACTTTTGCATTTTTTCATATTGGACTTAGCCACTAGCATATTGTCCACATATAAAGAAAGATACACAATATTACCATTGCTATACTTGCGAAAATAAACACAATGACTTCTCACAGTGTGCAAATCCATTTTCTTTCATGAAACCATCAGAGTTTAAGTGCCACTGTCATGGAGCTTGCTTCAAGCCATATAAGCTTTTTTCAAGCGACATACCATGTGCTCCTTACCTTTACTTCAAAACCTATAGATTGTGTCATATATAACTATTCATCTAAGTCATCATGTAAAAGCGTCGCTGTCGCGTCTAACTGCTTGAGATGAAGATCCTCCCTTGCAACTATACTCAGCAGAACTCCGATTGATGTCATTTTCACTACAAGTGAAAATATCTCGGAGTAGTTGATACGTTTTGCCTTGTATCTGATATTATCATCTACTTCATTTTTAATCTTGTACACCCACTTATTTAACAATTTTTTTTTTTGCATGTGGGCAACTTGGTCAACTCCTAAGTTTTGTTATGAAGTAACAAGCCTATCTCGTTTTTCATAGCATGCTCTTATTGCATGCGAGACATGTCTTTCTTTACCTCATCATAAGTCTTTGGTTCTTCCGAATCTATATATAAAACATGGCTCAAAATAATATTAGCTAATGCATTAAAAATTACTTTTGGCTTTTTCACATGTGTAGATCTTCTTAAGACAGGTACTTCAAGGTCGTTAGTCTACTCCAAATCAATGTGTTTCTCTTGAATTGCATCCTCACTAATTATAGGCTCATGTTGAATAGCTCCTTCAAGTACACTTTGATTTACTAGAACCATCTTTATGGACATTGTGTCCAGCTCAATATATTATGGTTCTACCACCCTTTCGTGCTTTGTTTGACGATCTTTGTACATCTTTTCTTCATGGAATATCACATTCCGACTGCAGATGACTTTGTTCTTCTCATAATCCCAAGACCCATAGCCATACTCATTGCCACCATAACTGATAAAGATACACTTTTAGGACTTAGCATCAAGCATGTTCCTATCCTCCCTATCAATTAGGGCATATGCAATACAACAAAAATTTTTTAGATATGAATAATTAACATTTTTACCTAACCATTGCTCTTGTGGTATTTTTCCATCCAACACACTAGATTGACTCCTGTTGATCAAATGAAAAACTGCATCAATTATAGTAAGCCATAAGTGTGGTGGGAGACTTGCGTGTAGTCTCATGATCTTGCACATTCTTGAATAGTCATATTCATCCTCTCAGCTACGTCATTTTCTTGAGGAGTTCTAGGAATAATCTTCAACTCGTATACTTTCCTAGCTCAAGTATTCTGCAAATTCCTTATTCGTGTATTCACCATTATTATCAGACTTCAAGGCTTTAATTTGATAACTTGTCTCTTTTTCTATCATGATCTTCTATATTTTGAACATCCGGAATACTTCCGATTTTTTCTCTAAGGGTATAGACTCAAGTCTTCCTTGTTGCATTATTAATGAATGTCACAAAATATTTCTTACCACCATAAGAGAGTTCCTAAGCTGGTTCCCACATATTAGTGCAAACTAACTCTAGTTTCTGGCTTTTATTCTGTCGCCCATTCAATTGAAAACTGATTGTCTTCTATTTCCCATAAATGCGACTCTCACAAAAATCTAACTCAACTTTCTATAAACCCAAAAGTAACTTCTTTTTTTTTTTTTAATGTAACTGCTTTGCATTCTTTCCACCAAGATGTCACAAACGATAATACCAAAGAGTAGACAAATTACTTATAACCACTGTAGTTGCACCTATATCACTGATATTGTCGCATTGGAGATGGTAAAGAATACACATACGTTTTCCCTTTGCTACTACTTTTGCCCCTGAGGTTATCTTCTACTCTCCACATCCAAAGATTGTTATCAAGCCTTATTGGCCAAGTTTACTAGTTGAGATCAAATTGTTCTTTAATTCTGGAATATGTTTGGTTTCACGCAAAACTAGACATCCTCCACTTGAGATGTTCACAATCATAGTTTCTTTTTCAATAATCGTACATATGTAGCCGTTTCCCACAACCACTTGTCCTAAATCTTCATTGGCATACTTAGTAAATATGTCTCTTGGTGAGGTGCAATGGAAAGATGCATCGGAATCAAGAAAACCACTTGTCTATTGTCAAGTTAGAATCTACAGACAAAAACATAAGTTCTTTAGCAAAGGTTCATCGCTAACCACATTTGCTCTTTGATTCTTATCTTGTTGCTTCTTTTGTAGACTTCACATTGAAACCTCCGATGTTTGGTTTGGTGACAAAACTAACACTCATCTTTTGCAACCGGTCACTTTCCCCTTAATTATGACCTACCACACCCGCTAAATTTTCCTCTGCTTTTACTTCTTCCAATTCTGCTATCGTTGTCAAATATGATGATGCCAAAAAATTATCTCCACCGGAGACTTTTCTTTGCATCTTTTCATCCATGATACAGCTCACAGCATCATCCATAGTCAAATCATCCTTCATGGTGCTAAAAATTCCTTGCATTGCTATATTGTAGCTTTTTGAAAGGAAACATAAAATCAATAATGCTTGAAGTTTCATATCTAGAATTATGCCGGTGGATTTCAATTGACTTGTGAATTGTGTGAAACTATCAATATGCTCTGCCACAAAACCTCAGTCAAATAACTTCATATTAACCAGTTTTTTCAATGAAAATACTTAATTTGATGTAGACGGTTTACCAAAAATATTCATCAAATTATCCATAGCCTCTTTTGTAGTTTTTGCCTTCAACTTGCCAAATATAAATAAAATACTGTGTTGAATTTATCAAGTAATTTTGACAAGACGTATCCATCGAACAGCAGATAAAGGAGAAAAAAAGGCCACCTTTATTCATTTCTAGAGTTGAAAATGCCATTCAAGCACTACAACAGTTTAGTTTTATAAATAAAAACATAATGAATAGTTCTTCCCCGGCCAATTAGTAATTACATAAGCTGAAGCTGAAGGTCAATATCTTTCACTTTTACATGTATGCTCCCCCAACTGCTCGCACAAATCATTACGCTAGGCCTCTACACAAGGAAATGACTATAGCATAGATATAGCGCGTAAAAGCACTAGTGGTGATGAGGCATTTAGGCGTGTCTAATATTTTCTCCCAAGTGCATGGGTCACTTGAGCCATATGATGTTCTTGGATAAGTTCTTTTTTCTTTTGCATGATTAATGCAATTATCGTTCCGAATTTCAGTAATTAATTTGTGATATGGTGCTTGTATAATGGTTCACGACACTACCAATAAATTTGATAATGCAGTATACCCAATAATAGAGTGCTTAAAGTAAACTAGGAGTTACTCGGGTGAATTTTGATCTACTTTCTACTTTCTGCTTGTGTCCCTCAGATGCGGCTTGAAAATACGAAAGCTGGGAGGAAGGGGAATTTAAACGTTGCGACAGAGGTATTGTTATCTGAACTACAATTTTGGTACACATGGAGCTGATATCTTATCATAACTTCTGATATCTACATCGCTTTCAGATCTTCCAAGTCGCACCGTCGCTTCATATGGTTGAAGTGCGAAAGGCAAAAGGAGACACCTTGGAATTCCACAAGGTTCTACGCCCACAGTTTTCTTGGTCACGCTTAATGTTATTTTAATGCTTGCGTACCTGGCTCCTGCAAATAGCATGCTATGTTAATAGCTGAAGAGGGATGCTGGAAATCTGGTCTCATTTGAGATTTTGCTATGATCCTTATGAATTTTCCTTTACTTCCTGCAGTTCTATAAGAACCTCACGAACCACCTCAACGACATCGTTTGGAAAACCGAGGAAGATATGCAAGAAACGAAGTAAAGAAGCTGGGTGGACTCGACAATTTTTTAGAATAACTTCAGCTTGTGATCTTCCAACTGTCATGCTTTTGCTTTGTATCTTCGTTCTAAGAATGCCTCATCAGACAAAAATAAACTGCAGCAGTATGTTGCAATCACGTCGTGTGATTAAGAAAGAGTGTTGCAATTTCTTCGGCATCCTCTGTCTTATTGTTTGAACAGTCCAGACTGTCTCGTTGTTTGAATAGTCCAGAAAGGCGAGTTAGGGAAAGAACGAATAGAATCATTGTTGAGCATTGAGGAGGCTTCCCCTTCGGACATGTAAGTCTCCTTCCCCTTGTCAAGCTTTCCATTGAAATCTTCTTTTAGCTTAAGTATACTTCAACTTTATTCCAAGAAAACCGACGGAAATTCTCTAGCGATTCTGGTAATGATCTGCCGCATCGTCCAGGCGTTGGTTCGATTCCACTATAAAGCAGTTTTGACCTTACCATAACCAAATAACCGATGAATTTACTATTGACAAATGGATCAGGTTGATGAGGGATGACTATAACAATCTGGGATTAACCAACACATTTAGAAATTAATCAAAGGAATAATGAAAATTGCTAACATATTCAAAAGTTTACCGATCATATTTAACAAATTTGTGATTTCCGCTCAAAACTTTCCGTCTTTGCATGCCAACTTACCAATTATAAATGATAAAATAGTCGAAAACCTTCTAGAACAGTCATAAGTTTTTTTTTGTATACTAAACGAGTCTCCCCAGTCAATATCAATCATAAGCTGGGAGTGTGCATGATCTCTTTAGCTATGAGATGCAATTCCTCATTCTTTAGGAACATGAAATGTCTAAAGACGTCACTACCATTATGAAGTATCGCTCGATCAAGGATGTGGATTTCTCTGTAGATATATTTTCAGCAAAATAGTATTCTGATCCTTACAATGTGATGCTCGGCGCAAAGTTGTTTGACATGCCACCCATGAATGTAAATGCGAAACCATCTTTGTCCACCCATCGTCAGACCAGTAATCACCAACGCACAAATAATTGCATCATAAATAATTGATGCAGAAATGTTGGCAAAATCTATAGTACATTGGCTTACATGACAAATGACCGGGTTATACCTAATATAGCAGGCAAAACATTGATATAAAAAGCCCCCAAAGAAAGACGGTTCACCCCAATCAGAGGACGTGCTATTCAACTGTGAAAGCCATCCGGGAGGTACTTAGAAATCACATCTCTAGATGAAGCACACTGCATGGTGCAAGACATTATCTACATCATCGTCTGGACCTGGATGGCTTAAATATATGTTGCTTGTAGTATTTCAGCTCCGAGATGCTTTCCCTGATGTCATCCATTGCTCTGTGTTTGTTTTCTTTTGAAGGGGCTTTCTGTTGGTCTGTATGAAGGATCACATTCACTTTAAGTTGTGAACAAGCAATTAATTCCAAGCCACATTAGTCAAATAAACAGAAGGAATTTTACCAGCCAAAAATGATTTTGTGTGATAGAAAGCACACCCATTTTTAAGCACATATGCACATATACAGACTACAAATGGGACAAGGAGGTTCATCGCAAGAAGTTATAGACAATTTCAAGCAAAACATATGAAAAAATGATTCTGCTTTTTCCGTTAAAATATGAAGCCATGCAAAGATAGCACACTTAACCATTCAAGGTCACAAAAAGCGCAAATTATACCCCTCTCGTAAAATCTTCCATTAACCAATACTTTCTTTTTTCCTATTCTTAAATGGATCAAGAACATCAAATAACTATGGATTCGATGCTAACATCCATACTACTGAGATTCTTGCTAGCAACTTTTACCGCAACGTAGCCATAAATGTTACCACAGAACACAAATAATAAATCCTCAAGTCAAGCCATTGATTCCAACAGCACTGGTCTAGAAACAAGTTCATCTCTCACATACGGTATTGTTTTCCTCACAATTAACTTCATTGGAGTAGACCCTTTGTCAGCGAGTAATAGCAAACACTTACATTCTGGCCTTTACAACAATTATTTGGTCTGACTCATGCGCAAAGACCTGCTTTATCCCTAGAATGTACGGTGAAAACTAAAATCTTAACTTTGACAGCTTCACCCTTTCCCATGCAGATGGCAGCATGGTGAGAGCCTGCTAATTTAGCAGAGTGAACTGCCAATCGTTGCTGAAGCTATTAAGGTCGTCAAGAGATTCCACGAGCATATTGTAAAGTGACATGCAGACTCTAGAATTCCAAAAATTCACAAAAGACAGGCTTCACATGATGAACCATAGAGAGGAAAATTAACAGGGTAGGACAAAATCAAATCAGTAAGTTATGGAATAGAGGAATTTATTCATATCTTAAGAACCAGATCAACAACACACTAGGGCCATTCAAGTAAATTAGGAAAGGCATATATATTTTCCAAAAGTTTTATGTTATAGTACACCCATTCGAGTAAATTAGAAGATTCTAATGCAATTGAACAAACAGAGACAAGTTTCAAGGCATGAAATGTAGTGCATAGCCTTTGATTCATGAACTCCTATTCCTCCTACAAATATTCATCCATTCCTTGCCAGACCCCAACTAGACTTCAGTGCCATCCTATACCACACGTGCACATCTTTCACACTTCATGTTTCCCCCAGCAGCCTCTTGGACTCTTCGACAAAAACAGCTAGTTTCACTTCATGTTCCAATGGCATCTTTGATGCCTAAACTCTCAAGGTAACTTAGTCAGAGAAATCCACGAGGACGTTGCAACTAAATTAAGAAGTATAACTGCTATTATGCATAGTAGAAAAGCATCAGCATGAGACTATAATTGGAAAACAAAAAAGATAAAGAATGTTCTACCATTCCAACAGAAGACTACCAGATGCCCAAAAACACAGAGCATAAGTTCTTTGCTATGTGCAATGTCCTATCTTCCCAAAGGGGGATGCTTAAAAACAGTCGAAGGATTGTGCAAAGGCAGGAATTCCATACAGTGAGGATAATAAATCTTCAAATTTGTAGATTATGATGTAAGCCAAATATCCCAATACTGTGGCAATGTCCAAGCGCATCTACAAGTAAAGCATATATCTGATCAAAACCTAAATATTGGACAGCTATTATGTCACAACTAAACCATATGATCAATAAAAACATGCAAATCAGAACTACTCACTACTTCACAAAAAATTCCAAAACATGTACTCAGGGAAAGGCCTTTCATGTGCATAGTTCAAAAGTACCAAGTGTAGCATTCAACTAGGATCAGAAAAAGGCATGTAAGGTAATGGCAGATAGCAGCAGTTCTTTTGTGTTATAAGATTTGATTTGAGAGATGCTGCCGGCTTTTGAACAATACGTATCTAGAAAAGAAGGATAGATTGTTGTCACCCTGTCAAACAACAACGGTTGGTGGAGTATCAGCTCCTTGAATCATTGAGGGGTGGAAAATCAGATATATAAAGAATACTGCTACTTGGACATCTAAAACTACAGGTGACCTGTTCCAAGATGTGTCAATTCCATGGCAAGAACCTAGTACTGACCCTGCAGGTCTTAGTCACAATTGATCTGCAACTGGCCTAGACATGAGCAATGGAAAATAACATACAATATCTATGATTTGATTTCCACAAAAGCTCTTCCCAGGAATTGGGCGATTCATTTCCGAGGCTGGAATTGGGAACCGAATCAATTACACTTGGCCGGTTTCAGGTCGATTTCCAGTACTACTCAAGAACCAGTGTTTTTTTTTTTTTTTTTTTTTTTTTGGGGGGTGGAGAATCAGGTCTTAAATATCATTGATGATCTTTTATAGCTGTTGTCAAGTAAACTCTTGAGAGCTTAGTGGTATTATGCACACGCCTCATACTTGAGCTCACGGCTTCCAATCCCTCTCAGTTGCAACTTGCTATTATATTTTTTTCAAGTAAGGTGATAGACCGGTTCTGAATTGGTTCGAGCCTAGAACCACCTTGGTTGGTTGTTTTCAAGGTCCAATATGTGGTTTTAGTATAAGAATCGAGAATCGGGAGCCAAACTAGATAAAGGCTGACTCTACGGCTTCATTATTGAGAAATGGACCGATTTTTTTGGGAACTGACCTGGAACCGGACTAGATCAGGATGGCTCTAGCTGGTTCCTGGCTTGAACTGGACTTGCTCCACACTGCTAATCCAAACTCTCCATTCACGAATATTAGATGACAAACAATAAAATGTAGTAAACAGCAAGCCAGAATTTAAGTCATAAAGCAATATGTAACTCTATTATGTGTCCATAAACTACCTACAACTAAGTAATTATCAGGAGTATCAAATAATAGATTTGGGGCTCGTATTCTCTCATCTCAACACCTTTCCCTAATGTTAAAAGATTATTATGAGAGTCAATAAAATGTTGAGCAACTTAACAATTTTAAATGAGTAATGGGATTTAAGGTCTTCTTATCCAGTGGATATACATCCTCTGTACCTCGCTTTATTTTGAATGTGATTAATCGCTCTTTGGTTCACAAAAAGAAAAAAAAAATTGCAAACTATCCTTTTCTCTTTCCATACCTAGAGGCATTCAGTAATAACAATTTGATTTCTCGTGTAAAGGAATCCCGACGACGCGAAGGAAAATTCGATACAGTAATCGTTTCAATCCCATCAAAACATAATCTTTCAGCAGGATAGAGCGATTATCGCTCAAATTTGATGAGGTTTCGCACAGGGATAGAGAGAGAGAGAGAGAGAGAGAGAGAGAGAGAGGGGTACCGACCTTTCGAAGCTGTAAGAAGACGAGGACGTGAGGCGGGGCTCTTGAGAGAGAGGATCGAGAGAATCGTGGACGGGGCGAGGTGCGACGGCGAGTTCGTCGAAGGGATGCAAATCAGACGGGGGCGAGGTGCGACGGCGAGTTCGTCGTAGGGACGCAATTGATCTTCGCGTTGGAAACAGTCGGAGGCAGAGGCAAAGGGGGCTCGGGACCCCGCTCCGACCGGTGAGGCTTTCGAGGGAGGTGAAGTACCAGAGGCAGATGAGCGGCGAGGTTTTTGGGGGAGGCGGAGGAGAAGAAGCATGAGGGACCTAAGGTGCCCACCATCGACCTCGAGGAGTAGGAGAAGGAGAAGTGAAGGTGGGACCGGGGTTCGGATTACTTTTTGAAGAGGCATGTAGACAAAGTACTATTCGACAGGTATAGTCATAATCTCCATGGAAATTCTATACGTATCTCGTTGAGAACATAAATCACATCAATCGTATAACGTAAATCCATTGTTTGATTTTTAATCCCAACAAGACCGGATGTGCAAATTAATTCAAAAAGACGAGGAAGAAGGGTCTGCTATTGATGGGCAGACATTTCCGGCCCTTGCTTCCCCATCCTTTGTGTCGCCAACTCGCCATCCTCCTCCTGCTCCTTTGCTTCAGGGCCTCGGGGACGGCGAAGTGGAAAGATTGTACTCACGACGGCATTCGCTTCTAGCTTCCCTCATGTGGCATCTCTTTGGAATCGAGATAGCCGCGGCAGGGATGATCTGGACCTCCTTCGCCGCAGGAGAGAGAAGGACAGCGCACAGGCAACGAGGACCCATACCAATGACCGACCTGACTTTGGCGCAGCAGGCGGGCGGGACCTTAGCCTCGGCGTGTCTAGCCGCGTCCAGGCAAGGACTCAGCCTCGCGAAGGCCGACCTTATTGGGGTCCCCCCGCATTCTCCCACAGCGCTCGCTTCCCTAATGAAGCTGGTCGCCATTGCCATCATGATTAACAAAAGCTTAAAGATAGAAATTCGAGAATTGTCACCCATTTTTCTTTCGGGAGATTGCAAGAAAAGATTTGACAGCTCATATATTTATAGCACAGTCAAAAACAAGGGGGGCAAAAGAAGGCAATACGTTGGATCGCTTGACACGTCGAGACGCGCGGGAGCAAATATAAACCGGTACTAGATTCAATCTCGTGGACCCACATTGGATCGGCGGCCGTTCGGTATAGAAAAGAGTCACGATTGAGTTCCCGGAAGCGGGCGACCCATCAATTTTTTTCCGTCCTTTCCTGGAAGATAGACAAAGACCTAAAAAAAAACCAACGCAGGCGCGGTGGGGGAGCATTGAAATTGAGTCCAACCCGCTCGCGTCAAGATCATGTTCTGTTCAACAATGGTCCGTCTAAAATTATCTCCCTAATAATAAAGAAAAATGACATTTTTTAATATAATATAAAATTGAAAATTTTCTTTTTTATCTCATAACAACTTATCTATTTTTACTACTTTCATCTCAAAAGCCCACTCGATGAACTTTTTATTAAGTTCAATAGTCTAATATATATATATAATGCTCTAGAGAGAGGGAGAGAGAAGATTCTAAACGCAGGTCTTTGATAATTTGACAATTAAATTAAATTTCTTTTTTTTCTTTTTTTTGCTATGGGGAAATATAGAGCGAGAGAGAGGGAAGGAATTATTGGGGTGGGTGGCCATAGCGGACGTGGACTTGGCACATATTGATAACATTGACAGGGGTGGGGGGTGGGTGGCCATAGCGGACGTGGACTTGGCACATATTGATAACATTGACAGTCCAAAAGAAAGAATAAATAGTTAGAAATGACGACTTTAGTTTGTATGGAGGTATTTCAATTCCGTGATAATTGTAAGTCAATGAATTTTGGAATCAACTAACTAAATCTTAATTTGACCGGAATCCACCTTTTATCTCGAAACCGCTTCAATTTCACTCAAGCATCGCAATGTTTGAAGAAAGTGATTGGTAAAAAGGCAATTCCGAATGTTTGAACTTAAAAAGGGAAAGTTTTAAAATAAGGGCGAGTGTCAGCTTAATCTCCAAGATCAAGCCAATCAAATATCAAGAAACTTACCTTAAATTTACGAGTTGAATTCGCCGGAATCCAATAATTCAAGAGTCCCAAATCACATCAGCATAAAAACTTAAGTTTGACCCAAATACTCGAAAAATTGGGTGGGCCAAATCGCCGGAATCCAATAATTCAGGGGTGGAGTGCTTTCGTCGGTCAGTCCATGTATTTGAAACTCCCTTCGCCACCCGAGGACACGTCATGAAATTTATGGAGTTGCTGACCATTGTCTTTATATTCCTATTATGTCTCTGCTGACAAAAATTAAGCCCGTCAATCATCCCGCACAAGCCGTGCCTAATTCGTTTGCTCGCCCCACTCTTCCAAGTTACAACTTCGATCGATTTGATTTGTCCCTTCTGGACCCAATAATATATGAAATCTTTTTGAGAACTGACCATAAT
The DNA here is from genome assembly GCA_014182725.1 of Eucalyptus brandiana. Taxonomy (NCBI): domain Eukaryota; kingdom Viridiplantae; phylum Streptophyta; class Magnoliopsida; order Myrtales; family Myrtaceae; genus Eucalyptus; species Eucalyptus brandiana. Next base: position 51,140,089 of record CM024670.1, on the reverse strand, counting down.
TTAATATTATTATTTTATGGTCAAAAACGATAATTTATTATTTAACAGTGTGAAAAGGCTTAATTCATGGGACCACACCCAAAGATCTTTGGGTACCTATCAATGATAATAGTATACGCGATCTTTCCTCTTCTCCATCTTCTCCATCTTCTCCATCATTGATAGGGTACCCAAAGCGGCAGGCAGCAGATGGAGAAGAGGAAAGATCGCGTATACTATTAGATAGTGCCCATAAATTTCATGATAGATACCCAAAGTCTTCTCCATCTGCTGCCTGCCGCTTTGGGTACCTATCATGAAATTTATGGGCACTATGTAATAGTAGACGCGACCTTTCCTCTTCTCCATCTGCTGCCTGCCGCTTTTGGCTTTGCTCGGGGCGGTGCGTGTGAAAGTGATGCTGGAAAAACTGAGGCGTTCGGTCACTTTCAGCTATGCTAATTACCAACTGCATTAAATTTACTTACGTTATCTGGACTCTTTCAGCTGCTGAATTGCGCTGAATTGCGCTGTATTGCTTAGACATCGGTATCGAGCAAGTTCAATGAACGATAATTCAAGCAAATGAGAGAGGGTTACCCAAGTCAAGGGGTTTGCCAAATAGCGGGATTGGACAGAGCGTACGACAGGTCGCCCGGCAGCAGCATGATTGTCCAATCCCGCTATTTGGGGTGAAAAGAAATAGGCTTGTGCTCACTAAATATGTGAATGGATCAGATCATATACTAAACCAAACCAAAAATTGTCCCAATAGAACTTACCATATGTCGTGATTCATCTTCTTGATTTCTCGAATATTACACAATTTTGTTCCACCTAAATCAGAAACCTAGTTGATGACAATATGCCTGCACGTACCTACTATTGCGAATTTGACCGAAAATTGTGCCGGAGGGATTTTGAGACTGAACTCGCGAGATGAGTCTGAGCTACATCGGTACATTTTTGAACGCCGTAAGGTCATTTTCATCGTACATTCTTGAACGTATAGCCATTACAAACCTAAAAATAAAGAATGCCGTAAGGTCATTTTCATGTGCATGCTGCTTGCTTCTATAAACTTCAGGGAAGAATTTCTGAAGAAATCCATCCATTGAGGTCACTCCTCCTGCGAAAGAAGGCAAAAAGTTATAGCACAGTTCTGCAGAAAGACACTCTGCATTCAGTCAGATTAAATTTCTGAGTTGGGTTGTTTCTTGTCATTTTGGGAAATTATGTGTAAAGCGATATTAAATTTTGCTATTTCTTACACAAAGCCGCTGTAGTTGCAACTGTAGAATGTGCTGCACCATCTGAAGACTATCAAGATGTACCCCATCTTTTATCCATATACATGTAAATTTTTAACCAACGATCCATATAAGGTTAAATTCGGTTGTAAATTAAGATTAGCATGGTATTCTTCGAAAATCTTTGGCGTAATATGATCTGTTCTGGGATAGACTAGCCCCGCTGATCATGTGGCTGATAGTGAATCCATTGTTTATTGATATTTGATTGCCTTGATCTTGGAGGTTAAGCTGACACGACGCAATTGCGGGCCTCATCAACGACGGGCATACAATAGTAGTTTCCTCTCTCTCTCTCTCTCTCTCTCTCTCTCTCTGCAATCTGCACTTACTCATTTTTATCTTTCACTTGGTGGAAGGGTCTTAATGACAGAGCCGCGTTTGTTCGGCTCAATGTTTCATTTGTCTTAACGCAAATTTCTCTATCTCTCTCTCTCCCCTGCCATTCAAGTCAAGTAAAGCCGCCACATACTGGACACTTTCCAGATAACGTAAGCAGCAACCCAAGCACGGGAATACAGACTGGACGTGAAAAACGTCTTCTGTATCTGTTAAATTATCTGTTAAATTATAAGAAAGGCAAAAGTCTTCTCAAACGCACCTTAGACTAAAACGCTTCGCCTGCCCCACGCTGGTCACATGTAAGGACCCTATACATGCAGGGTGTGTATATATGCGGCCACATAAAATCGCTTTCTTCCGGTAAATCTCTGCAAAAGGGAAAATGGGCAGTTTTTCTCCAGCTTCTATCTTGATGCTTTTGTCCATCACGATGGCATTGGCGACCGGCTTCATTCGGGAAGCGAGCGCTGCCAGAGAGTGCGGGAGGATGCCAATCAGGTCAGCGTTCGCCAAGCTGAGTCTATGCCTGGGGGCAGCTAGAGACCCCCAGGCTAAGGTTCCACCTGCCTGCTGCGCCAGAGTCGGCGTGCTCGTTGGTGCCGGTCCTCGCTGCCTGTGCGCTGTTTTTCTCTCCCCTGCAGCGAAAGAGGTTCGCATCGTCCCTGCCGCGGCTCTCTCGATTCCCAACAGATGCCACATGAGGAAAGCTAGACGCGAATGCCGTGGGGAGTCTAATCTTTCCGTTTCGCCGTCCCCCTGAGGAAGCAGCTGCGTTCGATGCCTGCCACAGAAGCAAGGGAGCAGGTCGAGGGTGGCGACTGCGGAGAACATCGCGAGGGTGGCGACACAAGGATGGCGAAGCAAGGGCCGGAAATGTCCGCTCATCAAAAGCAGACGGACTTCCTGTCTTTTTGAATTAATTTGCTCATTCGGTCTTCTTGGGATTAAAAATCATTTACGTTATACGATTGATGTGATTTAGGTTGTCAATGAGATAAGTATAGAATTTTTCTCGATGTAAGCATGGATTTTGGCAAGAGTGAACATGAAGCTAGCGGGATGGAAAGAAAAATACCTGTCTAAAGCTGGGAAAGAAATCTTGATCAAAACTGTGGTGCAAGCACTGCCGCAGTACGCAATGTCAATCTTCAAGATACCTGTTTCAGTTTGTAGAGCAATTGAGAAAAGAATCGCAGCATTCTGGTGGAAGCAAAATGAAGCCAAGAACAGCATGCATTGGAAAAAATGGGAGGTCCTAAAGTCCAGAAAAGACAGGGGAGGTTTAGGTTTTAAAGACCTAATTACTTTCAACAAAGCAATGTTGGGTAAACAGGCGTGGAGATTATCCCAATCACCCTCAGCATTATGGAGCCAAATCCTGAAAGGTTTATATTTTCCTAATGGAGTCTTCTTGAAAGCAAACAGAGGTCAAAGACCATCTTGGGGATGGCAGAGTCTTCTAATGGGACGTGAAGCCATTGCACCAAAACTAAGGTGGATTGTGGGAGACGGGGAAATCTATTAACATTCGTCAAGACCAATGGCTCTCACAAGGAGTACTCGGAGGTCCAGAAAACAGAGAAGATCCTCAAATAGTGGCTGACTTAATTGATGAGGAAAGGAAGGAGTGGAAAGAACCGCTGTTAAACCAGATGTTTGAACGAAGACTTGTGCACGAAATCTTGTCTATACCTATCGCAATGCAGCCAAAGGCAGATAAATTGATCTGGACAGGCAACAAAAATGGGAGCTACACAGTCAAAAGTGGTTATAATAGCGTCAAAACCAATTCCCTACAACAGGACAGAAACAGAGCTTCATCCTCATACCAGCCTCCCCGGATCCTCTGGACAAGACTATGGAACATACCAATCCCCCAAACTGAAAATATTTTTGTGGAGCCTATGTCGGGATGCAATACCAACCAAAGAAAAACTCTACCAGAGGAAGATCTTACCGACCCACTTTGTCCTCTTTGTTCTAAAAATCCCGAGACAGTCGAGCACATCTTCTTTCACCGCAAAACAGTCCGAGAGAATATGGTCGGATCCGCGACTAAACCTCGGCCACAAGTACAAGCACGGTTACCGAATGGACAAATGGATGGCGGAATTTCTAGAAGCAAAAAAACAAACTCACCCGATGTAGAATTAACCGCAGAGGTGCTTTGGCAAATATGGAAAAACAGAAACGACTTTGTCTTTCGGGACGGGAAGGCTCCACCCGAGGCGTTAATCGACACGCCCTCGCACAAAAACGAGCTATCGGCGTTGGAACCCGAGTAAGAGCAAGGAGATGCGAGGAAAGGTGAACTTACCCACGAACCGGATAGCACCGAAAAATCCAGATCCGAAGCCGAACGTGGATAGCTCGTGGGTAGATGGAGAATCGATTGGCTCGATTGCGGGCATCCTTCGCGACTCCGGCGGCTTCATGGTAGATGGTTTCGCCAAAGAGATTTATGCGTCTTCCTCCTTGCAGGCGGAAACCCTAGCCCCGCGACAAGGTTTGATTATGCTGAAACAGAGGGGAAGCTCGACACGAAGGGGAAGTACTTGAACTGGGAAGGAGTTGGCTTTGTGAAAGTGATAGCCGCACGCTTGTCGAATCTGTTCAGGCCGGGAAGTAGCGCCATGGGCCGTGCGGGACCAAGTACAGGAATGCCAACAACTTTGGGCCCAACTCACCAACGCAAGAATCACATTTTGCCCGAGAGAAGCCAATCATGCCGTAGATTGGGTGGCAAAGGCACATCGCCTTAATTTTCTTCCTCCAAATTGGCTGCAGGAACCACCCACTCAACTCTGGACTATTTTGTGTTCTGACTGCAATTTCTCCCCTCCATGTAACGCTCGTCGTTTTTTAAGGAATGAATGAAGTACTATTATCGACCAAAAAAAAAAAAAAAAAAAAAAATGGTGATTATGACCATACCTGTCAAATAGTACTTTTTTTTTTTGATGGAATGTCAAATAGTACTTTGTCAACATGCCTCTTTACCGACCCAAAAAAAAAATGCCTCTTTAAAAATTAATCCGAACCCGGTCCCACCTTCACTTCTCCTTCTCCTCGAGGTCGATGGTCATTGATCGGCACCCTCTGGTACTTCGCCTCGTACTTCGCCTCCTTCGAAAGCCTCGCCGGTCGCAGCGGGGTCCCGAGCCCCATTTGCCTCCGCCTCCGACTGTTCCAACGCGAAGATCAATTGCGTCCCTCCGACGAACTCGCCGTCACACCTCGCCCCGTCTGATTGCATCCCTTCGACAAACTCGCCGTCACACCTCGCCCCGTCCACGATTCTCTCGATCATCTCTCTCAAGAGCCCTGCCTCACATCCTCGTCTTCTTACAACTTCGAAAGGTCGGTACCCCCCTCTCTCTCTCTATCCCTGTGCGAAACCTCATCAAAAGGAAAGTAAATAAATTTAAGATCGCCAATTTGAATCGCAATTGAAGATAGAGGCTGTTACGACCTAAATTTTTCGGGCTACATAGGATTTGGCTAATGAATTGTTAAGTCTAGACTTAACTCGGGCTCTCCCAAACTCATATTAATTCGCGACTTAAGTTCAATTTTTTAACATGTAATTGATTTTCAATTAAGAGTTGCCATTAATTTATTTTTGGTAAGTCGATTAGAAACCAAGTAAAGTAATGAGAGAATTATCTTATTCCTATAAACCAGAGATTATGGGTAGGGGACTTGGTTACACTAGATTCCTCTAATGCCCTTTTGATACCATTCTTTTATTTTCCAAAAAATGTTTTTGCAGGCAGTTTAAATTGATTTTAAATCTATTTCCCTAACATGAGATGATCATGCGGGTGCGCAATTCACCAATTTAACACCCACATAAACAATAAATAAATTACAAAAATTTACTCAAAGCAACGAAAATATCTGCAATGTTAAATTAAAATCCACATCAATAACCCTTGATATGGTTTATAATAAACACGTAATTTCTTTTTTTTTTTTTTTTTCACTTAATTAATGAAAATCATGCAATATGCAATGTAATATTAACTAAATGACCTAATTCTAATGACATGTGATTTCTAATTAAATGGGCCTAGCAAAAATAGTAAATGACATGCGATTTCTAATTAAATGGGCCTAGCAAAAATAGTAAATGACATGCATCTCAATGAATCTAACCCTAATGACGTGCATATGATATTTTTCTTTTTCCTAAAAGAATGCATTTTGTCCTAAATAATAAAACTAATTTAACCTATGACATTTTTTTGTATTTTTCATGAAATTCGAAATTAGGTAATGTGAAAATTGCCTAGCTAGATTAAGATCCTATTCCATCTACATTAGGAATTAGGTTGAGCCAAATCCTAATTTAAACTAAAATATTATTTTAACCTAAATAATCCTAAAATGCAATCTATTTAATAAAATACCTAAACCTATAATAAATTAAGAAAAATATCATATAAAATTAAACTAAATGGAATTTTACCTTAATATGCAATGACGTGCAAAAGATGCCCTAATTTTACATGGCATATACATAATGACTTTTTTTATTAATTTCGAAATAAAAATTTAACATGCAATTCCAAATAATAATAAAACTAACATCCTAAATGAATTGATTTTATTTTTTTTACCTTTTTATTATTTAAAAAATTGAGAAAAAAATTTCTATCCTAAGCATGCAAACCCTAAAACTACATTTTTTGATTTTTTTTAAAGAAAATTAATTTAAATAACACCACAAAGAAATCAAACAATATTTATAGCCAAATTGACGAACATGTATTAGATTGGGTTGGCCAATTTCACGTAAATCACAAATCGAATCTCGGGCTAAGAAATTGGATTGAAGATTTTTTTTAAGTAATTGCGAGTCGGATTTCGGGCGCGAAAATTGGACTGACAATTACTAATTTCCAGGCAATTTCATAACATGTACTTTCAATTTTGCATTAAAAGGATAATTGCACTAAAAATAACAAGTAATATGCAATATCAACAATAATAAATAAATAAATAAACAACAAAAGATAAATAACAGAAAATAAAATGAAAATAAAATTTACCTATTTTTTCTTTTGTTTTTCAAAAAAGAAAAAAGAGGTGGGAGACCGGCCAGCGAGAGGGGAGAGATCTCCGGCGAGGGTTCCGGCGGGGCTCCTACGGGACGCTGGATCTGGCGCGGGCGTCGCGGACGGCGGACCGTGCGGCGAGGGTCTTGGCGCTGGCCGTGAGGTGGAAGCGGCGTCGGGGCGGCGTGGCGAGATCTCGGCCGGCATCGCGGGCGCAGGTGCTCGGCTCCGACGGCGGGGCGGCGAATGGGACTGCAACTTGGGGGATCGGGTCGCGGTGTTGCGGTGGGCTCGGATCTGCAGGCGCGAGGCTTCACGGGCGTCTGGGTCACGGATCTGCAGGCGGAGCGGCTTCACGGGCGGATCGGCGATAGGCGACGCAAGGCGGGGCTCGGCGTCGGGGCGGCGTGGGTCGATCGGCGACGCTGTTGCGGGCAAGGCCGGCAAGGCGACGGTGGCAGATCGGCGACGGGGAATCGAGGCGGCGGCGATGGACGAGCGGCGGTGCTGCTCGCGGGGGCGGATGGCCGCAGTGGAGGCGGATCGACGCTGGGTCGCCGGTGGCTCGGCTGCCGGCGCGAGTGCGCCGACGCGGTCAAGCGTGGGGGCACCGGGGAACAGTCTTCCTCCTCTTTTCTCTTTTTTTTTTTTTTTTTTTTTTTTTTACTTTTTTTTTCTCTCAACTCACTTCACTTTTCACCTTTTGTCTTTTTGTGCATTTTTTTTTTGGGTTAATACCTTGAAAAACCCAAAACCGGTAAATGACAAATTTACCCTAAACTATTTTTTTGACTACCAAAAACCTCAAACTAATATGCCTTTGACAAATTTACCCTAAACTGGTACACTTGTGACAAATTTACCTCTGTTAGTTTTAGTTAAATTTTTTTGTTAAATTATAAAGTTAAATAACATGTGACAATTGATCGGTATATCAATTTGGGATTTTACACTCTGTTTGTCATAGTTTATAATTTTTGTGATTTTTTTGTGGTATTAATCTAATTTTACGGATGGTATATTAGTCACAAATTTACCAATTTGGGGTTTTTTTGTGGTCGAATAAATTAATTTTGAGTAAATTTGTCATAAATGTACAAGTTTAGGGTTTTTTTATAGTTAGTCGGGGTAAGTTTGTCACAAATGTACCAGTTTGGGGTTTTTCATAGTCAAAAAAATAGCTTGGGATAAATTTGTACCAGTTTGAGATTTTTTAAGGTATTAACCCCTTTTTTTTTACTCGACGGAAAGGACCCCCTCAAACAAATTGCACGTGAGGTATTATATAGGTCTAAAAAATGTATCATTGCGGTATACATTTTTTCCTTTTTTGTTCGCGCATGATACCCCTAAATATATTGTTGAAATATACCCACCTCGCGCAATCTTCCCTTTTTTTTTTTATTTTTCACATATTCTATCCAAAAAATTTGCGCAAAATAGTATATGTAAAAAATCTTAATGGAATATAACAAAAATAAAATTTTCCTAAATTATATGTCATGTGATTTTCTATTTTTTTAGCAAAAATCAACCTAAAAAATTTAGGAGTCAACAGAGGCCATTTTTTTTTTTAACGAAAATCGAGTGGATTTAGTGGTACAGTGGGTAAAAATAGCGTCACCATTTGATATTTATGTTTATCTTATTATTTTTAATAGTCATATTGTAAATAGGCTAATGTAATTTTTATCACAATATGTCGAAGTACATCTCTTCAACTCTATCAATTTTGAACCCAACTCACCTAAATTCTGAGCCAAACTTGAGGTTGAATTAATGGGATATCTATCTTTGTTCAATCGAGCACAGACTTGTCAATATTTAGCTTGACAAGTCTGGGGGACTTCATCAAGTTTTCCCTTGTTTCTTGTTTCTTGTTTCTCGTTCTTGATGTCTGCGTGGGCATGTCTTTGTTTTTTCTTCCGTCGCGGTCGCCTTTTTGGGCAGGGCGGGGCGGTCTTTTTCGTGATTTCGGCTCGCAGGTCGAGTTTTGTTTTTGGTCTTGGCGCCTGATGACGAGTGCTGTGGTAGCTCAAATTGTCTTTTGGGGGGTTTTGTATGTTGATTTGGGAAAGCGAATTGCGAGCAGCTTTAGATGTTGGTGGGGAGTGGAGAATCAGCTCATGGGGCAGAGGATTTGGAATGTGAATAGTCATCGTCTCGAATGCCCTGCTCTGTACTCTGCAATTCTATTCAGCTGCTGTTGTTCAAATCTCGAAATTTACTCTGGCGGTGACTAGTTATTAGGATATAATGAATTGGAGTCGTCGTATGGCTAAGGCGCGCATGGATTTGTTTACATTCCTTTTTTGTTCTCCCTTTAACGAAAAAACAAAAAAAAAAGTATTTCTATTCCTAAGCTTTTTTGAACAAAAGAACACGTTTGGTAACGTTTGGTCCGGAAATAAAAATGAACGAAACACGTTTGGTAAATTTTATTCTTTTTTTGTTTCTTTTAATTTTTTAAACATTTTTATTTTATTTTTCTTTTTTTTCTTTTCTTCGGCCGGTCACCGGCCTCCGGCGACCGGCCGACGGGGCCGGCCTCGCCCGCCACGGCGAGGCTTGCCGGCCCTCGGTGAGGCCGAGCCTCACCGTGGTTGGTCGAGGCTCGGCCTCGCCTTGGCCGGGCGAGCTCGGGCTCGCCCGATCCGGCGAGGCCGAGCGTCGCCGCCGCCTCGCCGGATCTGGGGCGAGGCCGAGCCTCGATGGCCGGTCGCCGGCCATGGCCGAGGCCGGCGACCGGCGAAAGAAAAAAAAGAAGAAAAAAAAAGAAGAAGAAAAGAAAAGAAGAAGAAGAAGAAGAAGAGAGAGAATAGAAACGTTTCTTTCATTTTTTGTTTTCTAACAAAGAAACAACAAATCATTGTTTTTTTTTCTCGTTCCTATTTCGTTCCGTTAAAAAAAAAAAAAAAAAAAGAACATAAACACAACCAAACGCATTTCTTTCTTTTTTTTCCGACACTTTCCGTACAGAAGTGTGTCGGGAACACTTTTTTGGAGTGTTTTCATGCACACCCTAATTGCCTACTGTACAGTGCTGCGAGTGAATAAGCAATGGCTTCTTTCAGTGCTATGCCGGGATCGATGGCTGTTTAATGATTAGTTCTTGGCTTTCTTTTGGCCCGTTCGATAGCGGCTAACAGCAGCCTTGTAACTGGCTGTGATCACTATCATCCGCCATGTAAACTGAATACGAGTAGCATTTTTCTCCTATGCTTATTGTCATACATTGAGGCCATCCGAGACCATTTTCAGTAGATAATTTTACATATCGTCTGGATAACATTGATTGCTCACGCTTCTTTTCCCTCTCTCAGCAATTCTTTTTCATAGTAGAGCAAGAGAAAAGCTTGAATGGGAAAGGGTGTGGTTTGAAGAGATGATACTACGTGATTTCGTACGGGAGCCATGAAATTTGGCAGGTGTTTTGGGTGCCAAAATGACGATCCACTTTCATATTAATTTTGACTGCCTTCCTGCTTACTTGCGGAAATTTAGAACTGCGAATTGCTGCGAGCTGTGGTTTCGTCGTCAATTTACTAGAAAAGTCAGATAGATGGCGTCGATGCAGGGAAGTCTTTTGAATGGAGATGGAGAACTCTCTGCAATTTGACTTGAAGAACTGAAAATTGGCTAAGGTTTTACAAGCCTAATCAGTCCTCTTTCAGTTACAATCTGGTTTATCAAAAAGACTTGTCTTACCTTTGTGAAAACCCGTTTCAAATGATAATCACTTAGCACTGTAGTGGGAATGAGACCAGTTCTTTTTTAAGCTTTCTGTATAGCAAAACAGAAAATTTAATGCCAAAAAATTTGGATACTGAATTTGAAGTGTTGGCCATTTTAAGTGCTGAAATTGAAATTAAAATGTTGTTTAATATTCTAGCGAGTATTGAATAACACTATATTCTTACCAAATATAGAATCGTGAGTATTATCGGTGTTTATTAGGCTTTTATCAGTGTATTGAATAAAGTAATTAAAGCCATCCTTACTTAGCTAATTAAGTGATTTTTTGACTTGATTAGGTAAAAGCTGGTTATGGTTATCGAATGTGCTTAATTTTATTAAGTGCTGATTACATTAATGTTCAATATATAATGGAGTTATCAAACAGGTCCTGCTTTGGCCTAGTAATAAGCTCTTTCTGGATTATAGCCGAGTAATAAGACATGTCTCTAATAATTAAAAGCTAGTATGAGTACCCTGCTGGACATTCTTTTAACAATTTCAAAGATGTGCAACATAACTTCGGCTCCTTGAACTTCCTCAGCATCAGACACTAATTAATCCCAAGAGTAGCGGGAAAGATTAACAATCAATTAGCAATGGTTTTGAAGCCCCAATGCCAAAATTGACCTCCCCAGCGAGCCAATAGGTTTAATGACTGTTGCTTAATTTCTTCATGAATTATTGTCGCATCATGATCCCATTTTCTGCATTTGATTTGTTGTTGTCCTTTCTCCTAATTACATGCACATATGAGGTCAAATGCATCTTCTTGCTCATTTATTTTTCCCTCTTTATTCATCATATATGCATAATTTAGAAAGAAGACTATAGAATGCTATTTGTGAAGCTATCTTGCAGTCGCTTTCTCACCGTAGTTTAGCCCAAAGGATTTCCATTGTTTGGATCTATCAACTGGATTGTTTATGGATTTTGCTTCATGATATCATTTGCATGTACAAGAACACTGGCCCTAATTGCTTACCTTGGCACAGCAACCTATCAGGAAGGATTTTGTAGGGCCCTCACTTATGGTGGAGGAGCTAGGGTGTCGGAAGGTCAACCATGGGGTGAGTTTACTTTCCCCCATATCTTGTCAGCGGTTGCATGGATATAAGACATGAAAATTCTTCTCCAACCTCCAAAAGCACACTTACATCCTCCAGGTGAAAAGTTGATCTAACTTTAGATTCTTCTTTAAGGGGTTTCTTCTTTTGTGGCAGGATCTTTATGTTCTGCGGTTTTATAGTAGGCTAGATGATACAAAGAAAGGGGAGGCGAGTTTTTTGTTCTTGTGCTATTCTTACCGGTGATTGACATGAAGCTGGAAGATGATATTTTGTGGATAATTTATTTTAGTTGGAGTACTTTTGAACCGGCAATCAGGTTTTTTTTTGCTGATTCTGTACTTAATAAGCTTGTTCAAGTTCTCATCCTACTATGCTTCATTGTTAAGCAAAAGTGCCAATGTAATGGAAAATAGAATTGAGAAAGTGGAAGAATAAGATTTTCACGGTTTGGCCATTGGCTTACATCGCAGGCAAAAGAGGAGCAGCAGGAATTCACTAATTAGAATTTGGACTACAACAAAAAAGCAAACTCAAAACCCTAGTCCCACATAAAGCTGATATTTCTCATACCCTTTGAAATATGACGAAGTGAAACACTTAAACCCTAGAAGAGAATGCTGGACGCTGAAACCAATGTGCACTATGCTGGCTCTGCCATAAGCCTCACGAAAATTCTCAATGGGGGTGGCCACAATAGTTATTGAATTGGGTGACAAGCCAGGCCTGCACATCAAAGGTTCAAGCTAAAATTAACGAACACCATGTGTCATGGTAACATTCTATAGGTCATGCTATGAAAGGTACTGCACTTTTGCGAATAAAGAAACTACGGAGGTGGAACAAGACTAGAATAAGTTAATTGAGTTGTATTAAAACACATGTGGTCTGGTCCAAGGCAAGGTGGGGCTAACAAGCGGAGCTGGGTCTTGTTAACAATGAAGATGGAGAGATAATTGCAGAAATTGTGAAAGGACTGGAGAAGAACAGGTGCTACAAAGAGAAGGTTTAGAGCATAGGGACGGGATGGTAGAGCAAAACTGAAATGAGCCAATAAGCTTGCTATAGTTGAGTGTCCTTTATGTCAAGTTGTTAGAATGTCTAAACCAAAAGTTCGAAATGATAGTTGGAGGGAGACTATATGCATTTAGAAGGCCAATGAAATCCGCATAGACAAGTGACATGAGATATTGTAACACTTCCTCTCACATGCAAACCAAACTAAAAATGGCACATGAAACTAACAAATGGGGAGCTTCACATGTAAAATAAATCTGGTGCGAAACTCGGCTCTGTTTCCATATGAAAATGTCCTATCCAAAAGCTTAAGTTGATAAATCGTGGGAGGCTACATAAACATAAGGTCCATTGAAAGTCATAGACAAGTGATATGGGACACTCATAACCTGTTCTCTTTCTCCTATTAGGTTAGGGAGTATTAATAGTTGTGCTAAGATTAGAACATGCCCAATGTAGTAACTGCCGTAGAACTTGAAACCAGCTTAATTGTGACTCCCTTCTATTTTCTTACATAATATGTCTTATAGCCAACATTAATAATCTCGTCACCACATACCATAAAAGTAATCTAAAAAGAGAAGTTGCTTATACAGAAGGGTCTTATAGTGCCGCCAGTGGCATGTTTCACATTTTGAAATCTGTCGTAATTGCAAAGAATGAATTTGTCACATGGAACTAGCACTTGGTGGGAGAGCTAATACCCGCATTTCTCTATTTTTTTTTTTTTTTATCTTTTTTTGAGAAGGGAAAAGTGCTAAAAAAGTCTTGAACCTTTTGCATTTTGCCAACTTAGTTCTAAACCTTTTTTTGGTGCCAATTTAGCCATGAACCTTTTTTCGTTGTGCCAATTTAGTCATTTCCGATCAATTTTGGCGGGATTTTGCTAACTAGATGCCGGCCGACTAACGTAGCCTTATTGGTGCTGACGTGGACAACTTTTATAATATTTTAATATTTTTAAATTTTTGAAAATTTTTTTTTCTTTTTCTTTTTCTTTTTCCTTCTTCTCCTCCTTCCTTCAACCGGTTGCCGGTCGCCGGACCTCGGCGACCAGCCAAAGGCGACAGCTGGCGAGGTTGAGGTCGACCTCGCCAGTGGCTGCGAAGGCGGCCTCACGCTAGGCAGCAAGGCTCGCCCGCCCGGCGCTGCTATGGGCGAGGCTCAACCCTTGCTAGATCCGGCGAGGGCAAGAAGTAAATTGTTACAATTGCCGGTAAGCGTACATTAACAAGTGAAAATTAGTAAAACAAAGCCTTGTAAAAAAGTTGGTTCCAAGTATTAGGCAAGCCGGGAAGGCACCAATTGCTGCAGTCAGCATAACGATCTGGGCGAGCTCTTTACTTTGGGGTCAATTTGCCGTTGTAGATAGTAGTGTGTCTGCCTTAGAGCATCGTTATGTCGAGAAGATATGCCGGCATTGCTGGACTATGCAGGTCTTTTAAGTACTTCATCTACAGGTCTCATATGCTCTAGGTATTCACCGAGATATGCAGTTCAATTCATCGGCATTGTCTTGCCATAACCGTTTCTGGTGGCTGTGCTGGTTGTTGCTCTAGCGCTCCATTCAGCCGGGCTGTAGATGTTATACAATCACTTGATTCAATCACGTTTGTTACTCAGAGAAAATCTCCGTCTTATTTTCGTTTTCAAATTAAGTCTATCTAAAACGTGCCCTTGGAGATAACAGTAGTGTAAAGTCATAATCATGCCTTCCCTTTTTATGCAGCATTTGTATACCACCAAAAGCAGCACAGAGAACACAACAAGACACGATATGGCTATGTCAATTTTACCACCAGCAGACAAGTTGTCATTTGCCCAAAATAGAGGACAGGCAAAGAAGGTGCCTTTCTTTCGTAGATGTTAAACTATAATGTAATAAGCACTACAAATAAGAAAAGACGACAATACCGATATACATCAAGTAGTTCGTCAAGGGAAAGCATTTTACAAGCGCAGACCGACTACATGATAGTTTCATTGTCCATACCTTCACATGCAGCATGATAAAGACCAAACAGACCCAGCAGTCTAGATACAATCAAAAAGCACAAAGAAAGGCACTGGTTACTAATCTGGAATAAACCTCGACATTTCTCCCGACGTATTTGATTGATCAACTATCTCCATCATCCTCATAAACTAACAAAAATCATGATATGCAAAACGACGAATTCTTGCAGTGGGTTTGCAATGTTGTTCAATTGGTGTAGAGCTCTAAAAACTAATCGTGACGTTTCGCCTAGCTCTATCCTCGCTCCTTACGGGTCTCTTGCACGGAGGAAACGGGGGCGTCGCCCGTTAATGAGGAGAGAATATCTCGCTCCTCCGACCCCAACGCCACCAAGCCTCCGTCGTTTCCCAGCAGCTGAAAGAGAGCGTCTGGCGGTGGTCGGCCGGAGGTGTCGTCGGATTTTGCAAGACAAAGATGAGAGGGGAGAGAGAGGAGGGAGGGCTCTCGAGCGAAATTTGAAATAAAGCAGGAGAGAGAGCGCCGTGTAATTAATAAAGAGAGATTATCATCCTGAGAAGGCTGCAAAGTTCTTATTTTTTTCTTCTTTTAATTTTCACGTCACTCGACACATATTAACCCATTTTAATGGATCATGCATGCCACGGTGCAGATGACGTGATGATTAGCAATTAGTGAATATATTCTCATATGGAAGGGGCCGGTAAGATTAGTCAAAACGGATTTTTTTATTAATTTTTTGTGGCAACTGAGTCAAAAGGCAGACGTGCAATTTGGCCTTGAAATTTATGGATCAACGGTCAATGCTTTCGGTTTCAATAAAAGGTACAGTAAAATATCTAGTGGAAAGTTCAACGGATATTAAAAAAAAAAAAAAAATAGCTGGCGTATTGAGGTGGGAGGCAAGGAAAACATACCTATTTACCAAAATCACTCTCATGGGATCTCTATTCATTTTTTGCTTTCTTTTTGCAAGATAATGACCCTGAGATTAAAAATTAGGAAATGAAATCTTTAATATCACCTTAGAAATTCCAATCTAAAAACTTAAACTTAAGGTAATGGAGATCATATGAACATAAATAGCATTTATGACATGTTGTCAAAGGAGGTAGGATATTACTCAGCACTAGATATCTTCTAAGTTGTCAATTCAAAAAAATGTCATCATAGCGTTTGGTGGCGTTGAAAACAAAAGGCATAATGATACAAATAATATTGGAACTTTGACTCAATGTATAATTTGATTCATAAACTTTTAATTTATTCAATATAACTTCTAAACTTTAACTCAATATGCAATGTGGTCCCTAAATTTTTAATTTGTTCAATATAATCTCTAAATTTGGAAAGAATTACCAAAAAGTCTTAAACTTAATTTAGTTGTAAATCTTTCTTTTTTTCTTTTCTATCATTTTTCTTAAATATTTTGTAATTGTATCAATTTCGTCCATCCAAATCAAATTTGATTGGCTAGCGCTAATATGAACCCCATTTGATAATGGTCGTTCAATGAAAGTTGACATGATAATTTTTTAATATATATATTTTTATTTTTTTCAAATTTTTTAATCATTTTTTTCCCATCTTCTTCTTCCTTTGGCCAATTGACATCAAGCAAAGGCAAATCCTAGTAAGGTTAGCCTCGCTGCCGAATGGCAAGGCTCATTCCCCGTCGACCACCGGCAAGGATGAGCTTTCCCCAACAATGGCGAGGCTGTTGCCGCCAGATTTGGCGAGACTTGACCTCACCTAGTGATGGGGAGGTCGAGCCTCATCATCCTTAGATGAGGAGCCTTGTCAACCACTAGCGACGTCAACCCTCGCCTTGGTTGGACATGGCCTCATCAGATTGGGTGAGGCTTCGCCTCCACCAGCCATGGTGAGAGCGAGCCTTATCGCCTTGCCATGGCTAGGCGAGACCAAGCTTCGCTAGATTTGGCAAAGCCTTGCACAACAACGGCAAGATTGGCCCGCCATAGCTAGGCGAGGCTCGCCCTTACTAGTGGCCGGCGGAGGCAAGTCTCGTCATTAGCCGCCAAGGCTAACCTCATTAGCTCTTGCTTTTTTAGGAAGGAGAAGATGGAAAAAAGAGAATTAAAAATTTTAAAAATATATTAAAAATAAGTAAAAAATGTCACGTCAACGGGATGGTTGCATGAGACTTGCCTTATACCGGGTTGCCTCTAGACCAAGATTGGCATGCTGCTTCTTGAAGACCACTTGCATCCCACCATGTCCAACCCCCGTGAAGGTACTATCAACTGTCATGTCTGATTTAGTTGAAGAGACTTTTATCTTCTCTCTACCCTTTTTACCGCCTCTTGACATGAGAGCGGGTCCGGTGTCTCCTCTGCAATAGATTTGTGGTTCCTCTATTCTCTCTACTCTGTGTCTGTCGCTATAGAATACAGCGTCTTTGTGAGCTCCGCCACACCATCAATACTATCCTTTGTTGTGGGTGGACTCGTGTCCTCATCAGCATTTTGTTCGGGACCTCAATCCTCATTACCTTTGTGTGTTATCCTTTGGGCTCCACCGGAGCGATCGCCCCTCGGAAAATTGAATGAACGAATATAGGACCGCACAACACCAACGCAAAGTGGTGGACCGTCACATGAATGGAACACCATCATGACAGATAAGATATCTGAAAACAACTAGATACAGGTCTAAATGTCCGCACAAGACTTTGCAATTGCCTATACTATATGTTTTTGGAAGGGAAAAGTGTTTAAAAAGTCCTAAACCTTTTATACTTGTGCCAATCTAATCCTAAATCTCTTTTTAATGCCAATTTAGTCCTAAATCTTTTTACTTAGTGCCGATTCAATTATTTCTGGTCAATTTTAACCAGATTTTGTTGATTGAATGTCGGTCGATGGACGTGGCATGATCGATGCTGACGTTGACAAATTTTAATAATATTTTCATATTATTTTTATTTTTATTTTTATTTTCTTGCCTCGCCGCCGGCCTCGTGCTGGGCAGTGAGGGCAAGGTGGCTGGCGAGGTCCACCGAGGTTGATCTCGCTGGTTGTTGACGAGGTCCGGCAATCGGTTGGAGGAGGGGAAGGAAAAATAAAAAATAAAAATAAAATAAAATAAAAATAAAATTCATAAATATTAAAATATTATTAAAAGTTATCTACGTCGATTGATTAAGCCCACGTCGCCCGTACGTGTCCGTCAGCAAAAAATTCGGCCAAAATTAGTTGGAAATGACTAAATCGGCACTAAGTAAAAATGTTTATGACTAAATTAACATTAAAAAAATATTTAGAACTAAATTGGTACAAATATAAAAAGTTTATGACTTTTTTTTTTAACACTTTTCCCGTTTCTGAAACATAAACAACTCATGAAAGTCAAGGGCAACTTGCGGTTTTGATCCTTTGAGCGTCGATTGCGGTATGCACCGCTTTCCACATTGCGAGCCAAGTCAAGTACAAAATTAGGTACTGCGCAACATCAACTGAATAACCAATTTCCTTCGTGTTCAGGTTTGACCTTGAGGCTTGAGCTCATTTAACTCTAGGTTGATAGCTACAAAATCATTGACTTCTTCCTATTGACTAGGCAAAGTCAACCTTTGCCTTTTCGAATGTTCCGCTGACAATGCAGTCTTCGAAATTATATGCACAAAATTAACCCAGCTATAACATGAATGGCCCGTAACGGTGTTTGAAAGTACTTCAAGTAATTCACTAATTCCATTTAGTTTGACTCAATTACACAAATGAAACAGTAATTCGTTACATTAGCGTTGAGTTCAATTACACATGTGATAATGGACAGATCACTTTGGTCCAAATAATGGAGCTGGTCAAGAAAGGCAGCCCTCTAGTAATTTAATGCTCTTTTACCAAAAAGGCCAGCGATTCTCAACTAAAACAAAAACCACCACTCACTGACATGTCCTCCATTTCCTTATCCTCTCTAGAATATGGTTCCAAAAGCACGCAACTTGTGGACAAAGTCAATCATTTCTGCGGCCCCAAGAATTTTCTTTTCAATAACCTGATCTGAATGATGCCTAAGAGACATCTCCAACCCTTTTAATTGCACACATGCCTTAGACATTTTGAACCCTTTTCCTGCAAAGCATGGCAAATTTCAGCTTCTTGAATTTGCTCTTCATAGTTCTTTTCTCAACGGCAGCTGTGGAAGTCGCTGTTGCGGCTTCGACTCCGGCAGCAACTGTTAAAGGCGCTTATTATCCTTCGTGGGTCTCGAGTTCTTTCCCTCCGTCGTCCATAGAGACATCGCTCTTCACTCACATCTTCTACGCTTTCCTCTCCCCAAGCAATTCGACTTACAAGTTCGAAGTCTCGGACTCGACGGCCCCGCTGCTCTCAAACTTCATTGCCTCCCTCCACCGGAAGAACCCGCCCGTGAAGACCCTTATATCCATCGGCGGCGCGAGTGATGGCCCGACTCTGTTTGCCACCATTGCGTCAAGCGATTCGACGCGGAAGCTCTTCATAGACTCCTCCATTGAGGTCGCGAGGAAGTACGGTTTTGATGGGCTCGATCTCGATTGGGAAATGCCCAAGAACCCGAAACAGATGACGGATTTGGGCTTGTTGTTCCAAGAGTGGCGGAGCGCGATACAGAGGGAGGCCAAGACCACGGCTCGGCCTCCGCTGCTTCTCACGGCGGCTGTGTACTTCGCCGTTGACTTCTTCCTCTCGGGAACGTATCGCATGTATCCCGTGGCTTCGATCAATCAGAACTTGGACTTTATCAACGCCATGTGCTACGACTATCACGGCTCATGGGACACTTCGGCCACGGGGGCCCAAGCCGCATTCTTCGATCCAAATAGCAACATAAGCTCAAACTATGGCCTCAGGTCATGGATTAAGGCCGGCTTGCAGAGAAGGAAGTTGGTCATGGGCTTGCCACTTTACGGAAGGACTTGGAAGCTCAAGGATCCGAACGTTCACGGCATTGGAGCGCCGGCTGTCGGGCTCGGCCCAGGAAATAACGGCGTGCTCACATATTCCAAAGTGGAGACGTTCAACAAGGAGAACAATGCCACCGTGAAGTACGATGCGACCACCGTGTCGACGTACTCTTTCCAAGGGACATCGTGGGTGGGGTACGACGGTGTTGTCTCGACGGCCACTAAGGTTCGGCTGGCTCAGGCCCTTGGGCTAAGAGGGTACTTCTTTTGGGCTCTCAGTTATGACAAAGAATGGAAGATATCGACCCAATGTAATTTACTCTCTTCAAGTGGTTGACTACATTTGAAAGTTTATAGGTGGAAACGCTCTCCAAGAATATGCTAAGCTCATTCGTTTTGTATTTTGCAGCTTCTAGGGCTTGGATCTATGGAAAATGAATTGGAAATTGAAAGACAGTGCAGAGGCCTCACTGGAGCTTGGGACATTTTAATGTCTAGTGGGATCTCAACATAGGACGGAACCTCCCTATCATAATGCATTTAGAATGATTAGTTTAAGTTTTAGGTAATGTTGATTATGTCTATTGAAATAACGGAATGGATAGAGAGGATGAAATAAATTGATCTTCTAGAGATTATTTTGTATAGTCATCACTACGTGAATGCACTTGCAAGGATGATTATCATTCTGATCTTAAAACATCTCTGTAAAATAAAACTATTGATCGAAGAGTAGAACATGTATGTTAAATGGCATGGTAATGCTCATGATGGTCGATTAAAAGTTCCACGTTTCAACTTGAGATGTCTAGGCCAGCTTATCCCGTTGTTCAATAAGCAACTTTCAGCAAAAATGATTAATATATGGCATTTCTCGGTATTGCGTATTCATATCCTGTAAATAAGATAGTACGGGTTTCGGGATGAAGCTTATCAATATCGATCGCTGTCCATGTACCCCGCCTTAGACATTGTAGTCTGTCAATTGCCACTCCCCCCTGTAGTTGAAGCTGCAAAATATGAAACATGATACAAGTCAATCGGCTTCCCAACAATATAAAATGGCAAGGCACGTAACTATGCTCTACATTATGAGAAAGAAGCTATCCGATTGCTTTATTTGAGTCCTCTGGCAGCATTAATCTCAGTTCCACAAAGTAAATTTAATGCACTATACTAATTACCTGTCCGAGAAAGAGTCCAATCCTGGTCATCATACCCAACTGCCCACAAAAGGTAGCCTCCAAGACCCTGCTCCTTAGCGAACTCGACCTTGTTCTCTATTGAGGTCGGGCCAGTACTTGTTTCAATAGTGGAATGTTGTACTTGGATTTGACATCTTTGTCAGATTCTTTTGTTTGATCCTTCATTGATCCGACATGGAAAGATAAAATTTCCCCATGGTTAAGAACTTAAGAGTGAATAAAAATGAGAGGAAAAATGTCAATTCATCTATTTGATAATCGAGTTCGCGTGGATTTAACTTTGAATCAATCGAATGTCCTCTAATTTACTCCACATGACACAAGTAGTTCATCAAAAAATTTTCTAAACCACTGGCTAATCCATCTTAATGAAGACAAAAGTTTCCCAGCTAGTGCATTTTTCCAATCGACTTCTTAAATAATAAGTTATCAAACTTACGTAACTTTTCTAATCAAGTAATTCCATTGGAGTTTGTAAGTTCAAGGATTTGATTAGAATAAAAAATTTGGGGATTCGATCAAAATAATATGCCTAACAATGAAATTTTTTCATTGAAGAATAGACTATTGCTTGAGGTATGTACACGCTAAACTCCACTTAAGATTAATTAATTGCTTAAAGAAGTGAGAGTAGAACAAAGTGATTTTACTTATTTCATTCATACTAATCACTTTATCACATCATTCAAGGGAAAATTGTCCAAAAATTCTTAAACATATTGTATTTTATGAATTTATTCTTAAACATTTTAATTTTGTCAATTTAATCCTAAAACTTTTCACTTCTTGTCATTGAGTCCATCTTAACAATTTTGGTTGAAAATGCTAACGTGAATGTCGGCAATGCCATATAAAATTATTGGTGCTAACATAGACAATTTTTAATATTTTTTTGAATTTTTTTTCTAAATTTTCTTTTTGGCTTGCTTCTTTTCCTTTTCCAGTGGCTAGCTGACCACAGGTGATGGCCAGCCATCGACCACATCCAGTTGATTAGCTTCGCCTGCTATAGGCGAGGCCCATTCGGCCAAGGGTGAGCCTTGGTGAGGGGAGCCCTCACCCAGGCGAGGCTTGATGAGGCTGGCCTCACGCAGGCCAGGTGAGGTTGACCCATGCCTAAGCCACAGTGACCTCGCTGGGCAACGGCAACGTTGAGCAAGGCGACCCTAGCATGGGTGAGAGTTGGCCTCGCTAGATCTAGCAAGGAGAGGCCTCACCTAGACAAGGGTCAACCTCACTAGATCTAGCTTGGGCAAGGCTGACCCTCACAAGGCCACGCTGAGTGAGGGCTCCCCTTGCTGGGGCTCACCCTCGCTTGGCCGGGCCTTGCCTATGATGGGCAAGGCTAGCCAGCTGGCCGTTGGAAGTGAAGAAAGCGAAAAGGAAAAGAAAGAAAAGAAAATAATAATTTAAAAAAATATATATTATTAAAAATTGTCCATGTTAGTGCTGGTAATGGGGGTGTGTATGGTCCGGGCGGGTGGTTCTCAACCTAGAATCGGGAATCACCCGCTAAGGACCAGTTCCAAAAAATTGGAACCAAGATCCACCTAGGAATCGGACTGCCGGTTCGGTCCGGTCCGGTTTCTGGGTGGATCCATGGAACTAGACATCATCACGGATTCAATCCCAACATCATTACGCAAGTACACAACCACGCAAAAAACAGTACTAATTCTCAACCTACGCAATCACAACAAAAGTAAGCTCATGTTGCTCCATCGAGACTCCCAAGAACACTACTCGAATTCAACTTCAATCTCAATCAAAACAAAATAAGGAATTGCAATTGAAAGAAATGTAACATTTAGAATGCTACAACATTCTCCTGATATGCACAATCCATTCACTAAACCCAAAAAATCGCAATCCTCTAGTCAATGACCAAGCAACAAGCATCTAGAGCTAAACTAGAGTGTAACCAGTTGAAAAGATACAATACTACGTTCACCACCAATCCAAGTAGACCGCAATCGCCATGACAATTGAAACTCAGCTTATTCTTTGGACATTCCTAGGCACAAGAGAAGCTCGAAGCTAGCATTTTCCTAAAAAATAGACTCGATCCGGTCCGGGTGGGCAGGTGGACGGATCTGCCCATGGAACCGGGAACCAGATCGGTACCCAATTCCCATAAATCGGACCGGTTCCTTCAAGAACCACCGGTTCCTAGCGGTTCCGGTCCAGTTCCGGGGCGGTCCGGGCGGATCCCGGTTCTTTTGCACACCCCTAGCCAGCAGTCCTACATGGCACATGGCACCGCTAATGTTTATGTTAGCATTTTCAAGTCAAAATTGGCCGAATGGAAATTAAAAAGTTTAAAATTGAATTGGTAAATGTGTAATAGGTTAATAACTTTTTAGACAAATTTTCTCGTCGCTCAATAAATTGGTAATACTTTATCGATATGTAGAGGGGGCGGGGGGAGAGAGAGAGAGCGAGAGAGAGAGAGAGAGAGAGAATTAACTTCAAATGCAAATTGTCATATGCAATCTTTGTAGTTTTCAAAAGTGTAGGACGCAAGTGAATTTGAAGTGAAAAATGATGGGTTTTTAATTTATTTTCTATTTCATTAATGCCTAACCAATCCATTTTCCCTCTACCACCATAGCAAGATATCACATGATATTTTATTTATTGTGCTATTGACCTTAAAAACATGGGGATATTAGGTACCGCATTATGAATAGCCAAAAAAGAGTACACAAATAAGCACAAGGTGGTGACTCTAAACATCTCCCATCCAGTGTAGAACTTGATAAGTCACAAATTCCCTTTCCGTGATATACTAGTATCCTTGTTAATGTCAGATGTCTGATCCAATCAATTTGTCTCCTTATGTCATTCTCGAATCCTGTTAAGAGTTGCACCTTGTTCTGGCCTTGTTGCCCAGCAGATAACTTTGAACTTGAGTTCTAAAATTTTCAATTTTACTAATTTAGTCCTACATCTTTATGTGAAATTCTAATGCAGCTATTCCGATAAATTTTCGACAAGCGCTGACAAAGTAATTTAGTCGTCACCAATCATCATATGTGGCGTACCACAATATTAGCGATTTCTCAGGAAAATTGACCAGAATGATTACATTGGAATTTCGTGTAAGAGTTTAAAAATTGACAAAATTTAAAAATTTAAAATTAAATTAACATCCATAACTAGGTTTAGGACTAATTGTACAATTTCTTCCTCCTGGCTCTCCTTGGATCAACTAGGCGATTTTTTGGGCGAAGTACGGCGCAAGTGCCACAACTTGCACGCCGGGACACTTAAGTGCGCATAACTTCCAAACGGTACACTTAAGTGCCACTTTTTTTTTTCAAGTGGGACACTTAAGTGCCACCTCCGGCGACCCTTGCCGGAAATCCTACGTGGCATTTTTTTTTTATTATTATTTTTCGCCTACGTGGCTCGCCGAGCTCCAAATCAGCATAAAAAATAATAAAAAATTTAAAAATTTAAAAATTTTAATTTTAAAAAATTTTAAAAATTTAAAAAAAAATTAAAAATTTAAAAATTTAAAAAAAAAAATTTAAAAATTTTAATTTTAAAAATTTTAAAAAATTTTAATTTTAAAAATTTTAAAATTTTTAATTTTAAGAAATTTAAAAAATTTTAAAAATAAGAAAATTTTAAAAATTTTAATTTTAAAAAAAAGAAAAAAAAAAAAGGGGTGTCGAAGGGGCGGGCGAGGGCCGAGCCCTCGCCGCCGCCGCCCCGCCCGCCGTCGTCGGGAAGGGCCGGCGACGGAGGGGGAGGGTCGGCCGGGGTCGCCGCGCCGGCCGACCAACGGCGAGGGCTCGCGGCCCTCGCCGGATCGCGGCGAGGGCCGCGACCCTCGCCCAGATCCGGCGAGGCTCGCGGGCCCTCGCCGCCGGTCGGCGGCCGCCTCGCCGCCCCCGGCCGGGCCCGCGACCCCGCCCACGGCCGGGCCCGGCGACCCCGGCCGACCCTCCCCACTCCGTCGCCGCCCTTCCCGGCGGCGGCGGGAGGCGGCGAGGGCCCGCGAGCCCTCGCCGGATCCGGCGAGGGTCGCGGCCCGCGCCCTACCGCGACCCTCGCCCGGATCCGGCGAGGGCTCGCGGGCCCTCGCCGCCTCCCCGCCGCCGCCGGAAGGGCCGGCGACGGAGTGGGGAGGGTCGGCCGGGGTCGTCGGGCCACAGGTCGGGGCCGGCGAGGCCGGCCGGCCGGCGGCGAGGGCCCGCGAGCCCTCGCCCGGATCTCGGGGCGAGGGTCGCGGCCCTCGCCGCGATCCGGCGAGGGCCGCGAGCCCTCACCGTCGGCCGGCCGGGGCCGACGACCCCGCCGACCCTCCCCCTCCGCCGGCCCTTCCGGCGACGGCGGGGCGGCGGCGGCGACGGTGGGGCGGGGGCGGCGGCGGGCGACGGTGGGGCGGCGGCGGCGGCGGCGGCGAGGGCTCGGCCCTCGGCCGCCCCTTCGACCCCCTTTTTTTTTTAATTTCTTATTTTTTAAAACTTTTAAATTTTTCTTAATTTTTAAATTTTTCTTAATTTTTAAATTTTTCTTAATTTTTAAATTTTTCTTAATTTTTTAAAATTTTTAATTTTCTTTTTTTTTTTAATTTTTTGAATACTTTATAATTTAATTAATTTTTATATTAATAATTACACGTAGACACGCGAAACGGCGGCGTTTTTCGCGTTTCTCCGCCACGTCAGCGTGTAAAACGACGCCGTTTTGGACTAAGATCGCCGGAAAATTGCCACGTCAGCCATTTGGCCGGATTTTCGCCGGAGTGGCACTTAAGTGTCCCATTTTGCTCCGATGATGGCACTTAAGTGTACCATTTTAAAGTTATGGCGACTTAAGTGTCGTCTTGAGTTATGGCACTCCAGGTGTCCCGACCTCCGATTTTTTGTTTCCTTGAAACACTCATCCTCTCAAGTGGTCTTGTTGTTGTACCATTTTTGCAATTACACGGTCTGGTCCACTTAAATCAACTTCCTAAATGGAATACTTAATCAACCATCTGGGTGGTGACCATTTGAGGATGAATTTTATTTGCAAATTACTCAAAAAGGCTTCTCTCATCAAACGTTGAACTTGGGATGTCACGATGTCGATAACTAGCAAATACCATGGGGACAAAGTAGGTTGCTAACGATCTTATAATGATCGTATTTTGTGTGAGAATTATGCATGAATAGTTTATTGCCGCAATTGATGGATTCTCATTCCTAATAAATCACTGGTTTCCGATAAATTATTGGTGGCCGTGTTTGCTGAATTCTCTTTGTTTATTCTTTTAACTATCTCAAAAAAAAAAAAAAAAAAAAAAAAAGCTCATATTATATGAAAACCCACCTTTTATTATTTTTCTTAAAGCCCACTTTAGATAGGTAAATTTGTTAATACCCTTGCTTATCTAATGAATTACGATTAGCGCAAGCATAGAGACTTCAAGGGGACATGGCATCATCTCTTGCATTCTAAATTATCACCTCCCCACAATTGTCAAGAATTCATGGAACATCTGAAATTAGCCATGAAAATGACATCCAACGGTTCGACCGCAGACTTTGGCATGCCACAAAGGCCGAAATCACCATAATCAACCTGATTGTTCCCGGAAAAACTGTTGTCCGTACGTCTGTCTGTCTGTCTGTCTGTCTCTCTCTCTCAGAATACTATAAAGAGACCACAGCCCTGAAGCTAGGCTCCTCTCGGTCGTTCTCCAAAGGAACAGATCTCACACATCCTTGAGCCTCTCCTCGTCCTTCTTTGGAGGAAGAGGGGGCTTTCTGAAAAGAGAGGGATTTCGATACAGCTACTGCTTTCTTCTTTCTTCTATGCTCCATCTCCGTCACGATGGCCTCCGGCGACATCTCCTTAGAACAAATCAAGAACGAAAGCATCGACCTTGTAAGCCCTTCTCGGTTAACAGAGAATGTCTCCTCATATGGACAGGAGAAATGATGGTTCATTCTTGCATTCCAAGGCAACTTCACATTAAGCATAGTTTTCAAGCCTAGACCAACTTAACCTTTTTTCTTTCGATTTTTACATTCATATGTCTCTTTCATTTCTAACCATTAAACACACTGTCGGCCATAACTGTCCACGAATTTCCTGCGTTGTGCTTATAGGAGAGAATTCCTGTGGAGGAAGTGTTCGAACAGCTAAAATGTACACGAGAGGGTTTGTCGACTACAGAAGGTGGAAGGCGGCTTCAAATTTTCGGCCTGAATAAGCTTGAAGAGAAAAAGGTATATAGTTAATGCGTCATCGCATTACTTTTTATTTTTGCCCTTTAATGTTCATAGAATTCTTTTACTGTGGATTCCACATATAGTAACATTTATTTGCATAACACGACAGGAGAGCAAGTTTCTCAAGTTTCTGGGTTTTATGTGGAACCCTCTGTCATGGGTCATGGAGGCTGCTGCAGTCATGGCCATTGCTTTGGCTAATGGAGGGGTAATCACATATCTCACATCCCTCTCTCTCCCTCTCTCTCCCTCTCTCTCTCTCCCTCTCTCCCTCTCTCACTCTCCCTCTCTCTCACAAGGAAAAGATACATGAAAATTACAGGGAAAGCCACCAGATTGGCAAGACTTCGTCGGCATTGTGACGTTGTTGATCATCAATTCAACTATTAGCTTTATCGAAGAGAACAACGCAGGAAATGCCGCGGCTGCTTTGATGGCCGGTCTAGCCCCCAAAACCAAGGTGTCTTACACTGGTTCTGTGTTTATAGAAGTTCGACATGCAAATTTTGCATTATTATCTTAAGTTCATTTCAAATAAAGTTCGCAAATTAATGAAGGTATTGAGAGATGGCAAGTGGAATGAGCAAGAGGCCGCGATCCTAGTACCCGGAGATGTCGTTAGCATCAAGTTAGGAGACATTGTCCCTGCCGACGCTCGTCTCTTGGAAGGAGATCCCCTCAAGATTGATCAGTCTGCGCTCACCGGTGAGTCGTTGCCTGTGACAAAGAACCCGGGTGACGAAGTTTTTTCAGGTTCCACGTGCAAGCAAGGTGAGATCGAGGCTATTGTTATCGCCACCGGCGTCCATACCTTCTTTGGCAAGGCAGCCCACCTTGTCGACAGTACAAACCAAGTTGGTCACTTCCAAAAGGTACCAATCATATGTGACATTCCATTGATTCAAGGCTTCGAAATTGTTGTCCATAACTGAAAGTTAACGTTGAGATTATGCTGATTTGAGTGTGCTATTCTTTTCTAATTGTCCAACTAGGTGTTGACGGCTATCGGGAACTTCTGCATTTGCTCGATTGCGTTGGGCATGCTAGTTGAAATAGTAGTGATGTACCCGATCCAACATAGGAGCTACAGAGATGGTATCGACAACTTGTTGGTCCTTCTCATTGGAGGGATCCCGATCGCAATGCCCACGGTGTTGTCTGTCACAATGGCCATCGGGTCTCACCGACTCTCACAACAAGGCGCCATCACCAAGAGGATGACTGCCATAGAGGAGATGGCCGGGATGGATGTACTCTGCAGCGACAAGACTGGCACTCTCACCCTGAACAAGCTCAGTGTTGACAAGAGCTTGATCGAGGTCAGTAAACAGGCTCTATATTCTGGTGATCGCACTTGAACAAAAGCCTTAAATGTCGCAGTGGAATTTCAATATTTTTTGGGGTCGATCTTCGTTACAGGTATTTCCAAAGGATGCAGACAAGGACACTGTTATGTTGCTTGCTGCCAGGGCATCCAGGGTTGAGAACCAGGATGCAATTGATGCTTCAATTGTCGGAACGTTGGCCGACCCCAAAGAGGTGGTTAACATGCTGAGCGTTTTCTTTCATGTTGCATCAATGTTTATGTCACCAACTTCTTCGTAACGAATGGAGGCAAATTTTAACTGGGAATATCCTTCTACAGGCAAGGGCTGGAATTACAGAGGTGCATTTCCTACCTTTCAACCCGGTCGACAAGCGCACTGCGATCACCTACCTCGATGGTAACGGCAATTGGCATAGATGCAGCAAGGGTGCTCCAGAACAGGTGGCCAATGCATACTTAGAATTACTCCCAATTTTCCTTGATCATCTTTTGTAACTTCGGTACTTGTATGCCAGATCATGGAACTTTGCAATCTCAGGGGGGAGGCAAAGAAAAAAGCCCATTCGTTCATTGACAATTTTGCCGCACGTGGCCTCCGTTCGCTCGCTGTTGCTCGACAGGTTTGTGAGCTTCCCAAGCCAATGATCAGATATCAGACATCCTTTTTGCATTTTCTACGTAACACTGTGTCTAGAGTCATCACATTGTCTGGGCACTCACCAGATGGTTCCTGAGAAGACCAAGGAGAGCGAAGGAGGGCCATGGGAGTTCGTCGGTCTCCTGTCTTTGTTTGATCCTCCGAGGCATGATAGCGCAGAGACTATCCGCCGTGCCCTCAAACTTGGTGTCAACGTGAAGATGATCACCGGCGATCAACTTGCTATTGGCAAAGAGACTGGCCGCAGGCTTGGCATGGGTAGCAATATGTATCCATCATCTTCTCTTCTTGGTGAGAGTAAGGATGAGTCAATTGCATCGATTCCCGTCGAAGAGCTCATTGAAAAAGCTGACGGATTTGCCGGTGTCTTCCCTGGTAATAATAAGTCACATCTGACAATTCCTTCATTGTAAGTACAAGACAGACTAACACATACATCGAACATGCAGAGCACAAATATGAAATTGTTAAGAAGCTCCAGGAGAGGAAGCACATTTGTGGAATGACCGGAGATGGTGTCAACGACGCACCCGCACTTAAAAAGGCAGATATCGGCATTGCGGTGGCGGATGCAACCGATGCAGCTCGAAGTGCATCAGATATTGTCTTGACAGAGCCGGGACTGAGTGTAATCGTAAGTGCCGTGTTGACAAGCAGGGCCATATTCCAAAGGATGAAGAACTACACCATCTATGCCGTCTCCATCACAATCCGTATCGTGCTGGGTTTCCTGCTCGTGGCTCTCATTTGGAAGTTCGATTTTTCGCCTTTCATGGTTCTCATTATTGCCATCCTAAACGACGGGACCATCATGACCATCTCTAAGGACAGAGTGAAGCCTTCTCCGGTTCCCGACTCGTGGAAGCTCAAGGAGATCTTTGCCACCGGCATAGTTCTGGGAACCTATCTTGCCCTAATGACAGTGCTCTTCTTCTGGCTTGCGCATGATACTGACTTCTTCCCCGTAAGCCAAAGTTAATATTATGGCAATACACATATAGCAAAGAAAGTGTGCTTACTATAATTTTTGCAGAATACATTCGGTGTGAGGTCGATCAAAGGAAGCGAAGATGAGCTAACTGCGGCGCTCTATCTCCAAGTCAGCATCATTAGTCAAGCACTCATCTTTGTAACCCGATCGCAAAGCTGGTCCTTTGTTGAGCGCCCTGGACTCTTGCTTGCCGGTGCCTTCCTCGCTGCACAATTGGTACATAACTTTCATGCTTTCGATTCTCCGCGCGTGCACATTGTCTGCCGAATATTCAGGCTCATGTTATGATTTCTTGTTAAGGTGGCAACGCTCATTGCCGTGTACGCAACCTGGGGCTTTGCTAGGGTTCAAGGCATCGGATGGGGATGGGCTGGATTGATCTGGATCTTCAGCATCATCACGTACTTCCCACTCGACGTCATCAAGTTCTTGATCCGCTACGCATTAACCGGCAAGGCTTGGGACAATATGTTACAGAACAAGGTTCTGTCATCATCTTTTTAACATCAATTCCTCGAAAGACAATTGCATCTTTTACTTCCGCTTTAATAGCTCACTATGCCAATGCTATTTTGACTACTAATATTGATAGACTGCATTCACAACCAAGACGGACTACGGCAAGGGTGAGAGGGAGGCGCAATGGGCTTTGGCTGAGAGGACGCTCCATGGTCTTCAGACCCCACAATCACTATTCAATGACAAGAGCAGCTACCGGGAGTTGTCCGAGATCGCCGAGCAGGCCAGGAGACGTGCTGAAGTCGCGAGGTGATGAGCTTCTTTGTCTCATAAATCAAGTTATGAATGGGCTAAAGCCAAATCTACTCATTGTTTTCAACTTCTGTTCTTGTTGGAAATTTTTGACAGGCTAACGGAGCTCCACACGCTTAAGGGACATGTTGACTCAATGGTGAAGTTGAAGGGGATAGACATTGAAACCATTCAACAACACTATACAGTTTGATTTATCGAGTTGATGTCGTAAACAAAGGAGGTAGAAGTTTTGTTTTAAAGTGTAGGGAATGGAAGAAGAAAGGAGACAGGAGAGGTTTTAGTTTTCTTCTGCTACCTTTCTTTTCGTTTAGTATTATGATATTAGGAGGTTAAGGTTACTTGTTAGTTGTTGCCAGAGATAAGCTGCATTTCACCTTTGGAAATGCAAGAATCTGCTCGGACCATCAATGAAGGAGCCATAAATCATTTGAAATGACTTCTATGAGCTTTCACTTTCATGTTCTATGTGACGAAACAACGAAGTTGATTATGGCATTCACAACTGGGGAGAAACTATGGCAAGATGAATTTTCTGCATTAGTGTGCCAACACTCCAATCAAGCAGAGTCACTGATCACTTGAAAATACTTGTGATATCTGTGTGGCCTTATTTATGGAAAAAGAAAATGGCAAAATGTCACATAAATCAACTTATCGGCGCCTCGAAAGTCTAGCTATGGTGCAATGCAGAAGCTGGTCAAGCATAATTATCATAATCTGAGAGAATCACATGAAAGACTGAAAGTTCTCGAAAATGCTGTTGTCCTTGCAAGTATGTTCTGCAAGGAAGAAGGAATTCCTATTGTTTTCATTATATTCTTCCTCAAATATCACAAGCGGCCTAAAATATATCTCCAGATGAGGATTTTCGGTCTGCAATTTGAAGCGGCAAACCACAGTGGTTCAAAGCAAAAGTTGGTTAAACGCTTCACTCAAAGAAAGCATGCCAGCTTGAAAAAGCCAGAGGAAACACAAAAATCATGAAAACCATATGATGTTTAAGTGTGGGTTTCCACTTCCGGGAATGGCAACCATGATAGGCCTAAGTAGAGGTAAGCATGCGGAGTGCCACATCGGTAGCTAGATACAATCATGATAAAACTTGCTGGACTCAACTTAATTCCTGAAGTAGGGCACATTCTGCAGTGATCAACTATCATACTTTCAGGATTCCATAACAGATGAGATTCCTCAAAGATTCTGTGACAAATGAGATTCCTTAGGCCTTGAGGTGTCAAATGAGTGTGTCAGGTCAGGTCGAAAATAAATTGACACGTTCTAACCTATTTATACTGTACTCAACCCAACCCATTAAAACCCATGCCAACCCACCTTCACTAGAATTTGGCATATGTTTAAGTTTTGTAAGACTAAGGCACTGTTCGTTTCGTGGAAAATAATTTTTGGGAAAACGTTCTCCGGATTTTTCGGCATTCATTTCACGGAAAATAAATTCTTTGGGAAAAATGCTTTCCATGAAAAGAAAAAAAGTCTTCTAAATTAGGAAAAATATTTTTCATTTTTGAAAAGTGGAAAACATTTTCCTCACTTGATCTCAACAAATCCTTTCCTCCTCCCCTTTCTTATTCTTCTTTTCTTTTTCTATTTGGATTATTTTTTAATTTTCTTTTTTTTTAATTCGAATTATTTTTAATTTCCCTTTTCTTTTCTATTTCTATTTATTTTATTTTATTTTATTTGTTTCCCATCTTCTTCTTTTTTGGCTAGTCGTCAACTATCGCTAGGCGAACCTCAAGCTCGTTGATCTCAAGCTCATGTTCGTCAATCTGGCAAGCCTTAAGCTCAACACTCGCGCTCACCAATCGGTGAGCGGTAAGCCTCGTGCTCGTCGGCGAGCTCGAGGCTTGTCGTGGCGATCGCGGGCCATCGCTGTGGCCGGCGACCGGCAAAGAAAGAAGGAGATGGAAAAAAAAAGAAAAATGAAAAGATTAATAATAGATTTTAAAAA
Organism: Eucalyptus brandiana; assembly: GCA_014182725.1. NCBI lineage: Eukaryota > Viridiplantae > Streptophyta > Magnoliopsida > Myrtales > Myrtaceae > Eucalyptus > Eucalyptus brandiana. Next base: position 51,107,541 of record CM024670.1, on the reverse strand, counting down.
TTAAAAAATGATTAAAAATTAAACTTTAAAAAATATGAAAAATCCATTTTAAAAAATAAAATAAATGAAAAAGAGTATATGAAGGAAAAGATTTTCCTTACCGAATAGCAAAAAATATTTTTCATATTATTTTCGGGTTTCATCCAAATACCAAAAAATAATTATATTTTCCTGGAAAATGACTTTCTGGAAAATATTTTTTAAACGCCACATTTTCCGCAAAACGGATGCAACCTATAAAGTCAATGAGATTTTTCTTTTAGTTGATGAAATTAGTATTTGCTTTATATGTTGGTAATAAAATCTAACTTTTTTTTTTTTTTTTTTTGGGAGAAAATCTAGAGAACCTTGTCCAATAAGTCAGTAAACTTAGTAACTATGAAAAAAGAAAAACACAGGACAAATGTAACAGGCAATCAGATTTTCCATCAAGGCCCTCACTTATGCCTGCACCACTCTCTCTCTCTCTCCCGCTCTCTCTCCAGCTCTGCAACTTTGAATGAACTCAGAAAAAATGGAGAATATCGCATGATAAATTCCATAAAAACAAAGAAAAAAGGATACTAGTCGATGGAGCTATTTTGCACCTCTCTCTCTCTCTCCATCTCCAACAACTTCACCTCCTTCAATGAAGATTTCACACGTCACGAGCCCTCTTATTTCTCACAGCATGCAAACTCAGCGAACCCATGCAAGGAAAACTTACTGTACTTCTATCGAACATAAAAACATATATTAATTTTTTATTGGAATTTAGACTATCTACATATAATCTGATCCCGAAAAATGCAAGTTGAAGAGTCTGGTTAGTGACCTGTTTTGACACCTCTACTCTGTTCTATGAAAACAACAACAGGAGAACGCTAATTTTTTTCATCCATTTTTTTCCGAGTTGATTAGAGCCTAGTATTGGATTCTTGGGTCTCTTTTGATTGGGGTAAGCTTGTTAACCCAATGATTCATTTTTGGGCATTTCATACAAGCACTAACAATAGCCTTTCTTCCTCTTCCTTTGGGATTTGTTAATTGACGAATCTGATTGCTACCAGGGTCATTCCCATGGTCATAATGTGCTTATTGCAACCCGGCATCACCCCAGGTGGAAGACTAGTTTAATCTATACATCAAAATCAACATGAACGTTTTCTAGCCAGCTAAGGAAAGGTCGATTTTTGGTTGGGTTCTTGTAGTTGGATTGGTTACTAATTACTTCAACTGGGGAAGCTATTTCATTGCATCCGAGTCTGAATAAATTTTTCAAACGGTGAGAGAACTTTTGTTACGTATAGTCGGTGTCACAGAATGTTGCCCTCTCCTTCCACATCTTCGTTAGTCTTACAAGACAGACATCGACACTTGGTGCAGGGCATAAAGGCATCGACGGAGCGTCTTCAGTAGAATTGTAAACTAGAAAGCTTCCAAGGATCACAGGGGTGACCCAGGTGAGCACGTTTCAATTTCTGAACAGTTAGTCCCAATGTCTTGCAAATCAAATGTTTCTCCCCGATGTCTTGCAAAATGCACTTTTAGTCTCAGCCCACCTCCATCTTCAGATGTTTCTCGATTCAGCAAGTAAGATGGTGGTTTGCTCCCAAAGCGTACTTCGCAATGAGAAGGACTAGCATAATAGTATTGACCAAGTTCATGAGTATAAAACAAGACTTCACCATCGAACCAATTCGACGAATATCTTATACTGGTGAATCTCATGGTTGTTCCCTCATGTGTTGGCCTAAGGTCCCCATAAATTCCCAAAGATATATACATATATGGAATCCTCAAGCTCCAAAGTGTAAAGCTGAGTCAGGTGTCAGACGATTTAGCCGGACAGTCCCAAGAATATATTCAGGCAACTCACTCTCTTCCCTGGCCTGCAAAGAAAGTAGCTACGATTAATCAAGAACACAAACATAAATTTAGCCTGAACAAACATAGTATTTTGCTAACAAACCAGAAAAAACCCACCAAAATATGATGGTACTTATCAAACTTAACCAGTGTGCTAGAAATAGTTTCTACCCTCAAAACATTCTAACGATAGAACTCTGCCCTCTAGTCTACCCTCCACACAACCAGGAAGTTAATGAAAGGATGCCATCTAAACTCATTCCCACAGATCCCATACTCCCTTGTACCAACTTAAATTGAGTCGACCACCAAGTTAAAAATTTATCAAGATGGACAGCTTGTTATCAGGAAAATATCAAAGTTGACAAACATGGAAGGTAAGACACTATCGTCTAGAGAGAGATTTCAATTTGTCAGCAAGAATTGTTATCCAGAATAGGGATCCAGCAAAGAAAAGACTCATCTATTCTCTATTTGGATCACAAACCAATCAATGAGATTAATAGATGGAATGATAGTGCATAAACCCAATATTATCTGGAAAACTCCGTAACAAATCATAGTGCAAAGGCAAATGGAGACCGCAACCACCCCAACCCCCACACCCCGCCACCCCCCTCTTTGCCAGAAAGGGAAAATAATAAAAACCTCCAACATGCTATGCAGATTTTGTGATACTAGGTAGCCCATCAACAATGAAGCATGAAGAAAATTATAATACTAGGTTGATACTCAGTTGCACAATAGAACATTATGATACAGTGGAGTCCAAACATCTCCCTCATAACATGACTACACAGCCTACCAGCAGCTATGCTTGAACACAAAGAAAACTACCCGTTTGCATCACAAACTCAACAAGAAATTAACTTATTAATAGACATCCAAATCAATGAAACAGCTTCTCAGAAACAGATAAGAATAAGCAGCTATTTTATCCAATATACAAACCTCCACCAAAATTGCGAGATCAACAACAATGCTAGTGACATATCCGAGTACAAGACCAATGACACTTCTTGCTACAGAAGATGATCCAATATCCACATCAATCTGCATATAGGAAATATGCTTTGTCAAGGAATGAGACTATACAGCAAATCTGATAAAAAAAAATTAAAAAGAATTTCATATGGAAATTAAGTTTGCAACATCGATAAACTGCTAACATGCATCATATTTTCTAATTAATGAATTGCAATAGTGGGTAGAACTTGTGCGAGTTACCTCTCCATTAAAGGACCCCATAATGAGCCCATACATACGCACAGGAGGCCTTTCTATGTGTTCTCTAATAGGAGAACATGACAAAGAAATCAAGTAGGTAACACATTGATGCTGAAATTTTTGGTTAGACCAGAACAAGGTCACATACCATGTAAAAATAGTTGACAGGGCTTGATATCTGGCTGTATGTATTAAATAGATGACTGATAGGTTCTGTTTCAATTTCCAAACACCACTGCTTACCATAAAGTTAACTTACCACTGCAAAACCCTCTTCACCCTAAGGCTGAGGTATTTGCTCCTCCTGCTAGAGGAACATTAAAACTGCACTGCACTGCTGAGATTTGCCTAAATCTTATGTTAATCTTACATTTTCATGTACTTAGAATTAATTGATATTTGTAAGAGAGAGAGCCCTAACATTTCAGTGATGTTTCCAGTAACTCTAGATCCCACTAAAGCAAGATACAATAACCACTTCAACCATTTTTGGATGGCATGGAAATGGATGAACAGGAGAGCCCAGACAGGGTTAGAGTTACTCTCTCTTTTTGAAAGAACAAATAGTTTCAAAATTTTTGCTTTCAAGTTAAGTAGCAGCAGATGATGATTAATTTATGAATTGTGAAAGGGTTGGCACCCTGATGGTTTCCCTGCTAGTGACATCTATACATTAAGGATGTGACAGTCAACAATTTGTACTGATGTCAACTCACAGATAATTTAACTAAGAAAGGCCATTAAAAAAAAAAGAATCAGATCCTTACTTCCAAAAAGTTGTCCTGTCTGAGATAATTGCATGTAACAGCTTTCCCCAACAGACAAGCTTTTGTGCCCACCGCACGCTTGACCATCCAATATCCCTACATGTGTTGAAGTAATAAAGCTCCGCACAAAAAGGAATTACCCTTTAAACAAAGCAATCCCATAACATTCTATTCAAGTGTTTCTACCTCAACAATACTTGGAATCAACTTAAATCTGGAGTCCCTGAAAGCATCACTTCCATCCACGAATTTACCCAATAAAGAATCCTTGTTTACAGGCCTATCACTGGCATAGTAAATAACCAAGCTATAATTTGGTCTCGCCGGAATCTGACAAGAGCAGCAAAACAGAGGCCCTCAAAATGTATCTGAATGTATGAGAGAATTCATTCCTCAAAATCAATTAGGAAAACAAAATAAAGGAAAACAGTCTTATGGTACCAGCATATACAAACAACTTAAGCAAGTCTTTATTCACTTAAACAAAATGGTTCACGCAATTTATTTGAGACTTTATGCTTCTAAAGAATACAAACAATTACAAATCTACCACAAAATAATGTTGGTTCTCCTAATTTATGCTTTGCTTTAATTTTAACAGGCAAAAATTATTTAAAGGATATGGCAATGTCAAATTTTAATTAATATGTATGGACAAATCAGTCTAAGGGTATTCCATTTGCCTTTAGTATAATATATTGTGTAGGAAGATGAAAGAACACAGACATACCTGGAGATTAATGACTAGGATGAAGGGAAGCTTTTTGCCAGCTTCTGACTGAATAGACAGAGAAACCTTCATCAGTCACTCTAATCATTCAAAAGAATTAAAGAAGTCCAAATCATCTTTGATTTTTCTGCTGTGGATAAGTTTTCCTTGCTGTGATCAGACAGAATTACAATTGAAAAATACAGAGGTTTCTTAACATCTCTACTGAGCGACATGGGATAGATAAAAAATTGATACCAACTTTATTTGCTTAAGCACGGTGTCAGAAATGTTACTGAAATCTTAACTGGTGTTCATGTCCTAGATTTAAGAGCAAATATAATGCAATTGATAGTGACAAAGTAAATGGCAGTAACGAAATTTCAACCCTTTATAGTTCATGCATGATGCTACTGAGCATTCTAAAAGCTACTTGAGCCAAAGAAGTGGGCAAAAGATGTTATCATTTGTCAGTCATGAGATGGATTTCAGTACAGCTTGCTGGCTACTAGACAAAAAGATTACAGCAATATGTCAGAATGACTCCTGATTAAACAGATGATGGTGAATGTGGAAAGGTCCAACCAATGCCCCCAGCAAAATTTCTCATATAAACAAAAAAGAAAGTTCTGCTCTAGCAAACTTTTTGGGTATAGTCAGCTTACAGTAAAATGGGACATTTATTTCCACAACTTGTATTATGCTGCTCATTTAATCTTACTAAAATCTGTTCCAGTTTGCCTTAATATTCTCCACTGCACTTTCTTTTCTTTATTCCTTTTTTTCAGCTCTTCATCCACAGCAGCTTTCAAAGTCAAAGATAACCTACTTTGTGCCAATCCCAACCACCAGAGGTGATTGCACCAAAATGTCCTGCTCAAGGTAACTCTTACCAATTACTTGCATTTATCAACTACATACTTGAAGCTATATGCTCCATTTCACCCAAAAATAGAGTACTAAACGGCTAATGAAGACAATGTGTAATTACCTGAACAAGACACTTAGGATGCAGGGCAATCCTATCCATCTTTTCATCCACTTTGAGCCAATCAACTGCTAAGAGCTTGAGAAGTGGGTCACCCCCTATCACCTGAAAAAAGATTCACAGGCAGCTGAGAAGCCAATCTTTAAAATGGAACTTCAGTTTCTCTGGCATTTCCTAAATACTGGAAAAGCAAATTAAATGCCAAATTAAGTTTATCGATAAAGAATGAACCCAGTGGGTATAATTATCCATGATGTCAAGTCATTACGCTCTTTTCTTTATGGTGTTGGTCTTTTTACCTGTATTCAAATCTGAATAGGTTGCCCTCCTCAGTGCTCTTAAATGAAGTTATTCTTGTTTATCAAATTAAAACAAAACAAAATTGAAGAATAAAGATCCACTTGAACCATAATCTTCTAATGCCAGCACCCCTGTACCTAGCTAAGGAAAGGAAATGGAAGAAAGAGAATAACTGCAAACAATGAAAGCTCTGTACTGTTAAAAATAAAATAAAATAAAATAAAATAAAATAACTAATATTTCAGCCAGATATCTAGGTTCAACAGAAGATTCATATTGTTGTATCTACATGAAAGTCTATTTTTGCAAAAAGCAAATATACCATATGAGAATGTAATTCAGAGGTATAACAACAAGATCCAATTGCATCTGGCATTTTAATACATCAAATGCTTAAAGATGAGGTTAAGATGCACCAGAAGAGCAACACACACCTTATTGTTATCTTTAAGGTAGTTCTTTCCTCGGATCATGAAGCCAGCACCACTTGGAGATGCCCAACAGTTTGTATCAGAATCGTCCTTACCCTTGCGCAGGGAACCATGAAAATTGCTTGGATCAATAGTGGCAGGAGCTACCCTGGGGTCTAACTCCTTATTTGCATCTATAACTACATCCAAATGTTCAAGTGCTTCAGTACTGGGTACAACACCATCAAATATGAAAGACCAACTGGAAGTATAGTATTTATAAAGCTGCAATTGATAATAGGAAATTCATTAAAAAGGTTTTACTAGGAATTCCTCTACTTGTGGAACCACACACTTGTGGTACCTCACGACCAATAGCCACTGTAAATTAAAAAAAAAAAAGCTCATTCAACTAAAGGTATTCATTAGATGTAGTATAACCAAGACTAAAGAACATATCACTTTGCATCTTTGACCTTTGTTGGAAGAATTGATACTCTTCCTTAAAAATAGGACGCATTGATTGTGCTTTATCTTTTAGGAGCTTTCACTCTTGTTTTAAGCATATTTTGTCATGGACACCTGTTGCTTTCTTTTTTTTTTTTTTTTTTTTTTTTTTGGTGAAAGTAAGAATTAATAAAATGGGGAAGGTCAATATGTACAACCAATCGGCTCCAAAAACTTACACTCAAATGAACATGCTCAATCTGAGTGGAAGGGAGTCGAGAAGAAAAAGAAAAAAGGCACCAAATCAAACAAAGAACCAGGAACCAAGCAGCAAAAACGCCAGGCAATACGACCTAGCTACCAACAAGACACCTGTTGCTTTTTAGTGCTACACATTCCTTAAATTAAAAAAGACATGAATTGTCATAAATCCATCGGGGACTCATTCTCCAGAAGCAATCAAAAAATTTAGAATTAAGTTAGTTAATCCAGCAGATGATCAAATCCTACATTTTATTTTAAGCTTTACACAGTAGCAGATTAAATACTTTGAATATTGCTCTCCATATGGTAACATATCTTGTGCGAGAGCACACCAACAAAGATGTGCATTTTAATATTTCATAGTTAACAGTAAGAGTAAATAAGCCTAAGACCGAGTACCAATTACCATTACACAATTATCCTACTTACGTAAATTCAGATGAAAATTCAGTAAAAATCTAACCTGAGCTTTTCTTCAAAGTGAAGCTTCTAATGGCCCAGGCAACATTCTTCAGCCTCACTTTTGCCTGCTAATACAATTTTCACAATCAGGAACAGTTCATGCTCTTCTTGATATAATTGGACCCCATGTATCTACGAAGTCTTAACTAAAATCTAACAAAATTGTGTCAAGGTAAATGACCAAACCTTATGATCAGTTTCTTCATCATCACTCTCGTCCTCTTCTGATGATGAATCAGCTGAAATTGCATCATAAAACTCATCCCGCAAATCTTGCTCCTCATATTCACTACTGGGAATCGAAACATTAGAAACTTTTGATTGAACAACTGCCATAGAAGACTGCACCTTTAGTGATGGATTTGCTTCTATATATTCCTTCAGACCTGGAAGCAAATGAATTAAGAAGGATAAATTCACTAAAGATGTCCAGATTGTTAAATTATGTCTTGATTTTGAGCCTGTGTACAAAACCCTATTGGAGAATGTAGATCTGTCCTTAAACTATGAATGATTTTGGAAGTGTTGGATTTACTAGAAGTTGTCTAAGTTGGTCGGAATTTTTCTACCAATTCTGAAGGCCCCACATAAAGTGGCAGTCTATGTTTTCTAATGCAACACGTGAAGTCTGACTTATCCTCTGAAAATGTTGGTCCTCTTATCCCAAAAAGTTTCTTTGCTCATCTTCATATCTCACCATACATATACATGAATGGCCAATTACAGAACACAACCTCTGTAATTCTCCGACTGATTACAGGATTCTTTGCAACTGGCTCTCTCAATGGAGTAGATACTGAAACTAACACCAAACCACATAAATCTCTCACATTTTTTATTGGTCCTTAAATTCTCTATTGGCTTTGTAAGATCTGTTAGAATTAAAGCATTAATTTACAACACAGATAAAAGAACTTTGATGAAAGCGCCTCTGAGTCTAGTGCATAAAAGGAAAATAGGAAGAACTGAAGACAAGTTTCTCAAGAATATAAAAACACTCTAAGTTGGAGGAAAGATCAAAGTTCTGGGGAACATTCAAGTTGCAAATAAGTCAAGTTAAACACAGGTAAGCAAGAAGAATCAAAGGCTACAATGGTCTTGTTTGACTGACTATGTTGTCCAATTAGGTATCTAGTAATAAAAGATATACAAGGAAATCTAGCAGTGGAATAACTCTCATAGCCTTGGGTAAAATAAGTTGGAGGATCCCCTTAATTGGACTAGTCAAGGCTAAAAAGAAAATTTCAGGTAATAAACTTGAATTCAAGTGAGAGAAATTGACCGTGGACAACTCAGTTGTGCATGTAGTTATAAAGTGACAGATGAATGTATTACGGCACTTCTAGGAAGAAAGAGGAAAAGAAAGAGAATAGAATACTGCACCTGACACCTGGCACATTAAAGCATAGGGTATAGTCTTCTCAAACTTTGAGCAATGACTGTTCTTCCATCTCGTCCATCCTATTTCATGTATCTCCAATGTTTGTGTCACAAGACATTTTGCTATATTTGTACCCATTGGTGTATTTATACTGCTGATTTCCCATGTTGATGCTGTGGAATTAAAGAAGACAGAGCAACCAGTGAGTAGAAGTATATCTGCCCTCTGGGAATCCCAGAGTTTATGAATGAAATTCTCAAATAAAGATGGAAGATATAATTAAAACCTGGCAAGTTTCTCACCAATTCATCATCGTCAACAAACAATCATCATTTTGTAGCTACAAGTTTTTATGAAAGTCCCAAGGTACACAAGCAAAAGCACAAAAAACACTTTCATATGTGGGGAAAAAATTGACTGGGCCAAGAGTTATCAATTTTCCCAACTTCTAAGCAGATTGACCACCCAAAAACTGTTTCGAGCTCCTACTGAAAGTAAACAGTATCTTGATCTAAGAACAACTCGTGCTCCATTAACCTGATGATTTGTCATCATATCAGGACAGCTGACTGCAAAGGTATGGTTACACCAGATCTTTTCTATTGTAGGCATGACCTTCTGAATCAGTAGAAGCTGAGAGAACTTTCAGAATGCTACCTATGATTCAGCTTGAGGGAAGTTCACGAATTAAACACTAATTCTTTAGGTGCTTTATTAGTGCTATTAACAGCCGCTTCAAACCAAGAGACTCTCATTGGGATAAAAATTCCTGCTCGCTGTCCATCCTGACAAAGATGGACCATTTCAGTCTAGGGCTAAATTTGTTACTGGGACAACTAGTTCTAACAATAATTTAAAAAGATTGACCCACTTCATTCAGCCCAACAAATTCACTCATGACAGACTATCCTGCAATCCTCACTTTTTCTATTCTTCCACAATCATGCTCCCATTTTCTATGGGCTTCATGCAACTTTCTCATTAGAGCATCTTTATTTGATGACAATAAACAATCTTGTACCAGGACAAAAAGAAAGAACAAAAAACAAAAATAAAACATCAGAAGATTATACGGAATCAGAACATAATGACCAAAACCGATTAAAAGGGTAAAAAGACACAAGCAACTGGAGATTCAAAACCCCAAAAAACCCTTAGTTGTATCATTGAAGCATCTACATAGATAATCCCTCATTTCACTCAGCTAATCTGCCCCTTAAGGATCTGTCCTATATACCAACCTCCTGTCCTCACTCAGTAAGAATATCTTTCAAGAACCAAAGCATAGCCATTTGAAACCTAATTTCATTTTGGGATCAATGATTTCAACCCACCTAGTCCTACTGCCATTTTGGTATAACGACAAAACCACGATATATATGCTGTCAACTTCCAACACTGCCTTACTGAAGTTTATTAGAAACAATTCCCCCATCTTGCTAAAACCACTCTCTTTCAGATGGAAATGGCATGCTAGCCTCTTTCTCTCTCCACACTCCCCAGATGTTCAGCATATGCACAATGATGTTTTCCATGGGTCATCACAGAAATGAAGTTTTAAAACAATTTCAGTGGAGCTCCATGTTGTCATGATTAGGGATTAATTGCAAAACACATCAACTGACATGTCTGTTCAGATACCCTCACATCCTTTGCATCATCATCAGCACATATATTACCTTTCAAATCATTGCCAATACACCATCACCATTATCTTGATGCTATTTCCTCCACTTATCATAAGAAATGCCCCACACAGGCTAAGATAAATTCTAAATAAGGAGAATAGCCATTGGAATTGATCACATGGAGAAGTGTGCATTCTGCAGATTGACTACCAATGTCCTATGCATTCATTTTATCAAACAACGTTGTTGTGAAATAACATGCTTACACGTAACAATTAGGACATAATCATTTCAGAATAGTAAGGAGAACTGAAAATGCTTTAGATGTTGCACAGAGCAAAGAAATCAGAGGAGGAGGATCTCACGATTAAGTGTTGTACGCCGATATCCAGATCTTGGAGGTCGCTTTTTATGGGCAACTGGAAGTTGCAGGATTGCTGCAAGCATAAAAACACATTTATCATGCAAGCATATCATCTCAAATTGCCCCAAGTGACTATAACAGAAATGCAAAGCACTGATTACTTAGCATTAGGAGATATTTTGTTCTTCCCCTGAAGCATAAAGGCACAAAATATAGCAATGTAATCAGAGTAGGTTCAAAACCCAGGATTCTCTGCAAGAAGCAAAATGGCTTTGAAGATTTTATGTGACCAGAAACATATTTTGAGGTTTATGGACTCTTAAAACTTCATTGAATTTGCACATTTTGGAGACTTCTCATATACTTGACCAAAAAGGAGTGCCACTAATGTGTTCAAACAATGGAATTGATGACATTTAGACAAGGAGGACATCATTTACGGCCTGGAAGAGAAGTCACTTCATCACTAGCTTAATTCTGAATGTCATCTAATTGATAGTATTTGGGGCTATGATGTATGGAACAGAGCAGAGGATCTCGATGATAGTGTTAAAATTGGTTTCAAGGTGCATATTCCTCATTTGCAGCTAAAGGCGTATATTGTTCTTTTTTAACTCAAAGTGATGAGTAGATCTCCATTCAAACGTTTATACCATGACTTAGGACTTGCATTCAAGGAAAACATGGAGACAATCAGCATCAAATACTTAATTGACTATGCATAATTTATAAGGCATGTGAAGCACTATTAGGGGGTATAGGGGACTGCACAGGTGCTTGTTGAAGTTGTCATATCCTTCACCAATTGAGTTGTGTCATTATGTGGAAATATGATATTAGGAAACAACCACATAGTACAAGGTTCAGAACTTCAATTGGAAAGCAATTTCAGCATTTACTAGAAGTACATCTGTTGCTCAGACAATAAGGTCAAAGCAAGATAAGCAATCTCAGAAGAAAATAATGTTCTTAAATGGCACATGCACTGCTTAAATATTGGCTGATGTGATCAAATGAGAGCCAAAGAGCTTTGAGCTGTCAATAATCTGAATTACAATCCAGTTGCATGTAAATCAATTTCATTGTATATCTAATCAGTGCATTGATTATATATATTTAGCAGTTAGACAAACTCATATCAAGTTCTTTCTAACCAAACATACTTCACAATACAAATAGAGACAAAAATGGTCATTTTCTCCTTCATTTTCTCCATAGGCATTCTTCATTTGGAAACAACTTCCAAACTTCAATCATCTGCCAAAACCTTGAAAGGGTTAGCACATATGACTTTGTTGTTGTCATATGGCAATCTATAGAGTTTCCCATTATGTAGTCTATTTCATGTAACTTGAAACTAGCGAGTATCCATGTCTACTATAACTGCTTTTGAATGTTAAGTGATCGAAATACTTCTAGAAAATCTTCTATACGGCCAAGGATCAGAATTCACTGGATATTTATTCAATAATAAGATTCACAACAAGCGATGCAAAAACAAATCCCAACATATCTTAAGAATATCCCTTACTATATGTTCCATCTTGGGCATGGAACCACTGTCTGGAGAAAACAAAATCTCTTTTAGACTGCCACCTGAAGAAAAAAAAAATCAATAATGTGAATATAAGTTAATGAAGCGACTAATGTAGAAGCAAAACTGAGAATGGAATAGATCAAATGCAACTTTACAATGTACATTCAAATAAATTCCAGAAAACTTGGCAGTCATTGAACGGTTTTACAAAGAAAGCAATCTGTTACAGATCAACAACCACAAACAACTGAAGGACAGGAATCTTTACACAGAGGATAAGCAATATCCACGGCACACCCTACACTCCTCCTTATCCGCTCTCCGAACATAAGTTTCAGGAAGAGGCCACTTTAGCATCTTGACTAATCTATGCCCCCAAGCTAATGGACAAGAAGCAAACCCCTTTTCTGAACAGAGATTTGTAAACATCTAATGTTTTCAAGCAATAACAATTAATTCTTTTTGCTTAGCCAAGAAGGATGGGTAGGGCGACCAGCACTGACTACCCTCATAAGGGTCACCATAAGGGTCCCATACCCATGATAAAATGTTCAGCATTCACCAAACCAAATCATAAGACTACTGATGCAAGCAAGGTTCAACCCTATGACTTGGAGATGGGAATATCAGCGTGAGACCAACTATAAATCATTACAACACAGAGAAACTAAAATAATGCATTCTGGCTATCGAACATATCACAAAATCAAATGTCCCCTTCAAGCGCAACATGCAAGTCTTAGCAAATTCTTGTTCCTAGTTCTGTGGTCTAATTCAAAAGACCAATACCAGAGAATTCCAGATAATTGTAGCATCTCTATTAACAAAAGCCAAATAAGGAACAAGACGAGGCAAAAGTACTAAAGACTCAAAAAAAAAAAAAAAAAAAAAAAAAAAGAAGCCAACCCTGCACAGGCTCTTAATCACAAAGTTGTTCTGTTGGAAGAAATCAATGGCTAACTTACACTGATCTTAAAAGTCTACACAGTCAACTATAAACCATCATCACTATTTAACAGTAATTTAAATAAGTCAATAGATAGATAGATGGGAGTGCCATAAGACTAGATATTGAGGAAACAAATGAAAATTACAGAAGCATAATAGATGGAATGGAGCTAGTCAATTTCCATCACTATTATGACACCGAACTTTGGTAGACTACGACATCGACATTGGACAGTCTCTGTCTCTCTTACATGCAAGAACATAGAAGTGCCTGCACATGCACATGGAGGACATCATTGCACAATCTTATGGCAGGTCCTGTGTAGGTCCTGTTACTTATTTTCATAAATCCAGGCTTACCCAAAAAAGAACAAAAAGGTTTATATCTTTGAATCCAGCAGCTCACTGTTTTAGCTCAGAACCGCACATTGGTTCTTCTTCTAGTGTTAAAAACAGAAAAATGATTTGACAATAGGCACATGTTTGCACACATATACTCGACAGAACTATGTGCAACCAAGAGCCAGATGTATAAAAAGAGTTTCTCAATGTGGCATCAACTTCAAAAGAAACTCTGCATAACAATATATTATCATTGTGGGAGTACCAAATCTATTCAGTCTTGACTCATCAATTAGTTAAATTTGAAACATGGACACAGTTTAAACCATAACAGCAGGACATTATACTTTTATTATGGCAAAAGATTATGTTTGAGATTTAAAATTTCAGAAAGATCAAACTGCAAAGACGATAGAAGTATGGACATGAGCCGTTGGTAAAATATGAATTAAAGAATTATAGTGTAGGAACTGAACAACCAACGTCATAAATCATTCAGTCCAGAGAATTTTATCTCAAGTAAGAATCTACGCCGTTTTCTCAACAGCAACCAAAAAAAAAAGAATTACCATACAATTGTATCACTCCAGTTGCATGTTCAAAAACACGAATATGAATAAATGATAGGGATAACCGATTGTGGAACCACAAAGCCATGACACCGCTCAGTGGTAAAGAAAAAGAAGACAGGTCTATCTAGTATCTACCTTACCTGGCGAGGTATTTTGGATCATATGCCCCATAAACAACATCGTAGTGTCCATCATAAGATTCTACCAACTCCAAATCACTAGTAAATGGGTCCCACCTGCAGAAATATAATAGATGAGCCTGAGCCATATTTAAGGTAATGGCACTCTACAGACGAATTGTGAAGCTTACTCATATCTCCGCTGGCGCTCTAGGTTTAAAAGCACTTCAAATACAGTGTCTGCACTGGCATCAACAACACCAACAGACTTCACAAGAACACCTTTTCTCATCTGCAAAATCACAACAAGCACTGTAACTGCTAGGCACCAATTTGGCAGAAAATTTTACATCTTCGGCTTGGATTTATCAAGCAAGTTTGATTACTCTTACCAAAACGTTCCGTCTATTAAGAGAAGCAATTTATATAATGTGACAACATAAACACGGGCAAGTATGCTGATTATGCTTTTTACCAAAAGAGGCATCTTTTAATTCTAATCATGTAAAAAACCCTTCAACTTGTCATTTCAAAAGTCACTCCCTATATTATATCTAAACGACCACATCAATGCATGCACAAGCAGACATCATCCCTATATCATAAAGTGAAATTTGTTCTGTAAAGGAACAGGAATGAGGCCTTGATTTAATTTTTATATGTATTATCCTGAATGTGGCTTTCTGTTTTTTGATATCAATGGGGTGTCCAGAGTTAAATAAAATTTGCACATTAACAACACTGTTGATGGTTTTCTTTTCCTCCTTTTTCAATTTTAAGAGTTGGTGGATGCTAAAGCAAGTGCTAACATTTATAGATTTTATTAGCACGATTCCTTTTAACTTATTTTGTTCTGGGATAGTATAATGTAATAGCAAAAACTTACTGGGATATTTTCATATGATGAGTCATATATAGTAACGCACCTGCCTATAGAGAATTCTCCTCCTTTTAATTAACCAGGGAGGTATTCTCCTTTAGTCACTAACAGAGCAAATATAGTCTTCATTTGGCATCCAAATATAAAATAGGATAACTTAAGACATACTAATGAAGTGCAAACATTTGGAAACCTCATCTTATGGAACTTTTATGGAGCCACATGATACCATGCACCACACAGGTCTCCTTATTATTATTCTCAAGATGGAATTTCATTTTTTTTGTTTTAGGACAAAGTTGGAGAAAAGTAAAGTCGGGGAGAGCATTTCTTCCGAAAAATATACTAAAAATAGCCTCTGTAAAAATATATTTTACCAAAAACAGGCACACAATTTTTTTGTGAAAAAAGCCTCTGTGGAAAGCTGTAATCCAGCTCTGATTAACAAAATAAAGTATAGCATGGGAAAAGTGGCACAGCAAGTACTACAGAAACATAAGAGACACATGAGAACAACGAAAGAAGAAACCAGAAGGCTTGCACATACCTTGGACTCAGCAACATCCTCAAAGATTCTAATACCTGAAATCACAAAGAAATCAACATTATAAAGACTTGACAATACTTAAAAATTAGCATATGCTTATTTGCCAGGGAAATCAGTTCTCAACATGCAAACAAGTCTTTACAGGAAATCTTTATTCAGAGTTTCAACAGGAAAAACAGAAGCTAAGGAATTGCAGCACAATATACAGAGGATAGTTTGTATGAACATGAACAGCAATATTTTGAGAATGACAGTTGAAGCCTCTACAAAACCTCAGTATTCTCTCATGAAATACACACCATACGATCCTGAAAACCCCAAATGGAGCAGCTTTTAACATCATCTTATGCTGATCACCCCAGTGCAGATCCCCAGAGCAAAAGCACTCTCTAGATTTTTTACCATTAGTTCAAGGCTGTTTAGTCATAATCAGTCAGGCAAGATCCGTGTTTACTCTTGCATTCGTCTAGAGTGAACCTGTCTAACTTTAGCAGATTTACACAATTTAGAAATGATCTAATTACTAACACTCGCAATCGTACGTTTGAAACAATCCAAGTCTTCAGCCACCTCACTTCACAAATCTGTTCAAGTTCATTGTTTAGATCAGTAATTATTAGAGCTTATGCTTGCTCCAACCCCATCTTTTCCATGTGCATGTAAATGCTGACTAGATAAACGGAAGAATTAAATTTCTTGTAAACATAAAATGTTTGCCATTCTAAAAATCAATGCTTCTTATCACTATATGGACAAGTCCCCTCACCCTTTTTATAGTTTTTGGATAAGCTAGCCAATTTCTTATTCCTTGAATTTTGTAGTCAACAGAGTCAAGTACAAATTGGGAAAGAGAGAAAAATGAACCAAAATGCACGTCAAACCAAAAAGTAACTCACAGGACAACAATAAACCATAACTATATACCAAGGCTCACATTTTATTTTATTTTTTCAAAAAAGAATTACCATATAAAAAGACCAGCAATTCAAACATCATTCTAGGCCATGAACCATTATTACTAAAGCCAAGATAGAGTACCATTCATTGTACGAATACATTTCCACTCGTTAGCTTCTATTGCATCTCCTACATCCCCTCCAATGTTTCCACCCGCTCCAATACCCAAGATCGATGATTTACTTAGGAGCATCTCTGGACCTGTAAAAACAGAGACAGTGGTGCAAAACATAGAATATGAGAATTCAAGGTCCATGGTCATGCATATTTCTGGATGAGCGTTGTTTACCATTTGTACTTCTCAGTATTAGTATGTGCTAAGTGCACAGTGGCATACTTGTATTTAGTCATTATCATTTCACTATAAGAAGATATTAAGTACTCAGATCACCCCAACCATTCAGAAGCAAACCGTGGCAAGATAATGAAGAAAGATGACCCCCCATCATGGTTAATGACAAATTTGGTGAATATTTAAAGTTAATAATGCATTGTGCATGCATTATATTCCAATTGTGTGTTATAACATAACCGGAAGCAGCATCTAGACTTTCCGTTGAAATTTCTTGCTCACTTCAATGCTCCAGACTCACCAGACATCAGCAGAGTAAGTTGCTGATAATTTAGCAAGAAGCAGTATGTTCCAGTGTCTATCATCTATATATTTCGCTATAATAGAATAAATTTCTTCAGTATAATTTGAATCTCTTCTTGACAGTGTCAGAATACTTCGACTATATACCTTCTCAGACCAACTGCTATTGCTCAACCACAGAGAAAAACTTCCCTATGGAGTTGACTTAGCTGAACTGGAGAGCAGGCATTGTTACCCTAGAAAAGGAAAGCAACCGCCTTGATCAATTTTATCTTTCTTTAGGTTGCGTCCATTAGCCAGTTCTGGGATTATTTGATCTATTACGAGAGTGATCTGTGAATAACATCCTGTTCATTACTGAATACCAATTTAATTAACATTGACTGGATTTACTTAACTTATTTTACAATAAATGGCTTACATCTAAAGGTCAAACTTATAATTTACATCAGTGACTAATAATACTTGACATCACATGGATTACATATGTAGCATTTCGCTCATCACTAGTTAAACAAGACCTTCATAAGTAGCATTTAGCAAGCATGAAAGTTGAAAATTTTCATATTTGTCTTTGTGAACACCAGTCCTAAGACAATGAATATAGATATGATTTTCAATAATAATGTAAAGGTCAAACTTATAATTTACATCAGTGACTAATAATACTTGACATCACATGGATTACATATGTAGCATTTCGCTAGTCACTAGTTAAACAAGACCTTCATAAGTAGCATTTAGCAAGCATGAAAGTTGAAAATTTTCATATTTGTCTTTGTGAACACCAGTCCTAAGATAATGAATATAGATATGATTTTCAATAATAATGTACTCCCACATCTGGAAAATCTTGACAGCGCTAGTTATGAACTACAGAAGGGTCTTTGTGGATGTCACCTTGATAGAGAAAAAGAAGGTGCTGACCATTGTAAATTTGAACCAAAGTATTGGTTCTCACAAGACATCTTACTTTGAAAGCCTTTCACCAGTTACAATCCTCACTTTCTTTTGATGTTCCAAAAAAAAAATTTCAAATCCAATTCTTTTCACTACCGACCTGTCATCCCCATTTACAAAAATGAAATTATCTTTCCCATATCTTTAACTGTTCTTAGTCCACCAAATTTATAGTATATCAATTGACCATTTTCCTAACTCATTCAGTTCAAACATTTGCCTATATCTTTAAAATGAACTGAAGCACAATTCTCCATATTTTTAACCTAATTCTTACAAGACATACCTAGTAACTAAGTATTCTTTTCTTTGATTAGTATCAATGTTATCCAGAAAAAAGGATTTTAATCTACATTTCCATATGCATTAATTCATATCAAATGGTAAAGGAAAGAACAGTGAGCAATGAAACGCCATGAGGCATAATACGAATTTGAGGACCTACTTTGAACCTGAGGCCAAACATCAATGCACAGAAAATATCAAACTAATCAAATCTAATGGGAAGACACTCGGTTAAGCCTCCCTAGTATTATAGTATAAGCTCCATCACAATATCACTTCAGCATGAGCCAAATCATTCAAAAAACTTCTCTTGCAGATAGTTTGTGTGTGTGTGTGTGTGTGTGTGTGTGTGTGTGTGTATTAAAAAAGCCCACTCAATAATGTCTCTTACTATATGTACTATATCCTTCACAGTTGTCATATGTCATCCACAACCTCAGCTCTTTGTCTAACCAGGACTCCCCCCTCTATCAAGACATTATCAACCGACACAAAGCCAAGTCATGCCACAGAGAGAATGAAATACAAATCATAGAGTATACACAAAAATAGAATATGAATATTCTACCCAAGATGACTTTAATTCACGTATAACAATCTCAGAAAGTGCATTTAGGCATAGCATATAGGAAGAGAATGCTTATCCTTTTGTGGCCCCATTTGTTTCGGTTTTTGGGAAATGTCTTTGCAAAAATGCAAATACCTTTGGGTGAAGGGAGTTTTCCGAAATGCAAATAGCGTTTGGTGAATTGTAATTCTAATGTGTATTGAGAAATAACTTTGGCAAAAATATTGTTTGGTAAAATTTGCATTTGTAAAGGACTTTTATTAAATTAAAAAAAAAAACATTTGTATTTTTTATAATCCATTAAAGTAGCACAAAAACATTTGCATTTTTTTTTTTTTTGGAAGTCTGGCCACCAACCGGCCAGATCTAGTTGTCGGATTTGGCCGCCGGAAGCCATCGCTTGCCTGAGGTGGGCGACCTCAGGCATCAGCTGCCTGGGTTCGCATAACCGGTTGGGTTCGTGCGGCCGCAAGCAGCAATTGCCTAAGGTCGCCCGACCTAGGCAACCGTCGTGTGACCTCAGGCGACCGGTTGCTTGGGTCGAGCGACCTCAGGCGACCGCCGCTTGGGTCAAGCGACCCCGGCGATGGCCGTCTGAGGTCGTGCGACCCTAGGCAACGGCGGAACCCAAGCGGGTGACACCTGGGTGGTTCAGCCATCACCTGGGGTAGCCCGACCCCGGCGGCCATCGCCTAGGATAGCCCGACCCCGACCCCGGCGGCCATTGCCTGGGGTAGCCCGACCCCGGCGACCATCGCCTGAGATCGCGCGAACTCAAGTGGCCACTTGGGTAGTGCGATTCAGGCCATTAGTTGCTCGGGTTGCGTGACCTAGGCGTCGCCTGAGGTCCGGCAACGGTCGCCAGGGTCGAGTGACCCTCGTGCAGCGGTCACTGGCATGCGCGACCCCTTGGCCAGAGGTCATCGGCCTCCGATCGGCTTTCCGTGTGGTGGTTTTGGAGAAGATAAACAGTATCCAGAACTTGCATTCCGAAAGACCTGCTTTGGACTAAGGGCCTTTAGAGTCTTTTGGAGATGCAATTGTATTTTCCCAAAGTTAAGCAAAAACACGAACCAAACACGCTTGCATTTGGTCAAGGGACTTTAGAGTCCCAAAGCCCATTCCAAAAGCCGAACCAAACGGGGCTAGTGTTCTGATTTTGTACATTAAATATTTTTTCTTTATTGTCATGACAATAGATCAACAAACATGCTATAAAAAGATTGACAGTAGTTGGCTTATACCAATATTATATATATATATATATATATATATCTTTTTCTATTATTCACCTTTAGCCATCAAAAGATGCTAAGTACAGAAGATAAAAAGAGTATATGTAGCCTAAGAAACAATGGTATTCGACAGTTTTTGTACTACTTTCATGGATTATAAAAAGCAGATAGTGATTGTTGAAGGAAGAAAATTTTACTATATATTTTCCTCGTTAATTATATTCATTGATTATTGGGAGATTTTTATCCCTTCAAAAGGTTTTTCGTATTTTTTTTCTTTGTTTTAGCAAATACGTGTATCATCACTGGATATCATTAATGATTGTATACAAGCCTATAATAATAAATGTAAATATAACCAACCTTGCCCAATTCTAATAAGCTTCTTCAATTCATGGGCATAACGCCTTACTCTGTGTCGGTGTCCCTCTAGAGTGATCCTACAGAATATAAGAATCCAGAAAATTTTAGCATGGCACACTCACATGCACATCCACAACACACCCAAGGAAGCAGGTGCAGCTGCAGGCATGCACAGAGAGAGAGAGAGAGAGAGAGAACATATTTATTAAATTGATGTAAAAGCATTGTTAGTTAATGGCAGTGTATCATAAAGGACATGTAAATGCATACTCTGGCTCCACACTCAATTTGTTCCTGGCACTGCCACCTCTTGACAGCTCATACTCAGCCTGTTTAAAACAAAGAATTCGTGAAAATATACATTAAGTTCATTTTGCTCTGCTGCCTCATTTCTACTCAGCGCTTCAAAATCAAGGCTTTACCAATGTAGGACTACAATTCACAGAGAAAATCCTAGAACTGAAGATGGAGTGCAAAGGAAAAAAAGGGACATAAAACAACATTCATGCTAAATGTCATTACTCTCGGGATACATTTGAACCTGTTGCTTGGCAATGTCAAAAGCCTCCATCCACTTCTTCACTTCTCCAGCAGTAGCACAAGCAATCTTGAAGCAAAGAAGCAGTCAATCATCATTCATTTTAGGCAGATTTAAAAGGGAATACACTTCTACAAGACAGGACACCAATTAGACATGAGAGTCGAAGCAAAGAAAAATCACAAAGTATATTTACCCAGCAAATACTGCTTTCCAAAATAAAGCCACACAAGCTACTTAAAATATTTTCTTGCCTTCTCAAAAGAACCTAATAATATGACAAGCAATTGATTCCGTTGAAATCAGGACTTTAGTACAGTACTATGATGCTCCAAAGTTAGATTATATAAACAAGAATGTGTAATTTTCTTAATTTATTTTCTTTCTTTGATTATCAACAAAGATCTGTACTACACTTAAATGGTCTGTCTCTCATTCATATACCATTAAAATTGTTTCCAGACCGCTGAAAGGACAATCATTTTCTCGTCATTTTCATTGGCATTAAGAACATGAGCCTTTTTCTCAAAGGAACAGTCATATGTTTCTCCAAAAAAAGAAAAAAAATAGAGCAATGCAGGTATTAGCTCCCCCACCAAGTGCTAGTTCCATGTGACAAAATCCATTCTTTGCAATTACAACTGATTTCAACAAAATGTGAAACATGCCACTGGCGGCACTATAAGACCCTTCTATAGAAGCAACTTCTCTTTTTAGATTACTTTATGGGATGTGGTGACGAGATTAATGATGTTGGCTATAAGACATATTATATAAGAAAATTGAAGGGAGTCACGATTAAGCTGGTTTCAAGTTCTACGGCGGTTGCTACATTGGGGATGTTCTAATCTTAGCACAACTATTAATACTCCCTAACCTGATAGGATAAAGAGAACAGGTTATGAGTGTCCCATATCACTTGTCTATGACTTTCAATGGACCATATGTTTATGTAGTCTCCCACCATTTATCAACTTAAGCTTTTTGGTGGGACATTCTAATATGGAAATGGAGCCGAGTTTCACACCAGATTTATTTTACATGTGAAGCTCCCCATTTGTCAGTTCCATGTGCCATTTTTAGTTCAGTTTGCATGTGAGAGGGAGTGTTACAATATCCCACGTCACTTGGCTATGGGGTTTTCATTGGCCTAATAAATGCATATAGTCTCCCTCCAACTATCTTCTCAAACTTTTGGTTAGACATTCTAACAACTTGACATAAAGAACACTCAACTATTGCAAGCTTATTGGCTCATTTCAGTTTTGTTCTACCATCCCATCCCTATGCTCTAAACCTTCTCTTCGTAGCACCTGTTCTTCTCCAGTCTTTTCACAATTTCTGCAATTATCGCTCCATCTTCATTGTTAGCATGACCCAGCTTCGCTTGTTAGCCCCACTTTGCCTTGGACCAGACCACATGTGTTACTACAACTAAATTAACTTATCCTAGTCTTGTTCCACCTTCGTAGTTTCGTTATTCACAAAACTGCAGTACCTTTCATAGCATGACCTATAGAATGTTACCATGACACATGGTGTTCCTTAATTTTAGCTTGAACCTTTTATGTGCAGGCCTCGCTTGTCACCCAACTCAATAAATATTGTGGCCAACCCCATTGAGAATTTTTCGTGAGGTTTATGGCAGAGCCAGCATGGGGATCATTAGTTTCAGCGTTCAGCATTCTCTTCTAGGGTTTAAGTGTTTCACTTCATCATATTTCAAAGGGTATGAGAAATATCAGCTTTATGTGGGACTAGGGTTTTGAGTTTGCTTTTTGGTTGTAGTCCAAATTCTAATTAGTGAATTCCTGCTGCTCCTCTTTTGCCTGTGATGTAGGCCAATGGCCAAACCATGAAAATCTTGTTCTTCCACTTTCTCAATTCTATTTTCTATTACATTGGCACTTTTGCTTAACAATGAAGCATACTAGGATGAGAACTTGAACAAGCTTATTAAGTACAGAATCAGAAAAAAAAAAAAAAAAAAACACTAATTGCCAGTTCAAAAGTACTCCAGAAAAAAATTATTCACAAAATATCATCTCCCAGTTTCATGTCAATCACCGATAAGAATAGCACAAGAACAAAAAACTCACCTCTCCTTTCTTTTTCTCATCTAGCCTGCTATAAAACCGCATAACATACAGATCCTGCCACAAAAGAAGAAATCCGCTTAAAGAAGAATCTAAAGTTACATCAACTTTTCACCTGGAGGATGTAAGTGTGCTTTTGGAGGTTGGAGAACAATTCTGATGTCTTATATCCATGCAACTGCTGACAAGATATGGGGGAAAGAAAGGTTGACCTTCTGACGCCCTAGCTCCTCCACCATAAGGGAGGGCCCTACAACACCCCTCCTGATAGGTCGCTGTGCCAAGGGAAACAATTAGGGCCAAAAGTACAGATGCATTCAGTTTTCTTGTACATGCAAATGATATCATGAAGCAAAATCCATAAACAATCAAGTTGATAGATCTAAACAATGGAAATCCTTTTTGGCTAAACTATGGTGAGAAGTGACCGCAAAATAGTTTCACAAATAACATTCTATAGTCTTCTTTCTAAAATATCCATATATGATGGATAAAGAGGGGAAAATAAACAAGCAAGAAGATGCATTTGACCTCATATGTGCATTTAATTAGAAGAAAGGACAACAACAATCAATTATCAAACAATACAGAAAATGGGATCATGATGCAACAATAGTTCATGAAGAAATTAAGCAACAGTCATTAAACCTATTGGCTCGCTGGGGAAGTCAACTTTGGCATTGGGGCGTCAAAACCATTGCTAATTGATTGTTAATCTTTCCCACTACTCTTGGGATTAATTAGTGTCTGATCCTGAGGAAGTTCAAGGAGCCAAAGTTGAGTTGCACATCTTTGAAATTGTTAAAAGAATGTCCAGCAGGGTACTCATACTAGCTTTTAGTTATTAGAGACATGTCTTATTACTCGGCTATAATCCAGAAAGAGCTTATTACTAGGCCAAAGCAGGGCCTGTTTGATAACTCCAATACATATTGAACATTAATGTAATCAGCACTTAACAAAATTAAGCACATTTGATAACCATAAACAGCTTTTACCTAATCAAGTTAAAAACATCACTTAGTTAGCTAAGTAAGGATGGGTTTAATTACTTTATATAATACATTAATAAAAGCCTAAGAAATACCAATAATACTCACGATTCTATATTTGGCAAGAATATAGTGTTATTCAATACTCAATAGAATATTAAACAACATTTTACTTTCAATTTCAGCACTTAAAATGGCCAACACTTCAAATTCAGTATCCAAATTTTTTGGCATTAAATTTTCTGTTTTACCAAACAGAAAGCTTGAAAAAGAATTTGTATCATTCACACTAGCGTTTAGTGCTAAGTGATTATTACTTGAACGGGCTTTTCAAAAAGGGGAGACAAGTCTTTTCGATAAACCAGATTGTAACTGAAAGAGGACTGATTAGGTTCATAAAACCTTAGCCAATTTTCAGTTTTGCATGTTACAGTACTCTTCAAGTCAAATTGCAGAAAGTTCTCCATCTCCATTCAAAAGACTTCGCTGCATTGACACCATCTATCTGACTTGCCAACTAAATTGATGACAAAAGCACATGTCGCAGCAATTTGCAGTTCTAAATTTCCACAAGTAAGCAGGAAGGTGGTCGAAATAAATATGAAAGTGGATCGTCATTTTGGCACCCAAAACACCTGCCAAATTTCATGGGTCCAGTACGAAATCACGTAGTGTCATCTCTTCAAACCACACCCTTTCCCATTCAAGTTTTTCTCTTGCTCTACTATGAAAAAGAATTGCTGAGAGAGGGAGAAGAAGCATGAGCAATCAATGTTATCTGGACAATATGTAAAATTATCTACTGAAAATGGTCTCGGATGACCTCAATGTACGACAATAAACATAGGAGAAAAATGCTACTCGTACTCAGTTTACAAATACTGGCAGATGATAGTGATCACAGCCAGTTACAAGGCTGCTGTTAGCCACTATTGAACAGGCCAAAAGAAACCCAAGAACTAATCATTAAACAGCTACTGATCCTGGCATAGCACTGAAAGAAGCCATTACTTATTACCTCGCAGCACTGTACAGTAGGCAATTATCGATACAACGACTCTAATACATTACATCCTAATGGTTAGTCACCGCCAGAGTAAATATTGAGATTTGAACAACAGCAGCCGAATAGAATTGCAGAGTACAGA
The DNA here is from genome assembly GCA_014182725.1 of Eucalyptus brandiana. NCBI lineage: Eukaryota > Viridiplantae > Streptophyta > Magnoliopsida > Myrtales > Myrtaceae > Eucalyptus > Eucalyptus brandiana. Next base: position 51,082,064 of record CM024670.1, on the reverse strand, counting down.
GCAGGGCATTCGAGGCGACAACAATTCACATTCCGAATCCTCTGCCCCATGAGCGGATTCCGCTGCTCGCTTTCCCAAACCAATAAACAAAACCACCAAAAGACAATTTGAGCTACCACAGCACTCATCGTCAGGCGCCGAGACCAAAAACAAAACTCGACCCGCGAGCCGAGATCGCGAAAAGGACCGCCCAGCGCCGCCCGCGAGATAAACGCGACCGCAACGGAAGAAAGAACACAGACTGACAGACATCAAGAACAAGAAACGAGAAACGAGAAACGAGGGAAACACGTCGTCGGATATTCCGAAAGGCTTACAATGCCGGGGCTCTCGTGAGGATCGCGCTTGTACATCTCCACGTACTTGCCCCGGATGAAGAGGAACCTCAGGTGGCAGTACTCGTGCCCGATCGAGTTGACGCCCAGGTGATAAACCCACCCGAAGAACTCGAACACCTCCCTCTTCCCTCCTTCCCTGTCGCTCTCCGACCCCTCCCTGTCCATCGACGATCTGCCGCTGCCCATGCCGCCCCCTTTCCTGTCCTCCGCCGCCGCCGCCGCCGCCGCCGCCCCCGCCGCCGCCTCCATCGCCGAACCCACCTCCCAAGATTCGATCTTGAGCCAAAAAGGAAGGACGAGAACGCGCTGGAAGGAGCTGGAGAGAAGGTGGCAATGCGGAGGTGGACAGGAACGGAATGCGCCCCTTACGTCGTTTGACGTCTGTCGAAAAAGGAAACAAACCTCGAGCCTTTGCGCTTTTTGCTGCGGTAGATCCGGTGGAGCGTAATGGCGAATCGGGGGAGCTCGTTTTGGCTCCCGCGGCATCCGGGCCGTCCACGTCATCTCCCGGGGGCCCCCGCCGGCCGTTAAGATCGTGGGGCCCACGGGGGCGGACCGACGATCGACGGTCGACGTCGCTGGTAGGGACGCGTCAGAGAGCCGCGGCTTTGAGGATGCGGGGGGGACCACAATGGTCATTGTCCCACGTGGGCCGACCGACCTCGAGAGTCCAACCTAATCAAGTCGGCAGCTCCTCCAATTTGATCCCAGCTCGACTCGATTCGACATGTGATTTATGGGGAATGAAACTCGAGCTTGAGATTAATAAAAATTAAATTACCGTGTAATTTACATGTGATTTGTCTTTTTTGTAGGTATGATGAAAATTTGATGAAGTCCCGGGCACTTATCGAACTAAATATTAACAAGTCGGAGCTCGGTTGGACAAAAATAGACATCCCATTAACTCAAACTCAGGAAACTCAGGTCTGACTCAATTTCAAGTGAATTGGGTTTGAAAGTAAATAAAATAAATATCTCTATATTTGGATATATCATAATGAAAATGACATTAATTTATTTATACGTTATATGAAATGACTATAAAAAGGTAATGAGATAGACATAAATATTAAAAAAATCGATTAAGGAAACGTTATATCGAAAGAGACATGGATAACCTTTGGTTTGACTCAATTCGAATCCCATGCCTTCTTGGGTTTTGTTGGGTTTCTCTTTTTGAATTCTGGACGAATCTATCTTTTGCAAAAGGTTGGACACACGTGGAAGGGATCGGCGGGGGCATTGTCTTTATGCGAACGTGGTTTGAGATGGAAAATCACGACAGGACTCTTTTAACTCTTAAAATAAGAATTATTCCGGGCTTTCGATTGCACGCTTTTGTAAGCAGCATCTGGGACTACTCGTCATGTCGGCAAAAGATAAAGCGGGGGAGATGGGGTGAAAAATCGGAGGACCCACCACGTCGGCAAGGGCAGCTTTTGCCTCCATATTTTCTCACTGATGACAGAGACAATGCCGCCGACCCCACCCCGTTTGACTCCCGAGGTAGCTCTTCCTACTTCTTCTGCTTCTGCTTCTTCTTCTTGGTGGCCAACCATGGCAGTTCTGACGAAGATGCAGGCTCTTTGCGGACAGAGAGCTTTCTGGTCCCGCGTTTACTGTCGCCATCGTCGTAGCTCCGGTACAAATTATTGTAAGTACGAAAATTTTAGAAAAATAAAATTACAATTCATATGCGGGCTTACTCTTGTTTTCATCTGACAGTCCAAACATCTCGAAGATTTTGATCGAGATGATTTGTAAGAATCCCGAGCGGTTCCTCGATCTGTCGTGGGGTGGCTCCCCTTGTCATAACGAATGGTGGCTCATTTGATTTTTTTTCATGACTCTCGTACAAAATGTTGTAAAAGGAAAACCTCAAAAGTTTTATGATTAAGAGTGTGTTTGGTAACGATTCTATTTTTCAGGAACAGATTTTGATATAAAATGATTTTTGTTTTATTCTATTCCCAGGAACAATTTTTAAGCATTTTAAGCTGTTGGATAACTGTCTAAAATTTCTAATTTTGAAATAAAATTGGGTTTGGTATTGCGCTCATTGATTACTTCCAAATCAATTTCTTTTAATTTTTAAATAATTTTTTTACTTTTTTCCTCTTTCTCCTATTCTTTTTCTTCTTCTTTTGGCCAGTCACCAATCCGACAACCGGCCAACGGCCAAACAAGGGTCTGCGACCTTGCCGACCCTCGGCAAGGCCAGCCCTTGTTGATTGAGCCTCGCCGACAATTGGGGGAGACTCGCCCAACCCCGCCAATGCTCAGCCTCGCCAAATCTAGCGAGGCCGGCCTTGCCGGAGCTAGGCGAGGCTTGCTTGGCCACCGGCGGGATTGGAGGAGCCTCGCCCAACCACCAACGAGCTCGCCGAACTGGTTCTAGTGACCACCGGCGGACGGCAAATGATGGCATACGGCGACGAATGGTGGCGGTGAGATGAAGAAGAAGAAAAGAGAAGAAGAGAGAATAAAAAAAATAAGAAGAGTTGGTTTTGATTCTTAGATTTGTTCTCGGAACAAGAATGAAGTTTTTTTTTTTTTTAATTATGTTCCAAATCTACTTTTGGGAAAAAAATAGAAATTTGTTCCTAGAAATAAAAATTTTACCAAACGCGATTCTGTTCCAAAATTACTCCCGAGAACGAAAAAATCAGAATCTGACACTGTTTGGATGATTACTAAATAGGCCCTAAGGGATGGGATTTGCTTTTTTCTTTAATTAAATTATTTGTTAATTCATTGAGGGATTGGGAATTCGTTTATCAGCAATATTTATACACATTTCCTGATATCGGATTCGAAAGTTCTTGTCCAAGCTTAGTGCGATATTGAGTTTTAGCTTCATCGGGAGCAAATTCAAACAAAAGGAACTTGAATTTCTCCAAGCCAATTTCAGGAAATTCTCTTTTGAAATTGTTGGAAGAGGTGGACTAATTAAAATGACGCAAATACTAGCTTAAATCAACCTACTCACTAGAATGAAAAAAAAAAAAAAAAAAAAAGAAGGTCTTCGTCCATTTCCTTTCACTACTTTCGTAATTGAATCCATGTACTTTCAATTTTCTAATAAAATTTTTATTACTTGCATAACATGTCTAATTAAACTTCTCCATCACCAAATTAAAATAAAACTGAGCTAACGTGGCTATCAGTTCAGAACACCCCATACTTCGACATATATAAAATATTGCCTATATCGAATCTGACTGCCCCATGCTTGTGGAAATCGTCAATCATTGCAGATTACTGCCGTGGGACTGTCGTGCGTTGTTCGCCGATGCTGCAGCGCTGATTCCCTACTTCTCCCATCTGCGCATACGGCATTGCAGTTGCAGATGGGAAGCTAATTCCGTAGCTAATTGGGCCGCAAAGGCCCATGATCGTGACATCCTTCCTCTGAAATGGGCTTCTTCACCTCCCCAACTTCTACTGGATTTGCTATGTACCGACGCCCTTCATACGGGTGGTAACTTTTTACCTCGTTGAATGAAATGCAACGTTTCAGACAAAAAAAGAAGAACAAGAAACATAAATAAAAAGGTATCAGGAGCAAAACTTAGAATAGATTTTTTGATGGTTGTATGTGTAGATAGTCACATCGTTCGGATTTCTTTCAAATTTGATGTGAAAGAGACTTGGTTAGACATTTTATTAATTAGAAATGCACGAATATAAACATTAAAAATACATAGGCTTGATTAGAAAAACAGTACAACCAAAAAGAAGAAAAACTTCAAACCAAGTTATGTTTTCGTTCTCAAGATAATTAAATATGTTAATGCCATAAAATGGCCGAAGCGCTTCAAAACTGTCTCGAGCCATCCGGGTTCGAATCTCCGGGTTTAAACTCTCTAAAGATCGAGCCCAGCTTGCCCGGCCGGTCGGGTTCTCCAGGGTTCCTATGGGCCTCTACGTAGGCCCACTAATCAAAATCAGAAGGCCCAACAACCAAGCCCACTAGCACCAAAAAGGCCCGGGCCCATCTCGCGGTGGGCCTTTCCTCCTCCATGGTGGTTTCCAAAATCCAGCTCAGCAATATAAAATATCGAATCTATAAATACCCCCATTCCTTCTAACCAGAGAGAATCAAGACAAGGTAAATTTTCGCGTGCTTCTCTTTCCTTCCCTTGCCTTCGACGGACATGGCCAACGCGATCCTCCGACGAAACCCTAACCCTCGCCGCCTCTCCGATCCCGACCACGGCCGCCCCCGCCGGCGGAAGCTCAGCCCCGTATCGGTCGCCTCCCGCCCTCCCGCGGCGGCCCCGCCGTCTTCGAAGAACCTCGAGATGGGCCAGGTCAAGATCCTGAAGCGCGGCGAGCCCCTGACCGCCTCCTTCGCGGCGGCCCCCCGCGGCTGCGGCGGCGGCGGCGGCGGATCCCCCGGCCTCTTCCCCCGCGATGGCCTCGCGGCGGCGGCGGCGAAGGGGGGGAGGAGCAAGAGGGGCGATCCCGACCTCGCGCTCGGGTCCACCGACCGCCTCGGGCCCGACCCGGAGGTCGTGCAGAGGCAGATCCGGGTCGGGGAGTTGCCCGGCGTCTATGCGGGTCCGGGGATGTGCGTGTCGTCCCCGCCGCCGAGTTCCCTCCCCGTGCCGTGCTTCCTGGGCAAGAACGACCTGGCGACGTGCGGCTTAAGGCGGCTCCTGGGGCTCCAGTTGTCGTGAATTTGAGGGAAAATTCGCGTGGTTTCGGAGACTTTGCGGCGGATGTGGCGGTGCCTGTGAGTTCCGCGAATCGGATGGATGTGTTTCCGCTGGACATTTGCTTGTTCGAGAATCAAAAGGGCTCTCCTTTATCTTTTCAACAGGAAGGGACTTTTGATTGCAAGCAAAGAGGAGGTTGTTGAAGATGGAAGCTTGGTAGCCTTTATGATATTGAGGGAAGTCGAGATCATTGATCAGGGAACAACTTGAACGGTTGCTTCTAGGGGTTAAAGATATGTTAAGTTTAGATTTGTGTATGTGGATCTAATACAGAGTATTTATTGCAGCCTGTGTGGTCCATAAGTCTAAGTATTGGTCTGCAGAATTGTCGGTGTAGGCATTAGCCTACCACTTTTAGAAAGAAATATTGGCTAACTTATGATTCTATGTAATGGGTACGTCTGATACTAAGTATCTGTTGCTTCTATGTAATACATCAGTTTCATGGAATAAAGTTTATGGTGATGATTTATTATGTTGCCGTTCGATTGCCTAATGAGCCAATTTCATATCTTTGCGCAAATTGAATTCAATTTCCGTTTGTTAAGAAATCCGACTTTCGTCTTTTCACTGAAGATTGGCTGAGAGAAGTGTGGTGGGTTGACAAACTACACCTACGGTGTTTGATGAGGTGTGATTTGAAGCAGTGGTTATGGTGGAGAACCTTATCTTGTGCAGCAGCAAATCAGTTTCTTTGCATTCTGGTTGCTAGGGGTCCTTTCTAGTTTGATTCTGAGATGTGGTATGTTGTAATGTAAGTGGTTGAGCAGGAATTTCTGAGTTCTAGCAGCCTCGGTGAGCTTTCCCTTGCCCAGATGTTCGCCTTTCTAGGTCATGTAATGGTGACCCGCCAAAGACTGGAGCCTCGTAACATGTTGACGTAGACCTCCGAACTGAGGATTCAATCGGTAGAGGGGGCTACTTTGCGGCCCCACAGAAGAAATTAGCATTTTTGGCCCTAAAAGATATTGTTGGCTGGTAATTTTTCCAAAAAATACTATCAATTCTGCAAGAACACTCATACTCCAGCAGGCTCGGTTTAGCAAATCTATATATGACTGCAGCTTCATGGGCCATCTTCCTCCAGGCATATTGAATCCAAGTGACATCTTGGGTTTGTGTCGTGGGGAAGGGAGATAATGTTGGTGACTTTGATTGGCATGAACTGCACTGATTGAATAAACCCTGCTCTGGCTGCAAATGCATTTGATCTTGCATCCAATATGCATAATCTCAAGGGAACTAAAATGCCGACGAGTTAATGATCTGACTGAATGGATATGATTTGAGGCAAGTCTCTTGTTAATCTTCTCTTTATAGTTTTTTCCGAACGCATCTTTGTCATTTCAAATTGCTTGTGAAAAAGTTCTAGGCATCATATGATCAACTAGTAAATGGGCTACTTTCTAGTGCACATTGCATCGGACAGTTGACACTGGATGATGTAACTATTGCTTTCTTAATTTGGCTACCACAGCTACATGCTCTAAAATGCACCTTTTATGTTGTTAGTCTGTTAGGTAGCAAGAAAAAATACATGTCTGCTGAAGGAAAATAAATTGCATAACCTTCGCAGTTTTAGTATCTACTTCTCTGTTTTTGGTGTCCGGGGTCCCCATGCGCGTTGGTTTTCAATGCATCATGGATGACACTGTGTGCTCATTAGGTTGGATTGAGATGGCATCTTTGATTTTGCTCATCAGCAATCGGTAGTTGGCAAAAACAATTCAGGGTCATGATCCTCATCCTTCAGAAGGTATTTAGATGTATTAGGGGGCAAGAATAAGATCTGGCCGCTCTAACCGTGGATTTCAGAGAATATATCCCATTAGCTGTCTTCTTCTACTTTGCCCTGTAAATGGGATATTTACGTTGACAACCACGACAATTGACTCATGCCAGCATCTGGAATGCTTGCCCTAATTCGTGACATTGTGATTGACAAACAGTATTCCTCTAATATACCCAGCCTCACAATAACCAGAATCAAAAAGTAACAAAATAAAATGTTCTTATTTGAGATCTTTGTGGCCATCAACTAGTTTCTGCAACACTCAATCCTAAGTTGGCAACCTTGAAAGGCAAAGCATAAGCAAGTTTAGTGTAACATATGATCACCTCGAACCCATCTCCACGGAGTTGCTTTCTCTGCCATTACTTTCATCAAGTTCTGGATAAGCAGGCACTGTCCTCTTCCAGAACCAGTGCTTTCTCCACAGGAATATCATCTCTTCTATCGGGACTCCCTTGGTTTCAGGTAGGAACACGTAGACAAAGATAGTCATGATTGTGATCCAGCCGGCAAAGAAGAGGAAGATCCCAAACTTGAATGCGCAGAGGAGGGAAAGAAAAGCCTGCCCGATTATGAAGGTGAACAGGAGGTTCACGGCCACGGTAATGCTTTGCCCAGCTGATCGGGTCTCTAGGGGGAATATCTCACTCGGGACGGTCCAGCCAAGAGGGCCCCATGACCATCCAAAAGCCACCACGAACAAGCAGATCACGGTCACGACCAGTATTGAGAAGCCCTTTGATAGCTCTTGGTTGTTGCCGAATTTGACTCCCAATATCACTGCCACTATGCACTGTATCACAGGCAAACGGAACACGTTTAATTTTGTTGAACTCAACTGGAGTATTTGTATATGCACCTGAGCGCCTCCACATTGGAATGGATGACCACTATTTTTCTGATAGTTATCAATATCTCTGTTCTAAAATCACAAAGCGAATATGCTGTATCATGTAATCCACATCATACAAATCGATACATCTTTTTTTGGTTGGTATTTCATTTGGAATTCGGGTGATGTCCTCTCATATTGGAGATTAACTTTTTGTGTCTTAAGTGCAGAATATGCAAAACAGAACACAAAATTCTTTTTACCTGGCATACAACCATCTGAATCCCTCCGCTAATAAGTAGAGCTCTTCGACCCCATTTGTCAACTGTAGCAATGGAAATAAATGTGGATGAAAAAAGCACTGCTCCTGTCAAAGCAGAGGCATAAAGGGATGCGCTTCCTCCGAACCCCATGCTCTGAAACAGCACTGGAGCATAGAAAAGAATTGAATTTATGCCCGTGAGGATTTGGAAAGTGGGCATGAAAATAGCCATAACTAACTGAGGCCTGTTTTTTCTCTTCAGAATATTTCGGAACGGATGTTTGATCGCCTTTGCCAATTCACTGGCATCGACAATGTCCTGAAACTCTGCATTGACGTTGTCGGTTCCTCTAATCTTTTCCAGGACTCGTCTTCCTTCCTCATTATTTCCACGTTCAACTAGGCTGTTGGGTGTCTCTGGTAGGAGTAGTCCTCCAACTGTCATCAACAGAGCTGGCGCTGCAGCCAGGCCTAGAGAGAGCCTCCAACCCCAAGGCCTGAGCTTCTCAGTTCCGAAGTTTATCATGTTCGCAGTGAATATGCCCAGAGTTGTAGCCAACTGAAACATCATGTTCAATGCTCCTCGAAGATGGGCAGGTGCCATCTCTGACAAATATAGTGGAACAGCCTTCAGAGAACAAGAGAGGCGAATGAGTTTCACTTGGGTAAAGCTGAACATGAGTAGAATATTTCTAAAACTTTTCCATCTCATTCGGTTCAATGCAAACAAATCCCTCACTTCAGTAACTCCTTATAATCCCACTAGACATTCACTTTTTATTCATCTTCCCAAGAATACTATCTTCTTTCTGCTATTTTATTATTATAGTGCCTAGTCACAAAGCATTAATATTCATTCAACAAATTCACATAGATCACCTCTCGACTGATGCGTCATAAGTTACTACTTTTATACTAAAAAAAAAAATAGAGAAGAGGGCATACCTGATTTCCAAAGCCAATGCCAACGCCAAGCATAATCCGACCCACGAGAAGCATAGCAAGATTTTGTGCTGCAGCATTTAAAGTTGCTCCAGTAAGAAAGCTCACCCCACCACAAATAATACTTGCTCGACGTCCATAGTTTCTTGTGATGGGAGAGGCAACCAGAGAGGCAACCAACCCAGCAAGGTAAAGAGAAGACGTAAATGAGGCAAGGACTTGGTTGTCGTACTTGCAGTAGTTGCTTTCATGTGCATGCTGCTTGCTTCTATAAACTTCAGGGAAGAATTTCTGAAGAAATCCATCCATTGAGGTCACTCCTCCTGTGAAAGAAGGCAAAAAGTTATAGCACAGTTCTGCAGAAAGACACTCTGCATTCAGTCAGATTAAATTTCTGAGTTGGGTTGTTTCTTGTCATTTTGGGAAATTATGTGTAAAGCGATATTAAATTTTGCTATTTCTTACACAAAGCCGCTGTAGTTGCAACTGTAGAATGTGCTGCACCATCTGAAGACTATCAAGATGTACCCCATCTTTTATCCATATACATGTAAATTTTTAACCAACGATCCATATAAAGTTAAATTCGGTTGTAAATTAAGATTAGCATGGTATTCTTTGAAAATCTTTGGCGTAATATGATCTGTTCTATTGCGTTTGAAGTATGTGAAGCAACGAGATGGTCTTAAATATCATGATTTTTTTCTATCCTAGCATGGCGCTGCAAAATACAGATCAAGGTTCCAAACCATAGCTCAATTATCAATTTAAGTGTCTTCGAAAGCAATCATGCAACCCAGGCCAAAGGAAACTTCTTGAATATCCTAATTATTGCAAAATAAAAAATCAAGACATCTCCTGTTCTGCTGTTTCTTTTGTCTCCACCAGCAGCAATGAGGAGGATGTGTATCAGGAATCAGATACGGAATCCATCAGCTCATTTCTCGCGCTTACTGGTTTCCCATCACTCTCATACCGAAAAACGCGAGGAGAACTCCATACAGATGGCTGACAAGTAAAAAGAATTGATAGCACAAACGGAGAGACTCACCTGAGATTCCAATGTCATAGCCAAAGATTGAACCGCCGACTGCAGCGATGAGGCACGTTCCAACCACATAAGCAGTAACCCTCCCTTGGTACTGCTCCGCTCTCTCCTTCGCCACCCCAGTAGGACCCAAAGACCCTCCCGCCATCTTTCAACTCCCTTCTTCTCTTCCCACCTCTTAGAGCTTCCCTCTAGCAAAAGCTGCCTGAGCACAAAACCAGACTCTATGTATATATAGTCACCAGCCCAGTTGACCAACCAAGAAAGAACCTCCCACCCACCTAACCATGAGAGGAAAAAGGACTAACAGACTGTATGAGGTCAGCCATGATAAGGGCCAAGAAGGGCTCTGGTTTTATTTGTATTCTATCGATCGCCCTCTTTACCACAAATAATTGGACTGACCATTTTAGGGAAGAAATCCCGGGGTAGACTCGGCCCGCTGATCATGTGGCTGACAGTGAATCCATTGTTTCTTGATATTTGATTGGCTTGATCTTGGAGATTAAGCTGACACGACGCAATTGCGGGCTTCATCAATTACGGGCATACAATAGCAGTTTCCACTCTCTCTCCCTCTCTCTCTCTCTCTGTCATCTCTACTTACTCATTTTATCTTTCCCTTGGTGGAAGGGTTTTAATGATAGAGCCGCGTTTGTTCGGCTCAATGCTTCATTTGTCTTGATTCAAATCTCTCTCCTTCTCTCTCCCCTGCCATTCAAGTCAAGTAAATCTGCCACAGACTGGACACTTTCCACACAACGTAAGCAGCAACTCAAGCACGGGAATACAGAATTTCAAGAATGTACGATGAAAATGACCTTACGGCATTCTTTATTTTTGGGTTTGTAATTCAAGGGATCACATGGACATCTCTTTACCGCTCAAATTCATTTTGTTCTTTCAAATTCGAGTATTTGTAATCAACTCATGAAAAATGAGGGGAAAAAGAACAGATACATGATAAAGAGGCCGCGCCCTCCGATTCCTATCTGCCTTTCTTGTACTTTAACAGATACAGAATCTGCAACAGCAATAATGAGATGGTCAGAAAAGAATTAAAGAAATAATTATACAAAAAGAAAAAGAAACTTAAAACGTGGAGATGTTGTCTACCGAATGTACTGTTTCGACAAAAGGCGACATCCTAAGTTGCGCTCTCTTGAATGGTTTTCTTTCTTACCATGCTCACGATCTCTTCTATCCTTCGTGGGAAACCAGAAAACTGAAACGACAGTTGGTCCGGGGCAGGTGTGGACATGGAATTCTGCGTCCATCGACCCCTTTTTGTCCATGACTTTGCGTTCTCGAATTGAGAGTGGCATGTTGTGACATTGATGGAAGATGATGGTGATGACTTATGGGTGATCAAGCAAACTTAATTTCGCAGTCTGTAGTTGTTTTCGAGCATGTCTAGTATGTGTTAATGAGTCCACTAAAAGGCATTACCTAATTTTTTGTTCCATAAAGAAAGCCATGGTTGATTTCACATTGAGAATTGATAGCCAGGCTTTAGTCCAATGAATAAAAAACAGGATTAATACTCTGAAAAATCTCAAATTAGTACACTTATCACAATTTTATCCCAAACTAATTTTTTAACCATGAAAAACCCTAAATTGATACATTTGTGATAAATTTACCTCAAATGATCACAAAAAAACTCCAAACCGGTACACTTGTGACAAATTTACCATAAATTAATTTATTCGACCACCACCAATCCCAAACTAGTACATTTATAACAAATATATCATTTGTTAAATTAGATTAATAATACAAAAAATCACAAACATATAGTAAATCCCAAACTAATACAATAGTCTACTGTCATGTGTCATTCAACTCAGTAATTTAACTATAAAATTTAACGGAAACTAACTTAGAATAAATTTGTCACAAATATACCAATTTGTGGTGAGTTTATCAAAGGCATACCAGTTTGGGATTTTTAGTGGTCAAAAAATTAGTTTATAGTAAATTTGTCACAAGTATACTAGTTTAGGATTTTTCAGAATATTAACCCTAAAGAAAAATTATATAAAGTATGACATCATGGTGATAGAAAATGACATAACAGGTGACATCATGGTGATAGAAAATGACATAACAGGTGACATCATGGTGATAGAAAATGACATAATAGGGGGACCATATAGATATTTCAGATTCAGCCTTTTTACCAATCACTTTCTTCTTGATGTAATGGCTATGCGTTCCATAAAATTGAAAATGGATTGAGTCCGCGTGTGAACTGGGATCTCAAAAGCATATCTCTTGAGACCCTTGATTAGGGGCATCACTAGCAACAAAATTCCACGACTTGTAAAACGGATCATTGACTTGACTTGCATTTTAAGGGACGACGACCTCGTGTCCATGTCCGATTTACACGGTGGTCACTCATCGACCAAAATAATATCGACACTATAATGATTTCAAAACGGTCATTTTCGGTAGAACCTGCGTGAGATCTACGTAGGACCATTTTTTTTATCATTCCAATTCATTTAGATACATGTACTGGATTCATGTAAAGATGCCTCTGTCGACCCAACTTTTTGTCGTATGTTTATCCATGTTGAGACATTTTGGTCAAGCAGCAAGATAGCCTCTTTTCTTCTTCTTCTTTTTTTATTTTTTATTTTTTTGGCCTTTAATGGCAAGTCCAAAACAATCGAATCTAGTGCCAAAAAAAAGAAAAATTTTAATCCAGAACGCATCTGACCACTAATAGAATAAAATTTCCATCCGATGGCATCTGTAGATCATTTAGTTGACATTTTCCAACTTCTATGATAGCAAAGTGGCATTATATTGCTGGGATTTTTATTCTATAATTCTACTGCTTTCAAGTTTCTTGGATAAATAAATGGAAACATAAATAAATAAATCCAACCTCCTCTATGCTCCGCTTGGTTGATTCAAACAAACATCAAATTTGATAAATTAATAAGATTCAAGTACGCACCTCGCATAGCTTTGAATTTGGGTTACATGTGCAATTTATAGTCGATAAAGTTTAAAATTAATACTTTCTCTATGCATAGCTTATCCACTTGGGATTTGAGTATTCGTAGATCAGCATGGAACCGGCTGAAGTCCAATATACAAACTCGAAAAATACAGATGGTGGCTTGACCTCGAGAAGAGATATTGATAATTAAATGAGATATTTTCCGCTTCTTTGGCAATGGAAATTGGAAAGTATGAGCTGCAATCTGCCTCCAGTCTGTAGACCGATTCAAGGGGCAAAGGCGTTGACCACTTTGGATGAGTAGGGAAAACGAGAGAATAATGAGATTGACAGTACATACGAGAAAAGGAGGAAATTCAGAAGTTGGTGTTCAATCATGTTCAATGTGACAAATTGCAGCAAGATTCAGGCTGCTGAACATATAAAGTTTAGAATGAAAACAAATATCTGTGCAATTCCCTTAGGTCATCCAAGTTAGGGAACGAACGAGGTATCATTATTCAAGAAAAGCATGAATTTTAGATTCGATTGATTTCTACTTGGCACCAGATGCAATGTGGTTCATGCCTCAATAAGAGATTTTCCTTTTTGAGCCCGACTTGTCCATTGCAACCCTTCTACACCCAATCGATTCTCTATATGAACATTTGAAAATTTTTCTTAATCATGTATGGATTTGAGTAAGAATCTCTTCAATCATGGTCCACACTACTAAACTGCTAGGCTAGGTAAGTATGAAATTATTCATACTTAAAAGAATTTGGTCTTTAATGTGGTCAGATGCAATACCGAAAACAAAAGATGGTTCATGTTAAACGAATTTAAACTTAGAATGGAGTTTGAATAATTGCATCATTTCCCTTCTACTTTAGAATGTATAATAATGTAATATTTATACAAAGTAAAACACCTCAATAGGCAATATAAATAAATAAAGAGGATGTCAAGGCAAGAATCATGGGTCTCCAGGTTGCATGAATAATGCTAGATGATTGAAGCCTATTATTCAGCTTCGCATCTTCTGCATCAATTTGACCAGATTCTTTTACCCATATGTGTAGCCTGATGTAAACACCATTTATCCCATGCAATTCAAGATTTATGATAGATAAGGAATGAAGTCCCACTGCTTGAGATTATTTGAGCACCACTACACTCATAAATTCTAACCAAATTTGCGGTTGGGTATCAATTCCAATTCGGGTTCATCAAGTTAGCTTCACTTGGAAAATGCCATTGATTAATGTGAGATCAATGCATATTAGCCATTAGATCTTACGCATCTCACATGGTCTCACAAAATTCACCGGTTAACGTAATCTAGGCTCACATAATTGTAGCCCCTAGGGATTGGCATAATTGATTGAAGCACTTTAGGGATTTCTAACTCAAAAATTCGGGAATCACCCATTGATCCCACTATTTTCATGCAAATTGCTCTAGATCAAGGTGTTCTGCACAGATCAACTTTTTGAATTTAATTGGTCTATAGGACTTGCAGGGCATTTTGAAAAACTTTCTACCTACCCAGTCTTCACGCTCCGACACATTGACTACAAAAAAAAAAAAGAAAAAAAAAGGCGTTACCACGAGAATTCTGCCACTCCAAAAGCAATTGTACAGAGCATATACGAGTCAAATGCGGTGGCCTCGTGCGTGTCCACCCCTTCCTCTTACATTTGAGGAATGACATGCAGACTTAATGTGGCTGTCATGGTCGATGCGTCTTTCCAAATTAAATATTTTATAGTACTTCCTTTATCTCCTAAAGAGTACTTAAAGTGCAGATAAAGCGGCCACCTTTGTAAGCCCCGTGCCTTTCGGGGCAGACGACTTTGTATTTTACAGCATCATCTGTCAAGGGAAGACTCACACTGACTTCGCCAATGGATGGCATGTCTGCACACTTCTTTCCTTCGACAATGTTGCCGTAAAATAAGTGGCCGACCCTCGGAGGATTCTGATTGACCAAATATCAGATTAACTAACAAATCTCAACTGATGAACAACGACAATACACGAAATTTGTACCTTAGAAATTTCTGTAGCGGTACAATTTTACAGGTATAGGACGAATGTCAAATTGCCAATCTGCATAAGATTGTATTTTTGACTCATTTGGACCAACTCGATTAAATGGGACATAGACTCCATAGCTACCGTCACCAGCCCACATTCCATAATCAGATCTCACAAGTTCTATGCACCTTTCCACTCTTGGATTTTGTTTGACCAATCTCGTTGTTGAGAAAAATTTACTCGGACATCGCATGATTGAATTGATACGTGAATGTAAGCTAGCTAAGAATCTAAGATGCCTTCAATTGAGCACCCTCTCTACTTGACAATTACTAGTTGTGATGCTGAAACAGCACTCATATGACAGCGTCAAGCTCTATCACTCGCAGGATCCACTCGTTGAACGGAAGGATCAATTTACATCTAACTAGACCATATTGACTTCTTTTGTGATGATCTATAACTGCATCTCAAGTAAGACCAACTCACAATTGCAGAACTTTCATGCTACATAACGGTAAAGGTGCAAATCGTACACATTTGCCTCATTAACGTAATACAAGACTCAGTATGTCCACAAATTTCTGCTTTGACAAATTACCCCATTGACGCTTCTCGCGGAGATGGTAAAACAAGGCCAGGTGTCCATATTGCTAATGCATCTTTCCAACACGATACATTTTGAAAAGGTTATACCTAGGCATCGATCAAGCCTTCTTGGCTATACTATAAAGTAATCTCCTGACCACTTAAACAGAAAGAAATCCTCCAATAACTTATAACAAAGGGTGCATGAGCCAATGTCACTAGCTTCTATGTTCACATTACATAATACTGGTGTAACAAATTCCATTGAAGTTAAGACAGAATTAGAATAATTTTCACTAGGATATTCACATTCATAATCTTGACTGCAAAGTAGAATAACTTACTAAGCAGCTGCTTGCTGAGGTTGGGGACTGATATATCCTAACCAGTGGCACCCAATCCTCGAGATTTCGGGAACCTGACAGCGGCCAAGGGGTTGACTATGCCCTGAGAATCCTTTCCCAAACCCATACCTTCAACAAATCCCATCTTTGCCATCACTCTGGATCCAAACCCTTTGGTATGCCTTTCAAAAGCTCCGATACTTTGAGGTGTTCTTCTCACGGATGCTCCTCTGCCACTTTGCTTCGACTTAGCGCTTTGAGATTCTGACTCCCTATTCCTTTCCTGTTCTTCGCCAGACTCCAGGATGCTCATCCCTAATCCAAGAGATTTAGGACGCTTAATCACTTCGATGGGCTCCGCGAGACCTGTGCCTCCCTTCCCCAACCCTTGGCCTTCTATGAATCCCATTTTTGCCATCATTTTAGACCCAAAGCCTCTAGTGTGTACCTCAAACGCACCAAAGCTCTCAGAAGTGACCAGAGTCACGTGCTCCTCACCATTTTCACTGGCCCCGGCTAGATTCACGGGGCTGATCTCTGTCGTTTCAGATGGCATTACGCCACTCGACACGAAAGACACGGGTTGACTGGCCAATGAAACCTTTCCACTGGAACGGTTGACTGAGTTTTTTAATGACTTGCTTCTGCTAGATTTTTTAGCTTCTTGAGGTCTTACCTGATTTCGACGTCCACTGGTCATCTTCGCATGTGGGACATCAATTACCGAGAAATCAGCATCATCATCAACAGGTCCGATGAGCTGTCATTAGCAATACAACAATTGATTGTAGGATTTCCAGATATGCAAATAGACAACTGACCACACTTTGTGAAACGCAGAAAAAGGAAGATTTAACAATCCTGAATGAAAACACAGCACTGATATGCATAAAGTTTCCACTAATCAGATTTAATACCTTTTCCAGTATAAGTTTATCAGTTGAAGATGGCATGCATGTCTGTGGTGTTCGCACAACCGTTACAAATCTGGAAAAATAAGATGACAATTAGAATGTCAAAAGCTTAAAGCCTAGAAAGGGCAAAGATAGGGGAAACATAAGGCCCATTAACCTTTTCTTGCCCGATCCTTGGGAGCTACTTCGCAACCGATAAATTCTTGCCAGTCGTTGAACCTTATCACAAAAAGAAAAGTTGTTATCATTAAAAAATGTTCTGACTTACAGAAGCAGACACAATCTACTACCGGAGCAAAAATCACTTCCATGGAACATAAGCGTAGAAACCCTTAAGAAGTGAACATGACGACATGTCCAAACCACAATCAAGTTTATTGAAGACAAAGAATCAATGAAATCTGAGAATTGGAAAATTGGCAAACCAGAACATGCACTTCTGCAGCTGAATAAAATCAGAGAAAACTGGATAGGTGATTCACATGAGCAAGGCCAAAAAGAAAAGCTATACCTAAAGTTTGACATGATTGCAGAATGAATATGCAATTATGCAAATCATCTGTAGCAACACTAAACCTTGGGAAGGCACATATCAGTACTTGCATTAGTTTGACAGAAGTAAGAACACTTAGGTTGATGTGTAACATGATACAAAAGATACAGAGATAAACCAATGAGTGTAGAGCAAAGTCACAACTTTTTGATGCAAAATAAGAGATCGAGGATAAGCAGATCTACAAGAATTTCAATTAGGATTATCAGAAAAATAAAACTTTCAATCTAACAAATACTGAATATGGTCATCATGGCACAAAATAAAAGATACTTATAGCAGCAGTCTTATTAATGATTGATATACCCTAACACAGATCTCTTTTGCATGTGCTTGGATGTTCTGCATAAGTTAAACTAAGCATGTTATTATCTGCTTTATTACATGTCAATTTTGCAGGGACAAGATAAGCATGTTAAGGTACTTGACCATAATACATAGTAACATCACAATCAACCACAAAATCTTGAATTTTTTCAGGTGTGAGCAATTGGTACTTTAACAATTGATTAGGGCAAAGAAAGATCATTCTCATTCTTATTGGGTCTTTCTATGAATGAGGCAGTACATCATCATGCAAAAGTGAGCATTAGCAGGAATGGTGAAGGATTGGCGAGTAGTCGCACCCTTTAGTAACTAGAGAGAGAGATATAGATGATAAAACATACCTGGGAACAATCACGAGAATGCATAGGTTGAAAAGAATGTATGTCAACTCTATTGAGAACAATCTGCTCGAGCTTCTAAAAAAATGAAAACAAGAAGAGCTTTGAGATTTGTTCCTAATAATCAATTCTAAATACAACATAAAGGATAATATGCCCATCCCTATTTAAACAACATAGGAGCAGAAAGGCCAGATTGACCGTGACATTAAAAACTCAAGCATTATAGGAAGAACAGGGACACAGGTTGAAGAACATCACGCCTAACAAAGTTGAATTCTAATGATGCCATAGAACTTCATGCCAGCAAGATAATTTATACTACTGTGATAAAGATTTTTGTTACTCAGTATAACCACAGAAAGACCCCAAAAAGCCAAAAAAAAAAAAAACACCAAAAGGATCCTCTCAGAAGACCATGTACCCTCTCATTCATCCATTATCATCTCATATTTATGAAACAAGGTCTACAACTTCCATGCTTAAAAATCTGATAACAAAATAACGATTCAATGCACGAAGCATAAGAAAATTAAGAAAAGACATCATAGGATCCATCAAGCAGAAGTAACAGAGTTAAATTTGGCTCAAACAAACATGGAAAAAATGAGAGGCGCGTCCAAAAGATAATTATGCAATTGCTTGTTAATTGTACATCAAATCACAAGGACAATTTATAATTAAGGAGAAGAAGGAAGAATGCCTTTGCAACTTCCAGATACTTCCACCCTTACCTTATTTACACTCTCAAGGTCA
The DNA here is from genome assembly GCA_014182725.1 of Eucalyptus brandiana. NCBI lineage: Eukaryota > Viridiplantae > Streptophyta > Magnoliopsida > Myrtales > Myrtaceae > Eucalyptus > Eucalyptus brandiana. Next base: position 51,063,310 of record CM024670.1, on the reverse strand, counting down.
ACGCCCCTACGAATCATTCTGTCCCGACGTTTAGCAGCAATCAATTCTTTGCGATGTTTCTTCTTTTCACCTGTGCATCAATTGCATTTGAATTTTACCAAAAGAGCAAAAAACTAAAGAAACATTATCCTATGAAGGGCCTTCAGACAATTTAAATTGTTCTTCATTCCCCAGGTAAGAGACAATAATTGCTATTTTTTCCCAAGACACAGAAGGGGAGCTCCTTAAATTGATAAGTAAACAGTAAACTTCAGAAATAGAGGTTCTTGCATGCGTCGAACGTGTTTCTTTCTCAGGAGATCAAAAACATAGAGACCCCTCCAATCATGTCATCCAAACACACCGATCTCCTTAATTCTCCATTTTAGTATTTAATACTTGAGACTTAACTACTAGTTCATGGATCAAAATAAAAAGCCAAGATTCATTATTAATTGATTGATATTTCAATTTACTTTCCAATCCCAATTTATACCACTAAACTAGTTTTCCATTGAGCATGACTTTCTCATTCCCCCACGGGACAGGATGGGCCGGGCGGGGAGGGAGAGAGAGTTAACTTAGATTAATGCATATACAAAGTTTACCAGGAAATCTTCTCGATCTTGTACTCTTCTGAGACCCCAATGACTCAGATTGAGGCACTCTTGTACCACGATTCTTCTTGGCTGAAAGAGTCCTCACATCTTTTACCAAGATAAAATCATCCACAGCTGATGACCAATTATCTCTCACATTCCCAAGACCTTGATGTTTTGATTGACACTTCCTCTGCATACCATACTCCGTGGAAGCATCCTGGAGAGCAATTCCACCCAATTTTTTCATTGTTTCATCCAAATCACTACTAGAAGAATCGTCTGAATCATCTGACGAAGAAGAAACCTGCTGTAACAAATTTTTTGCATCTAAAAGAGAATCGCTCCCACCAATTCCTTCCAAATAATCTTGAGCAATTTCATCATCAACATCTGAACCACTATCAGACATGTCCTCGGAGTCATCACTTTCAGAAGAATCTGTTGCTCCATCCTGCTCAGCCGACTCTGACTCTGAGTCTTCCTCATCACCATATTCCGCAACATCATCCTCACCATCTTCCTCATCGGATATATCTTCCGTATATATTTTCAATCCCCCAATTGACACAAACCCAGAATTTTTCTTCATGGATGTATCCTTTGACAAAAGCTGAGGCCCCTTTTCAGCTGCCCCAGAGTCAAAGCTCTCACAATAATCCACTTCCTGCTCAGGCGACGACATGCCACTCTGTGACTCTTCTTGATTTTCCATTTTCCCTGATGATGCTTTGATTCCCGTTGGAGCTGCATCATATTCATTACAATAACCCAATCCTCTGTGTGAGCTATCACCGAGAACAAAATCTGAATGATAATCATAACTGATATTTGCTTGATCCACTGACGATGGCCCTTCATCTACATAAGCAACAATTTGGCTGTCCTTTGAACCACACAGAATGAAAGGCTGAGAAAAATCCATTTTATTCTCTCCATTTGTATCTCCGAACGTCGATACTGGATGCAAACCATCCTGTAAAAGAAATTAACTAACCCAGATCAACACAAGTGAGAGACTGAGATCAGCTGATCCACAAGAAGTCTTCCCAAATCAAGAAAGCTACAAAGACGAAAACCATAATCTAAGCCTCGCGATATTAACTAAGAACAACTCCTAAAATTACTTTCTATTAGGTTCAAGGCTTCAGCTTGATTGAGTCTCCGTTTAAAAAACTGAACGGGTATGAAATCCAAGAGACAGTAATAACTAATTTCAATGACTCATGAATTTTTCAAACCCAGGAGGGCGACTATCAGCATAAGATTCCAAACAAAAGCCGACAACCTTCAAATTATTGCAACCTGAATATGGATCCTAAAAACCAAATAGACTTTACCTGATGGTCGAGAGATGGATACTGGTATCCGACGGCATTCGATCTCGAACTTCGCGGCAAGCTTTTAGAACCGGAACCCCTACCTCGCCCGGAGCTTCCAGCTTTCGACGCATCCGAATTTTGATTCGATCCTACAATGGAAACCAAGCAGACCAAAACACACTCTTATGCTCACAAAAAAACACCGTTCTCACACACAAACAACTGAGACAACTGGGATTTTTCAGTTCCCGTTCAAGCCCCCTTTTCTATCGAGAAAAGCGCAAGCGAAACCGAGAGAAATGGACCTCGCCGGGGGGCCGGAGACGGGGTCTTGGGCTGCCAGTCTGACAAGAGGCCGCCTTCGACGAAGAGGCCGGCTCTGATCGACGCCGAGGCGCCGAATCCTCCTCCCCTCCCTCTTCTTCCGCCGCCCCCGCCGCCGCCGGACTTGCTGCTGCTCCGGTTGAAGCTGCCTCCGCCGTCAGTGCCGCCGCCGCCGCCGCCGCCGCCGCCGCCGCTGTTTCTCCTCGAATTCGATCTCCTCTTGCCTCCAGCCATGTCCAAGCTCGCGAATCAACTTCGATTGAATTTTCTGACCTAATTGATCGATCGATCAAGATCGATTTGGGGGCGACGACGAGAGAAAGGGATCACCTCCTCCCGCGTGCGGTTTCCTTGCCTTGGGGGAAGCGATCGCATCTGGACCGTTGGCGATTCGCCGTGGGCCGCAAGGGGACTCGTGGACGGCTGTGATGCGGCGGCGGGAGCTTGGGGATATCATATTCCGCTACGCAAACAGCTGCGGCGGGGGGCTCTTTCTCCTTGGGGAATATGCGAGAATCGATGCCATCGGCCCATCAACCTGGTCTTCTGGGATTGTCATGGACAACTAGTCTAGCTGTGCGGAATTCGACCTCGATTGGTTTTGGAATTTGATAGTGATCATCTAAAACTTTTTGGCTTAGGCTACCAAAATCACTGACGGTTTGTGATGCATTTCTATGTTAATGGGGTTAGCTAAGTCGATTTGCCCTCTTAAGTTACGGGACCCTAAATTTTCTTTAACAAAGTATCCGAATACTTAGACATTAATTAAAGAAGATTAGATGAGAAAATGACCACTGAATTTTTACATACCTAGTATAATTTATTTGTCGATACATGAAAGATCTCTAAGTAGAAGTAGTTTCTTTGTTATTGGAATGAAGTTGGATTGCACACAAACTAGCTTTCCTAGATGCTCATTTCTTCTTATTGGAGATACCACACTGTTACAATTGGACAACTTCACTGGTTGCTTTATATAAGTTTGTCATGTTTGGGAGGCTGAAGATGTCCTTGGGGATCATCCTTGCTTTACATTTTGAAGATAAGTGCATCATGATACAAAATCATAAGAAAATTCGAGCTCTCGTGGTAGTAAATTACACTTTTAATTTGGTTTGCTCTCTGATTTGCATTAGCCTCGTAGACTAGATGTGCAGCGGAAGATTTAGTGTGGAAGAGAGATTGTTTTGAGAAGGTGAACGAGGGATTTTATTTTTTGTTGGCAATCTGGTTGCAATTTAGCTATCTACTTTGGCAATTTGGTTTACTCTCTAGGTGGCCAGATCGCATGACTTTCGAGGTCAAAGGCCATCGGCATTCGTGCTGCCTTTGAGCTTGTGGCCATGGCCTTGAGCGCAACATTCGAGCTCTAACATTTAAACGTACAAAAGAGAATTATTATATTAGATAACTTTCAAGCTCATAAAAAGTTAGATGGAAATCGATGGCCTAACCAAATTGCAGATCAGCCATGAACCTATGACTCTTAAGAACATGTAGTCATTCATGTTATATTGTCAAGTAAGAGGAGTTTTATTAACGGTTTGCGAATGGACCGAGTGATAAATGGAGACACAAATTTTCATTTGAAATGAAAGCAAATGTCCTTGCAGAAATAACAAAGGTCAAGAGACAGCTGTGTTTTTCTAGTGTTGTTTGTTATTGTTAGTAGTATGATCACCCAACCAAATAGAAATGAGCCAACAACTACATAAAAACCACCTTTTTCGAAAGAGGGAAGGATCACACCATGTATTGTCTTCAAGGAAATTAGAGCAAGACCTTATTTAGTTGTTAAGGTGGGAACTTACATTGATGTGGTAGATCCACATTGAGGGCAATGTTGATCAATGACAGTAACAAATGACAGGAAAAAAACCCAATCCTACCATTACTTGGAAATGCAGAACGAGAGAACCTAAATTGTTCAACCACTAGACAATTTTCGAAAACCATCTTGCACAAATTAGTAGCATGTGATGAACAAGCTCCGACATAAGGTGATAACCAGTTCCACATAATGAAACCATCCTTGCCGCCATTGGGGGTTGATGAACAGAACAACCGGAATTACTAGTAAAACCATCATGTATGACATTCAGAAGCTGATATAGAATGTCTCTCCATCTATGAAACCGTCTTCTTTAGCTAACTTGCGTGATGTTGTTGCTGAGCAATTAACGTTAATGGTTGTCGAACAGTCATTACTCAACGGTAGTCCACACAGAAGATGGTTTCCGTAGTAACTGCTTTCATCAAATGACCCAAACTGATTTTTATTTGGTATGGCTCCTGACAAGTCGTTGTAAGACACATTGAAGACTCCCAAAAAATTCAACCGAGTGAGCTCTTCAGGGATAGAACCAATCAAGTTGTTGTACGAAAGGTCAATGCTCTCTATCTTTGTGAGGTTCGACAATGACATCGGTATATGTCTTGTAAGCTTGTTGTGCGATAGATTCAGCACAATTATGTCCTGTGAGATTGCAATCTCTGGTGGGATCTCCCCGCTGAATTGGTTGCAAGAAAAATCTAGTCCTACCATGTTAAGTAGTGCGTAGCCTTTGTAAGCATTAAATCTTCTTTTTGCTATGAACCCAACAATATGTGGAATTTGCCATGCTTCGTCTCCTAGAAATTTATCTTGGTAGAACCTGGTATGGCTTCTAATTGTCCTCACATAAGAAAGGGGTGACGTTTCTTCACCTCCAACTATGAAACCCGGTATTGAAGTTACCTTATCGGCATATCCTGTAGAGGAGAAATTCATGGGTCCCAAGCAAATAGGTAATGGACCAAACATATTGTTTTCAGAAATATCGATCATACTTAAGCTTTTCAATCTGCACAATTGCTTGGGAAATGTTCCATAGAAGCTATTACCTCTCAGTAAAAGAATGCTTAATTGAGAGAGGTTACCTAACCAATAGGGTATGCTTCCAAAGAACTCATTTTCACTCAAATCCAAGGTCACCAAATCGGAGCTATTAGGGAGTAGATGCACGATTGAACCATTCAATTTGTTCCCATTCAGATGGATATGTCTCAACTTCGGTGCTATGAAAGATGATGCTAATGAACTAGAGAGATTGTTGTCAGACAAAGCCAAATACTCGAGCTCAGGAAGATCAAAGAGTCCTTGAGGGATTAGGCCATTTAACTGATTTTTGGACAAGTCAAGGAGCATAAGCGATGACATGTTTGCAATCAATCTGGGAAGCTTACCAATGAAAGAGTTGTTGCTAACGTCCAATAGGAAAAGATCTACGAGCGATGAAAGAAAACAGAGATCTCCAGTGAACATGTTGTGCTCTAACCGTAGGTGCATCAAATATTGGTTCATGGTGTCGTTGGAAAACATGATTTCTCCTTGCAAGTTGTTATATGCTACGTTGAGGCTAGACAATGATGAGTTGCTATCAAGTAACTGGATAGGTAGTCCCCCAGAGAAATAGTTGTGGCAAAGGTCTAAGACTGATAGGGATTTTATAGTACCCAGTTTAGATGGAATATTCCCTTCCAATCTATTGGCTGATAGATCAAGGTGGTACAAATTTGTGACATTTATACAAAATTCGGTCGTGAGCTCTCCTCTCATGTCATTGTTGGACATGTCCATCACCGAAAGAGTACGAGGGGTCATCAATGGAACCTCAAGTGTTGCAAATAAGTTATTTGCCATAAGAAGGTTTTCCAACTTAGTGTTGTTTTCCAACAACCAAGTAGGAAAGGGACCCGCAATGTCATTCGAGGAGAGATCAATGGTTCTCAGGTCATATTGATGATTGAGAAAGCCAAGAGAAGTCACTTTGAATCCTTTCAATAGCCTATTTGACATACTAAAAAATTTCAGTTGGAACCTCGGGATTGAAGGCGGAACTTTGGAATCGATTGTTAGTTTGTTGTCATCAAGCAAGAGGACCTTAAGTCTTGAATGGTTTGCAAGTGGGCTGAGTGATGAGGGGATATCAAAATAATTACCCGAAATGGAAAGCAATTCGAGTGAGGTAAGACTAGTGAGGGGAGATGAGGCGACGTTATCTGTGAATTCATTGTCTTCAAGAAATAGAACCCGGATAGATGTCATGTTTCGCCAGCATGTAGGAAGCCCGCCGGTAATTCCGTTAATGCTAAGATCCAGCTCTTCTAGTTTTATGAGGTTACACAAGCCTATTATTGATATCACAAGTCAATTCAATTACAATGGTAGATATCAAAACATATAACAAGGACACACATGCACATGAAGGATTCATTTTATGTTCAAGTTTTACACGAAGAGATCAAGACTTACTCTGATGTGATAGTTTGCCACTAAGACCGGTGCTGTATGAGGACAACAATCTAAGAGATATCAAAGGACCAAGGCTGGAAAGGATTCCCATGGTGGTGTTCAATGAAGAATAATCCAAGATGAGCTGTTCCAACTTACTGAAGTTATGGAAATCTTCCGAGAAAACAAAAGATTATTGAACATAAGATTTCCTTACATAGACATAATCAAGAAATGGCATAGAAATATCATGAGTGAATGGAATATTTTAATAAAAACTTAGGCTCTGTTTGTTTCGTGGAAAATATGAAGTTTCCGGAAAATGTTTTCGAAAAGTCATTTTTTTACAAAAAATGACAATATTTTTTTTATGTTAGGTTGAAATTTGAAAATTAGCTAGAAAATATTTTCCATCATTTAGTATGGAAAATCTGATTTGATTTTCATTCGTGTACTTCTTTCAATAATATTTTATTTTTACTCTAAAAAAAGAATTTTTTTTTATTTTTTTATTTTTTTTCCCTTCTTGTTTGGTTGATCACCAACCATAGGTGATGTCAAGATTGCTCGAGGCAGACGAGCTCAAGCCTTGTTAGATTGGCGAAGCCTCGGCCTTTGGCGAGCTTGTCCTTCGCCTGTGGTCAATCGTCATAGTCGGTGATCGAATGAGGAAGAAGGAAAAAGAATAAGAAGGAAAAAAGAAAGAAAGAAATTAAATATTTGATTTTTTTAAATGAAAAAAAAAAAAAAATATATAATTTTTAATTGTGCATGGAGGAACATAGGTTTAGGTGAAAGAAAGAGAATGGAAAATGATTTCCTCATTTTCCCCACTTTTGAAAATGCCTTTTCCATTGTAGGAAAATATTTTCCTTCACTTATTTATTTTCCGTAACCAAAATGCTAGAAAATCTGGAAAACATTTTTTTGAAAATTGTTTTCCGCAAAACGAACAGAGCGTTATTATGAGCATACATTTACTAATGGGTTTAACTAACCTTGAGTAGTAATCGTTCCTTCTATTGTATTATTCTGGAGAGAAAGGATCTTGAGGGATGATAGTGCCCCTAATGCTCGCACGACGGTCCCCACATCCTTCAAGTGGACACCATCCAGGTAGAGGTTCTCTAAGTGGCTCAAGTTTTTTATGCCTACCAGTAAAATTCCAAGAAAATGACTTGCTTGGTAATAAAGTTGTGAAAGCACCCACGCGGATGCTTTGTGATAGGGATCTTTTGAATCATGCAACATTTCTATATGGAAAGAGAAGGGGGTCCCAATTTATGACTTCTATATTCTCAATATGACACACATGTAAAGCTATGAGAGATACTGCATGAAAACTGAAACAATACCTTCAGTAATAGCCGCTACAATGATTGCATTACAACTTATGTCTGGCTCCTTTAAATTATTGAAACAATCTAATTGGCGAGAAGTCCACCACAAGTCGCATAACTTGCAAGACGACACATCTGGACGCCATAACTTCAAAACTAGACACTTAAATGCCACTTTTTTTTTTTTCGAGTGGGACACTTAAGTGTCATCTCCGGCGACCCTTGCCGGAAATCCTACGTGGCAATATTTTTTATTATTTTTTGCCTACGTGGCTCGCCGAGCTCCAAATCGCATAAAAATTAAAAAAATTTTAAAAAAAAAAAAGAAAATTTAAAAAAATTAAAAAAATAAGAAAATTTTAAAAATTTTAATTTTAAAAAATTAAAAAAATAAGAAAATTTTAAAAATTTTAATTTAAAAAAAAAGAAAATTTTAAAAATTTTAATTTAAAAAAACTTTAAAATTTTAAAAAATTAAAAAAAAAAAAAGGTGGGAGGTCGAACGGGCGGCTGAGGGCTGAGCCCTCGCCGCCCGTTCGACCTCCCCCACCCCCCTTTTTTTTTATTTTTTAAAACTTTTAAATTTTTCTTAATTTTTTTAATTTTTTTAATTTTTCTTTTTTTTTTTAAATTTTTGAATACTTTATAATTTAATTAATTTTTATATTATTATTTACACGTAGACACGAAACAGCGTCGTTTTTGCGTTTTCTCCACCACGTCAGCGTGCAAAACGACGCCGTTTTGGACTAAACTCGCCAGAAAATTGACACGTCAGCCATTTGGCCGGATTTTCGCCGGAGTGGCACTTAAGTGTCCCATTTTACTCCGATGATGGCACTTAAGTGTACCATTTTAAAGTTATGGCACTTAAGTGTCCCGGCGTGCCAAGTTATGGCACTCCAGGTGTCCCGCACTCCAACCTAATTTATCCATGAACCTTGCTATCTCAAGTCAAGCATGGTGATTTTGTCCGGAATTATGAACAGAGAATAAGTTGGAGAAACTGTCATTCACATTTAAAGTCCCATTCAAATGTTGTTTTGGAGAATAGACACATCAGAGTCGGAATTGTACCGCAAATAGGTAGAATAGAATTATCCAGAGAAAATAATGAAAACACCCATGCGAATGTCTGGGAATAGGAATCTTTTGAATCAGCAACATTTTTATATGGAAAGAGAAGGGATGACTTCTATATTCTTAATATGAAGCACATGTAAAGGTATTAAAGAGCATGCATGAATCGTAGTCTAGTTAGTTTAATTTATCAATACAAATGAGGATTCTACATGAAAGCTGAAACAATACCTTCAACAATAGTTGCTACATCGACTGGATTATCACTTATGTCCAGCTCCTTTAAATTACCAAAACCACCTATTTTATCCACAAACATTGCTAACTCAAGTCAAGGATGGTGATTTTGTATAGAATAATGAATAGAGAATAAGCTGGAGAAACTATCATTTACATGTGAAGTCCCATTGAAATGTTGTTTTGAAGCATAGACACCTGAGGGTCGGAATTGTACCATGAACAGGTAAAATAGAATTATCTAGAGTAAATAATGAAAGCACCCATACATATGCCTTGAGATAAGAATCTTTTGAATCAGTAACATTTCTATATGTTAAGAGAAGGGGGTTGCAATATTTGACTTCTTTAGTCTTAATATGAAGCACAAGTACATGTATTAAAGAGCCTACCAACATGACTCACAAGCTAGTTAGTTTAATTTAGGAATAAAAATGAGGTTCCCACATGAAAACAGAAACAATACCTTCAACAATAGCCACTGCATCAACCGCGTTATCACTTATGTCCAGCTCCATTAAATTGCTAAAACCACCTAATTTATCCATAAACAATGTTAACTCATGTCAAGGATGGCGACTTTGTACTGAATTATAAGTAGAGAATAAGTCGAAGAAATTTACCATTCACATGTAAAGTTCCACTCAAATTACTGCTTTTGAGGAGCAGATGCCGAAGAGATGGAATTGTACCAAGAATGGACAGAATAGAATGATCCAGAAAGTTATAGCTCAAGTCAAGCACCTCTAGTTTGCTCAGCCTTGAAGATAGCATTTTTGGTTCTGCAAACAAACAATAAAGAGCAGTGAAAGCTGCAGAAATCTATTCAAGGACACGTGGAAATATATATTGCCATTTCAAAGGGAAATATGTCGTAGACTCATGAATAAATGATGATGTGGACATAATCATCTATGATGCAGGAAGTGAGTAAGAACCTGGATGTGATTAACTTATGAGTTCATTAGATAATGAGTATCTCTTTTTTATAGGAAATGGACGAATGGCGAATTTATACCTTTTGGTGCAATCCACCCTCCTAAATAGTTGTCTTGCAAGTCAAGACTCTTGAGTTCTTCAAAGGGAAGAAGTAGAGAAGCATTTAGGTACCGAGTTTTGGAGCCGAAATGGTTATGTCTCAAATTGGAGAGCATTAGCTGTGTGACTCGTCCTGTGGTGGCGTCGCACTTAACACGTGCCCAGCTGCAACAGTTGAAATATGATCCCCCAGCGTCCACCCAATATGTCAGGTCCAATGCGGCATTGAGCGCTAAGAGGGCAACCCTTTCTTGCTCCCGACACCCACGAGAGCCACATAAACATGCAATACCCCAAACCACCACAAACACCCACAGTGCTTCCTTTTTCATGACTGCAAATTCGAGTGACCAAACTTTATATGGATCGCCCTCTGGAGTTAACATCTTTTTCGCAAGTTAGAGCAATTTTATAGGAGTTTAGCGGCACATGTGCTTGCGTGTGAAACTTGTGGTCATGGCCAAAGTCTTGGTCATAATTTTTCCACGCGGTTAGTCTAGCCTAGCCTAGTCAACTGTTGTCATTTATATGACTAATTCAATCTCTATCCAAAGTAAAGCACAAGCCTTGTGACTTACTTGGAATTTTTGGCAAAAAGTTATCTTGACTAGAGGCATCTCAAAAGTAGACATGTTGTAAAAGTAACGCGAAAATTGATAAGATCTTGCTATTAAAACAATGCAAAAACATTGAAGAAATAGACAGGGAACAACAAAGATACCAAATATTTATGTGATTCGATCCAAATATTGGTACCTACCTCATGGGAGAGACGGCGATAAATAATTCATTGTAATAAGAGAATTGGAGTTATAATTGCTTACACGCTCGAGTATTTCCCATACCTAGATTAAGACCAAACTCAAAAGTGTTTACAAATAAACAAATTAATTAGATGTAAAGCTCACGGTTCAAATCACTGCGTGTTTAAGGCTATAGCAAAACCCTTTGGACAACTAATTCAAGAGCGTCCGTAGGTTCTTTCTTTTGTTCTTTGTGCGGTGGCTCAATTTCGAAAGGAACCCCCTATTTAGCTTCTTTAGTAAAGGAAACCAAGAAAGCAAAACCTTGCTTTTAATTTATTTTCTTTTCTCTAACCACTTCCTGAACCCACGCGTTTTCTTTTGTACAACCAATAAGAAAATCCTAAGTAGGCGATTAAAGTCCACGAAAAATTTGACCGCAAGAGTTCATTGTATTTGCTACTGGGGCCCTTGGTAGTTGTTAACAAAAAAATTTCTCCGTCAATGTTTAACGAGCCGAAGTCTACACGCCCAAACCTCCCAAATTGAACTTGTATCTTTTTCTTACCGAACGTCCGAACAACTTGTATCTTTTTCCTACCCAATGTTCTGAGTCTTCCTCATCACCATATGCCGCAACATCATCCTCACCATCTTCTTCATCGGATATATCTTCTGTATATATTTTCAATCCCCCAATTGATACAAACCCAGAATTTTTCTTCGTGGATGTATCCTTTGACAAAAGCTGAGCCCCCTTTTCAGCTGCTCCGGAGTCAAAGCTCTCACGGTAATCCACTTCCTGCTCAGGCGATGACATGCCACTCCGTGACTCTTCTTGATTTTCCATTTTCCCTGATGATGCTTCGATTCCCATTGGAGCTGCATCGTATTCATTACAATAATCCAATCCTCTGTGTGAGCTATCACCAAGAACAAAATCTGAATGATACTCATAACTGATATTTGCTTGATCCACTGACGATGGCCCTTCATCTACATAAGCAACAATTTGGCTGTCCTTTGAACCACACAGAATGAAAGGCTGAGAAAATTCCATTTTATTCTCTCCATTTGTATCTCAGAATGTCGATACTGGATGCAAACCATCCTGCAAAAGAATTTAACTAACCCAGATCAACACAAGTGAGAGACTGAGATCAGCTGATCCACAAGAAGTCTTCCCATATCAAGAAAGCTACAAAGACGAAAACCATAATCTAAGCCTCACGATATTAACTAAGAACAACTCCTAAAATTACTTTCTATTAGGTTCAAGGATTCAGCTTGATTGGGTCTCCGTTTAAAAAACTGAACAGGTATGAAATCCAAGAGACAGTAATAACTAATTTCAATGACTCATGAACTTTTCACACCCAGGAGGGCAACTATCAGCATAAGATTCCAAACGAAAGCCAACGAACCTTCAAATTATTGCAACCTGAACATGGATCCTAAAAACCAAATAGACTTTACCTGACGGTCGAGAGATGGATACTGGCATCCGACGGCATTCGGTCTCGAACTTCACGGCAAGCTTTTAGAGACGGAACCCCTACCTCGCCTGGAGCTTCCGGCTTTCGACGCATCCGAATTTTGATTCGATCCCACAATGGAAACCAAGCAGACCAAAACACACTCTTATGCTCACAAAAAAACACCCTTCTCACACACAAACAACTGAGACAACGGGGATTTTTCATTCCCGTTCAAGCCCCCATTTTTATCGAGAAAAGCGCAAGCGAAACTGAGAGAAATGGACCTCACCGGGAGGCCGGAGACGGGGTCTTGAGCTGCCAGTCCGACAAGAGGCCGCCTTCCACGAAGAGGCCGGCTCTGATCGACGCCGCGGCGCCGAATCCTAACCCCCTCCTTCTTCTTCCGTCGCACCCGCCGCCGCCGGACTTGCTGCTGCTCCGGTTGAAGCTGCCGCCGCCGCCGCCGCCGTTTCTCCTCGAATTCGATCTCCTCTTGCCTCCAGCCATGTCCGAGCTCGCGAATCAACTTCGATTGAATTTTCTGACCCAATTGATCGATCGATCGATCGAGGTCGATTTGGGGGCGACGACGAGAGAAAGGGATCACCTCCTCCCGCGGGGTTTCCTTGCCTTGGGGGAAGCGGTCGCATCTGGACCGTTGGCGATTCGCCGTGGGACGCAAGGGGACTCGTGGACGGCTGTGATGCGGCGGCGGGAGATTGGGGATATTAGATTCCGCTACGCAAACGGCTGCGGCGGGAGGCTCTTTCTCTTTGGGAATATGCGAGAATCGATGCCATCGGCCCATCAGCCTGGTCTTCTGGGATTGTCGTGGACAACTAATCTAGCTGGGCGGAATTCCACATCGATTGATTTCGCAATTTGATAGGGATCCTCTGAAACATTTTGGCTTAGGCTATCGAAATCACAACGGTTTGCGATGCATTTATATGTTAATGGGATTAATTGAGTCAATTTGTCCTATGAAGTTACGGGAGCCCAAATTTTCTTTAACAAATCTCTTGATACTTAGACATTAATTAAAGAAGATGAGACGAGAGAATGACCATGGAGTTTTTGTATATTCAGGATGATTTATTCGTCAATACATAAAAGATCTCTAAGTAGAAATAGTTTCTTTATTACTGGAGTGAAGTTGGATTGCACGCAAACTAGCTTTCCTAGGTGCGCATTTCTTCTTTTTGGAGATACAACACTGATATAATTGGATGACAACTTCACTGGTTGCTTTATATAAGTTTGTTGTGTTTGGGAGGCTAAAGATGTCCTTGGGGACACCACTTGTCTGGGTGGCGCTGCTGGCGACAAGCTTCTCCCCCTAATGCAAGGGGAGGAGTTCGATTCCCGAGCGTCGCAAAGGTGACTTATCCGGGACACGAGGGGTGGTGGTGACATACATGTCTCCCTAGAGTTTACTCCGTCGCGCTGTCGGCGTACAAGGCTTCCTCTGGTCATCAAAAAAAAAAAAAAAAAAAAAAAAAACGAAAATGTCCTTGGGGACCATCCTTGCTTTACATTTTGACGATAAGTGCATCATGATACAAAATCATAAGAAAAATTTGAGTTCCCGCCGTAACAAATTGGTTTGCTCTCCAATTTGCATTAGCCTCGTAGACTAGATGTGCAGCGGAAGAGTTAGTGTGGAAAGAGAGATTGTTGGCAATTTGGTTGCAATTTAGCTACTTACTTGGGCAATTTGGCTTACTCTCCAGGTCAGTAGATCGCGTGACTTTTGAGGTCAAAGGCCACAGGCATTTGTGCTACCTTTGACCTTGTGGCCATGGCCTTGAGTGCAACGTTCAAGCTTTAACAGTTAACATCAGTGTGGTGGAAGGTAATTTTGGGGGGGTTGCGTCTAAAAATGCAAATTGTGCATTCTAAAAAGTGGGGATGGTTTTTCCAAGGTCCTCCACATCTTTTCCTTCATTTTTTGTGAATAAAAGGCCATAATACCTTACTTATACGTTATTTGATATAATAATTCTCTTTTGCACGTTAAACTTGCCTTTGCATATTTCAGATAATCTATAAGATCGATGTTATATGATGCGTAGCTTTATCATAGTCCCACCTCTAGAGCTAAGCTCCTAGCGTAATGTTAGAATGTCATTCCACGCGGATAGGACTAGCAAAAGTAGCCATGAAAATGCAAGTTTGACCGTGAATTTAACTATCTCAAGAAACAATCTAGCACAAGTGAACCTTCATAAAAGTTAGCCAGAAATTGATGTCCTAACCAAATTGCGGATGAGCCATGAACCTATGACTTTGATGAACATGCAGTCGTTCACACTATATTGTCAAGCAAGAGGAGTTTTATGTCTCGAACGGTTTGCAAATGGACCGAGTGATATATAGAGACGAAAATTTTCATTCGGAAATGAAAGCAAATGTGCTATTGCAGAAATAACAAAGGTGAGAAGAGACAACTGTGTTTTTCTAGTATTGTTTGTTATCATTAGCAGTATGATCACCTAACCAAATAAAAATGAGCTAGCAACTACGTAAAAACCACATTTTCAAAAAAGGGAAGGATCACAACATGCATTGTCTTCAAGGAAATTAAAACAAGACCTTATTCAGTTGTGAAGGTGAAAACTTACATTGACCTAGTAGATCCACATTGAGGCCAATGCTAATCAACGACAATAACAAACGATAGGAAAAAAACCCATTCTTGCCATTACCTAGAAATGTAGAACGGAAGAACCTAAATTGTTGGGCCACTGGACAATTTTTGAAAACTATCCTGCACAAAATAGTAGCATGTGATGAACAAGCTCCGACATGTGGTGATAACCAGTTCCACATAGTGAAACCATCCCTGCCACCATTGGGGGTTGATGAACAAAACAACTGGAATTACCAGTAAAACCATCGTGTATGACACTCCGAAGCTGATGTAGAATGTCTCTCCGTCTATGAAACCATCTTCTTTAGCTTTCGTGCATGATTTTGTTTCTGAGCAATTAATGTTAATGGTTGTCGAACAGTCATTACTCAATGGCAGTCCACACAAAAGATGGTTTCCATAATAACTGCTTTCAATAAATGACCCAAACTGATTTTTGTTTGGTATGGCTCCTGACAAGTTGTTGTAAGACACATTGAAGACTTCCAGGGAAATCAACTGAGTAAGCTCTTCAGGGATAGAACCAATCAAGTTGTTGTAGGAAAGGTCAATGCTCTCTATCTTTGTGAGGTTCGACAATGACATCGGTATATCTCCTGTAAGCTTGTTGTGCGACAGATTCAGCACAAGCATGTCCAGTGAGATTGCAATCTCTGGTGGGATCTCCCCGCTGAAATTGTTGCAAGAAAAATCTAGTCCTATCATGTTAAGGAGTGCGTAGCCTTTATAAGCATCAAACCTTCTTTTTGTTGTAAACCCAACAATATGTGGAACTTCCTTTACTTCGTCTTCCAAATTTCTAGTGTGGTGGAAGGACAAGGTTTGGCTTCTAATTGTCCTCACATAAGACCGATGTGACAATACTGGAACTTTCTCTCCGAAACTTGTTGAATCTACCTTAGCGGCATGTCCTATAGAGGAGAAATTCATGGGTCCCAGGCAACTAGGTAATGGACCAAATAGATTATTTTTAGAAAGATCGATCATACTTAAGCTTTTCAATTTGCACAATTGCTCGGGAAATGTTCCATGGAAGCTATTAGCTCTTAGTAAAAGAATGCTTAATTGAGAGAGGTTACCTAGCCAATAGGGTATGCTTCCGAAGAACTCATTTTCACTCAAATCCAAGGTCACCAAATTAGAGCAGTTAGGGAGCAGATGCATGATTGAACCGTTCAATTTGTTCCCATTTAGATGGATATGTCTCAACTGGGGTGCTATGAAAGATGATGCTAATGAACCAGAGAGATTGTTGTCAGACAAAGCCAAATACTCGAGCTCAGGAAGATTAAAGAGTCCTTGAGGGATGAGGCCATTTAGCTGATTTTGGGACAAGTCAAGGAGCATAAGCGATGACATGTTTGCAATCAATATGGGGAGCTTACCAATGAAAATGTTGTTGCTAACGTCCAATACGTACGCATTTGTGAATGATGAAAGAAAAGAGAGATCTCCAGTGAACTTGTTGTGCGCTAACTGTAGCCATGACAAATTTAGGTTCATGGTGTCGTCGGAAAACACGATTTCTCCTTGCAAGTTGTTATATGCTACGTTGATGCTATAAGATGACGAGTTGTTATCTAGTAACTGGATAGGTAGTTCCCCAGAAAAATTGTTGTGGGAAAGGTCTAAGACTGATAGGGATTTTATACTACCCATTTCAGATGGAATATTCCCGTCCAATTTGTTGGCTGATAGATTAAGGTGGTGCAGATTTGGGAAGTTTAAACAAAATTTGGTCGTGAGCTCTCCTCTCATGTTGTTTTTGGACATGTCCATCATCATAAGACTACGAAGGGTCATCAGTGGAACCTCAAGTGTCGCAAATAAGTTATTTGCCATAAGAAGGTTTTCCAACTTAGTGTTGTTTTCCAACAACCAAGCTGGAAAAGGACCCACAATGTCATTTGAGGAGAGATCAATGGTTCTCAGGTCATATTGATGATTGAGAAAGCCAAGAGAAGTCACTTTGAATCCTTTCGATAGACTATTTGACATACTAAAAATTGTCAATTGGAACCTTGGGATCGAAGGTGCAACTTTAGAATCAGTTGTTAGTTTGTTGTCATCAAGCAAGAGGACCTTAAGTCTTGAATAGTTTGCAAGTGGGCCGAGTGATGAGGGGATATCAAAATAATTACCCGAAATGGAAAGCAATTCGAGTGAGGTAAGACTAGTGAGGGGAGATGAGGCGACGTTATCTGTGAATTCATTGTCTTCAAGAAATAGAACCCGGATAGATGTCATGTTTCGCCAGCATGTAGGAAGCTTGCCAGTAATTCCGTTACTGCTAAGATCCAACTCTTCTAGTTTTATGAGGTTACACAAGCCTGTTATTGATATCACAAGTCAATTCAATTACAATGGTAGATATCGAAATGTATAACAAGGACATACACGTACATGAAGGATTCATTTTATGTCCAAGTTTTACATTGAGAGATCATGACTTACTTTGATATGATAGTTTGCCACTAAGATCGGTGCCGTATGAGGACAACAATCTAAGAGATGTCAAAGGACCAAGGCTGGAAAGGATTCCCATGGTGGTGTTCAACGAAGAATAATCCAAGATGAGCTGTTCCAACTTACTGAAGTTATGGAAATCTTCCCAAAAAAACAAAAGATTATTGAACATCAGATTTTCTTACACAGACATAATCAAGAAATGGCATAGAAATATCACGAGTGAATGGAATATTTTAATAAAAACTTAGGCTCTGTTTGTTTCGTGGAAAATATGACGTTTCCGGAAAATGTTTTCCAACAAGTCATTTTTAGAAAAATGACAATATTTTCCGATGTTAGGTTGAAATCTGAAAATGAAATAGAAAATATTTTCTATTATTTAGTATGGAAAATATGATTTGATTTTCATTCGTGTACTCCTTTCAATAATATTTTATTTTTATTCTAAAAAAAGAATTTTTAATTATTTTTTCTTTTTCTTTTTTTTTCCTTCTTATCCAGTTGATCACCAGCCACAGGTGACGTCAAGATTGCCCGAGGCAGATGAGCTCAAGCCTTGTTAGATTGGCGAAGCCTCGGCCTTTGGCAAGCTTGTCCTTCGCCTGTGGTCAGTTGCCGGCAATCGTCATAGTTGGCGATTGAATGAGGAAGAAGGAAAAATAATAAGAAGGAAAAAAGAAAGAAAGAAAGAAAGAAAGAATTCAAATATTTAATTTTTTAAAATGAAAACAAGAAAAAAAATAATCAAAAAGAGTGCATGGAGGATAATAGGTTTAGGTGAAAGAAAGAGAATGAAAAATGATTTCCTCATTTTCCCCACTTTTGAAAATGCCTTTTCCATTGTAGGAAAATATTTTCCTTCACTTAATTATTTTCCATAACCTAACTAGAAAATCTGGAAAACATTTTATTGAAAATTGTTTTCCACAAAACGAACGGAGCGTTATTATGAGCATATATTTGCTAATGGTCTAATGGGTTTGACTAACCTTGAGTAGTAATCATTCCTTCTACTGTATTTTCCTGGAGAGAAAGGAACCTGAGGGATGAAAGTGCCCCTAATGCTCGCACAATGGTCCCCACATCCTTCAAGTGGACACCATCCAGGTAGAGTTTCTCTAAGTGGCTCAAGTTTTTGATGCCTACCAGTAAAATTCCAAGAAAATAACTTGCTTGGCAATAAAGTTGTGAAAGCACCCATGTGGATGCCTCACGATAGGAATCTTTTGAATCAGGCAACATTTCTATATGGAAAGAGAAGGGGGTCCTAATTTATGACTTCTATATTCTCAATATGACGCACACATAAAGCTATGAGAGATACTACATGAAAACTGAAACAATACCTTCAGCTGTAGCTGCTGCATTGATTGCATTACAACTTATGTCTAGCTCATTTAAATTATTGAAACAACCTAATTTATCCATGAACCTTGCTAACTCAAGTCAAGGATGGTGATTTTGTCCGGAATTATGAACAGAGAATAAGTTGGAGAAACTATCATTCACATTTAAAGTCCAATTCAGGTGTTGTTTTGGAGAATAGACACATGAGAGTCGGAATTGTATCGCGAATAGGTCGAATAGAATTATCCAAAGAAAATAATAAGAACACCCAAGTAGATGTTTGGGAATAGGAATCTTTTGAATCAGCAACATTTCTATATGGAAAGAGAAGGGATGACTTCTCTATTCTTCATATGAATCACATGTAAAGGTATTAAAGAGCATGCATGAATCGTAGTCTAGTTAGTTTAATTTATGAATACAAATGAGGATTCTACATGAAAATTGAAACAATACCTTCAACAATAGCTGCTACATCGCCTCGATTATCACTTATGTCCAGCTCCTTTAAATTACCGAAACCACCTAATTTATCCACAAACATTGCTAACTCAAGTCAAGGATGGTGATTTTGTATGGAATTATGAATAGAGAATAAGCTAGTGAAACTATCATTCACATGTGAAGTCCCATTCAAATGTTGTTTTGAGGCATAGCCACCTGAGAGTCGGAATTGTACCATGAATGGGTAAAATAGAATTATCTAGAGTAAATAATGAAAGCACCCACACATATACCTTGGGATACAAATCTTTTGAATTAGTACCATTTCTCTATGGAAAGAGAAGGGGGTTGCAATATATGACTTCTTTAGTCTTAATATGAAGCACGCGTATAGGTATTAAAGAGCATGCCTACATGACTCACAAGCTAGTCAGTTTAATTTACGAATAAAAATGATGTTCCTACATAAAAACTAAAACAGTACCTTCAGCAATAGCCACTGCATCAATTGCGTTACCACTTATGTCTAGCTCCATTAAATTGCTAAAACCACCTAGTTTATCCATAAACAATGTTAACTCATGTCAAAAATGGCAACTTTGTACTGAATTATAAGCAGAGAATAAGTTGAAGAAATTTACCATTCACATGTAAAGTCCCACTCAAATTACTGTATCCGAGGAACAGATGCTGGAGAGATGGAATTGTACCAAGAATGGATAGAATAGAATGATCCAGAAAGTTATTGCTCAAGTCAAGCACCTCTAGTTTGCTCAGCCTTGAAGATAGCAGGTTTGGTTCTACAAACAAACAATAAAAAGCAGTAAAAGCCGCATAAAGCTATTCAAGGACATGTGCAAATAGATATTGCCATTTCAAGGGGAAATATGTCGTAAACTCGTGAATAAATGATGACATGGACATAATCATTTATGATGCAGGAAGTGAGTAAGAACCTAAACGTGATTAACTTATGAGTTCATTAGATAATGAGTATCTCTTTTTTATAGGAAATGGACAAATGACGAATTTATACCTTCTGGTGCAATCCACCCTCCTAAATAGTTGGAGGACAAGTCAAGACTCGTGAGTTCTTCAAAGGGAAGAAGTAGAGAAGCGTTTAGATACCAAGTTTTGGAGCCGAAACGATCATATCTCGAATAGGAAAGCATTAGCTGAGTGACTCGTCCTGTGGTGGGGTTGCACTCAACACAGTCCCAGCTGCAACAGTTGAAATATGATCCCCCGGCATCCACCCCATATGTCAAGTCCAATGTGGCATTGAGCGCTAAGAGGGCAACCCTTTCTTGCTCTTGACACCCATGAGAACCACATAAACATGCGATACCCCAAACCACCACAAACACCCACAGTGCTTCCTTTTTCATGGCTGTAGATTTGTGTGACCAAACTTTAGATGGATCGCACTCTGGAGTTAACATCGTTTTTGCAAATTAGAGCAATTTTATAGGAGTTCAGCCGCGCCTGTACTTGAGAGTGGAACTTGTGGTCATGGCCATCGAGAATAAAACAAAAGGCGTTAGTGCGAGATTTCTGCCCACTCCAAAAACAATCGTTCGGAGCGCGTACGGGTCAAATGTGGTGAAATCGTGCGTGTCTACCCGGAATTCCATTACGCGCCTAACAATTAAAGACGAAAGTGGAAGACCCCCCCGCCCCTTGCTTGGGTGGTGGGGCCCCCCACGATTGGAAAAAGAAAAAGTCTCGCAAGTGCGAGGGTGGGGGAGAAGAAGGGGTAGGGTTGCTGTGAGTTTGACGCGTGTACAGTCGCGCGTGGGGGCCCCACCCGGGTGGGGTTGGGGGGCCCGCCTCGCCAGCAAAAAGTCCAAATCCCTTATTTATTGCGCGACTTTTTGTAGAGAGGGGAGGACCATGGCGGAGGAGGTGCGATGAGATGGAAACTGGGGTTCCGATTTTGGATTTTAGCAAATTCTCAAATTCTAGAAAAGCAGCTCGCTCTCCTCAGTTTCTTTATCAATTTTAATGAAGAAAGTTCATTTTGGAGGTCTCCCAAAAGACGCCCTTTTACGTCCATTAAATAAATGACGCGAAGCTATTTTTTAATCCAATTTTCAAAAAAAAAAAAGTAAGGGGAAATTGAAAAGCACATTAGGCTAGGCGTGCAATTTTGATATTTTTGTCACGTATTAAATATTTTATAGTACTTCCTTTATCTCCTAAAGAGTACTTAAAGTGCAGATAAAGCGACCACCTTTGCAAGACCTGTGCCTTTCGGGGCAAACGACTTTGGATTTTACACCATCATCTGTCAAGAGAAGAATCACATTTTCATCGCCAGTTGATGTTGATGGCATGTCTGGACTCTTCTTCCCTACGACAATGTTGTCATAAAATAATTGTGCATTTGGTAACGATTCTGGCATGTCTGGACTCTTCTTCTCTACGACAATGTTGCCGTTAAATAAGGACGCGTTTGGTAACGATTCTGTTTCCGGAAACAGATTCTGATCAGAAATGGTTTTTTGTTATTCTGTGTCTTAGAAATTTCTGTAGCGGTACAATTTTACAAGTATAGGACGAATGTCAAGTTGCCAACCAACAATTCTCCACATTCCGGGGCAAGAACATATGAGTTACATTGAGTGGGACGTCCACCGCCGTGCGATGACCTTTCCCCATTTTGATGGCAGATGACTCGAGCACTCGAAATTCACAAGATCAGACTCAGCTTTATTTTCACGAAACATCTGTTCCAATTCGTCCAGTTCACACGAAATTTCTGTGCTCGGTGCTATCTCCTTGTCTCGCTCCTCAAACTAGATTTCTGCGTCTGCCAAATGAAGTCAAAAAAAGGAATCCACTTTTGTCTTTGGCCGTGCGTCTCCTGCGGTGCGGTGATGTGGTCCGTGTCGATCCGACGACTTCTCCGACTCCGACTCTTTTGAGTGCGAGCGTGCACGACGAAGACCCCCAACTGCTGAACGCGTGCCTGTTTTTACACGCACTATGCTAGGCTGCATCAAAAGCCAAGATAATAGGATCTCGAGCTACCGGACCAGTTTGATCCGACGTAATCATGTTCTAGTCGTGCCGTGACACTTGGCTCTCTCGAGTAAGCCGATCAACACTCGCGGCGGTGACAAATTCGTTGATGTTTGTTGGGTTGTCGGGGAATTGGGAACCGGAAATGGAAATGAAGAGAGCTCATTCGGTATCATTGTCTTCTCCCTACTTCATGGGAATTCGAATTGAAAAGAAAGAGCGTGCAGCATACTGTCTTTATAAATTTCTGAGCACATCCCATGGACATGCTTTGGAAGAGATCAGGAACCTTCTTCGGATTAAAGTAATCGAGCGAATTGAGGTCTAATGCCATGCATGAGGAGCGAATTAAGGACGAAAGTCGGGGTGTCAATCTGTGTCGACGGCTAGTATTCACGTGATGTCATGTTAAGGGGATACTCTTAAATTGATTGGCCAGAATATGATTCATGTAATCAATAGGTAATCCAGCCCCAACCCACATGATTCTGTTTAATTAAATAGGTCAAGTTAGGCCAGTCCAATCAAAATGTTACACAAAGAATCCAAATAACTTTTTAAAGGTAAAATCTAGTTTTTGTGGCTTTTACTCAAGAAAACTGATGTGCTTATATGGTCATTCACCCAAGACCTACTAATTTTATGAAAATTCGAAATTTTAATATGAGATAATAGTGATTTATTCCGATTGTGTGTAATATCATCATCAATAATACAGAATTGGGAAAAAAAAAACTAAGCTTAAACTCCTTGACTAGCCCCATTCCTCCATCTTTGGTCAATTTAACAAGCTCAACTGTTCTTGTGTCCAATCCCGCCTCTTGGCTTGGACTGAGCCATCCCATTGGAAATATGAGATTTGACTAATCTCCCTTGTCTAGATTTGAGCTCGAACGACTTCAATGGAGAATTTGTCTATTAAATTTAAATAGTTTAATAAAGTTTGGTTAGGCAGATCTTTCCCTTACGATGTGTTAGAATTTTTTGAGGGTCAAATATCATCAATAGAAGTGTCATGTAGAAAGTTTGGTAAGACAGACCTTTCCCTTACGATGAGTTAGAATTTTTTTGAGGGCCAAACATCACCAATAGAAGTCTCGTGTAGACCATGACTTCTCATGAACCATCGGCCACGCATTGATCCAAAAAGTCAAAACATATCAAACCCCACAAAGACCTTAACTTCTTGATGGATGTGTACAAGTTAATTTATGATATTTTAGTATTAAAGTGAGCGCCATATGAAAATTATGATATTTTTAATTGTTTTTTCAAGTTAAAATAGCGTGTGTTTGACAATAATATTCAAAAACAAGAAAGTGCTACATGTGAGACCAAGGTTATCTAAAAAGTTAAAATCCAATGGTACCTCGTGAGCATGGTTCATGGAATGCAAAGTGTGAATTGGATCTGCGTTAACATTGTCTCATTCAGGGAGACTTTGGGAGACTTCCAAGTCTTTATGTTGAATTGCTCTCCACTCAAGTTATTTTCTTGTGAATCGCCCTTCTTCCATATATCACGGCAAACTCAAGCTCTCCACTTCCCAAGCAAGAAGAGGTCCTCTCTCTCTCTCTCTCTCTCTCTCTCTCTCTCTCTCTCTCTCTCTCTCTCTCTCTCTCTCTCTCTGAATGTTGTAAGCAAATCCATCGGCTTACATATTTGCCAGCTGATGACTACAGCTACATGGATCGTTATTGTGCTGGCTCTCCCACAACTTCCCTGCTCTTGCCACCAAAATAGAGGCAGATGCTCTTCATCGCAGTGGGTGGTGGCCTCGCCACATTACGAGCAACACTTCTGTGTCGCATTGCATGTGGCTTGGCATTTCATGCGACGATTCTGGAAGCGTCATTGAGATAAACATACCACGACTAAACGACGACAACTACTACTGGTTTACAGTTAATTTGAGCAGCATGATTGAATTGATACGTGTATGTAAGCTAGCTAAGAATCTAAGATGCCTTCAATTGAGCACCCTCTCTACTTGACAATTACCAGTTGTGATGCTGAAACAGCACTCATATGACGGCGTTAAGCGCTATCACTCGCAGTATCGAGACGTCGAACGGAAGGATCAATTTACATCTAACTAGACCATATTGACTTCTTTTGTGATGATCTATAACTGCATCTCAAGTAAGACCAACTCACAATTGCAGAACTTTCATGCTAAATAACGGTAAAGGTGCAAATCGTACACATTTGCTTCATTAACGTAATACAAGACTCAGTATCTCCACAAATTACTGCTTTGACAAATTACCGCATTGACGCTTCCCGCGGAGATGGTAAAACAAGGCCAGGTTGTCCATATTGCTAATGCATCTTTCCAACAGGATACATTTTGAAAAGGTTATACCTAGCCATCGATCAAGCCTTCTTGGCTATACAATAAAGTAATCTCCTGACAACTTAAACAGAAAGAAATCCTCCAATAACTTATAACAAAGGGTGCATGAGCCAATGTCACTAGCTTCTATGTTGACATTACATAATACTGGTGTAACAACTTCCATTGAAGTTAAGACAGAATTAGAATAATTGTCACTAGGATATTCACATTCATAATCTTGACTGCAAAGTAGAATAACTTACTAAGCAGCTGCTTGCTGAGGTTGGGGACCGATATATCCTAACCAGTGTGGCACCCAATCCTCGAGATTTCGGGAGCCTGACAGCAGCCAAGGGGTTGACTATGCCCTGAGAATCCTTTCCCAAACCCATACCTTCAACAAATCCCATCTTTGCCATCACTCTGGATCCAAATCCTTTGGTTTGCCTTTCAAAAGCTCCGATACTTTGAGGCGTTCTTCTCACGGATGCTCCTCTGCCACTTCGCTTCGACTTAGCGCTTTGAGATTCTGACTCCCTATTCCTTTCCGGTTCTTCGCCAGACTCCGGTAAGCTCATCCCTAATCCAAGAGATTTAGGACGCTTAATCACTTCAATGGGCTCCGCTAGACCCGTGCCTCCCTTCCCCAACCCTTGGCCTTCTATGAATCCCATTCTCGCCATCATTTTAGACCCAAAGCCCCTAGTGTGTACCTCAAACGCACCAAAGCTCTCAGAAGTGACCAGAGTCACATGCTCCTCACCATTTTCACTGGCCCCGGCTAGATTCACGGGGCTGATCTCTGTCGTTTCAGATGGCATTACGCCACTTGACACGAAAGACACAGTTTGACTGGCCAATGAAACCTTTCCACTGGAACGGTTGACTGAGTTTTTTAATGACTTGCTCCTGCTAGATTTTTTAGCTTCTTGAGGTCTTACCTGATTTCGACCTCCACTGGTCATCTTCGCATGTGGGACATCAATTACCGAGAAATCAGCAACATCATCAACAGGTCCGATGAGCTGTCATTGGGAACACAACAATTGATTGTAGGATTTCCAGATATGCAAATAGACAACTGACCGCACTTTGTGAAACACAGAAAAAGGAAGATTTAACAATCCTGAATGAAAAACAGCACTGTTATGCATAAAGTTTCCACTAATCAGATTTAATACCTTTTCCAGTATAAGTTTATCAGTTGAAGATGGCATGCATGTCTGCGGTGTTCGCACAACTGTTACAAATCTGGAAAAGATGATAATTAGAACGGCAAAAGCTTAAAGCCTAGAAAGGGCGAAGATAGGGGAAACATAAGGCCCATCAACCTTTTCTTGCCCGATCCTTGGGAGCTACTTCGCAACCGATAAATTCTTGCCAGTCGTTGAACCTTATCACAAAAAGAAAAGTTATTATAAAAAAGAGTTCCGACTTACAGAAGCAGACGCAATCTACTACCGGAGCAAAAATCACTTCCATGGAACATAAGCGTAGAAATCCTTAAGAAGCAAACATGAAGATGTGTCCAAACCACAATCAAGTTTATTGAAGACAAAGAATCAACGAAATCTGAGAATCAGAAAATTGGCAAACCAGAACATGCACCTCTGCAGCTGAATAAAATCAGAGAAAACTGGATAAGTGATTCACATGAGCAGGGCCAAAAAGAAAAGCTATACCTAAAGTTCGACATGATTGCTGAATGAATATGCAATTATGCAAATGATCTTTAGCAACACTAAACCTTGGGAAGGCACATATCAGTACTCACATTAGTTTGACAGGAGTAAGAACACTTAGGTTGATGTGTAAAATGATACAAAAGATCCAGAGATAAACCAATGAGTGTAGAGCAAAGTCACAACTTTTTGATGCAAAATAAGAGATCAAGGATAAGCAGATCTACGAGAAATTCAATTAGGATTGTCAGAAAAATAGAACTTTCAATCTAACAAATACTGAATATGGTCATCATGGCACAAAATAAAAGATACTTATAGCAGCAGTCTTTTTTATGATCGATATACCCTAACACAGATCTCTTTTGCATGTGCTTGGATGTTCTGCATAAGTAAAACTAAGCATGTTATTATCTGCATCATTACACGTCAATTTTACAGGGATAAGATAAGCATGTTAAGGTACTTGACCATAATACATAGTAACATCACAATCAACCACAAAATCTCGAATTTTTTCAGGCGTGAGCAATTGGTACTTTAACAATCGATTAGGACAAAGAAAGACCATTCTCATTCTTATAGGGTCTTTCTATGAAGGAGGCAGTACATCATCATGCAGAAGTGAGCATTAGCAGGAATGGTGAAGGATTGGTGAGTAGTCGCACCCTTTAGTAACTAGAGAGAGAGAGATAGATGATAAAACATACCTGGGAACAATCCCGAGAATGCATAGGTTGAAAAGAATGTATGTCAACTCCATTGAGAACAATGAGCTTCTAAAAAAATGAAATCAAGAAGAGTGTCATGACCAAAATTTTGGGTGCACCACCTAAAATTAGGTGTATCGGGCTCTCCCAAGTCCATACTAATTGGCGGGTTCAAGTTCTTAACATGTAAATAATTTTCAATCAGGAGTCGCCACTAATCTATTTTCGATAGATCGATTAGACACTTACGTTAGATTTCTTATTTTGAAAAATGTTTGGCAAGCAACTTGAATTAGTTTTAATTCACTGTTTATGCGGGTGCGCAAACCACCAATTTAGCATTCTAGAAAGCAAATGAATAAATTGCAAAACTTTAACGAAAGCATTTGCGTTGTTAGATAAGAATTCACATCGACAGTCCTAGATATGATTTCTAATTAACACGCAATGTCTTTTTTATTTTCACTTAATTAATGAGAATCATGCCATGCATGCTATTAATCTAACATGAAACGATATGACATAGCAACACGACCTTTTGTGTTTTCTTCTTGAAATTCGGAATTAAAGAAATGCAATAATTAAATGTGTAATCTAAATTAACCAAACGACCTAATTCTAATAACGAGCAGTTTCTAATTAAATGAACCTAACAAAAGTCACTAAATGACGTGTATTTCATGAACCTAATTCTATATGACGTGCACATGATTTTTATTTTTCTAAAAAAATGCAACTTATTCTAATATGCAATGACGTGCAAAGAATGCCATAATTCTAATTTTTCTTTTTTATTTTATTAAATTCGAAATTAAAATTGCCAAATAATTAAACATGCAATTCAAATTTAAAACTAACATCCTAAATGAATGCAATTTTTTTATTTTTCAAAAAAATTCGAAATAAAATCCATATCCTAAATATGCAATCTATTTCAAAGATATCATCTAAACATGCATTTTAAAAATAATGACTAACTAACCTATCATGCAATCGATCTTAATCTACATGGGATGCAAATGCAATTTTTTTTTTTATTTTCGGGATAAATAAAACAAATCCATAGTCATCAAAAATGCCATCCACCATTCAAATTGAAATTCAAACTTGATTATTTCGCTAATAAAATAGATAAATTGATCTTAAGCCTTAAAGATCATATATCAATTTTACTTCCGTAAATAATTATTCCATCTAAAGCCTTATAGATAAAATAAAAATTCGTGCGGTTGCGAATTGGATGCTACATCAGGAATCTCAATCATGCATTGGAAAATAAATCAAACAAAGAGACAAAATATTCAAAAAAACTAAAACAAGATAAAATAAATCTACCTAATAAACTAAATCTAGTAAATCTACCTAATAAAATAAAATAGATCTATACCTAAATTTGCATTTTTTCAAAAATTCAATCAGTAGAATGGACCAACAATGGGCACCGCACGGCACAGCTCTAGGGCAACGGCCGTGGCGGTACCTCGGCGTGACTTGCCAAAGTCACGACAAGTTCAATGGGATATCTTCTGGGACACCAAGAAATCTGTGGAGTCGAATTGAACAGGAAGCAACAGCGTCGATGCAGCAAGATCAGCAGGTTTCGCCAATGTCGGGCTGGGCCGAGAGATTCAGGCCCGAAGACCCGACGGATGCTTCTACAATAATGAACAGATGCTGGAGACGACGCTTCTTGAAACGCACTTGGACTGGCGTGGCCGAGCAGCGGGAGCAGCACCTGGCGTGGCAGATCAGCGGGAGCAACACCTGGCGTTTGAAGATCCGAGCGTTTGCTGGAGAAGATGGGCTCGCCAGGAACCTGCAGCAAATCTGGGCTAAGGAACTTGCTGTCGATCCTGCGTGCTGCCCAGGCTGTCTTGAATCACTCAGAGACCGCTGGCAGAAGCAAGATTGCAGTGGGGGGACAGCGAAGCGCCTGGCGTGGCAGAGCAATGGGAGCAGCACGACACCGGCACCGAGAAGGAGCTGCAGGCACGCGTAGGGATCACCGACTTCGTGGAGCCTCTATTGAACTACCACCAGCAAGAAGGCCGAGCTTTGTTCGATATCAATTTTTCTCTCACGATCCACCCTTTCTCTCGATTCTCACGTGTGTCGCTCAATTTTTTGGCGTGTACTTAATTGTGCCTCACCGAAACCCTACACGAGCAACCTATTTATAGGCCACGGATTAAGTTTTTTTGTTTTAATATTTTTTCCAAATCGATATCGACAAAAATTCTTTTTCCAAACATGATATTCGTTTCGCCGAATGCAATATTTGCTTTTCCACTTGCCCTATTAGAAAAAATTCCATCATATCCCGAAAAATTTCAAATTCCTATTTTCACAAGATAATTTCTAATAAATAAAAAAACAGGCTTTGGCCAATTTGCTCGTTTCGTAGACTTAGTCCGACCTGCCAAATCAAAGCTCAAAACCACTAATTCAAATCCATTCGTCACCGGTTTAATAAATAAATGCATAACATGTAAATTAAAAATAAATACACCTACATCTATATGCTATGCAATTAATATTTTTTCAGGAATAAAATTAACCATTAATTTTCTATACAATAAATAAATGATCGGATCTCCAAAATTTAGGTGTCAACAAAGAGCATTGAGATTTGGTCCTAATAATCAATTCTAAATAACACACAAAGGATAATAAGCCCATCCCTATTTAAACAACATGGGAGCAGAAAGGCCAGATTGACCGTGACATTAAAAACTCAAGCATTATAGGAAGAACGGGGACACAGGTTGAAGAACGGCACGCCTAACAAAGTTGACTTCTAATGATGCCATAGAACTTCATGCCAGCAAGATAATTTATACTACCGTGATAAAGATTTTTGTTACTCAGTATAACCCCAGAAAGACCCCAAAAAGCACCCAAAAAAAAAAAAAAAAAAAAAAAAAACAAAACAAAACAAAATAAAAGGATCCTCTCAGAAGAACATGTACCCTCTCATTCATCCATTACCATGTCATATTAATGAAACAAGGTCTACAACTTCCATGCTTAAAAATTTGATAACAAAATAACAATTCAATGCACGAAGCATAAGAAAATTAAGAAAAGACATCATAGGATCCATGAAGCAGAAGTAACAGAGTTAATTTTGGCTCAAACAAACAAGGAAAAATGAGAGGCATATCCAAAATTTAATTATGTAATTGCTTGTTAATTGTACATCAAATCACAAGGACAATTTATAATTAAGGAGAAGAAGGAAGAATGCCTTTGCAACTTCCAGATACTTCCACCCTTACCTTATTTATACTCTCCAGGTCAACGCCCCTACGAATCATTCTGTCCCGACGTTTAGCAGCAATCAATTCTTTGCGATGTTTCTTCTTTTCACCTGTGCATCAATTGCGTTTGAATTTTACCAAAAGAGCAAAAAACTAAAGAATCATTATCCTATGAAGAGCCTTCAGACAATCTAAATTGTTCTTCATTCCCCAAGTAGGGAAAATTGTCTAAAAAGTCCTAAACCTATTATAATTTTGCCAATTTAGTCCTAAACATTTCAATCTTGCCGATTGATTCCTAAACATTTTATCAATTTGCCAATTGAGTCCATCCGGCCAATTTTGGCCAGAAAATGCTGACGTGGACGCCGACGGTGCTACATAGGACTACCGGTGCCGACGTGGACAATTTTTAATAATATTTTAATATTTTTTGATTTTTTAAATATTTTTTATTTTTTCCATTTTTTTTTTTTTGGCTTTTCCCTTGCCCTTTTATGGTGGTCGGCCACCGGCCATAGGCGACGGCCGGCCACCGACCACAGCCAGCCCTAGCCTCGCTAGATCTGGCGAGGGGAGCCCTCACCGGGGCTCGCCCTCGCCCAGGCAAGCGTCGGCCTCGCCTAGACTAGATTTGGCGAGGCTGACCCTCACTCCTGGTCGGCCGGGCGTCGGCCTATGGCCGCGTGGCCAGCCATCACCTGCCCAGCCGGGGCGAGGCCGACGCTTGCCGGGCGAGGGCAAGCCCCGACGAGGGCTCCCTCGCCAAATCCGGGGCGAGGCCGTCCCTTCCCAAGGCCGGGCCGGGCTCCCCAGTGTTGCCGTCACTAGGCCGGGCCTCGCCTGTGGCAAGCGAGGCCAGCCGTCGCTTGTGGCCGGTGGCCGGCCACCGAGAAAAGGGCAAGGAAAAAGCCAAAAAAAAAAAAAAGGAAAAAATAGAAAATTTAAAAAAAAAAAATCAAAATATTAAAAAAAATTAAAATATTATTAAAAATTGTCCACGTCGGCCGCCGACAGTCTTACGTGGCACCGCCGGCGTCCACATCAGCATTTTCCAATCAAAATTGACCGGATTAACTCAATTTGCAAACTGACAAAAGGTTTAAGACTCAATTGGCAAGATTGAAAGGTTTATGACTAAATTGGCAAAACTGTAATAGATTTAGGGCTTTTTGGACAATTCTCCCCCCAAGTGAGAGACAATAATTGCTCATTTTTTCCCAAGACACAGAAAGGAAGCTCCATAAATTAATAAGTAAACAGTAAACTTCTGAAAGAGAGGTCCTTGTGTGCCTCGAACGTGTTTCTTCCTCAGGAGATCAAAAACATAGAGACCCATCCAACCGTGTCATCCAAACGCACCGATCTCCTTAATTCTCCATTTTAGTAATTAATACTTGAGACTTAACTACTAGTTCATAGATCAAAATAAAAAGCCAAGATTCATTATTAATTGATTGATATTCCGATTTACTTTCAAATTCCAATTTATACCACTAAACTAGTTTTCCATTGAGGATGACTTCTCATTCCCCCGCGGGGCGGGGCGGGGCGGGGCGGGAGAGAGAGTTAAGTTAGATTAATGCATATACAAAGTTTACCAGGAAATCTCTCGTTCTTGTACTCTTCTGAGACCCCAATGACTGAGATTGAGGCACTCTTGTACCACGATTCTTCTTGGCTGAGAGAGTCCTCACATCTTTTACCAAGATAAAATCATCCACAGCTGATGACCAATTATCTCTCACATTCCCAAGACCTTGATGTTTTGATTGATGCTTCCTCTGCATACCATACTCCGTGGAAGCATCCTAGAGAGCAATTCCACACAATTTTTTCATCGTTTCATCCAAATCACTACTAGAAGAATCGTCTGAATCATCTGACGAAGAAGAAACCCGCTGTAACAAAAATTTTGCATCTAAAAGAGAATCGCTCCCACCAATTCCTTTC
Organism: Eucalyptus brandiana; assembly: GCA_014182725.1. Classification (NCBI taxonomy): domain Eukaryota; kingdom Viridiplantae; phylum Streptophyta; class Magnoliopsida; order Myrtales; family Myrtaceae; genus Eucalyptus; species Eucalyptus brandiana. Next base: position 51,031,014 of record CM024670.1, on the reverse strand, counting down.
AAATAATCTTAAGCAATTTCATCATCAACATCTGAACCACTAACAGACATGTCCTCGGAGTCATCACTTTCAGAAGAATCTGTTGCTCCATCCTGCTCAGCCGACTCCGACTCTGAGTCTTCCTCATAACCATATACCGCAACATTATCCTCACCATCTTCCTCATCGTTTCTCCTCAAATTCGATCTCCTCTTGCCTCCAGCCATGTCCGAGCTCGCGAATCAACTTCGATTGTCGGACTAAAAAAAAAAAAAAATCAACTTGGATTGAAATTTCTGACCTAATTGATCAATCGATCGAGATCGGGCGACGACCAGAGAAAGGGATCACCTCCTCCCACGTGTGGTTTCCTTGCCTTGGGGGAAGCGGGCGCATCTGGACCGTTGGCGATTCGCCGTGGGCCGCAAGGGGACTCGTGGACGGCTGTGATGCAGCAGCGGGAGCTTGGGGATGTCATATTCCGCTACGGAAACGGCTGCGGCGGGGGCTCTTTCTCTTTAGGAATATGCGAGAATCGATACCATCGGCCAATCGGCATGGCCTTTTGGGATTATCGTGGACAACTAGTCTAGCTAGGCGGAGTTCGATCTTGATACAACACTAATATAATCGGACAACAACTTCACTGGTTGCTTTATATAAGTTTGTTGTGTTTGGGAGGCTGAAGATGTCCTTGGGGACAATCCTTGATCAGTGCATCATGATGCAAAATCATAGGAAAAATTCGAGTTCCTACGGTAGCAAATTACACTTTTAACTTGGTTTGCTCTCCAATTTGCATTATCCTCACAGACTAGATGTGCAGTGGAAGATTCAGTGTGGAAGAGAAATTGTTTCGAGAAGGTGAACAAGGGATTGTATTTTTTGTTGGCAATTTGGTTGCAATTTAGCTACCTACTTTGGCAATTTGGCTTACTCTCCATGTATGCAGATCGTGTGACTTTTGAGATCAAAGGCCATGGGTATTCGTGTTGCCTTTGAGCTTGTGGCCATGGCCTTGAGGGCAATGTTCAAGCTCTAACAGTTAACATTGGTGTGGTGGAAGATAGAGGGATGGGGGAGAAAAATGTGGTGGGAGCAGGGGATTGTTTCTCTCTTTTTCTTTGGGTCTAAGGGTTTGTTTGTCTTTTTAACTGGGGCCTTTCTCTCAAAATGCATATTGTGCATTCTCAAAAGTGGGGATGGTTTTTCCAAGATTCTCTATATTTTTTTCCTCCTTTTTTTTTTTTTGTGGAAAAAAGGGCATGATACCTTATACGTTATTTGATATAACAATTCTCTTTTACACGTTAAACTTGCTTCTACATATTTCAGGTAATTTATAAGGTCAATGTTATATGATGTGTAGCTTTATCACAATCCCTCCTCTGGAGCTAAGCTCCTAGCATAATGTTAGAATGTCATTCTACATAGATAAGACTAGCAAAAGTAGTCATGAAAATGCAAGTTTGACCGTGAATTTAAGTATCCCATGAAACACTCTAGCATAAGTGAACTTTCATTAAAGTTAGAAATTGATAACCTAGCCAAATTGCGGATGAGCCATTAACCTATGACTCTGATGAACATGTAGTCCTTCATGTTATATTGTCAAGCAAGAGGAGTTTTATGTCTCAAATGATTTCCAAATGGACCGAGTGATATACAGAGATGAAAATTTTCATTTGGAAATGAAAAGAAATGTGCTATGGTAAAAATAACAAAGGTGAGAAGAGACAGCTGTGATTTTCTAGTATCATTTATTATCAATAGTAGCATGATCACCTAACCAAATAGAGATAAGCTAGCAACTACATAAAAACCACCTTTTTGAAAGAGCAAAGGATCACACTATGTATTGTCTTCAAGGAAATTAGAACAAGACCTTATTCAATTGTGAAGGTGAAAACTTACATTAACGTAATGCTGATCAATGACAATAACAAATAACAGGAAAAAAACCCAATCCTGCCATTACCCGGAAATGCAGAATGAGAGAACCTAAATAGTTCGGCCACTGGACAATTTTTGAAAACCATCTTGCACAAAATAGTAGCATGTGATGAACAAGCTCCGACATGTGGTGATAAATAGTTCCACATAATGAAACCATCCCGCTACCATTGGGGGTTGATGAACAAAACAATCGGAATTACTAGTAAAACCGTCGTGTATGACACTCCAAAGCTGATATAGAATGTCTCTCCATCTATGAAACCATCTTCTTTAGCTTTCTTGTGTGATTTTGTTGCTGAGCAATTAACATTAATGGTTGTCGAACAGTCATTACTCAATGGTAGACCACATAGAAGATGGTTTTCGTAGTAATTGCTTTCATCAAATGACCCAAATTGATTTTTGTTTGGTATGGCTCCTTACAAGTCGTTGTAAGACACATTGAAGACTTCCAAAAAATTCAACCGAGTGAGCTCTTCAGGGATAGAACCAATCAAGTTGTTGTAGGAAAGGTCAATGCTCTCTATCTGTGTGAGGTTTGACAATGACATTGGTACATGTCCTATAAGCTTGTTGTGCAACGGATTCAACACAACTATGTCCTGTGAGAATGCAATCTCTGGTGGGATCTCCCCGCTAAATTGGTTACAAGAAAAATCTAGTCCTACCATGTTAAGGAGTGCGTAGCCTTTATAAGCATCAAATCTTCTTTTTGTTGTGAACCCAACAATATGTGGAATTTGCCATGCTTTGTCTCCCATAAATTTATACTGGTAGAACTCCTTATAAAAGGACCAGTGGCTTCTAATTGTCCTCACATAAGACAAAGATGACAATTTGTGACGTCTCTCTCCGAAATGCGGTATTAAATCTACCTTATCAGCATATCCTATAGTGGAGAAATTTATGGGTCCCAAGCAAATAGGTAATGGACCAAATAGATTGTTTTCAGAAAGATCGATCATACTTAAGCTTTTTAATCTGCCCAATTGCTTGGGAAATGTTCCATAAAAGCTATTACCTCTTAGTAAAAGAATGCTTCATTGAGAGAGGTTACCTAGCCAATAGGGTATGCTTCCCAAGAACTCATTTTCACTCAAATCCAAGGTCACCAAATTGGAGTTGTTGGGGAGCAGATGCATGATTAAACCATTCAATTTGTTTCCATTCAGATGTATATGTCTCAACTTCGGTGTTATGAAAGATGATGGTAATGATCTAGAGAGATTGTTGTCAGACAAAGCCAAATACTCGAGGTCAGGAAGATTAAAGAGTCCTTGAAGGATGAGGCCATTTAGCTTATTTTTGGAAAAGTCAAGGAGCCTAGGCCTTGACATGTTTGCAATCACTCTGGGAAGCTTACCAATGAAAAAGTTGTTGCTAACGTCCAATTGGAACGGATATACAAGTGATGAAAGAAAAGAGAGATCTCCAGTGAATATGTTGTTCTCTAAGTGTAGGCATAACCAATTTAGGTTCTTGGTGTTGTCGGAAAACACGATTTCTCCTTGCAAGTTGTTATAAGCTACGTTGAGTTTATATAATGATGAGTTGCTATCTAGTAACTGGATAGGTAGTCTCCCGGAGAAATTGTTGTGGGAAAGGTGTAAGGAATTTAGGGATTTTATACTACCCAGTTCAAATGGAATATTCCCTTCCAATCTGTTGGCTGATAGATTAAGGTGGGACAGATATGGAACATTTAAACAAAACTCAGTTGTGAGCTCTCCTCTCATGCCATTGTTGGACATGTCCATCACCGAAAGATTACGAAGGGTCATTAGTGGAACCTCAAGTGTCACAAATAAGTTATTTTCCATAAGAAATTTTTTCCAACTTAGTGTTGTTTTCCAACAACCAAGCTGGAAAGGGACCCACAATGTCATTCGAGGAGAGATCAATGGTTCTCAGGTCATATTGATGATTGAGAAAGCCAAGAGAAGTTACTTTGAATCCTTTCGATAGACTATTTGACATACTAAAATCCTTCAATTGGAACCTCGGGATCGAAGACGCAACTTTGGAATCAGTTGTTAGTTTGTTGTCATCAAGCAAGAGGACCTTAAGTCTTGAATAGTTTGCAAGTGGGCCGAGTGATGAGGGGATATCAAAATAATTACCCGAAATGGAAAGCAATTCGAGTGAGGTAAGACTAGTGAGGGGAGATGAGGCAACATTATCTGTGAATTCATTGTCTTCAAGAAATAGAACCCGAATAGATGTCATGTTTCGCCAACATGTAGGAAGCCTGCCAGTAATTCCATTGATGCTAAGATCCAGCTCTTCTAGTTTTACGAGGTTACACAAGCCTGTTATTGATATCACAAGTCAATTCAATTACAATGGTAGATATTGGAACGTATAACAAGGGTATAACAAGAACATGCATGTACATGAAGGATTCATTTTATGTCCCAATTTTACTCTGAGGGGTTAGGACTTACTCTAACTTGATAGTTTGCCATTAAGATCGGTGCTGTATGAGGACAACAACCTAAGAGATGTCAAAGGACTAAGGCTGGAAAGGATGCCCATGGTGGTGTTCAACGAAGAATAATCCAAGATGAGCTATTCCAACTTACTCAAGTTATGGAAATCTTCCCAGAAAACAAAAGATTATTGAACATTAGATTTCCTTACACATACATAATCAAGAAATGGCATAGAAATACCATGAGTGAATGGAATATTTGAGTAAGAACTTAGGTTCTGTTTGTTTTGCAGAAAATATGACGTTTCTGGAAAATGTATAGTTGGCGATCGAATGAGGAAGAAGGAAAAATAATAAGAAGGAAAAAAGATAGAAAGAAAGAAAGAAATTAAATATTTGATTTATTAAAAATGAAAACAAGAAAAAAAATAATTAAAAAGAGTGCATGGAGGAAAATAGGTTTAGGTGAAAGAAAGAGAATGGAAAATGATTTCCTCATTTTCCTCACTTTTGAAAATGCGTTTTCCATTGTAGGAAAATATTTTCCTTCACTTAATTATTTTCCGTAACCTAAATGGTGGAAAATCTGAAAAACATTTTCTTAAAAATTGTTTTCCACAAAACGAATGGAACGTTATCATGAGCATACATTTATTAATGGGTTTGACTAACCTTGAGTAGTAATAGTTCATTCTATTGTATTATACTGGAGAGAAAGGATCTTGAGGGATGATGGTGCCCCTAATGCTCGCACGATGGTCCCCACATCCTTCAAGTGGACACTGTAACATCCAGATTTTCGGGTTCTAATTTCGACTGGATAAATATGAGTGTTTTTGTTCAGTTGAAGCAAGGGATTGTGAAATTGGGATACAAGTAGGCTACATTGGTAAGGAAAAATATCAATTGGAATGATGAGGAGTTGAATGAAATCATGGGAGTCAATTTAAATTGAATCAAGAGGGATTAAGGTCCAATTGGGAAGAAAGCTTAGCAAAATTCGTATGCCATCTTTACCCCACACTTTGGCCTACCTAAATGCTTCTAGAAGGGGGCATAATTGTCAAAAAATGAAGGGTGGATGACAGCTGGTGGTGGCCCACGTGTGGATGACCTAAGAGAGAGAGAGAGAGAGAGTGTGTGAGAGAAAAAGAAAGGGAAATTGGTTTTCTCTTCTCCCCTTCTCTCTCCTGTCGCTGTCTCTCTCTTCCTCATCTTCTTCTTCAGTTGTGCGACTCCATGGAAACCGAAGACCAGTGAACCAGCAGGCCGAATGTGACACCCCGAACCACCTAGGGTCGCCACAGGCACCTGACGTTACACCTAATGGAACACTAGCTACATCTCTCAGAAGAAGCGTCGTAAATCACACACACACACACACACACACACACACACACACACACACATATTTTGAAAACGGTCCCAGCGCGACTTGTTAGCGGAAGTAAAATATAACATCACACACACACACATATATTTTGAAAACGGTCCCAGCGCGACTTGTTAGCGGAAGTAAAATATAACATCACCATCTCCCCCTTCACCAACCATGATACAATTGCACACCACTAAACATCATAATAAAAGACAAAGCCATGACACTTTATTTACATATTTTTAAGATGGGTTTCTTTGGGTCGGTACATCAAAAGAAAGGCCAGGACATGAAGCCACACTTAGCCATAACCCAAAAAGAAACACTTGACCCATTACGACTAACGTGCAAGATCCCCCATCACTAGTGTCGGTTAATCATCCCAAAAAGTTTCAACTCCTACTTATCACGCACGGGCCCTCACACCCATCCCGGTGCATTAGGCGGTGGCGGCGGCAACATCCCACGCATCACTCCATCGCGACGAATGTGGACGGATATGAACTCCTGGACAACAAGGCCCCCAGCCAGGCCCACATCATACATAACGAAGACGCGCACTCGAATATACGTAAGACCAGGAACAGAGGGACAATCAAACTCCTCGCACTTGACCTCTACATCCGAAGGTAGGCTGTAAAATACGCCCCGCGTGACAATAGGGAGCGGCATCCTGCTAATCTGAAATGTTGGTCCCCGAAGGGGTGAGTACAACCACTCAGTAGGTAAAGGAATCCAATAACCACTCAATGCATCATACAATACAATCATAACATCATACATGTCACTCATGCATCCAAGCATACTTACCTTGAAGCCATACATATACCATTATACATCTTAATCACAATCATATCAAATATGCATATCATCATGCCATAAGTGATCATCGTCATATCATGTCATATATGCATATCATCATGCCATAGGTGATCATCATCATATCATGTCCTATATGCATGATTCAATTTCCACTTTTAATTTTCAATTCAATCACCACATCACTCTTTCTCGGGATCATCAATTTCATCCCATACTTTACACTCGCACCCCATCCTGGCATCGCGAGAAAAACCTCCGGCATTCAGCCATTTAAGGTCACCGAGCATCCGACACCCCCACATTCTGGGCATCTCGCATCCCAACTGGCATCACGAGGCATCCCCTCAAGCAAAGATCTCCGAGGCTTTCGGCACCCAACCATTCCGAGCATCTCAAAACTCCCGAGGCCATCCGGCCATGTATCTCTATACATTCCGGGCATCCGGCACCCCCCATCTCGGGCATCCTGATACTCGCAGAGCATTATCATCCGCCACAAACAGTTTCCTCATTTATCATTGATCATGTTTACCAATTTAGGTCTCAACTCAGCATGGCACATAATGTAATGGCAAACAAAATTACTTTCATCCTTTGATTTATACATGCATCATCAGTCATCATTGTACATGTAGCAAGATGCAAAATAAAATTTATGGAATTCATACAATTTAGAATAGTCCATTTATCATGCCTTTTTGAAATTTATTTAAATTCCAGCTTGTACCATTTTTGAAAATATTTAAATTAAATATCCATATGATTCCCAAAAATCATGAAATTAAAGCATGTGATAAGCAAGACAATAAGATAATGATTTCATGAAAAACACATGGCCAATAAAGTTCCACACAAAAGATATCATTCACACAATCACAGCATGCAATTTCGGATAAAAACAGAATGTGCAGTTTTTGAAATAATTCGATTAAAATACCCGAATGACCTCTGAAAATTATGAAATTTTACCAGGTTATATTTAAGACACTAAAGTAGATTTTTCATGAATACTTCTAGGCCAGATTCGTTTTAGATAATTTCCTATAGTCATCTGAAGCTTCTGGTTCTCACACCAAAACATCCAGTGTAGTCATCTCCGAAATACCGAGTTTTTACCCACTCATTCTTCTTATTTTCCTCTGAAATTTGGATATTTTTTTACTTCAAGAGGTCCCCTACAACTTTCATGAAGGGATCTAAGTCAAATTTCCAAAGAACAGTCACCATATGGGTCCATGAAATCTCGGGTATCCAGTACCGCGTCTCCAGATTTACTATCTTCAAGAGTAAGTCGATTTACTAGGCTATACTTGTTCATTTTACATAAAATTTGAGTATGTTAATATTTAAGACGTTATACACAAGTTTCATGAAGAGGTCAAAGAGAGATTCTTGATAAAAATCAACATGCAACCAAAAATCTACCACAAGGTCAGAAAAACAGTTCCAGATCTAGTGTCTCCGTAGGATGAGAGTTTGACCCCTTAAATCTCCACCATTTTGCACCAAATTTTATTATGTTGTATTTTAAGAGGTTGGATAAAACTTTCATGAAGAAAGAAAAGTCAAAATCGAACTCAAAATATGCATGCAAGCTCTCACAAGATTCTGGCTCAGGCGGTTCATGCGAAAACAGCAACATCACTCAAGAACAAGTCATTCTAGCTTCGGTTTCTCCCTCCTAATCACCCAAAATTTGACACTACTCCAAACATACATGCAACACACACATGCAATAGTAGTAAGAGGATCCTAACTTGCCTCTAAACCGAGCTAGCGAAGAGCACACGGCGGCGAACGGGTGGCAAACGGGCGGCGACGGCTCCTCCTCCTCTCGGTTCCTCTCCTCTCGGCGCCCTTCTCTCTCTCACAACCCTCTCTGTCTCTCTTTCTCACTTGGCCGAATACCACCAACCGGCCACTCTCTCTCCTTTTCTTCCTTTTATTCCCCCAAACCTCCATCATTGGCAATGGTTACTTGCCACTCCAATGGCCAAAGCATGCAAGTCCTCCTTGCCACTTGGCAAGGCCCATGCAATGGGCCGGCCACTCTCCTTCTTGGGCCTCACTTGGGCCGGCGACAGCCCCTCCGTGGGCTTCTATTGGGCTGGCCATTCGGCCCACCAAAAATCCCCCCTTTGGGCCTAAGGCCCAAACCTAAATAAAATTAAATCTTCCCCTTTTTATTCTTTCTTCTATAAATTTTAAATTTTAAATTCCACATGGCCAAAGTCTTGTAACATTTTATTTATAGGAATTTAATTTATGAGGTGCATAGCCAAGCATAGATTATTCTCATTAATTTATCCTATAGTCCAAATTTCAAAAATTCATGAACACAAGCATATCACTTAGCCTTAAGAGAAAACTAATGGCTTAAGCATAAACCATAGGTAATTTCATTACCTAATTATGAGCTTTAATACACCTTAGAGCTTGACTTGAATTTTTGGGATATCACACCGAAGCAGCGATTCCTCTCGGCGCCGTCGCAGCAAGCAACTAAAGCCAGAATTGTCGCTGCCATCTGCCGTCCTATTGCCGCACGCAGCTCCGCCTCAGCCCCTCTCTTCCGACACCTCTCTCTCTCTCTGTTTCTCCTAGTTCGTGCAACACCATAATTGGCAAAAGCAGAAGTAGCAACCACCGAGGGAAGAGGACCGGAGTAGCTCACTGTCGCTGCCTAACGCCGCACGCCATCGCTGCTCTTCGACCGCGCGCACTCGCCCTCCGCCTTCCTCACCCTCTTTAGCTGCCGTCGAAGCCTTCTCTCCTCCATCTCCGTTTGCTGCCCGAGATCCCAGATCTGAGATGGACGCCGAAGCAGCCTGCGCTGTGTGCGATGCCACTGCCCTCCGTCGTTCGCTGCGGTGCTTCACGCCATCGCTCCGCCGCTGCTCCGCTCATCTCGATCTCCTCCTCGCCCAGCTCGCTATTCCAAAGCTGCTGTCCAACTCTGTTTTGGCCAGCATAGGCCACGGTTCGGCCACCTCCGGCCACCGTCGACCTTGCCGGAGCTCCGCCTCGCCCTCAGCCGCCCTTGGCTGCCTCAATCGAGCAGGAATCGCCCCTTCCAGCAGCGAACAGAGAAGACAGAAAATGGGTTTGACAGTGAGGTTTTGGCTCGTTTTGGCTCGTTTTGGCCGTCTTCCTGAGCCCGGATGCTCAGCCCGCTTTGAGGAAAGTTGATCCTCGCGTCGAGCTCGTTGTTTTGAGTGAGTTTTTCTCACTAATGCCTTCTTAGTTTGCTAATTATACTTAAAGGTTGATCAGTGTTAGTTAAGTCTAATTAGGTTGTTATATTATAATGGATTAACGATTATTAGTTAATTGTATTGCATATTAGTTATGTGGTTAGTGTACTTAGATAGAGAATTGCCTATAGTATTTATTGGATGCTTCGTGGGATTTTTTCCGACCCTTATCAGGTGTTAATTAGGCAATTCGGGCCTAAATGGTCTTTTTAAGAATTTAATATTAATTTTCGAAATTAATTATTTAATTATTTATTTTCCGAAAATTCAACAGGGATGGCCAGTGACCGGGATTTTATGCTGATGATCGTGGTGCAGTCCGTTTATTTAATTGAACTTTATATTGTGCTAAATTGAATTTATTGTATTTATTTATTTAATTTTCAAAATTATTTATTTTCCGGAAATTCAACCGGATGGCCGGTGATTGGAATTTCGTGCTGATTGTCATGGAGTGGTCCGTTTATTTAATTGAGCTTTAATTCATGTTGAATTGATTTAATTGTGCATTTTTTTAAAGTTATATTCTTAAATAAGGAAATTTTGACTATGTGATTGAGAATTGGTTGAGTATCAGTTGTCAGTATCGAAAGTGAGTTGGTAAATCACCTGGAGAATGCATGTGGCCCGGTGAATTGGAATGTCACCTGGGAAAGACACGTGGCTCGGTGATTAGATATGTCATTTTGGCGAAAAGGTCACCTTAGAGAATGCACGTGGCTCGGAGACTCGATATGTCTTCCTGGAGAATGCACGTGGCTCGGTGACAAAGTATGGCATCCTAAAAAGGGTCGGGCGGGACCGTAAAGCCACTAAATCTTGGAAAGGTTGGGTGGGACCATAAAGCCACTAGATCTTGAAAGGGTCAGCTGGGACCGTAAAGCCACTAAATCTTGGAAAGGTCGAGTGGGACCATAAAGCCATTAGATCTTGAAAGGGTCGGGTGGGACCGTAAAGCCACTAAATCTTGGAAAGGTCGGGTGGGACCATAAAGCCACTAAATCTTGGAAAGATCAGATGGGACCGTAAGGCCACTGAATCTTGGAAAAAGGTTGGGTGGGACCGTAAAGCCATTAAATCTAAGAAAGTTGCTTGGTGGGGCCGTGATTACCACCTATATATAAGTTGTGTCCTAAAGACTGTGATTTATATTTGGAAATTGAGTTGGAATAATTGAAATGACCGTGAGTGGTCTTGTTGGTACGTAATCGATTAGGTCGATTGATCGTCGCCTTGATTTGATGTTGTGGATTGAATGATTGAATGGAGATGATCGTGAGTGGTCTTCTTGGTGTGTAATCGACTAAGTCGATTAGATTGATGCTTCGATCTATGATGTGATTGCTTGGGTGCCTATTTGATCTGTGCTAATATGCAGGTGGAATTTGAGGCTAAGGTAAACCCTTTGACTCATGTTGTGCATAGGTAACCCTAAGGTTTATTAGTTTACTAATAAGGTCTTAATGTGGTAGAACTTGTTGAGACATTGTCTCATCTCGGTTTGGGGAAAACATTTCAGGACCCTGATGAAGAACTTGAAGAGAAAGAACTCAAAGAGGAGTATCTGAAGGAGAACCCCGAGGATGACCCAGAGTAGGATCCTGATGACTCTTGCTATAGAATCAATTCGAGTATAAACCAATTGTTTTAGTATGGCTTGTATATGAACATAAGGGTGTTGGTTTTCAGGTTCAATTTCTTAGTCCTACGTGTATATGCCATTACTTTATTGTCTGGGGATTTTTATAACTGCTTCCACATGTGCTATCAAAATGAAAAGGGTCGGCGATATGTAGTCCTGGGATATTGCATTTTAAAATCGACCAAAAGTAAGGGATGTGCGCATGCTTGAGGATCGGGGCATGACATCCCCTTTTTGTGGTATCAGAGCAATGGTTAAGAATTGGAGTGATAAGGTGCGATGAGTCATGGGATAGTAGTAGGAAAGACCTTTAAATTCATGACTGATGCTTGTTTGTGATAGCTGATTTGTAGCTTGTCTGTGGATCACTCGAATTCTAATGTGGTATTAGAATTAGAAAACTGGTTTCTATAAAGATCCTGTAGTTTGAGTGATCAGGAGTTGAGGGCTCCTAGCAAGAGGACAGTAGCCTCTGTGACTCGGGAATTAATGCTGACAAGGATCAGTTCCCGAGGTGGTTATGGCAGAGCACCGGCTTAGGCTAGTGCGCGTGTAAGAGTACCATCGTTGGTCGGTACTGAGAATGTAGCAGCACCGAGCAATCCTAGGTCCAGCAGGATCGTTTAGGCACAAGTATTCCGTAGGAACTAGTTGAGCCAGCAAGCTCAAGATCAAGTTGTTGTTATTGCCACCTTTGTTGAGGTCTAATATGAAGATGTGATATGGAAGTAAGCCATTGCATCCGAGTCGAGATTCAGATTTAGTAGAGATGGAAATCAGGTTGGAAAGGAGCCTATGACCAGAAAAGTGTATTCTATTCCGCACCTCAAGAAAGAAGGGATAGGCAAGTCAGCATCGGATCAGAATGTTGTGTGTTGTAGAAACCGACATGGATTAGCCCCGTATCCTATTAAGATGGGTGCTGGTTTTGACCGTGACCGACAAGGTCACTTGGCAAGAGATTGTCTTAGAAGGCCGATGGAATAGGTTGGGAGGAGTGAGCCATAGAATGTACAGTGGAGTTTTTGGAATAGGCCTCCAGTACAAGTAAGAGGGTATGCTATCGCCTAACATGAGACAAATGACTTAATAGGTGAGTGCCAAAAGTATGGAAGGAATGCATGGATTAATCCTATGTCTGAGAATGGCTAAAACGTGCTATGATGGTAGTCAGCATGGCTATCAGGTGAAAAATTATTAGTGTGAGTCTAAGAGAGCATTAAATACCGATGCCACAGATAAGATGCCATTAGGATGGCCAAAGGAACAGGAACAGAATTGACTATGCCTTATCCAATGAAAGAATGTTTTGAGGTGATTTCATCAGAATGGTGCCAGAGAGTTAGGAATACAATTGTGGAATTTTAGTTGTTTGTTAAGGCTGTAGGGAAAGAACCACTTACTAGAGTTGTACTTGATTGGTTGTTAGTGTACAACTTATTAGTCAAGTGTGGAAAGAATTGATTCTAGAACATCTTGTGATGAATTGTTATAGCGGAGTAACCCAGTTTATTCCAGGAATAGGTAGAAGTGCCAAGTTTTATTAAGAGTCGAGAAGGGTCCTCGACTTCTTTAATCTCGTAACTTGAGGCAATCCGTTTGTTAGACGGAGGTTGCCTAGGTTACTTGACGATTGTCAAAAATAAGACAGATTGAAGAATTGAAAATTGAGGACTCCTCAGTAGTCCACGAATTCCTGGAAGTGTTGCCAGAAGGATAGTCAGATCGTGCCAGAGAAAGAGATAGAATTACGACCGAGTTAACATCCGGAACAGAACCATTCTCTAAAGTTCATACCGGTTGTTGTTGTCTGAATTGATAGAACCAAGGGTGTAGATGTGAGGATTGATGAATGAGAAATTCATGCATATTAGTGTATCACTTTAGGGAACATCAGTTTTGTGAAAAGAGAAAGAAAGATGGTTCATTGCAATTATACGTCAACTATAGTCGACTCAATCAAGTGACAATCAAGGATAAGTGTTCATTGTCAAAAATCGACGGATTGGACGACTTGTTATAAAGAGTGTTGATATCTTCAAGGATCGACTTGAGGACAGGTTATCATCAATTGAGAACCAGGAAGGAGGTTAGACTAAAGATAACATTTTGCACTTGATTTAGCCTTATGAGAATAATGTGAAGCCATTTGATTTGACGAACGCTCTAGCCGCTATCCTAAATTTGACAAACCGAGTGTTCAAAGAATAACTAGATCAATGGTGATCGTGTGGTGTAGCGACATTATAGGGTGTTCATTAAGTGTTGAGAATCACAAAAGCCCCTAAGAATGGTCATGTGATTACATATAAAGGAATCTTCATGGACTCAGCCAAGATTGAATCAGTTGTTAATGGACTGAAACCGACAACAATGTCAGAGATCAGAAGCCGTGGGAATTGGACAGATTACTACGGAAGGTTTGTGAAAGAATTTTTAGTATCAGTATCATTGTGGGCTTGACCTCTTAAGAAAGAAGAGAAATTCATCTGCATAGATAAGTGTAAAGATAATTGCCAGAGCTTAAGTAAGAACAAGCTATCGCACTTATTCTAAACGTTTCCTATGGCTCTAGAAAGCATGAAATCTTTAGTCGTGTGTCTTGCAGAGGACTGGGTACGTATTGGTATAACATGAGAAGATTGTTGCATAACCGTCCCACCAGTTGAAACCCAATAAGTGGAATATGAAACGGTGTCGTGAATCAGAATTTTAATAGGACTATAATAGTGATATTGGGTATCACCTTGGAGAAACAAAACGAGTCATTAATGTGTTTAGCCGAGAGTCTTCAATTGTGCATAGACTGACTAAAATATAGACTTTACTTGAAAATGGTTCAAAATGTGGTTTTCAAATTTGAGGTAGGCTACATTTTGAATTTTATAGCTGCCCTTAAAGTTAAACCATATATTCAAGTTAGAATCGGTGCCTAGTTGACAGACAAAGGTGCTTAGAAGATTGTATAAGAGAATACTGGTAAGAAAGAATCTGACTTTAAGATTTCTGATGATGGAAAGTTCGGCTTCCATGAGTGATTGAATACACCTGATAGTGTAGCACTCAGGGAAAAGATTTTGTCAGAAGTTCACTATAGTATTACAATTTTGACCAGATGGTGTAAGTAAGTCAAAACCGACGTCAGCTAGATTGGTAGGCTGATATAAAGATAGATACCGCCGGGTAGTTTGCGAGTGCCAGGGTTGTCAGTAAGTGGAAGTTCAATGATGCAAACCAGGACTTTCATCATCACTTAAGAGTCTCCAGTGGGAATGAAAATATATCACAATGGAACATTGTGATGAGCTTACTAAGGATTCAGGGGATTACTGATACCATTTGAGGATAGTAGTTGATCGATAGATGGAGTTGGTCCACTTTGGTACAGTGGAATAGATCTTGTTTTGAGTATGCGACATCCAGATTTCGAGCTTTGATTTCGATTAGATAAATTGGGCACTTCATCGACGCAATTACAATGTTTTTCTCTGAGTTGGCCACTCATGAGATAACTAGACTAACTAGGTAGGTTATTAAGGACTTTAAGGCAAATAGACTTGAGAATTCGACCAGGGATCGACTTCTCGATTGTGCTCATCTTTAGAGATTATTGCGGCACAGTATAAAATCGATTTGAAATCAGAGATAGCTCAGTTTGACTGAGATGAATGACCAATCGTTGGTGACTCCACTAAATTGAAAAATTCTCAACAACCGGCATTAATTTGATTTTACTATCGTTTTGGTACCCTGTGTCCGTATTTGAATCCTTGAAATTTTCACGACAATCGAGAGTCACCAATGGGTCGAGTAGGTTCATTGTGGCTCGAAGAAAATCGACCATGGATCATTTGTCCTAAAAAGCTCTGAAAACTACCTAGTAGCCTAGGTCACACCAACAACGTGTCGGAGTGAAATTAACCACCAATTTAAGTTCGATTTCAGAAATTGAAGATTCTGTCTTGTCACAGAGTGGGTATACCGAAGTGTGTGTGCATCAAATAATTCGCCGGCATGGAGTGTCGAGGATGAATTATATTTCGAATCTAGATCAGAGATTATAAATTTGGCAAAGTTTTCAGATGGTTCTTTTTTAAGAAGTGTATAGTAGATGATACAGAATTTCAGTGGTGAAAAGAAAGTGAAGAAAGATTACAGGCCAGAGTCAGCTCAATAATTAGTGTTTGCAGTTGTTAGATCAGTGTCAGAGTAAAGACTGCTCAGAACTGTTAGAAATTTTGAATCGTTGAGTTTCGAAGGTTTATTAGGGAGTCGAGAAAAAGAGATCTGATGTGGATGACCGAGTGTCTTATGTGAGAAGCTCAGTTTAGTTGTTGGTCTAGAAAGAGCAAAGTTTGTGTACCAAGATGATCTCCTTAGTCAAAGTGGTCAGACAACACCACAAGACCAAAGGATTAGCGTGGGAAAAAGTGAGGCTCGATGAGACGACAATATCCCCACCTTTTATATAAGGATTGGTAAAATTTTAAATTTCGAGGACGGAATTTTTATAAGAAGGGAAGAGTTGTGACATCCAAATTTTCGGGTTCTAATTTCGACTGGATAAATATGGCCGTTTTTGTTCAGTTAAAGCTAGGGATTGTAAAATTGGGATGCAAGTAAGCTACATTGGTAAGGAAAAATATCAATTGGAATGATGAGGTGTTGAATGAAATCATGGGAGTCAATTTAAATTGAATCAAGAGGGATTAAGGTCAAATTGGGAAGAAAGCTTAGCAAAATTCGTATGCCATCTTTACCCCCACACTTTGGCCTACCTAAATGCTTCTAGAAGGGGGCATAATTGTCAAACAATGAAGGGTGGATGACAGCTGGTGGTGGCCCACGTGTGGATGACCTAAGAGAGAGAGAGAGAGAGAGAGTGAGAGAAAAAGAAAGGGAAATTGGTTTTCTCTTCTCCCCTCCTCTCCCCCATCGTTGTCTCTCTCTTTCCCATCTTCTTCTTCGGTTGTGAGACTCCATGGAAACCAAAGACCAATGAACCAGCAGGCCGAAGTAGCGATTCCTCTCGGCGCCGTCGCAACAAGCAGCCGAAGCCAGAATTGTCGCCGCCATCTGTCGTCCTATTGTTGCACGCAGCTTCGCCTCAGCCCCTCTCTTCCGACAACTCTCTCTCTCTGTTTCCCCTGGTTCATGCAGCGCCCTAATCGGCAGAAGTAGAAGCAGCAACCACCGAGGGAAGAGGACTAGAGTAGCTCACCATCGCTGCCTCACGCCGCATGCCGTCGCTGCTGCTCGGCCGCGCGCACTCTCCCTCCGCCTTCCTCACCCTCCTTAGCTGCTGTCAAAGCCTTCTCTCCTCCATTTCTGTTTGTTGCCCGAGATCCCAGAACTAGGATGGACGCCAAAGCAGCCTGCGCTGTGCGCGACGCCACTACCCTCCGCCGTTCACTGCCGTGCTTCACGCCATCGCTCCGCCGCTGCTCTGCTCATCTCGATCTCCTCCTTGCCCAGCTCACTATTCCAGAGTTGTTGTCCAGCTTTGTTTTGGCTAGCATAGGCCACGGTTCGGCCACCTTCGGCCACCATCGACCTTGCCGGAGCTCCGCCTCGCCCTCAGCCGCCCTTGGTCGCCTCAACCACTGCCGGAACTGACCCTTCTAACAGCGAATAGAGAAGATAGAAAATGGGTTTGACAGTGAAGTTTTGGCCTGTTTTAGCCGTCTTCTCGAGCCCGAATGCTCGGCCCGCTTTGAGGAAAGTCGATCCTCGCGTCGAGCTCATTGTTTTGAGTGAGTTTTGCTCACTAATGCCTTCTTAGTTTGCTAATTATACTTAAAGGTTGATTAGTGTTAGTTAAGTGTAATTAAGTTGTTG
Organism: Eucalyptus brandiana; assembly: GCA_014182725.1. Lineage (NCBI taxonomy): Eukaryota > Viridiplantae > Streptophyta > Magnoliopsida > Myrtales > Myrtaceae > Eucalyptus > Eucalyptus brandiana. The sequence continues at coordinate 51,013,714 of CM024670.1, read as the reverse complement.
TATTAGAATGGATTAGCGATTATTAGTTAATTGTATTGCATATTAGTTAGGTGGTTAGTGTACTTAAATAGAGAATTCCCTATAGTATTTATTTGATGCTTCGTGGGATTTCTCCCGACCCTGATCGGGTGTTAATTAGGCAATTCAGGCCTAAATGGTATTTTTAGGAATTAAATATTAATTTTCGAAATTAATTATTTAATTATTTATTTTCCGAAAATTCAATGGGGATGGCCAGGGGACCGGGATTTTATGTTGATGATCGTGGTGCAGTCCATTCATTTAATTAAACTTTATATTGTGCTAAATTGAATTTATTGAATTTATTTATTCAATTTTCGAAATTATTTATTTAAATATTTCTTTTCCGGAAATTCAACCGGGATGGCCAGTAACCGGAATTTCGTGTTGATTGTCGTGGAGTGGTCTGTTTATTTAATTGAGCTTTAATTCATGTTGAATTGATTTAATTGTGCATTTTTTTAAGTTATATTCTTAAATATGGAAACTTTGACTATGTGATTGAGAATTGGTCGGGTATCGGTTGTTAGTATCGAAAGTGAGTTGGTAAATCAGCTGGAGAATGCATGTGGCCCGGTGAATTGGAATGTCACCTGGGAAAGACACGTGGCTCAGTGATTAGATATGTCATCTTGACGAAAATGTTGCCTTAGAGAATGCATGTGGCTCGAAGGCTCAGTATGTCTTCCTGGAGAATGCACGTGGCTTGGTGACAGAGTAAATCTTGGAAAGGTCGGGTGAGACCGTAAAGCCACTAAATCTTGGAAAGGTCAGGTGGGACCATAAAGCCACTAGATCTTGAAAGGGTCGGGTGGGACCGTAAAGCCACTAAATCTTGAAAAGGTCGGGTAGGACAATAAAGCCACTAAATCTTGGAAAGGTCAGATGGGACCGTAAAGCCACTAAATCTTGAAAAAAGGTCGGGTGGGACCGTAAAGCCACTAAATTTAAGAAAGTTGCTTGGTGGGGCCGTGATTACCACCTATAGATAAGTTGTGTCCTAAAGACCGTGATTTATATTTGGAAATTGAGTTGGAATAATTGAAATGACCGTGAGTGGTCTTGTTGGTATGTAATCGATTAGGTTGATTGATCGTCGCCTTGATTTGATGTTGTGGATTGAATAATTGAATGGAGATGACCGTGAGTGGTCTTCTTGGTGTGTAATCGACTAAGTCGATTAGATCGATGCTTCGATCTGTGATATGATTGCTTGAGTGCCTATTTGATTTGTGCTAATATGCAGGTAGAATCTGAGGCTAAGGTAAGCCCTCAGACTCATGTTGTGCATAGGCAACCCTAAGGTGTATTAGTTTACTAATAAGGTCTTAATGTGGTAGAACTTGTTGAGACATAGTCTCATCCCGGTTTGGGGAAAACATTTCAAGACCCTGATGAAGAACTTGAGGAGAAAGAACTCAAAGAGGAGTATCTGAAAGAGAACCCCGAGGATGACCCAGAGTAGGATCCTGATGACTCTTGCTATAGAATCAATTCGAGTAGAAACCAATCGTTTTAGTATGGTTTGTATATGAACATAAGGGTGTTGGTTTTCAGGTTCAATTTCTTAGTCCTACTTGTATATACCATTGCTTTATTGTCTGGAGATTTTTATAACTACTTCCGCATGTGCTATTAAAATGAAAATGGTCGACAATATGTAGTCTTGGGATATCGCATTTTAAAATCGACCAAAAGTAAGGGATGTGCGTGTGCCTGAGGATCGGGGCGTGACAGACACCATCCAGGTAGAGGTTCTCTAAGTGGCTCAAGTTTTTGATGCCTACCAGTATAATTCCAAGAAAATAACTTGCTTGGCAATAAAGTTGTGAAAGCACCCACGCGGACGCTTTGTGACAAGAATCTTTTGAATCAGGCAACATTTCTATATGGAAAGAGAAGGGGGTCCCAATTTATGACTTCTATATTCTCAATATGATGCACATGTAAAGCTACAAGAGATACTGCATGAAAACTGAAACAATACCTTCAATAATTGCCGCTACAATGACTGCATCACAAGTTATGTCTAGCTCCTTTAAATTATTGAAACAACCTAATTTATCCATGAACCTTGCTAACTCAAGTCAAGCATGGTGATTTTGACCCGAATTATGAACAGAGAATAAGTTGGAGAAACTATCATTCACATTTAAAGTCTCATTCAAATGTTGTTTTGGAGAATAGACACATGAGAGTTAGAATTGTAACACAAATAGGTAGAATAGAATTATCCAAAGAAAATAATGAAAACACCCACACGGATTTTTGGGAATAGGAATCTTTTGAATCAGAAACATTTCTATATGGAAAGAGAAGAGATGACTTCTATAGTCTTAATATGAATCACATGTAAAGGTATTAAAGAGCGTGCATGAATTGTAGTCTAGTTAGTTTAATTTAGGAATACAAACAAGGATTCTACATGAAAATTGAAACAATACCTTCCGTAATAGCTGCTATATCGACTGGATTATCACTTATGTCCAACTCCTTTAAATGACTAAAACCACCTAATTTATCCACAAACATTGCTAACTCAAGTCAAGGATGGTGATTTTGTATGGAATTATGAATAGAGAATAAGCTGGAGCAACTATCATTCACATTTGAAGTCCCATTCAAATGTTGTTTTGAAGCATAGACACCTGAGAGTCGGAATTGTACCCTAAACGAGTAAAATAGAATTATCTAGAGTAAATAATGAAAGCACCCACACATATGCCTTGGGATAGGAATCTTTTGAATCAGTAACATTTCTATATGGAAAGAGAAGGGGGTTGCAATATATGACTTCTTTACTCTTAATATGAAGCACACGTATAGGTATTAAAGAGCATGCCTACATGACTAACAAGCTAGTTAGTTTAATTTACAAATAAAAATGAGGTTTCTACATGAAAACTAAAATAGTACCTTCAGAAATAGCCACTGCATCAATTGCGTTATCACTTATGTCCAGCTTCATTAAATTGCTAAAACAACCTAATTTTTCCACAAGCAGTGTTAACTCATGTCAAGGATGGCGACTTTGTACTAAATTATAAGCAAAGAATAAGTCAGAGAAATTTACCATTCACATGTAAAGTCCCACTCAAATTACTGTGTTTGAGGAACAGATACTGGAGAGATGGAATTGTACCAAGAATGGATAGAATAGAATGATCCAGAAAGTTATCGCTCAAGTCAAGCACCTCTAATTTGCTCAGCCTTGAAGATAGCAGGTTTGGTTCTACAAACAAACAATAAAAAGTAGTAAAAGCCGTAGAAATCTATTCAAGGACATGTGCAAATAGGTATTGCCATTTCAAGGGGAAATATGTCGTAGACTCGTGAATAAATGATAACGTGGACATAATCATCTATGATGCAGGAAGTGAGTAAGAACCTGGACGTGATTAACTTATGAGTTCATTAGATAATGAGTATCTCTTTTTTTTTTTTTTTATAAGAAATGGGCGAACAGTGAATATATACCTTCCGGTGCAATCCACCCTCCTAAATAGTTGGAGGACAAGTCAAGGCTCTCGAGTTCTTCAAAGGGAAGAAGTAGAGAAGCGTTTAGGTACCAAGTTTTGGAGCCGAAACGGTCATATCTCGAATCAGAGAGCATTAGCTGAGTGACTCGTCCAGTGGTGGCGTTGCACTTAACACCTTGCCAGCTGCAACAATTGAAATATGATCCCCCAGCGTCGCACCTATATGTCAGGTCCAATGTGGCATTGAGCGCTAAGAGGGCAACCCTTTCTTGCTCTTGACACCCACGAGATCCACATAAACATGCGATACCCCAAACCACCACAAACACCCACAGTGCTTCCTTTTTCATGACTGCAGATTCGAGTGACCAAACTTTATATGGATCGCACTCTGGAGTTAACATCTTTTTTGCAAGTTAGAGCAATTTTATAGGAGTTTAGCGGCGCCTGTGCTTGAGTGTGAAACTTGTGGTCATGGCCAAAGTCTTGGTCATAATTTTTCCACGTGCTTTCTTTTGTACAACCAAAAAAAAAAAAAAAAATCCCAAGTAGGCGATTAAAGTCCACGGAAAATTTGATCGCAAGAGTTCATTGTATTTGCTACTGGGGCCCTTGGCAGTTGTCAAAAAAAAAAAAAAATTTCTCCGTCAATGTTTAATGAGCGGAGTCTACATGCCCAAACCTCCCAAATTGAACTTGTATCTTTTTCTTACCCAACGTCCAAGCAATATCCTCTCAAATCTCTTACATTGAAGGTCTAGATGTAATCGTGAATATATCCAACTAAATAAAAGAAACTCTCCAATATATACGCCATTCACAGAAAGATTTTTTGGATTTCTTTCTTATCCAATTTGGGTTCATCGAGTTAGGTTCACTTGGAAAATGCCCTCCATTAATGCGAGATCAATGCATATGAGCCATTAGATCTTGTGCATCTCACATTGTCTCATAAAATTCACCGGTGAAAATGCATTAGGCTCACATAATCGTAGCCCTTCGAGATTGGTGTAATTGATTGGAGCACTTAGCGATTTCTAGCTCGAGAATTTGGGAATCACCCATTGATCCCACTATTTTCATGCATACTAGCCTTTTGCACAAATCAACTTTTTGTATTTAATCGGTCTATAGAAATTGCGGAGCATTTCGAAAAAATTTCAGTTAACCCAGTCTTCACGCTCCGAGCCATCAACTATAAAACAAGAGGCGGTTAGTGCGGGATTTCTGCCCACTCCAAAAACAATTGTTCGGAGCGTGTACGGGTCAAAAGTGGTGAGCTCGTGCGTGTCTACCCGGAATTCCATTACGCGCCTAACCCCCTCTTCCCGAAAGAAAACAATTAAGACGAAAGGGGGAGGAGAAGGGGTAGGGTTGCTATGAGTTTGACGCGTGTACAGTCGCGCGTGGGGGCCCCACCTGGATGGGGTTGGGGGGCCCGCCTCGCCAGCAAAAGTCCAAATCCCTTGTTTGGTCGACCGGATAAAAACCAAGATAGGATATGTTTTATCCTATCCCATGTTTGGTAGCTGTCTATGATAGGATAAGGTCGGATATAGGAGGGATATAGACCGTATAAAAAAATCCAAGGGGGGGTGGGATAAGGTCGGATAGGATTTCTTTTATCCGAACATAAAACCCTACACTTTTTTTTCTTTCTCCATCGTTCACCCACAGACGACTTTCTGTTTCCAAAGTATCGACATTGAATCCTTCTTCTCAATAGCTCTCCAATTCTCATCGAAATTTTACGAAAGCGACGGATTTTCAAAGGTAAATAATCATTCTCTCTCTAACGTTGATTTCTAAAGTAGTTGTGGATTGTTTTCCTGTTTCATCTATGTTTCAGCTTACGTAGGTCGGAATTGTAGTTTTAGGTTTTTTTGCTGGTTGATTGGAGATTGTCTTCTTGGTAGTTTTGAATCTATAGATTTATAAAGGCCTTTCTATTTTTGTGCAAAATATTTGATATCTTCAATGCGAATTGTTCGTTCTTGATTTTGTTCTTCAATACCCAAATTTCCAAGGCTACTGCATCTCTCTCTCTCTCTCTCTCTCTCTCTCTCTCTCTCTCTCGAGATAATTAAATAATTGTGGAGAATCGACAATGTTCCTATGGTGGCTGACTCAAAAGATTCGCAATTGTTCCTGTCTTGCCGTGCTTTTTCTCTCCCTTCTCCAAACCCCCCTCCTTCCCCCAACGCCTTTCCCACGACGACTGCGCATGAGAGATGCAAATTGTGGCCATAACGATGCTGTGGGTCAATCTGTTCAAGCAAGACACTATCAGCAGTATTCTTTATTTTTAGATCTCCTCTTCTTAAAAAGAAAAGTGACCTTGCTGTAGCTGGCTTTCATTCTTCACAAAGCTGACTATGGGCAACGGTAGTTTAGTGAGAGGAAAAGTGCGAACTTTCTCAACTTTTCCTCAAAGTTCTTACTCCAATGGGGGAAAAAAACTTTTTTTTTTTTTTTAATGATGGTTTGTCGGACTGTGGCTTAATGTGTATTGATATATCCTCCGAAGTAGCTCTCTGTTTCATGACATTTAGCAGAGGAAACTGATGAGAGTATATCTTACATGTCAATCTTACTTTCATGGTTTTGGGCTTGTGGCAGTTGGTCCATTTTAGCTGATTTTTTGCGCATAGGGTGAAATTTGCACAAATTCAAGATTCCGCATAAAAAATCAGTCTTTTGCATTTGCTCAAACGGTCTCTTGATTGTGGAGGAAATGCTGCTTGCTGCTCTCTGCCTGGGAATTAGTGATCGCCGTCGTCATGCCTGAATTATGGTTTTCTGTCGATTGTTCGATTGTTCGGACTTGGATGTGATGTTTGAAAGTAAAAGGTCTGAGCAGGAAGATTATGCCAAGCTTATTCTGAAACTAAGAGGGCCCCAGTCCTTGCTTAAGTTGTGGCATTGTGACTCTCGCAACCTCTTGTACATTGATCTGGCCGTGCTTGACATCCTCTTGTTGAGTATGGTCGTGGGTTCGATTAAAAGGCGTGGGTTGCATTCTAATATTGAATGCTAATGTAGACTTCTCCCGACATGATCACATACTCTTGCATTGATCAGAATCCTTGTACTGATCCTCTATTCCCTATTGATTATGCATTTATAGGTCATACATTATGTATTGATCTTCTCACTCCAGGTAAATCTCAAGTAAATTTCTTTCTAGTAAGAAAAGTTCAAGTAATGAAGGAGATCCCTGTATTTTGTTGTGTGGTTTGAATATCGTGGCTGATTGAATGCTGAGTTATTTTTCTTTTTCTCTGTTTTTTGTTACTTTAAGAAATCTGGGAGTGGTTCAATCAACATATATGCTAAGATAGCTTTTTGTTTAGGAATGGAAGGTAGCAATTTCAGTCAAACTCAAGGAATGGGAACAAAGAGAGACCGACGTATATGGACAATAGATGAAGAAAAGGCACTTCTAGATGGTCTTGAAGAATTAGTTACGCGAGGAATGAAAGCCGATAACGGCTTCAAGAGTGGTTACATGGTTATGTTAGAGAAGTGGTTTGAAGAAAAATTCCCTCATTTTGGCATCAAGGGTAATCCTCACATAGAGTCAAAAATGAAAAACTTGAAAAAGTTGTATAATCAGATATATGACTTGAGGAATCAAAGTGGCTTTGGGTGGGACCATGAAAAGCATTGTGTCGATATTCATTCTGAGGATAGTTGGCAAAAATATTGCAAGGTTTGTGCCACTTCTTCTCATTTGTCTTCTTTATTAATTGTTTCATTTTTAACAAAATAATATAATTTTCTTTGTAGACCTATCCAGGAGTTGCTTCTTTGAGAGGGAAGTCCTTCCCTCAATATGATCAATTAGCAAACATATTTGGAAAAGATCGTGCCAAAGGAAATCTTAGTGAAGACCCTTCAGAAGCTCATGCGGCTGTAGATCATGAGGAATATGAAAATCATGATAATGTGGCAACCAATGGTGTAAGTCAAAACTCACCGCCACTATCATCTTCTCGAGGCACAAAATGTTTCGATTCTTCAAGAAGAAAAAGGGCTAAAGCAAGTGACAAATGGGTTGCTGGCTTAGTTGAGATAGCAGGAACTTTTGGCTCATTCTTGGAAAAAGCTAACGATAGAATGGAGATGATCGCTAGCCGCATCGGACATGCCAAGGATTTGGATAATGACAAACGAAAAATCAATGAGGAGCTTCTTCAAATGTCTTTAGGTACTATGGATAGAATAAAATTATGTAGAAAAATTGTGAAAGATCCTGAGAATATTCATCTATTTTTGGGATTTCAAGGAGAAGACAGGAAAGCATTTGTGGAATTACTTCTCCAAGAGATGAGAGAAGAGAATGAGTGATGATGAGTTGTTTATGAGTTTGTAGGAGATATGTTTTCTCTCCATACTTTTTTTCTTTTTTTCTTCTTTATGTTTTTTTTAAAGGGTTTCTGGGGTTAGCTCTAAGCTTTAATGTTATCTTTTTGGACCTTTCGATCGTAGCCATGACTTGAAAAGAGGTGGATATGACTTGAAACTTTATCTCTATGTTCATTGCCAAGAAAACCATTATCTATAATATTATTTGCCTCTGTCTTTTATTTTCATAAATAGTTTCTCTGTCTCTTTGGCAAAAAACCTAGGCATGATTTGGTATTGGACCTGTAACAAAATGGAAACAAATGAAAAACTTGTAAGAGAGAAAGAATTCATGTTTGAAAGTGAATATATTGAAATTGAGGTTATTCTAAAAACGTTTGGCGTTGAAGGGGTATCCAAAAGATTATTTCAAAGGAACGTAAAAGATTATTACGATGCGTAATCATGAAATTCAATGAGAATCTGTTAATTTGAAAAAGATATATTATTTTGGATGATTTTGTGAATATTAAACTTGCAAATTTGTACTTGCCTAATGTTAGTGTTTTTAAAATATCCAAAATTAAATCCATAGTTCACCAAACGATAGATTTGATAAGATATGAGCATATCCAACTTTAAATCCGCAGTTCACCAAACAATAGATTGGATATGATATGAGGATATCCGACTTTAAATCCGTGGTTCACCAAACAGTTGATGGGATATGAAGAAATCCATGGATTTCTTATCCTATCCTATCCAGTCCTATCCCGTTTAGAAATCCGGACGACCAAACTGAGAGGGAGGACCATGGCGGAGGAGGTGCGATGAGATGGAAACTAGGGGTTCCGATTTGGATTTTAGCAATTTTCAAATTCTAGAAAATCAGCTCGCTCTCCTCAGTTTCTTCATCAATTTAAACGAAGAAAGTTCATTTCGGACGTCTCCCAAAAGACGCCCTTTTACGTCTTTTAAATAAATGACGCGAAGCTATTTTTTCATCCAATTTTTCAAAGAAAAAAATAAGTAATGGGAAATTGAAAAGCACATTAGGCTAGGCGTGCAATTTCGATATTTCGTCACGTATTCAATATTTTATAGTACTTCCTTAATCTCCAAAAGAGTACTTAAAGTGCAGATAAAGCGACCACCTTTGCAAGACCCGTGCCTTTCGGGGCAGACGACTTTGGATTTTACACCATCATCTATCAAGAGAAGAATCACAGTTCCATCACCACAGTTCCATCACCAGTTGATGGCATGTCTACACTCCGGCAGTGGACGACGGCGGACAACACTGGCGGGCAGCAGTGGACAATGGCAAACGGCAACAGAGGAGGGGAGAGAAGGGTTTCACTTTTTTTTTTTTTGTTCTTTTTTTTGTTCCCGGAATAAGAATTAAGTTTTCTTCTTTTTTTTTTTCTTGATTCTACTCCAAATCTATTTCCGGGAACAAAATTTTTATCAAATGCAATTATGATCCTAAACTAGTCCTGGAAACAAAAAATCAAAATCAAATACTGTTTGGATGGTTACCAAACAATGCCTAAGCAACCGACCCTCAGAGAATTCTGATTGACCAACTGTTAGATTAACTAACAAATCTCAACCGATGGATGATGACGATACACGAAATTTGTACCTTAGAAATTTCCGTAGCAGTACAATTTTACAAGTATAGGACGAATGTCAAGTTGCCAACCTGCATGAGACTCATTTGGACCAACTCGATTAAATGGGACATAGACTCAATAGCTACCGTCACCAGCCGACATTTCATAATCAGATCTCACAAGTTCTACGCACCTTTCCGCGTGTAGCACTTGGATTTTGTTTGACCAATCTCGATGTCGAGAAAAATCTACTCGGACATCGCATGATTGAATTAATACGTGTATGTAAGCTATCTAAGAATCTAAGATGCCTTCAATTGAGCACCCTCTCTACTTGACAATTACTAGTTGTGATGCTGAAACAGCACTCATATGACAGCGTCAAGCGCTATCACTCGCAGGATCCACACGTCGAACGAAAGGATCAATTTACATCTAACTAGCCCATATTGACTTCTTTTGTGATGATCTATAACTGCATCTCAAGTAAGACCAACTCACAATTGCAGAACTTTCATGCTAAATAACGGTAAAGGTGCAAATGTACACATTTGCTTCATTAACGTAACACAAGACTCAGTATTTCCACAAATTACTGCTTTGACAAATTACCGCATTGACGCTTCCCGCGGAGATGGTAAAACAAGGCCAGGTTGTCCATATTGCTAATGCATCTTTCCAACAGGATACATTTTGAAAAGGTTATACCTAGGCATCGATTTAAAAAGGTTATATAGCTAGGCATCGATCAAGCCTTCTTGCCTATACAATAAAGTAATCTCCTGACCACTTAAAACAGAAAGAAATGCTCCAATAACTTATAACAAAGGGTGCATGAACCAATGTCACTAGCTTCTATGTTGACATTACATAATACTGGTGTAACAACTTCCTTTGAAGTTAAGACAGAATTAGAATAATTGTCACTAGGATATTCACATTCATAACCTTGACTACAAAGTAGAATAACTTACTAAGCAGCTGCTTGCTGAGGTTGGGGACCGATATATCCTAAACAGTGGCACCCAATCCTCGAGATTTCGGGAGCCTGACAGCAGCCAAGGGGTTGACTATGCCCTGAGAATCCTTTTCCAAACCCATACCTTCAACAAATCCCATCTTTGCCATCACCCTGGATCCAAAACCTTTGGTATGCCTTTCAAAAGCTGCGATACTTTGAGGCGTTCTTCTCACGGATGCTCCTCTGCCACTTTGCTTCGACTTAGTGCTTTGAGATTCTGACTCTCTATTCCTTTCCTGTCCTTCGCCAGACTCCGGGATGCTCATCCCTAATCCAAGAGATTTAGGATGCTTAATCACTTCGATGGGCTCCCCGAGACCTGTGCCTCCCTTCCCCAAACCCTGACCTTCTATGAATCCCATTTTTGCCATCATTTTAGACCCAAAGCCCCTAGTGTGTACCTCAAACGCACCAGAGCTCTCAGAAGTGACCAGACTCACGTGCTCCTCACCATTTTCAGTGGCCCCGGCTAGATTCACGGGGCTGATCTCTGTCGTTTCAGATGGCAGTACGCCACTTGACACGAAAGACACGGGTTGACTGGCCAATGAAACCTTTTCACTGGAACGGTTGACTGAGTTTTTTAATGACTTGCTTCTGCTAGATTTTTTAGCTTCTTGAGGTCTTACCTGATTTCGACCTCCGCTGGTCATCTTCGCATGTGGGACATCAATTACCGAGAAATCAGCATCATCATCAACAGGTCCGATGAGCTGTCATTAGCAACACAGCAATTGATTGTAGGATTTCCAGATATGCAAATAGACAACTGACCACACTTTGTGAAACACAGAAAAAGGAAGATTTAACAATCCTGAATGAAAACACAGCACTGATGCACATAAAGTTTCCACTAATCAGATTTAAAACCTTTTCCAGTATAAGTTTATCAGTTGAAGATGGCATGCATGTCTGTGGTGTTCGCACAACCGTTACAAATCTGGAAAATAAGATGACAATTAGAATGTCAAAAGCTTAAAGCCTAGAAAGGGCAAAGATAGGGGAAACATAAGGCCCATTAACCTTTTCTTGCCCGATCCTTGGGAGCTACTTTGCAACCGATAAATTCTTGCCAGTCCTTGAACCTTATCACAAAAAGAAAAGTTGTTACAATTAAAAAATGTTCTGACTTACAGAAGCAGACACAATCTACTACCGGAGCAAAAATCACTTCCATGGAACATAAGCGTAGAAACCCTTAAGAAGTGAACATGAAGACGTGTCCAAACCACAATCACGTTTATTGAAGACAAAGAATCAATGAAATCAGAGAATTGGAAAATTGGCAAACCAGAACATGCACCACTGCAGCTGAATAAGATCAGAGAAAACTGGATAGGTGATTCACATGAGCAAGGCCAAAAAGAAAAGCTATACCTAAAGTTTGACATGATTGCTGAATGAATATGCAATTATGCAAATCATCTTTAGCAACACTAAACCTTGGGAAGGCACATATCAGTACTTGCATTAGTTTGACAGAAGTAAGAACACTTAGGTTGACGTGTAACATGATACAAAAGATACAGAGATAAACGAATGAGTGTAGAGCAAAGTCACAACTTTTCAATGCAAAATAAGAGATCAAGGATAAGCAGATCTACAAGAATTTCAATTAGGATTATCAGAAAAGTAAAACTTTCAATCTAACAAATACTGAATATGGTCATCATGGCACAAAATAAAAGATACTTATAGCGGCAGTCTTATTAATGATTGATATACCCTAACACAGATCTCTTTTGCATGTGCTTGGATGTTCTGCATAAGTTAAACTAAGCATGCTATTATCTGCTTTATTACATGTCAATTTTGCAGGGATAAGATAAACATGTTAAGGTACTTGACCATAATACATAGTAACATGACAATCAACCACAAAATCTCAAATTTTTTCAGGCGTGAGCAATTGGTACTTTAACAATTGATCAGCGCAAAGAAAGATCATTCTCATTCTTATAGGGTCTTTCTATGAATGAGGCAGTACATCATCATGCAAAAGTGAGCATTAGCAGGAATGGTGAAGGATTGGCGAGTTGTCGCACCCTTTAGTAACTAGAGAGAGAGAGAGAGAGATGATAAAACATACCTGGGAACAATCACGAGAATGCATAGGTTGAAAAGAATGTATGTCAACTCCATCCGAGAAAAATCTGCTTGAGCTTCTAAAAAAATGAAACCAAGAAGAGCATTGAGATTTGTTCCTAATAATTAATTCTAAATACCACATAAAGGATAATATGCCCATCCCTATTTAAACAACATAGGAGCAGAAAGGCCAGATTGACTGTGACATAAAAAACTCAAGCATTATAGGAAGAACAGGGACACAGGTTGAAGAAGGTCACGCCTAACAAAGTTGACTTCTAATGATGCCATAGAACTTCATGCCAGCAAAGATAATTTATACTACCGTGATAAAGATTTTTGTTACTCAGTATAACCCCAGAAAGACCCTAAAAAGCCAAAAAAAAAACACCAAAAGGATCCTCTCAGAAGAACATGTGCCCTCTCATTCATCCATTACCATCTCATATTTATGAAACAAGGTCTACAACTTCCATGCTTAAAAATCTGATAAGAAAATGACAATTCAATGCATGAAGCATAAGAAAATTAAGAAAAGACATCATAGGATCCATCAAGCAGAAGTAACAGAGTTAAATTTGGCTCAAACAAACATGGAAAAATGAGAGGCACGTCCAAAAGATAATATGCAATTGCTTGTTAATTGTACGTCAAATCACAAGGACAATTTATAATTAAGGAGAAGAAGGAAGAATGCCTTTGCAACTTCCAGATACTTCCACCCTTACCTTATTTATACTCTCAAGGTCAACGCCCCTACGAATTATTCTGTCCCAACGTTTAGCAGCAATCAATTCTTTTCGATGTTTCTTCTTTTCACCTGTGCATCAATTGCATTTGAATTTTACCAAAAGTGCAAAAAACTAAAGAAACATTATCCTAAGAAGAGCCTTCAGACAATCTAAAATTTTCTTCATTCCCCAAGTAAGAGACAATAATTGCTCAATTTTTCCCAGGACACAGAAGGGGAGCTCCATAAATTGATAAGTAAACAGTAAACTTCTGAAAGAGAGGTCCTTGTGTGCCTTGAACGTGTTTCTTCCTCAGGAGATCAAAAACATAGAGACCCCTCCAATCATGTCATCCAAACACACTGACCTCCTTCATTCTCCATTTTAGTAATTAATACTTGAGACTTAACTACTAGTTCATGGATCAAAATAAAAAGCCAAGATTCATTATAAATTGATTGATATTTCGATTTACTTTCAAATCCCAATTTATATCACTAAACTAGTTTTCCATTGAGGATGACTTTCTCATTCCCCAGCCGGACAGGGCGGGGCGGGGCGGGGCAGGGAGGGAGAGAGAGTTAAGTTAGATTAATGCATATAAAAAGTTTACCAGGAAATCTCTCGATGTTGTACTCTCCTGAGACCCCGATGACTGAGATTGAGGCACTCTTGTACCACGATTCTCTGAAAGAATCCTCACATCTTTTACAAAGATAAAATCATCCACAGCTGATGACCAATCTCTCACATTTCCAAGACCTTGATGTTTTGATTGACGCTTCCTCTGCATACCATACTCCGTGGAAGCATCCTGGAGAGCAATTCCACCCAAGTTTTTCATCGTTTCATCTAAATCACTCCTAGACGAATCGTTTGAATCATCTGAGGAATAAGAAACCTCTTGTAACAATTTTTTAGTGTCTAAAAGAGAATCGCTACCACCGATGCCTTCCAAATAATCTTGAGCAATTTCATCATCATCTGAACCACTATCAGACTTGTCCTCAGAGTCATCACTCTCAAAAGAATCTGTCGCTCCATCCTGCTCAGCCGACTCCAACTTTGAGTCTTCCTCCTCACCATATTGCGCAACATCATCCTCACCATCTTCCTCGTCGGATATTGTCGCGACCAATTTTTTTCGGGTGTGAGTGAACCACTAGGGTTTAGCTAATGGATTGTTAAGCTTAGACTTAACTCGGGCTCTCCCAAGCCCATACCAATTCACGACTTTCGGTTCAAATTCTTAACATGCAAATTTTTAATTAGGAGTCGCCACTAATCTATTTTTGGTGAGTCGATTAGAAACCCTAGTAAAGTAACGGGAGATTTACTTTACTCCTACGAACCAGAGACTAAGGGTACGGGGACTTGGTTACGTTAGATTTCTCTAACGCCCTTTCAGTACCTTTCTTTTTATTTTGAAAAATGTTTGGCAAGCAATTTGGATTGATTTTAAATCTATCTCCCTAACATGTGAGGTGTTCATGCAGGTGCGCAAATCACCAATTTAACACCCAAGAAAGCAATTAAATAATGCAGGACTTACCTCCAAAGCTACGGAAGCATCTGCAATGTTAAATTAAAATCCATATCAACAACCTTAGATATGATTTATAATTAACAAGCAATTACTCAATTTTTGTTTCCTCTTTTTCAATGAAAATATAGTCCATATTCAATGCAATGCTTCTAATATAATATGAAATGATATGACATGGCAATATGTCATAAACTATATGAATGAATAAGAATTTTTGTGATTTCTTAATGAACATGCAATAATTAAATATGCAATCTAAATGAACCAAAATGACTTAATTCTAATGACGTGCAATGCAATGCAATGACGTACAAAATTATTTTAACTAAGATGACATGCAGCATATAATTTAATACACGAGCTATATGTCACGGGACATTTATTAAATGACCTAATCTAATGACGGACAATTTCTAATTAGAAATGAACTTAACAATAATCACTAAAATGACATGCATTTCATGAACCTAATTCTATATGACATGCAAATGACATTTTTTATTTTAAAAATGCAATCTATCCTAGAAATTGCAACTAATTTATCCTAAGACAAATTTTATGAAATTTGAAATGATCTAGCTAGATTAAGATTCTATCTAATTTAAACTAGGGATTAAGTTAAATCATAATTTAAACTAAGACATTATCTAAATCTAAAATACAATTTATCTAAAAAAGATTATCTAAATTTAAAATGAAACATACAATTTTAATCTAATATGCACAATGATTTTTTTTGTGTGTTTTTTTTTTAAAGAAATTCGAAATTAAAACTAACACATAATTAAACATGCAATTCAAATAAATAAAAAAACTAACAACCTAAATGATTGCACTTTCTTTTTTTGGATTTTTTTATTTAAAAATTCATAATAAGATTGCAATCCTAAATATGCAAGATGACAACAAACCTAATCCTAATTAAGATTTTTTTATTTTTTATTTTACGAAAAAAGATTTGACTCAACCAACTTGACGATAGCAAATCAAACAAAAGATAAGATTGATATCCAAAAATTGACGAACCATATCTCGCGCATGAGATCGGGTTTGCCAATTTTAAATTAAATCGCGAATCGAATCTCGGGCTTGAGATTGGATTGTCGATTTTTGTAAAGAATTGCGAGTCGGATTTCGGGCGCGAAAATCGGACTGTCAATCCCTAACTTGAGGAACTATTTCATATTGGGATCTCAATCACATATTTAAAGGGAACAATTTCACTAAAAGAATAAAATAAAAAGGAAAGAAAAAAATAAGTAAATAAATAAAAACTACCTAATTTTCCCTTTTCCTTTTTTCTGTTTTTCTTCTTTCCTTTTCCACGTGGAGTCGTGGGTCTCCAAGGGGAGAGGGTCGATCAGTCCAGCGAGGGGCTCCGGCAAGGGCGGTTGCAGGGGCACCTGGTCGTCGCGAGACAGCGCGGGCTGAGCAAGTAGTGGAGCTAGGGAGGCTTGGGTCTGGATGGGTAGGAGAGTGGCAATGGGCTATCGATCTGGCTCGGGTTGCAGATGAGATGGGCTCGCGGTGTCAGAGCTCCGTTGCAGGGAAAGGCGCCGGCAAGGAGTTCAGGCGAAGGGGATCAGCGGGCGGAGGCGTTTCGTTGGTCGGTGTGGTGGCACGGTACTCGCTGGGCGTCGGAGCAGAGTGACTTCAGGCGACTCACGAACAGAACAGGGAGGGACCGTCTCGAGATCTACTGGGGCACGAGCAGAACCAGAGCGGAAGTGGCGTCACCGGCGGCAACTTCGAACGGGCGAAACGAGCAACGTCGGGTCGTCGGCCTAGGGCGGCAAAGGAACAGATCGGCAGAAGTCCAGGCACGCGGCGAGGAAACTCTGTGACCGGCTTCGACGAGCTTCTACAAGGCTGTGCTTGCGGAAGGGCTGGGTCGGCGGTGCCGGTGTCACGAGCTTGTGGGCAACGGCGGGCGGCGGATCGTTGCGGGCTGCAGGCAGATCGCAGCGCGCGACGGCTTCAGGCTTCTGAGCAGACTCCGCGACAGGAGCTCGGGCGTTGGTGATGATGCAATGGGAAGAGCACGAATGGAGCAGCAGAAACCGGTGAAGAAGAAGAACAGTGATCGTCCTTCCTCTGCACAGCCGCACGCTTCCCCTTGTCTTCGTACACTCCCTTTTCCTCTTCAATAAAGGGCCTCCGAATGCTTTTCTTTTTTTCTTCTTTTTTGATTTCGGAAACCTTCCAAAACCCCCTCCCGCACTCATACGCGGATGGCCTTTTATAGGGAAGGAATTGGATTTTCAAATTCTTCCTCGAATCAACATCCGCAATATTTTCCACAAAATTCATCCCTTATTGATAAGGATTCGAGATTAAGATAAAAATTTTCTCTAAATCCAAATCTTTCGAAGCCAAATCGCAATATTTTTTTTACCCATCTACCCTATCCAAAAAAGATTCATATCTCGGAAAAATTGTAAAATATTATATTCCCATGAGATAATTTTTAATTATTAAACAAACACGGGCTTGGGCCAACTTGCTCGCTTCGTGGGCCTGATCCATTTAATTCGAACTCATCCGCCACCAGTCCAATAAAATGCAAAAAATGCAAATAACAAAATAAATGCAATCTAAATCTATATGCTATGCAATTAATAAAATTAACCCATAATTTCCTATGCAATAAATAAATAAACTAAATCGTCAAAATTTAGGTGTCAACAGCTGCCCCTCTTTGAAGGTGAGCTCGTAGAGGTTGCATTCAAAGACAAATTAAAACATAAATTTTGACCATACACAGGCCATGAATGATTTTTTGTTGTTGGAAAATGAATTCCATTTTAAAATGCAATATATATGATGCATGAAAGCTAATGCAAATGTATGATGTGAAAGGAAAGAGCGTACCTACAAATTACTTACCAGTCAGTGCGGTAGAGCATCTTGAGGTACATGATAAATCTTTGTTTACTCCACAAGTACCCAACTCTTACTCAGGTTCCTTGAAGAGTGTAACAGGTAATAGATTGAGACATTGAGATTGAGAAGAACATTCACATCCAAAGTGAAATGTTCAAAGAATTGAGTTGAGACATCCAAATCCAGACTGAGATGTCAAAATTTTGAACTCGAAATACCTAGATCCAAACTAAGGTATAACAAGAAGGATCGAAAAACATTCACATCCAGAGTGAAATATTCAACGAAAAGAATTAAGACATCCAGATCCAGACTGAGATGTCAAGAGTTTTGAATTCAAAATACCTAGATCCAGACTAAGGTATAACGAAAAAATGTCGAAAAAACATTCACATCCAAAGTGAAATATTTAGACGAAAATAATTAGGACATCCAGATCCAGACTGAGATGTCGAAATTTTGGAAATCGAAATACCTAGATCCAGACTAGGCATTTGAGAATAATTGAAAAACATTCACATCCAGAGTGAAATGCTTGCATGAAAATAATCAAGACATCCGGCCTGCATCGAGATGTCAAGAATTTGGGACTCGAAATACCTAGATCCAGACTAAGGTATAACAAGAAAGATCGAAGAACATTCACATTCAGAGTGAAATGCTCTAACGAAAATAATCAAGACATCCGGGTCCAGACAGAGATGTCATGATTTTGGAAGCTCGAAATACCTAGATCCAGACTAAGGTATAACGAGAAAGATCGAAGAATATTCACATCCAAAGTGAAATGTTCAACATAAAAAATTGAGACATCCAGATCTAGACCGAGATGTCAAGATTTTTGAAAAAAAACTCAAAATGCCTAGATCCAGACTAAAGTATAATGAGAAGGATTGACAAACATTCACATCCAGAGTGAAATGTTTTAACGAAGAGAATTGAGACATCCAGATCCAGACTGAGATGTCGAAATTTTGAAATGCAATTTGTATGCAAATGGTAAAGGAACCTACCTGGAATATCTTACCTTCAAGGAGAGTAGAGTGATTCAAGATAGTTGCTGTTACATGTTCAGGACTCGTACCTTTCTACGGTCGCCTAAAATAGTAACGAAGAGACTACTTTCCTAGGACCTGTACCTTTCTACGGTCGCCTAGTAGGGCAGCATAGATTATCTGACCAGAACCCGAACCTTTCTTCGGTCGCCTTAATCAGATTGAATCTGAAGAAAAATCTTTGGGGGATGGCTCGATCGAGTGTCAGTGTTTTCAAAATGGAATACCTGCATAATGACAAGTATTTAAGGTATGGATAGAGATATACTTACCTCGTATCATCTCTGTTCCTGGGGGAAATGTCTTCTGCAAAGCATGGTCATAGGAGAAGCAATATGCATTTGTGATCACAAACATGCATCAATTTAAGGGAGATTCATGCGCTATGATTTATATCAAGCCTGCATCACCTAATTTCCATTGGGAATGATTTCACAAAGAATGTTCCAATCTAAACACGAGTGTCATGGATGTGCCAAATGGGGGATCTCTTGGTCTGAAAGGACTTTTCACTCATCCTCATTAAAATGTGTTGTTTTATCCTAACCTTTGATGCAGGATTTTTGACAATCACTCTATCTTTCCATCATCATGCCAAATGAGGGTTCGAGCAATCTCGCAAGTGGTACGACCTTACCAATCTGAGAGGTCCTTAACATGGATCGTAATATAGGCTTGGTCAATGGTTTAACAAAGGAGACTCTTTGAGTCGAGGCTTTTGAAATAATAAGTGATATTCCGCAATTATCTTGGGGTTTACAAGCCAAGAAACATGAAAAATGAAGCAGAAATTATCTTACTCGCACTTCTTCAAGCGATACTTCCAAACATATGAACTTTTACGTTAATTCAAGTGCCCTAATCTGAAGAGACTTTGTAAGGGACGTAACGTAGGTTGGGTTCATGGGTTGAGAAACGAAAGGATCATTTGGCTCAAAAGTGTTTATGGGGTCAAAGTTGGTGATCATCTTGACATTTCCAACAATTTTCCTCTCCATCGTCGAAGATTTTCTTCACATCACAACTCCACTGATTGCAACATCTCAACATTTGATTTTTTTTTTTTTTGGTACCACCTTGTTGGAGATACGACTCACTTCATCAAGTGTTTGATTTTTTCCTTTGGGCATTGGCCTTACTTTTACCAGGCACACTGCTTTTTCATGCCCCATTTTTTGCACTTTTTTTTTTTTACAAAGTCTCCATTTTTATCAGCATTGTAAATCATGCTACTTGAGTGGTTTGATTTTTCTTGCCTTGCCCCAGTGTGGGGGATGATCACCAACTAGGTTTAATGTGAAATGAATTTATAAGCTCAAAGGGGCTATGCAATGGATAAAGTGTATAGGATAGAGAAAGAACTGCTCTTCGTCGTCCTAAGGCACTTTAAATTATCGTACAAGTTACACTCTAAAAGCAATACTCGAAGATTGATGCAAGTATGAGTAAGAAAATTCCTATCATTCATTTCAAATCTTGTCCCAGTATAGGACGATCCTTGACAGGGATAATTTAAAAAGCTTTTCATGTGTGTGGGCTCAAAGGGCTGAACAATGGATGTACCTGTAGTGTTTTTGGTAGCAAAAGAAACTGCCTCTTGGTTGACCTACCCTTTGCGAGATCACCATTTTCCTCATAGGCATGGAATTTTTCCACACAACTCACTAGGGGTTAGTGTATGAAACAGTGTATGGAGTCGGGCTTGCCTTTCGTCGTTCCAAAACATCCCATTTGACACATTCAATTTATCTCACATAATTCATCAAGAAAGAAAAATGCAAGATTTGCGACAAGTTTGAACAATTCATTGAGGCATTTTATTCATCATAGAAATACTTGCAGTTCAAAAACAAGGCAAATTCAATCATGGGTAATACTTCTTGATAGCATCACAATTAACTGGAGTAGAAAACTCACGACCATTCATTTCGCCAGGATCAAAGCACCTCCAGCAAGTACCTTCCTTACCACATATAGGCTGTAATTTAGAGCAAACTTGCCCCCAGGATTTGAGAAAATTGGCAATAGCTCCCTTAGAAGAAGATCATTTACCTCATTGGCTTCTTCAATGTCATCTAAATTAATAGTAACGGTTTGCTCGGATGTAAGAGCTTCGGCTCTTTCATTTGTTCCTAGCTACGCTGCACCTCAATGGCATCTTCGATTCAGTCTTCGGGACCATCATTGTCAGCACTTGTTGCATTGGATTAGACCATTCCACACATTTGCATGCTATATGATCATCCCTGAAACATGAAGTAAAAGGATCAAAAAGACAAACAGGGTAAATCATTTTTTTTGAAAGATTTTTTTTTTAAAAGCAATTGGAAAAGCATTTTTTTTAACATTTTGACACGGGAAAGCATGATGAAGCCCAGGCCTCAGAATTCTCCTTGGATTTTTCTTTTTGTTTATCGACTAGATAACATCACCGGGCTGGTTTGGTGTACCTCATCATGTTCTCAAAATAAAACTTGTAATTTCATTGATATTCATCAATCAATTACATTTATTGAATGTAAAATGCGAATTCAAGTCCTAAAAGAAAGTGAAAAAGAAGAAATCAAAAACAATCGCTAGATAGCGATAATAACTCCTAAAAAGCAATAAAAATTCCTAGAAAGCGATAAAAATTCCCGCGCAGGGGAATGTGCAAAAGTAATAAGTTACTCTTGTGGGCCAGGGCCCAATTCTTCCAAAGGTCCCTCATCAATGGCATTCACCCTATCCTCATGCTCAGGTAGAGGATTCTTTTTGACATTCGGTTGAGCGATACTGAAGGCAAATGCCTTGGTGTCTAGTAAGTTTTGGACCTTATGTTTCAAAGTTAAGCATTCATCAGTCGAATGTCCTACTTCCCCCATATGATACTCGCATTTCTTGGAGGGATCGTAGTTGGAAAATTTTTCAGCATTGGGTCGCTTTGGCTCATAAGACAGCAACTCCTTCTTTTGAAGAACCTTCAAGACCTGGGACAGAGGGCCAGGAAGAGGAGTGAATTGCCTCTTAACAAATTGCCGAGGGGCAGATGGCCGGCCTTCCCCTTGTTGATTCTTAGGGACATGAACAACTGGAGGCTTGCTAGATTGTGCATATGTGACATTGACTTCCGTGCTTGGTTCTTTGTCTTTCTTCATGGTGAACCTTTTGCCTTGATTGGTTGGTTCATTAAACCATCCATGTCTTAGCCCAACTTCAATCTGTTCACCCACCGGGATAAGTTGGTTGAAGTTCTCAACGTACGTGCTAGCCATTCGGTTGCGAAACTCAAATGGGAGAGTCTTGACGAACAACTTCATCAACTCCTTATCAACAGGCTCCGGAGTGACTTGAGTGGCCAGATTTCTCCACCTCACAGCATACTCCTTGAATGACTCACTCTTCTTCTTCTCCATCCGCTCAAGATCCTCTCGGGAAGGTGCAATGTCCATGTTGAACTTATATTGCTTGAGGAATGCATCAGTCACTTCATTCCAGGTGTCAAGGAGGTTTACATTCTTCATTATATACCAGTTCAGTGCAGGCCCAGTCAAACTCGCATGAAATGATTGAATTAAACATGCAATTAAAACTAACACATAATTAAACATGCAATTCAAATAAATAAAAAAACTAACAACCTAAATGATTGCACTTTCTTTTTTTGGATTTTTTTCTTTAAAAATTCATAATAAGATTGTAATCCTAAATATGCAAGATGACAACAAACCTAATCCTAATTAAGATTTTTTTTATTTTTTATTTTACGAAAAAAAGATTTGACTCAACCAACTTGACGATAGCAAATCAAACAAAAGATAAGATTGATATCCAAAAATTGACGAACCATATCTCGCGCATGAGATTGGGTTTGCCAATTTTAAATTAAATCGCGAATCGAATCTCGGGCTTGAGATTGAATTGTCGATTTTTGTAAAGAATTGCGAGTCGGATTTCGGGCGCGAAAATCGGACTGTCAATCCCTAACTTGAGGAACTATTTCATATTGGGATCTCAATCACATATTTAATAAGTAAATAAATAAAAACTACCTAATTTTCCCTTTTCCTTTTTTCTGTTTTTTCTTCTTTCCTTTTCCACGTGGAACCGTGGGTCTCCAAGGGGAGAGGGTCGATCAGTCCGGCGAGGGGCTCCGGCAAGGGCGGCTGCAGGGGCACCTGGTTGTCGCGAGTCAGCGCAGGCTGAGCAGGTAGAGGAGCTAGGGAGGCTCGGGTCCGGATGGGCAGGAGAGTGGCAATGGGCTACCGATCTGGGTCGGGTTGCAGACGAGATGGGCTCGCGGTGTCAAAGCTCCGTTGTGGGAAAAGACGCCGGCAAGGAGTTCCGGCAAAGGGGATCAGCGGGCGGAGGTGCTTCGTGGGTCGTTGTGGTGGCACGGTACTCGCTGGGCGTCGGAGCAGAGTGACTTCAGGCGACTCACGAACAGAACAGGGAGGGACCGTCTCGAGATCTACTGGGGCACGAGCAGAACCAGAGCAGAAGTGGCGTCACCGGCGGCAACTTCAAACGGGCAGAATAGAGCAACGTCGGGTCGTCGGCTAGGGCAGCAAAGGAACAGATCGGCAGAAGTCCAGGCACGCGGCGAGGAAACTCTGTGACCGGCTTCGACGAGCTTCTACAAGGCTGTGCTCGCGGAAGGGCTGGGTCGGCGGTGCCGGTGTCACGAGCTTGTGGGCAACGGTGGGCGGCGGATCGTTGTGGGCTGTAGGCAGATCGCAGCGCGCGACAGCTTCGGGCTTCTGAGCAGACTCTGCGACAGGAGCTCGGGCGTTGGTGATGATGCAATGGGAAGGGCACAAACGGAGCAGCAGAAACCGGTGAAGAAGAAGAACAGTGATCGTCCTTCCTTTGCACAGCCGCACGCTTCCCCTTGTTTTCGTACACTCCCTTTTCCTCTTCAATAAAGGGCCTCCGAATGCTTTTCTTTTTTTCTTCTTTTTTTGATTTCGGAAACCTTCCAAAAACCCCCTCCTGCACTCATACGCGGATGGCCTTTTATAGGGAAGGAATTGGATTTTCAAATTTTTCCTCGAATCAACATCGGCAATACTTTCCACAAAATTCATCCCTTATTGATAAGGATTCGAGATTAAGATAAAAATTTTCTCTAAATCCAAATCTTTCGAAGCCAAATCGCAATATTTTTTTTACCCATCTACCCTATCCAAAAAAGATTCATATCTCGGAAAAATTGTAAAATATTATATTCCCATGAGATAATTTTTTAATTATTAAACGAACAGGGCAGGCGCCAACCTCGCGCTTCGTGCGCCCGATCCATTTAATTCGAACTCATCCGCCACCTGGCCCAATAAAATGCAAAAAATGCAAATAACAAAATAAATGCAATCTAAATCTATATGCTATGCAATTAATAAAATTAACTCATAATTTCCTATGCAATAAATAAATAAACTGAATCGTCAAAATTTAGGTGTCAACAAATATATCTTCCGTATATATTTTCAATCCCCCAATTGACACAAACCCAGAATTTTTCTTCACGGATGTGTCCTTTGACAAAAGCTGAGCCCCCTTTTCAGCTGCTCCAGAGTCAAAGCTCTCAAGATAATCCACTTCCTGCTCAGGCGATGACATGCCACTCTGTGACTCTTCTTGACTTTCCATTTTCCCTGATGATGCTTCGATTCCCGTTGGAGCTGCATCGTATTCATTACAATAACCTAATCCTCTGTGTGAGCTATCACCAAGAACAAAATCTGAATGATACTCATAAGTGATATTTGCTTGATCCACTGACGATGGCCCTTCATCTACATAAGCGACAATTTGGCTGTCCTTTGAACCACACAGAATAAGAGGCTGAGAAAATTCCATTTAATCTGTCCATTTGTATCTCTGAACGTCGATACTGGATGCAAACCGTCCTGTAAAAGAATTTAACTAACCCAGATCAACACAAGTGAGAGACTGAGATCAGCTGATCTTCGGCCTTCGACGAAGAGGCCGGCTATGATCGACGCCGAGGCGCCGAATCCTCCTCCCCTCCCTCTTCTTCCGCCACCCCCGCCGCCGCCGGACTTGCTGCTGCTCCGGTTTAAGCTACCGCCACCGTCGGTGCCGCCGCCGCCGTTTCTCCTCGAATTCGATGTCCTCTTGCCTCCAGCCATGTCCGAGCTCGCGAATCAACTTCGATTGAATTTTCTGACCTAATTGATCGATCGATTGAGATCGATTTGGGGCCAACGACGAGAGAAAGGGATCACCTCCTCCCGCGTGGGGTTTCCTTGCCTTGGGGGAAGCGGTCGCATCTGGACCGTTAGCGATTCGCCGTGGGACGCAAGGGGACTCGTGGATGGCTGTGATGCGGCGGCGGGAGCTTGAGGATATCATAATCCGCCACGCAATCCTTTTAGGATTGTCGTGGACAACTAGTCTAGTAGGGCGGAATTCGACCATGATTGGTTTTGCTATTTGATAAGGATCTTCTGAAACTGTTTGGCTTAAGCTACTAAAATCACGATGGTTTGTGATGTATTTATATGTTAACGGGATTAACTAAGTCAATTTGTCAACTTAAGTTATGAGACCTAAACAAAATCTCTTGATACTTAGACATTAATTAAAGAAGATGAGACAAGAGAATGACCACTGGATTTTTACATATCTAGTATGATTTATTCGTCGGTACATAAAAGATCACTAAGTAAAAACAGTTTCTTTGTTACCCGAATGAAGTTGGATTGTGCACACAAACTAGATTTCCTAGATGGTCATTTTTTCTTCGTGGAGATACCACACTGGTATAATTGGACAACAACTTCATTGGTTGCTTTATATAGGTTTGTCATGTTTGGGAGGCTAAAGATATCCTTGGGGACCATCCTCGCTTTACATTTTGAAGATAAGCGCATCATGATGCAAATTCATAAAAAAAATTCAAGTTCCTGTGGCAACAAATTACACTTCTAATTTGGTTTGCTCTCCAATTTGCATTAGCCTTGTAGACTAGATGTGTAGCGGAAGATTCAATGTGGAAGAGAGATTATTTTGAGGAGGCGAATGAGGGATTGTTTTTTTGTTGGCAATTTGGTTGCAGTTTAGTTACCTACTTTGGCAATTTGGTTTACTCTCCAGATCACTAGACCGCGTGACTTTCAAGGTCAAAGGCCACGGGGATTCGTGCTGCCTTTGAGCTTGTGACCATGGCCTTGAGTGCAATGTTGAAGCTCTAACATTTAACATCAGTGTGGTGGAAGATAGAGGGATGGGGAGAAAAGTGGGGTTGGGGGGGGTTATTTATCTCTTTTTCTTTGGGTCTAAGGGTTTGTTTGTCTTTTCAACTTGGGTCTTTCTCTGAAAATGCAAATTGTGCATTCTCAAAAAAGGGGATGGTTTTTCCAAGGTTCTCTATATTTTCTTTCTCCATTTTTTTTTTTGTGAAAAATAGGGCATAATACCTTACTTATATGTTATTTGATATAATAATTATCTTTTGCACATTAAACTTGCTTCTACATATTTCAGATAATCTATAAGGTAGATGTTATATGATGCGTAGCTTTATCACAATCCCGCCTCTAGAGCTAAGCTCCTAGCCTAATGTTAGGATGTCATTCCGTGCAGATAGTACTAGTAAAAGTAGTCATGAAAATGCAAGTTTGACTGTGAATTTAACTATCTCATGAGACACTCTAGCATGAAAGAACCTTCATAAAAATTAGACAAAAATTGATGTCCTCACCAAATTGCGGATGAGCCATGAACCTATGACTTTGATGGACATCCAGTCGTTCACGCTATATTGTCAAGCAAGAGGAGTTTTATGTCTTGAACGGTTTGCGAATGGACCGAGTGACATATAGAGACGAAAATTTTCATTCGGAAATGAAAGCAAATGTGCTACTACAGAAATGACAAAGGTGAGAAGAGATAGTTGTGTTTTTCTAGTATTGTTTGCTATCGTTAGTAGTATGATCACCTAACCAAATAAAGATGAGTTAGCAACTATGTAAAAACCACCTTTTCAAAAAAGGGAAGGATCACGGCATGCATTGTTTTCAAGGAAATTAAAACAAGACCTTATTCAGTTGTGAAGGTGAAAACTTACATTGACCAGATAGATCCACATTGAGGCCAATGCTCATCAACGACAATAACAAATGACAGGAAAAAAATCCAATCCTACAATTTCCTAGAAATGCAGAACGGGAGAACCTAAATTCTTGGGCCATTGGACAATTTTCGAAAACCATCCTGCACAAAATAGTAGCATGTGATGAACAAGCTCTGACATGTGGTGATAACCATTTCCACAAAGTGAAACCATCCCTGCCGCCATTGGGGGTTGATGAACAGAACAATTGGAATTACGAGTAAAATCATCGTGTATGACACTCCGAAGCTGATGTAGAATGTCTCTCCGTCTATGAAACCATCTTCTTTAGCTTTCCTGCATGATTTTGTTGCTGAGCAATTAATGTTAATGGTTGTCGAACAGTCATTACTCAATGGCACTCCACACAAAAGATGGTTTCCGTAATAACTGCTTTCAATAAATGACCCAAACTGATTTTTGTTTGGTATGGCTCCTGATAAGTTGTTGTAAGACACATTGAAGACTTCCAGATAAATCAACTGAGTAAGCTCTTCAGGGATAGAACCAGTCAAGTTGTTGTAGGAAAGGTCAATGCTCTCTATCTCTGTGAGGTTCGACAATGACATCGGTATGTGCCCTGTAAGCTTGTTGTGCGACAGATTCAACACAAGCATGTCTTGTGAGAATGCAATCTCTAGTGGGATCTCCCCACTGAAATTGTTGCAAGAAAAATCTAATCCTATCATGTTAAGGAGTGCGTAGCCTGTATAAGCATCAAACCTTCTTTTTGTTGTGAACCCAACAATATGTGGAGCTTGCATTACTTCGTCTATCCGATCTCTATCGTGGTAGAAATCGGTTTGGCTTCCAATTGTCCCATCGGTCTGGCTTCTAATTGTCCCCACATAAGAAATAGGTAACAATTTTCCATATCCATCGTTGAGACTCGGTGCTGAAGTTACCTTATTGGCATATTCTCTAGAGGAGAAATTCATGGGTCCCAGGCAACTAGGTAATGGACCAAAGAAATTGTTTTTAGAAAGATCGATCATACTTAAGCTTTTCAATCTGCACAATTGCTCGGGAAATGTTCCATAGAAGCTATTACCTCTCAATGAAAGAATGCTCAACTGAGAGAGGTTACCTAGCCAATAGGGCACGCTTCCGAAGAACTCATTTTCACTCAAATCCAAGGTCACCAAATTGGAGCTGTTAGGGAGCACATGCACGATAGAACCATTCAATTTGTTCCCATTCAGATGGATGTGACTCAACTCGGGTGCTATGAAAGATGATGGTAATGAACCAGAGAGATTGTTGTCAGACAAATCCAAATACTGGAGCCCAGGAAAATTAAAGAGTTCTTGAGGGATGAGGCCATTTAACTGATTTTTGGACAAGTCAAGGAGCTTAAGCGATGACATGTTTGCAATCAGTCTGGGAAGCTTACCAATGAAAAAGTTGTTGCTAAAGTCCAATATGGTCGGATGTATGAATGATGAATGAAAAAGGGGATCTCTAGTGAACTTGTTGAGAAAAGAGAGATCTCCAGTGAACTTGTTGTGTTGTAGGTATAACCATTCTAGGTTCATGGTGTCGTTAGAAAGCACAATTTCTCCTTGCAAGTTGTTATATGCTACGTTGAGTGTATTCAATGATGATAGCAACTGGATAGGTAGTCCCCCGGAGAAATTGTTGTGAGAAAGGTCTAAGAATAATAGGGACTTTAGTTCAGATGGAATATTCCCTTCCAATTTGTTGGCCGATAGATTAAGGTAGTACATATTTGGGAAATTTAAACAAAATTTGTTCGTGAGCTCTCCTCTTATGCCATTGTTGGACATGTCCATCCAAATACGATTACGATGGGTCATCAGTGGAACCTCAAGTGTCGCAAATGAGTTACTTGCCAGATTAAGGTATTCCAACTTAGTGTTGTTTTCCAACAACCAAGCTGGAAAGGGACCTGGAATGTCATTCAAGGAGAGATCAATGGCGCTCAGGTCATATTGATGATTGAGAAAGCCAAGAGAAGCCACTTTGAATCCTTTTGATAGACTATTTGACATACTAAAATCCTTCAATTGGAACCTCGGGATCGAAGACGCAACTTTGGAATCAGTTGTTAGTT
Organism: Eucalyptus brandiana; assembly: GCA_014182725.1. Classification (NCBI taxonomy): domain Eukaryota; kingdom Viridiplantae; phylum Streptophyta; class Magnoliopsida; order Myrtales; family Myrtaceae; genus Eucalyptus; species Eucalyptus brandiana. The sequence continues at coordinate 50,984,737 of CM024670.1, read as the reverse complement.
TGTTGTGATCAAGCAAGAGGACCTTAAGTCTTGAATAGTTTGCAAGTGGGCCGAGTGATGAGGGGATATCAAAATAATTACCCAAAATGGAAAGCAATTCGAGTGAGGTAAGACTAGTGAGGGGAGATGAGGCGACGTTATCTGTGAATTCATTGTCTTCAAGAAATAGAACCCGAATAGATGTCATGTTTCGCCAGCATGTAGGAAGCTTGCCGGTAATTCCATTATCGCTAAGATCCAGCTCTTCTAGCTTTACGAGGTTACACAAGCCTGTTATTGATATCACAAGTCAATTCAATTACAATGGTAGATATCGGAACATATAAGAAGGACACTCGTGTACATGAATGTTTCATTTTATGTCCAAGTTTTACACTAAGGGATCAGGACTTACTCTGATCTGATAGTTTGCCATTAAGACCGGTGCTGTATGAGGACAACAATCTAAGAGATGTCAAAGGACCAAGGCTGGAAAGGATTCCCATGGTGGTGTTCAACGAAGAATAATCCAATATGAGTTGTTCCAACTTACTGAAGTTATGGAAATCTTCCCAGAAAACAAAAGATTATTGAACATTAGATTTCCTTACACAGACATAATCAAGAAATGGCATAGAAATATCATGAGTGAATGGAACGTCTTTTATATAAACTTAGGCTATGTTTGTTTCGCAGAAAATATGATGTTTCCGGAAAACGTTTTCCAAGAAGTCATTTTTTTAGGAAAATGACAATATTTTCTAATAGTTGGTAAGATCTAAAAATGAACTAGAAAATATTTTCCACCATTTGGTATGGAAAATCCGATTTTATTTTCATCCGTGTACTCCTTTCAATAATATTTTATTTTTATTCTAATTTTTTAAATTATTTTTCTTTTTCTTTCTTCTTTTTCCTTCTTTTCGGTTGATCACCAGCCATAGGTGACGTCAAGATTGCCCGAGGCAGACAAGCTCGAGCCTTGGCCTTTGGCAAGCTTGTCCTTCACCCGTGGTTAGTCGCCGGCAATCATCATAGTGGGTGACCAAATGAGGAAGAAGGAAAAATAATAAGAAGAAAGAAAGAAAGAAAGAAATGAAGAAATTAAATATTTGATTTTTTTAAATGAAAACAAGAAAAATAATAATTAAAAAGAGTGCATGGAGGAAAATAGGTTTAGGTGGAAAGAAAGAGAATAGAAAATGATTTCCTCATTTTCCCCACTTTTGAAAATGCCTTTTCCATTTTAGGAAAATATTTTCCTTCACTTATTTATTTTCTGTAACCTAAATGTTGGAAACCTAGAAAACATTTTCTTGAAAAAAAATTTCCGCAAAATGAACGGAGCGTTATTATGAGCATACATTTACTAATGGGTTTGACTAACCTTGAGTAGTAACCGTTCCTTCTATTGTATTATACCGGAGAGAAAGGAACTTGAGGGATGACAATGCCCCTAATGCTCGCACAACGGTCCCCACATCCTTCAAGTGGACACCATCCAGGTAGAGGTTCACTAGGTGGCTCAAGTTTTTGATGCCTACCAGTAAAATTCCAAGAAAATAACTTGCTTGGCAATGAAGTTGTGAAAGCACCCATGCGAATGCTTCACGACAGGAATTTTTTTAATCAGGCAAAATTTCTATATGGAAAGAGAAGGGGGTCCCAATTTATGACTTCTATATTCTCCATATGACGCACATGTGAAGCTATGAGAGATACTGCATGAAAACTGAAATAATACCTTTAGCAGTAGCTACTACATTGACTGCATTATAACTAATGTCTAGCTCCTTTAAATTATTGAAACAACCTGATTTATCCTTGAACCTTGCTAACTCTAGTCAAGGATGACGATTTTGTCCGGAATTATGAACAGCGAATAAGTTGGAGAAACTATCATTCACATTTGAAGTCCCATTTAAATGTTGTTTTGAAGCATAGACACCTGAGAGTCGGAATTGTACCGTGAACGGGTAAAATAGAATTATCTACAGCAAATAATGAAAGCACCCACGCGGATGTTTGGGAATAGGTATCTTTTGAATCAGCAACATTTGAAGGGATGATTTCTATATTCTTAATATGAAGCACATGTAAAGGTATTAAAGAGCATGCATTAATTTTAGTCTAGTTAGTTTAATTTATGAATACAAACGAGGATTCTGCATCAAAATTAAAACAATACCTTCTGCAGTAGCCGCTACATCGATTGGATTATCACTTATGTCCAGCACCTTTAAATTACCCAAACCACCTAATTTATCCACAAACATTGCTAAGTCAAGTCAAGGATGGTGATTTTGTATGGAATTATGAACATATAATAAGTTGGAGAAACTATCAATCACATGTGAAGTCCCATTCAAATGTTGTTTTGAAGCATAGACACCTGAGAGTCGGAATTGTACCGTGAACGGGTAATATAGAATTATCTAGAGTAAATATGAAAGCACCCACACATATGCCTTGGGATAGGAATCTTTTGAATAAGTAACATTTCTATATGGAAAGAGAAGGGGGTTGCAATATATGACTTCTTTACTCTTTATATGAAGCACACGTATAGGTATTAAAGAGCATGCCTACATGACTCACAAGCTAGTTAGTTTAATTTACAAATAAAAATGAGGTTCCTACGTGAAAACTAAAAATAGTACCTTTAGCAATAGTGATTGCATCAACTGCGTTATAACTCATGTCCAGCTCCATTAAATGGCTAAAACCACCTAATTTATCCATAAACAATGTTAACTCATGTCAAGGATGGTGACTTTGTACTGAATTATAAGCAAAGAATAAGTCGGAGAAATTTACCATTCACATGTAAAGTCCCACTCAAATTACTGTATTCGAGGAACAGAAGCTGGAGAGATGGAATTGTACCAAGAATGGATAGAATAGAATGATCCAGAAAGTTATAGCTCAAGTCAAGCACCTCTAGTTTTCTCAGCCTTGAAGATAGCAAGTTTGGTTCTGCAAATAAACAATAAAAAGCAGTGAAAGCCGCAAAAATCTATTCAAGGACACGTGCAAATAGATATTGCCATTTCAAGGGGAAATATGTCGTAGACTCGTGAATAAATGATGACGTGGACATAATCATCTATGATGCAGGAAGTGAGTAAGAACCTGGACGTGATTAACTTATGAGTTCATTATATAATGAGTATCTCTTTTTTTATAGGAACTGGACGAACGGAGAATTTATACCTTCTAGTGCAATCCACCCTCCTAAATAGTTGGAGGACAAGTCGAGGCTGTTGAGTTCTTCAAAGGGAAGAAGTAAAGAAGCGTTTAGGTACCAAGTTTTGGAGCCGAAACGGTCATATCTCAAATCGGAGAGCATTAGCTGAGTGATTCGCCCTGTGGTGGGGTTGCACTCAACACCTTCCCAGCTGCAACAGTTGAAATATGATCCCCCTGTATCCACCCTATATGTCAGGTCCAATGTGGCATTGAGTGCTAAGAGGGCAACCCTTTCTTGCTCCCGACACCCACGAGAGCCACATAAACATGCAATACCCCAAACCACCACACACACCCACAATGCTTCATTTTTCATGACTGTAGATTCGAGTGACCAAACTTTATATGGATAGCACTCTGGAGTTAACATCTTTTTTGCAAGTTAGAGCAATTTTATAGGAGTTTAGCGACGCCTGTGCTTGAGTGTGAAACTTATGGTCATGGCCAAAGTCTTGGTCATAATTTTTCCACACGGTTAGTCTAGCTTAGCCTAGTCAACCATTGTCATTTATATGACTAATTCAATCTCTATCCAAAGTAAAGCACAAGCCTTGTGATTCACTTGGAACTTTTGGCAAAAAGTGATCTTGACTAGAGGCATCTCAAAAGTAGACATGTTGTAAAAGTAATGCGAAAATTGACAAGATCTTGCTATTAAAACAACGCAAAAACATTGAAGAAATAGATGGGGAACAACAAACATACCAAAAATTTGTGTGATTCGGTCTGAATATCGGTACCTATCCCATGGGAGAGCTGGCGATAAATAATTCACTATAATAAGAGAATTGGAGTTATAATCACTTACAAGCTTGGGAATTTCCCACACCTAGATTAAGACCAAACTCAAAAGTGTTTACAAATAAACAAATTAATTAGATGTAAAGCTCATGTTGCAAATCACTAAGTGTTTAAGCCTATAGCAAAACCCTTTGGACAACTAATTCAAGAGCGTCCGTACGTTCTTTCATTTGTTCTTTCTACGGTGGCTCAATTTCAAAAGGAACCCCCTATTTGGCTTCTTTAGTAAAGGAAACTTAAGAAAGTAACGCTTTTAATTTATTTTCTTTTCTCTAACCACTTCCTAAACCCACACGCTTTCTTTTGTACAACCGATAAGAAAATCCCAAGTAGGCAATTAAAGTCCATGGAAAATTTGACCGTAAGAGTTCATTGTATTTACTACTGGGGCCCTTGGCATCTATCAACAAAAAAATTTCTCCATCAATGTTTAACGAGCCGGAGTCTACATGCCCAAACCTCCCAAATTGAACTTGTATCTTTTTTCTTATCCAACGTCGAAGCAATATCCTCTCAAATCTTTTACATTGAAGATCTAGACGCAATCACGAATACATCCAACCAAATAAACGAAACTCTCCAGTATATACGCCATTCATAGAAAGATTTTTTGGATTTCTTTCTTATCCAATTAGGTTAGATCACATAATAGCTCAAAATCAAGACGTACTTTAGCAACTATCTACCTTGCCTCTACGTTTGTAACTAAGTCATAATGTTCATCATCCATGCCAGTTCTCCCAATGCCCTGATGGATAGATGACAATTGCACTCAAGTAAAGCTGAAGTTTCATCAAACGAACATGCTTGGTCATCATGTCTAACGAGTTCTCTACCTTCACTTGATGTTTGTAATGTATTTATATGTAAATGGGTTAACTGAGTGGATTTGCCCTCTCAAGTTGGTGGGATCCCAATCTTTCTTTGACTAAGTATTGGGGCGCTCACCATTAATTAAATAAATGAGCTAAGAGAATGACCACTAAATTAGGAAGTCGGATTGCACACAAATTCACCTTCCTAGATGCTCATTCCTTCATGGAGGAGATCCCACAACGATATAATTGCATTGGATGACTTTACTGGTAGCTTTGTGCTCAAGTTTGTAGGCTTTCGACGCATCCAAATTTACATTCGATCCTACAAAGGAAACCAAGCAGACCAAAACACACTCTTATGCTCACAAAAAACACCTTTTCACACACGTACAACTGAGACAACCGGATTTTTTCAATTTTCATTGAAGTCCCCATTTTTATCAAAGGAAAGCGCGAGCAAAACCGAGAGAAATGGACCTCACTGGTGGGTCAGAGATGGGATCTTGACAAGACGTTGAGTAATGCCAGTTCGACAAGACGCCGCCTTCAACGGAGAGGCTAGCTCTAATCGATGTCAAGAAACTGCCACCGCCGTTGGTGCCATCGTCGCCACCATCAATCCCAAACTACTACATTTATGACAAATATATCCTTTGTCAAATTGTACAAAAAACCAAAAAAATTGTACAACTGTGACAAACATATATTAAATTCTATTGTCATGCGTCATTCAACTAAGTAATTTGATCATAAAATTTAATGAAAACTAACAAAAGGTAAATTTGTCACAAATATACCAGTTTGTGGTAAGTTTGTCGAAGGTATACTAGTTTGGGGGTTTTTGTGGTTAAAAAATTAGTTTATAGTAAATTGGTCACAAGTGTACCAGTTTGGGAATTTTCAGGATATTCATGCCAAAAAAATTACATAAAGTATGACATCATGGTGATAAAAGATGACATAATAGGGGGACTAGATAGATATTTCCGATTCGGTCTTTTTACCAATCACTTTCTTCTTGATGTAATTAGCTATGTGTTCCATAAAATTGAAAATGGACTGAGTCCGCATGTGAAGTGGAATCCCAAAAGCATATCTCTTGGGACCATGAAAAGGGGCATCACTAGCAACAAAATTCCATGACTTGACTTGCATTTTAAGGGATAACGACCTCGTGTCCGAGCCCGCACCCGATTTATACGGCAGTCACTTATCGACCAAAATAGTATTGACGTTATAATGAATTCAAACGATTTGGGGGGTTTTGTGGTCAAAAATTAATTTATAGTAAATTGGTTACAAGCGTACCAGTCTCGGATTTTTCAAGATATTAACGCTAAAAAAAATTACATAAAGTATGACATCATGGTGATAAAAGATGACATAATAAGAGGACCAGATAGATATTTCAGATTCGGTCCTTTTACCAATCACTTTCTTCTTGATGTAATTAGCTATGTGTTCCATAAAATTGAAAATGGACTGAGTCCGCGTGTGAAGTGGAATCTCAAAAGCATATCTCTTGGGACCATGAAAAGGGGCATCACTAGCAACAAAATTCCATGACCTGTTAAACGGGTCATTGACTTGACTTGCATTTTAAGGGACAACGACCTCGTGTCCGTGCCCGCACCCGATTTATACGGCGGTCACTTATCGACCAAAATAGTATTGACGTTATAATGAATTCAAACGGTTTGGAGGTTTTTGTGGTCAAAAAATTAGTTTATAGTAAATTGATCACAAGTGTACCAATTTAGGAATTTTCAGGATATTAACGCTAAAAAAAAATTACATACAGTATGACATCATGCTGATAAAAGATGACATATAGGGCGACCAGATAGATATTTCAGATTCGGTCTTTTTACCAATCACTTTCTTCTTGATGTAATTAGCCATGTGTTCCATAAAATTGAAAATGGACTGAGTCCGCGTGTGAAGTGGAATCTCAAAAGCATATCTCCAGGGACCATGAAAAGGGGATCACTAGCAACAAAATTCTATGACTTGTTAAATGGGTCATTGACTTGACTTGCATTTTAAGGGATAACCACCTCGCGTCCGTGCCCACACCCGATTTATACGGCGGTCACTTATTGACCAAAATAGTATTGACGTTATAATGAATTCAAATGGTTTGGGGGGTTTTTGAGGTCAAAAAATTAGTTTATAGTAAATTGATCATAAGTGTACCAGTTTGGGAATTTTCAGGATATTAAACGCTAGAAAAAATTACATAAAGTATGACATCATGGTGATAAAAGATGACATAATAGGGGGACCAAATAGATATTTCAGATTTGGTCTTTTTACCAATCCCTTTTTCTTGATGTAATTAGATTTGTATTCCATAAAATTGAAAATGGATTGAGTCCACGTGTGAAGTGGAATCTCAAAAGCATATCTCTTGGGACCATGAAAAGGGGATCACTAGCAACAAAATTCTATGACTTGTTAAATGGGTCATTGACTTGACTTGCATTTTAAGGGATAACCACCTCGCGTCCGTGCCCACACCCGATTTATACGGCGGTCACTTATCGACCAAAATAGTATTGACGTTATAATGAATTCAAACGGTTTGGGGGGTTTTTGTGGTCAAAAAATTAGTTTATAGTAAATTGGTCACAAATGTACCAATTTGGGATTTTTCAGGATATAAACGCTAAAAAAAAAACATAAAGTATGACATCATGGTGATAAAAGATGACATAAAAGGGTGACCAGATAGATATTTCAGATTCGGTCTTTTTACCATTCACTTTCTTCTTAATCTAATTAGCTATGTGTTCCATAAGATTGAAAATGGAATGAGTCCGCGTGTGAAGTGGAATCACAAAAGCATATCTCTTGGGACCATGAAAATGGGCATCACTAGCAACAAAATTCCATGACTTGTTAAATGGGTCATTGACTCGACTTGCATTTTAAGGGATAACCACCTCGCGTCCGTGCACGCACCCGATTTATATGGCGGTCACTTATCGACCAAAATAGTATTGACGTTATAATGAATTCAAACGGTTTGGGGGGTTTTGTGGTAAAAAAATTAGTTTATAGTAAATTAGTCACAAGTATACCAGTTTGGTAATTTTCAGGATATTAATGCTAAAAAAAATTACATAAATTATGACATCATGGTGATAAAAGATGAAATAATAGGGGGACCAGATAGATATTTCAGATTTTGTCTTTTTACAAATTACTTTCTTCTTAATGTAATTAGCTATATGTTCCATAAAATTGAAAATAGACTGAGTCCGCGTGTGAAGTGGAATCTCAAAAGCATATCTCTTGGGACCATGAAAAGGGGCATCACTAGCAACAAAATTCCATGACTTGTTAAACGAGTCATTGACTTGACTTGCATTTTAAGGGATAACGACCTCGTGTCCAAGCCCGCACCCGATTTATACGGCGGTCACTTATCGACCAAAATAGTATTGACGTTATAATGAATTCAAACGGTTTGGGGGGTTTTTTTGGTCAAAAAATTAATTTATAGTAAATTGGTTATAAGTGTACCAGTCTCGGATTTTTCAAGATATTAACGCTAAAAAAAATTACATAAAGTATGACATCATGGTGATAAAAGATGACATAATAGGAGGACCAGATAGATATTTCAGATTCGGTCTTTTTACCAATCACTTTCTTCTTGATGTAATTAGCTATGTGTTCCATAAAATTGAAAATGGACTGAGTCCGCGTGTGAAGTGGAATCTAAAAAGCATATCTCTTGGGACCATGAAAAGGGGCATCACTAGCAACAAAATTCCATGACCTGTTAAACGGGTCATTGACTTGACTTGCATTTTAAGGGACAACGACCTCGTGTCCGTGCCCGCACCCAATTTATACGGCGTTCACTTATCGACAAAAATAGTATTGACGTTATAATGATATCAAACGGTATGGGGGGTTTTTGTGGTCAAAAAATTAATTTATAGTAAATTGATCAGAAGTATACCAGTTTGGGAATTTTTCGGATATTAACGCTAAAAACAAATTACATAAAGTATGACATCATGCTGATAAAAGATTACATATAGGGCGACCAGATAGATATTTCAGATTCGGTCTTTTTACCAATCACTTTCTTCTTGATGTAATTAGCTACGTGTTCCATAAAATTGAAAATGGACTGAGTCTGCGTGTGAAGTGGCATCTCAAAAGCATATCTCCTGGGACCATGGAAAGGGGTATCACTCACAACAAAATTCTATGACTTGTTAAACGGGTCATTAGCTGGACTTGCATTTTACGGGATAACCACCTCGCGTCCGTGCCTGCACCCGATTTATACGGCGGTCACTTATTGACCAAAATAGTATTGAAGTTATAATGAATTCAAACGGGTTGGGGGGTTTTTGTGGTCAAAAAATTAGTTTATAGTAAATTGATCATAAGTGTACCAGTTTGGTAATTTTTAGGATATTAAACGCTAGAAAAAATTACATAAAGTATGACATCATGGTGATAAAAGATGACATAATAGGGGGACCAATTAGATATTTCAGATTCGATCTTTTTACCAATCACTTTCTTCTTGATGTAATTAGCTATGTGTTCCATGAATTTGAAAATGGACTGAGTCCACATGTGAAGTGGAATCTCAAAAGCATATCTCTTGGGACCATTAAAAGGGGCATCACTAGCAACAAAATTCCATGACTTGTTAAATGGGTCACTGACTCGACTTGCATTTTAAGGGTTAACCACCTCGCGTCCGTGCCCGCACCCGATTTATACGGCGGTCACTTATCGACCAAAATAGTGTTGACGTTATAATGAATTCAAACGGTTTGGGGGGTTTTTGTGGTCAAAAAATTAGTTTATAGTAAATTGGTCACAAATGTACCAATTTGAGATTTTTCAGGATATTAACGCTAAAAAAAAATTACATAAAGTATGACATCATGGAGATAAAAAATGACATAATAGGGGGACCAGATAGATATTTCCGATTCGGTCTTTTTACCAATCACTTTCTTCTTGATGTAATTAGCTACGTGTTCCATAAAATTGAAAATGGACTGAGTCCGCGTGTGAAGTGGAATCTCAAAAGCATATCTCTTGGGACCATGAAAAGGGGCATCACTAGCAACAAAATTCCATGACTTGTTAAACGAGTCATTGACTTGACTTGCATTTTAAGGGATAATGACCTCGTGTCCGATTCCGCACCCGATTTATACGGCGGTCACTTATCGACCAAAATAGTATTGACGTTATAATATATTCAAACGGTTTGTGGGGTTTTTGTGGTCAAAAAATTAATTTATAGTAAATTGGTTACAAGTGTACCAGTTTCGGATTTTTTGAGATATTAACGCTAAAAAAATTACATAAAGTATGACATCATGGTGATAAAAGATGACATAATAGGAGGACCAGATAGATATTTCAGATTCGGTCTTTTTACCAATCACTTTCTTCTTGATGTAATTAGCTATGTGTTCCATAAAATTTAAAATGGACTTAGTCCGCGTGTGAAGTGGAATCTCAAAAGCATATCTCCTGGGACCATGAAAAGGGGATCGCTAGCAACAAAATTCTATGACTTGTTAAATGGGTCATTGACTTGACTTGCATTTTAAGGGATAAGCACCTCGCGTCCGTGCCCGCACCCGATTTATACAGCGGTCACTTATTGACAAAAATAGTATTGACGTTATAATGAATTCAAACGGTTTGGGGGGTTTTTGTGGTCAAAAAATTAGTTTATAGTAAATTGATCATAAGTGTACCAGTTTGGGAATTTTCAGGATATTAAACGCAAGAAGAAATTACATAAAGTATGACATCATGGTGATAAAAGATTACATAAAAGGGGGACCAAATAGATATTTCAGATTCGGTCTTTTGACCAATCCCTTTCTTCTTGATGTAATTATCTTTGTTTCCATAAAATTGAAAATGGACTGAGTCCACGTGTGAAGTGGAATCTCAAAAGCATATCTCTTGGGACCATGAAAAGGGGCATCACTAGCAACAAAATTCCATGACTTGTTAAATGGGTCACTGACTCGACTTGCATTTTAAGGGATAAGCACCTCGCGTCCGTGCCCGCACCCGATTTATACGGCGGTCACTTATCGACCAAAATAGTATTGACGTTATAATGAATTCAAACGGTTTGGGGGGTTTTTGTGTTCAAAAAATTAGTTTATAGTAAATTGATCATAAGTGTCACTCAGGTTTGGGAATTTTCAGGATATTAAACGCTAGAAAAAATTACATAAAGTATGACATCATGGTGATAAAAGTTGACATAATAGGGGGACCAAATAGATATTTCAGATTCGGTCTTTTTACCAATCACTTTCTTCTTGATGTAATTAGCTATGTGTTCCATAAAATTTAAAATGGACTGAGTCCGCGTGTGAAGTGGAATCTCAAAAGCATATCTCTTGGGACCATGAAAAGGGGCATCACTAGCAACAAAATTCCATGACTTGTTAAATGGGTCATTGACTTGATTTGCATTTTAAGGGACAACGACCTCGTGTCCGTGCCCGCACCCGATTTATACGGTGGTCACTTATCGACTGAAATAGTATTGACATTATAATGAATTCAAACGGTCATTTTCAGTAGAAAGCACGTGAGATCTATGTAGGACCAATATTTTTTATTATTCCAAATTCATTTAGATACATGTACTGGATTTATGTAAAGATGTCTCCGTCAACCAAAATACAACTTTTTGTCCTATGTTTATCCATGTTGAGACATTTTGCTCAAGCAGCAAGCTAGCCTCTTTTCTTCCTCCTTTTTTTTTTTTTTTTTTTTTTTTGGGCCTTTTGCCATTGGAAGGCAAGTCCAAAACAGTCGAATCTAGTGCCATAGAAAAGAACAATTTTAATCCAGAACGGCATCTGACAACTGACAGAATAAAATTTCCATCCGATGGCATCTGTAGATCATTTAGTTGACATTTTCCAACTTCTATGATAGCAAAGTGGCATTATATTGCTGGGAATTTTATTCTATAATTCTAGTGCTTTCAAGTTTCTTGGATAAATAAATGGAAACATAAATAAATAAATAAATCCAACCCCCTCTATGCTCCACTTGGTTGATTCAAACGAACATCAAATTTGATTAAATAATAAGATACAAGTACGCACCTGTCATAGCTTTGAATTGGGTTACATATGCAATTTATTGTCGATAAAGTTTAAAATTAATACTTTCTCTATGCATAACTTATCCACTTCGGATGTGAGTATTGGTAGATCAGCACGGAACCGGCTGAAGTCCAATATACAAACTTGGAAACATACAGATGGTGGCTTGACCTCGAGAAGAGATATTGATAATTTAATGAGATATTTTCCGCTTCTTTGGCAACGGAAATTGGAAAGCATGAGCTGCAATCTGCCTCCAGTCTGTAGACCGATTCAAGGGGCAAAGGCGTTGACCTCTTTGGCTGAGTAGGGAAAACGAGAGAATAATGAGATTGACAGTACATACGAGAAAAGGAGGAAATTCAGAAGTTGGTGTTCAATCATGTTCAATGTGACAAATTGCAGCAAGATTCAGGCTGCTGAACATATAAATTTTAGAATGAAAACAATATCTGGTGCAATTCCCTTAGGTCATCCAAGTTATTGAACGACCGAGGCATTGTTATTAAAAAAAAGCATGAAATTTTAGATTCGATGATTTCTACTTGGCACCAGATGCAATGTGGTTCATGCCTCAATAAGAGATTTCCCTTTTTGAGCCCAATTTGTCCATCGCAACCCTTCTAGACCCAATCGATTCTCTATATGAAAATTTAAAAAGTAAGAATCTCTTTAATCATGGTCCACACCACTAAACTGCTAGGATAGGTAAGTATGAAATTATTCATACTTAAAAGAATTTGGACTTTCATGCGGTCGAATGCAATACCGAAAACAAAAAAATGGTTCATGTTAAACTAATTTAAAATTAGAATGGAGTTTGAATAATTGCATTATTTCCCTTCTACTTTTTTTTTTTTTTTTTTTTTTTTTTTTTGGTCGATAATAGTACTTCATTCATTCCTTAAAAAACGACGAGCGTTACATGGAGGGGAGAAATTGCAGTCAGAACATTTCCCTTCTACTTTAGAATGTATAATAATGTAATATTTATACAAAGTAAAACACCTCAATAGGCAATATAAATAAATGAAGAGGATGTCAAGGCAAGAATCATGGGTCTCCAGGTTGCATGAATAATGCTAGATGATTGAAGCCTATTATTCAGCTTCGCGTCTTCTGCATCAATTTGACCAGATTCTTTTAGCCATATGTGTAGTCTGATGTAAACACCATTTACCCCATGCCATTCAAGATTTATGATAGATAAGGAATGAAGTCCCACTGCTTGAGATTATTTGAGCACCACTTCACTCATAAATTCTAACCAAATTGGCAGTTGGGTATCAATTCCAATTTGGGTTCATCGAGTTAGGTTCACTTGGAAAATGCCCTCGATTAATGTGAGATCAATGTATATGAGCCATTAGATCTTACGCATCTCACATGGTCTCACAAAATTCACCGGTTAACATACACTAGGCTCACATAATCATAGCACCTAGGGATAGGCGTAATTGATCGGAGCACTTTGGAATTTCTAGCTAGGAAATTCGGGAATCACCCATTGATCCCACCATTTTCATGCAAATTGCTCTAGATCAAGGCCTTCTGCACAGATCAACTTTGAATTTAATTGGTCTATAGGACTTGCAGGGCATTTTGAAAAACTTTCAACTTATCCAGTCTTCACGCTCCGACACATCGACTATAAAAAAAAAAAAAAAAAAAAAAAAAAAAAAAAGGCGTTACAACGAGATTTCTGCCACTCCAAAAGCAATTGTACAGAGCATATACGAGTCAAATGCAGAGACCTCGTGCGTGTCTACCCCTTCCACTTACATTTGAGGAATGACATGCAGACTTAATGTGGCTGTCATGGTCGATGCGTCTTTCCAAATTAAATTATTTTATAGTACTTCCTTTATCTCCTAAAGAGTACTTAAAGTGCAGATAAAGCGGCCACCTTTGCAAGACCCGTGCCTTTCGGGCAGACGACTTTGGATTTTACACCATCATCTATCAAGAGAAGAATCACACTTTCAGCGCCAGTTGATGGCATGTTTGGACTCTTCTTCCCTACGACAATGTTGCCATAAAATAAGCGGTCGACCCTCCGAGGTTTCGGATTGATCAACTGTCAAATTAACTAACAAATCTCAACCGATGGATGACGACAATTCACGAAATTTGTATCTTGGAAATTTCTATAGCCATACAATTTTACAAGTATGGGACGAATGTCAAGTTGCCAACCTGCATAAGATTGTATTTTTGACTCATTTGGACCAACTCGATTAAACAACTCAATTAAACGGGACATAGACTCAATAGCTACCGTCACCAGCGGACATTCCAAAATCAGATCTCACAAGTTGTGATGCTGAAACAGCACTCATATGACAGCGTCAAGCTCTATCACTCGCAGGATCCACATGTTGAACGGAAGGATCAATATACATCTAACTAGACCATATTAACTTCTTTTGTGATGATCTATAACTGCATCTCAAGTAAGACCAACTCACAATTGCAGAACTTTCATGCTAAATGACGGTAAAGGTGCAAATCGTACACATTTGCTTCATTAACGTAATACAAGACTCAGTATTTCCACAAATTTCTGCTTTGACAAATTACCACATTGACGCTTACCGCGGAGATGGTAAAACAAGGCCAGGTTGTCCATATTGCTAATGCATCTTTCAAACAGGATACATTTTGAAAAGGTTATGCCTAGGCATCGATCAAGCCTTCATGGCTATAACAAAGGGTGCATGAGCCAATGTCACTAGCTTTTATGTTGACATTACATAATACTGGTGTAACAAATTCCATTGAAGTTAAGACACAATTAGAATAATTGTCACTAGGATATTCACGTTCACTGCAAAGTAGAATAACTTACTAAGCAGCTCCTTGCTGAGGTTGGGGACTGATATATCCTAACCAGTGGCACTCGATCCTTGAGATTTCAGGAGCCTGACAGCAGCCAAGGGGTTGACTACGCCCTGAGAATCCTTTCCCAAACCCATACCTTCAACAAATCCCATCTTTGCCATCACTATGGATCCAAACCCTTTGGTATAACTTTCAAAAGCTCCGATACTTTGAGGCGTTCTTCTCACGGATGCTCCTCTGCCACTTTGCTTCGACTTAGCGCTTTGAGATTCTGACTCCCTATTCCTTTCCGGTTCTTCGCCAGACCGGGAAGCTCATCCCTAATCCAAGAGATTTAGGACGCTTAATCACTTCGATGGGCTCCGCGAGACCCGTGCCTCCCTTCCCCAACCCTTGGCCTTCTATGAATCCCATTTTCGCCGACGTGCGGACCCCTGGAGTGCCATAACTTTGGCAAAAGGGACACTTAAGTGCCATAACTTACAAAATGTACACTTAAGTGCCACATTTTAAGAAAAGTGGACACCCGAGCCGCCATCTCCCGAAGTTGGCCAAAATCATACGTGGCTTTAAAATATTAATATTTCTCGCCGATGTGTCCATCACGCCTGGAGAGAGCCGAGTCGCTCGAATTTGGCCAAAACGACGTTGTTTTGACATCATTTAAATTTTATAATAATATAAAATTATTTGAATTAAATTTAAAATAAATTTATTTCAAAATAAATTTATTTAAAACATTTTTAAAAAATTTAGAAACTTTAAACATTAAAAAAATTAAAAAATAATTAAAAATTACAAAAATTTACATAAAATTTAAAAATTTTAGTCAAAATTTAAAATTTTTTTTTAAAATTAAAAATTTACAAAAATTTAAAAATTTGCAAAAATTTTTAGAAAGTTACAAAAAATTTACAAAATTTATAAAAAATTTACAAAATTTACATAAAATTTAAAAAATTTACATAAAATTAAAAAAATTTACAAAAATTCAAAAAATTTACAAAAAATATTAGAAAGTTACAAAAATTTAAAAATTTTACGAAATTTACAAAAATTTAAAAAAGTTACAAAAATTTCAGCCCTCAACCGGCACCCTTTTCTTTTTTTTTTTTTAATTTTTTTGTAACTTTTTTAATTTTGCAAATGTTTTTAATTTTTAAAAATTTATTTTTAAAAATTTTAAATAAATTTATTTTAAATTAAAATTAATTAATTTACATATTAAATTTGTTACCATGTCAGCACCAAAATAACGTCATTTCGGGTGTTAGCTAGATTAGAGCACTTAAATCGGCCAAAACGACGTTGTTTTGGTATAAGTTGAATTTTAATATAATATAAAAATTAATTAAATTAAATTTAAAACAAAATAATAATATAATTTATTTTTATTTAAAAAAAAAAAAAATGTAGGAGGAGGAGGAGAAAGGCAGCCAACGGCTAAGGGCAAAGCCCTCGCTGCTGCCGCCTCCCAGCCGTCGCCGGAAGGTTGGGGAGGGTTGGCCGGGCCCGCCTCCTTTTCTTAAAAAAAATTTCTAAATTTTTTAAAATTTTTTAAAATGTTTAAAAAAATTTTAAAATTCTCTAAAATTTTTTAAAATTCTCTAAAATTTTTTAAAATTTTCTAAAATTTTTTGAAATTTTTTTAAATTTTTTTAACTTTTAATTTCTTTTTAACTTTTTAATTTTTAAATATTTTATAAATTTTTATAGAATTTTATAAATTTTTTTAAAATTTTCTAAAAATTTTTAAATTTTTTAAAATTTTTATATATTTTTAGTTTTTTTAAAATTTTTTAAATTTTTAAAAATTTAACATTTTTAACATTTTAATATTTTAAATATTTTTTAAATATTTAAATAAATTTAGTTTTAAATTAATTTTTATATTAAATTTTTGGCCACGTCGCATTAAAACGACGCCGTTTCGCACTCGCTCGCCGAAAATTGACACGTCGGCGTTTTGGCGGATTTTGGTCGGATTGGCACTCAAGTGATCCATTTTACTCCGATTTTGGCACTTAAGTGTACTTTTCGTAAGTTATGGCACTTAAGTGTCCCTTTGTGCAAAGTTAAAGCACTTGAAGCGTTCTTTTGTCCATTTTCGCCATCATTTTAGACCCAAAGCCCTTAGTGTCTACCTCAAACGCACCAAAGCTCTCCGAAGTGACCAGAGTCACGTGCTCCTCACCATTTTCACTGGCCCCGGCTATATTCACGGGGCTGATCTCTGTCGTTTCAGATGGCATTACGCCACTTGACACGAAAGACACGGGTTGACTGGCCAATGAAACCTTTTCACTGGAACGGTTGACTGAGTTTTTTAATGACTTGCTTCTGCTAGATTTTTTAGCTTCTTGAGGTCTTACCTGATTTCCCCTGGTCATCTTCGCATGTGGGACATCAATTACCGAGAAATCAGCATCATCATCAACAGATCCGATGAGCTGTCATTAGCAACACAACAATTGATTGTAGGATTTCCAGATATGCAAATAGACAACTGACCGCACTTTGTGAAACACAGAAAAAGGAATCCTGAATGAAAACACAGCACTGATATGCATAAAGTTTCCACTAATCAGATTTAATACCTTTTCCAGTATAAGTTTATCAGTTGAAGAGGGCATGCATGTCTGTGGTGTTCGCACAACCGTTACAAATCTGGAAAAATAAGATGACAATTAGAATGTCAAAAGCTTAAAGCCTAGGAAGGGCAAAGATAGGGGAAAATTAAGGCCCATTAACCTTTTCTTGCCCGATCCTTGGGAGCTACTTCGCAACCGATAAATTCGTGCCAGTCGTTGAACCTTATCACAAAAAGAAAAGTTGTTATCATTAAAAAATGTTCTGACTTACAGAAGCAGACACAATCTACTACCGGAGCAAAAATCACTTCCATGGAACATAAGCGTAGAAATCCTTAAAAAGCGAACATGAAGATGTGTCCAAACCACAATCAAGTTTATTGAAGACAAAGAATCAACAAAATCTGAGAATCGGAAAATTGGCAAACCAGAACATGCACCTCTGCAGCTGAATAAAATCAGAGAAAACTGGATAGGTGATTCACATGAGCAGGGCCCAAAAGAAAAGCTATACCTAAAGTTCGACATGATTGCTGAATGAATATGCAATAATGCAAATCTAAACCTTGGGAAGGCAACATATCAGTACTTGCATTAGTTTGACAGGAGTAAGAACACTTAGGTTGATGTGTAACATGATACAAAAGATACAGAGATAAACCAATGAGTGTAGAGCAAAGTCACAACTTTTTTTCAATGCAAAATAAGAGATCAAGGATAAGCAGAACCCTCATGCTTTCATTTGGACTGTAGGAAAGAAGTGGCCCCTTAGGCCGAGAAAGGATTGAGACCAAAGAGTGCCCGCTCTTCTCTCTTTTGTTTCCGCTCCTGGTGGTTGAGTAGGGGTTTTAGGAGAAAGCGTAAGCGCAGCGCTTGAATCTCTTGTCGGTATGGCTACTAGTCTTGGACTGAAAGAACTCGGCGACTAGACAGCTCGCTGGACTGGAAAGGAGAAAGCCAAAACTCTAGTGGCCACAAGGCAAGAATCATCGAATCATAGCCTAGTTCCTTCGTACCTGAGGGATGAGACTTGCCAACGATGAGACTGTCACTACTTGAGAATATGCTCAACAATCAAAACTTGACCCGATTTGAGATGGGGTCCGTTTTTGGATATACATACATTTTCACAAATAAACTGTCCAAGACTAATTATTGTGGATCTTTCTTCAAAATAATTATGATAATAATTATGATGGAGAAAATACCAATTCAAATTGAATGAATTCAAAACGATGTTACTGCATGAATCGGGATTCAAAATTCTCCCATTTTCATCCATTAAATAATAGTTAATTACTTGAAAAGTCTGTTTTAAATTTTCAAAGAGCCGTATCAGTGAGCGGGGGCAAATGAAATGAAAAACAAATTTCATAACTTTCTTTTCATAGTAATAAAATCCTCAACTGAAATGCCCATACCCTGATTCGGGTTTTATTGAACGAAACCTCATTTCCAACAATGGCATAGGCCGATTTACATTGTTTTTATAAGCAAACTCTGTAGTTGGAAGAACTTATTCCCACTTGCTCGGTCTCTTTGAAAACCAAAAAGAAGAATTTTTTCGAGGGGGAAATCGGAGATATTTTGTTCCACCACAGAGAATTATTTGATTCTTCCATTTCAAAGAAGTTTCATGATAAAAAAAAAAAGGAATTCGCGGGTTACTGTTCATTCTCTCCCAACTGGGCGAGAACTTCACTGTAGCTCAGCTTCTGGTTCTTGAGCTACTGCGATCCATCCGGCCATCCTTTGGACGCAATTTTCGGTGGGAAGACTCGTCTCTACCCTCCTCAAAGCCTGTCCGAAGCGATTCATCCGGTTTGGCCCCAATCAACGAATCTCAGTGGTCGTGGTTAGGGTTCTGGTGCGACTCCGGTCTGCTTCTGGTGTTTGAGCTGGTTCGAGATCCTCAGCCCGCCATTAATAGAGATCCTTGGAGGTAAGCCTTCACCTCTTCCCTCCTTGAAACCCCCCGAAGCTTTGCTCTTGCTATGGCATATATATTGAGCTATCGTTGAGCTGCTTCGGCTTGGGCGAGTGCTCTGTTTAGATCGGTAGTGAAGTAATGGCATCATCTAGTAATCCAATGGGGTGGGGGAAAGACAAGATGCAAACTACCACTGGGCGTAGTCGTAGCCGTGCTAGGTATGCCTCTCGAGGCCGGGAGGAAAGACGTGGGAATGACTTGAACAGGGCTCGGTCCAAAGCCCCTCAGACCCGTTCATGGGTTAATGTTGCTAGTCTGTCTGCCAAGGGCTATGAATTAGGCTTCGCACCCCCTGTATCTATGGGAAAGAAGTCTGTTGTGCGGTTATCAGATAATGCAAGGTATGCAGGGGATCCCAAATGGAACAATTGCTTGGTCGGCTACTTTGTGGGAAAAATGTGCCATTTAAAATCACTGAAACAGCCTTGAAACAAACTTGGGGCTCTCATCTTTCAGAAGTCTTAGCAAATGATGATGGATTTTACTTCTTTATCATCCCGGACAACGAATTTAAGAGGAAAATCCTGGATGAAGGCCACATAACAGTGGCCAGAATCCCTTTGGTTCTGAAGCAGTGGCACAAGGATATGGAATTGAAGAAAGATCTCCAATCGTCGGTCCCGGTCTGGATACGCTTGAAAAATATCCCATTTGCATATTGGTCGGCCCCAGGCATTAGTGAAATTGCTAGTGCAGTGGGGAGGCCTCTTTATGTGGATCCTTTGACCGAAAAAATGAAACGCCTATCATTTGCCAGAGTTTGTGTAGAGATATCGGCAAAGCTGGAAAGGTGCGAGGAAGTTGAAGTATGGGTGGATGAGAAGGTTTTCTCTGTTCAGGTCCTTTATGAATGGAGACCAAATTCGTGTATGAAGTGTTGTGCATTTGGCCATAACTGCTTGGACAAGGTGAGCCCCAAGCAAACCCCTGTAACCGCGGAACCCTCTACTGTTGCTGCAGGGCCTATTATACCTCATGTGAATGAGAATTCGGATGATAAACTTAATGGTTGGAAACAAGTAACAAACAGGAAGATGAAACATCAGCCGGAACAAAAGGTGGACTCCACTCCTCCAATTTCGACTCTGAAAACTAAGTTATATACTGATCTTCCCCCATCCTCCTCGGCAAATGATGATCAGAATGAGCAAAGCAGGTTGGATGCGACAAATGCAGCTCCGTCAATGGCCCTAGTGGTGCCGAAGTCTGGAGATGCCATGGCAATAATTCCATCTTCTGAGGAAGATTCGGAAGAGGAAGTGAATGCGGTTAGTAGTAATAGTGATGAGGAAGAAGACCTGAATCCTGCTAAGCCGAGTCAAGATTCTGACTTGAATGCTCCCTCTAGCCAGCAAAATGTCCCTAAATCTGCAGTGGTTACTCCCTCAAATGTTGGCCAAAAAGGAAACGCAAAGGGCACACCTTCTAATGCCTCTCGCAAAGGGACGAATAGGAGGAAGCCACCCAGACGTTGGTAATACTCCTGTCTGGCTGTTGTTTTTGCTTTTATTTCTATGTTTATCGGTATATGGAATATTAGGGGACTAGGGAACCCCATTAAGCAAGCGGAAATCAGAAATTTTGTTAGGACTAACAATCTCTGCTGTGTGGGAATTGTTGAGACGAAGATCTCCCATGCTGCTTTTAACTCTGTTACTTCGATTCTTCTTCCGGGTTGGAGTTGGTCTAACAACTATAACCACTCTTATAAGGGGAGAATTTGGGTGGGTTGGAACCCCCGAGAGGTTTCGTTTTTGGTTAATGCCTCCTCGGTTCAAGCTATTCATGGTAGCCTTACATGGCTTGCCTCTAGAAAATCCTTATTTCTTTCGGTTATCTATGCGGAGCACAGGCTTTGTGTTGAGACGGCTATTATGGGAAGATCTTATCCATACCGGTGGCCTTCTTTCTTCTTCGCCGTGGATCATTGCTGGTGACTTTAATGCTATTCGGGATCCCTCGGATAGGATTGGTGGTTCTAGTGCTTGGATCCCCGCTTTTGATGAGTTTAGAGATTGCCTTGTTCAGTCTGGTTTGGATGATCTTCGGTACACTGGGTATAGGTATACTTGGACTACTTTTTCAAGGTCCAACCGAAAGCAAAGGAAAATTGATAGGGTATTGGTTAATGGCCAATGGAATGCTGAATTCTCCTTCTCGAAAGCCTCTTTTTTAGCTCCGGGCATCTCGGACCACACTCCGATGGTGGTTAAAATTATGCCTATCCCCAAGTCTTCTAAGCCGTTTAAGTTCTTTAACTACTGGATGACTCATCCGGATTTTACCAGGCTGGTTTCGGAAGCGTGGGCCTCTTCTTTCTATGGATCGCCAATGTTTATTCTCTACGCTAAGCTCCGCTTCCTCAAAAGCAAACTCAAGCAGCTTAATAGGGAATCGTTTTCGGAGATATCTTTGAGAACTGAGGAGGCTAGACGAACTCTTCAACTTACTCAAGATGCTATTCAAGATGATCCTATGAATCCTTTCCTTGTTGAAACTGAAAAGCAACAGATTCAAGCATTTTCAGCTTTAAGGCTCCAAGAGGAATCGTTTTATAGGCAAAAGTCTAGAGTCCGGTGGTTGAAAGACGGGGACCTAAATACTAAATTTTTTCACCAAGTCGTGAACAGGAGGTACCTTCAAAATAGAATCATCTCCTTAACCAATGGGGATGTCACCACCTCCGACCCGGCGGAAGTTCAAAAGATGTTCGTCGATCACTTTCGTGATCTTTTGGCTGCTCCCCCTTCTTTGTCTTGTCCAGTGAAGGAGGAGATTCAAGCTGTTCTTAATCACTCCCTGGATGCGGAACAGGTTTGTTTTCTATCTAGGCCTATTATGGATATGGAAATCAAGGAAACTCTTTTCTCTCTTGCGGTAGGAAAAGCCCCTGGTCCTGATGGATTTAATGTTGAATTTTTCAAGCATTCTTGGGATATTGTTGGTACTTCGGTAATATCAGCAGTTAGGGATTTCTTTGAAACGGGCGAGCTACTGAAACAAATTAATGCTACCATTCTTGTTTTAGTGCCAAAATCCCTAATGCTTCAACTGTCCATGACTTTCGGCCAATTGCTTGTTGCAACACTATATATAAATGCATCACTAAGCTCATTGCAAACCGGATGACTCATGTGCTGCCTAGCATCATTAGTTCGACCCAAAATGCTTTCGTCAAGGGGAGACACATTAGTGATAATATTTTGCTAGCCCAAGAACTTTTCAGTGGCTTCCACCATGACCCTATCGGGCCAAATGTGCTATTAAAGTGGACTTTCGGAAAGCATATGACACGGTGAGATGGGATTTCATTGAAGTATGCATGCAGGCTTTCGGTTTCCCTCAGAGTTTTATTGATCGAATTATGGTTTGCATAAAAACCCCTAAATTTTCCATATCCTTGAATGGTGACCTCCATGGCTTTTTCGCAAGTGGGAGAGGTATTCGTCAAGGAGATCCAATGTCGCCATATATATTTACCTTAGTAATGGAAGTTTTTACCGGTTTGTTGGATATCCAAACCAGCCACCCCTCGTTTCGGTTTTTTTGGCGGTGTAAATCTTCTAGGCTTTCCCATCTATTTTTTGCTGATGATGTGCTCTTATTCTCGGAAGCAAGCATTGCCTCTGTGGAACTGTTGAAGGCTGGGATTGACTCCTTTTCTAATTGGAGTGGTTTGGCACCGAACGTGAGCAAGAGTGAGGTATATCTATCCGGTGGATCGCCTACTTTGCGCAATGACATCTTGAACAAGCTAGGTTTTCAGGTTGGTACCCTTCCCTTTCGGTATCTTGGAGTCCTTGTTATTTCCTCGAGATTAGCAAAGGCGGATTGTGTGGCTTTAGTAAATGCAATTACAGCTCGACTCCAATCTTGGACGCACAGATTTTTGTCGCTTGCCGGTAGAATCCAGCTTATAAAATCGGTTCTCCACTCTATTCAAGTATATTGGGCGAGTGTTTTCTTTTTGCCGTGTGCTGTGCTAGATCGTATTGAAAGAATCTTTCGCCAATTTCTTTGGAAAGGACCAGCTATGGGTCCGGGGGCCAAAGTCTCCGGAGTGATGTATGTTTGCCAAGGAAGGAAGGTGGACTTGGAATTCGGTCGTTAAAGGAGAACAACATAGCCTCGATGCTTAAACACATTTGGATTCTCTTCTCAGATAAAGAATCACTTTGGTGCAAGTGGATTCACTCCATTTTCCTAAACCGCAAGAACTTTTGGGTGGTCCCTATTCCGACTCATTGTTCTTGGGCTTGGAAAAAGCTCCTCCGTCTTCGGGACTTATATCAACAACAGTTTAGATGGAAAATTGGTAATGGTCGAACTGCTTCCTTCTGGTTTGATCCGTGGCACATCAATGGTCCTCTTTATAAGGTATTTTCCGACCAGGATATTTATCATTCGGGCATATCTCGGGTACTTCCGTAGGCGACGCCTTCTCATCTCCGATGGGCTGGGATGTTATTAACATCTTGGCTGGATGGTGGGATCCTCTTCCTACCTTCAACCAGAGTGAAGACCGAATCCAGTGGATTCATCATCCCTCGGGCCACTTCTCTTCAGCCTCTGCTTGGGATCTTTTGAGACCTAGAGGCAACGTTGTCCCTTGGTCTTCTTTCGTTTGGAGTTCTACTATGCCGCCTAGATACCAGACTCATTTGTGGCTTATCACCCGCAAGAGGTTGCCGACCCAGGTTCTACTTGCTTCGGTTGGTAGGCTCTCTTCAGTTACTTGTCCCTTCTGTTCATGCAGGCCGGATTCAGCAGATCACTTATTTTTTGCTTGTCATGTCCCTGGTAATCTAGCTGCCTATTGGGCGGTTAAATTTAATATTTCTTGGCGCAACAAATTGTGGCTTGAGAACTTGGACTGGGCGGCTAGACGCTTCTTGGGCAAAAACTTCTATGATGTGTTGGCCCGGTTTAGTTATGGAGCTCTTTGCTATATTATTTGGAAGGAGCGTAACAATATCATCTTCCGTAATCAGACTCTATCCATCCCGGCAATGAGGATACATCTCCATAAAGCAGTTAAGGATAAATCGTTGACCCTGAAGAATGTTGTGGATAATCCTAAGAACAGAAGGTTACAACGAAGCTGGGACTTGAGTCCGTCTATCTTTCATTGATAGAGGGTTTTTAGTTTTGGCTTGGTCTTTTGTTTCTTAGTTCAGTTTATTTTTTGGAACTTGGCACCCTTACACTCTCCCGCGAATTAGGTCCTTTTGAGTGTTCGTTTTGGTGGTGCCAGGCTTTTCTTGTACTTTGTGCAAAGTTTTATCAATACAAATCTTACCTTACCAAAAAAAAAAAAAAAAAAAAAAAGTTTCATGATACATCAGAACAATCATTTCAAG
Source organism: Eucalyptus brandiana (assembly GCA_014182725.1). Lineage (NCBI taxonomy): Eukaryota > Viridiplantae > Streptophyta > Magnoliopsida > Myrtales > Myrtaceae > Eucalyptus > Eucalyptus brandiana. The sequence goes on along the minus strand of CM024670.1, from coordinate 50,959,972 downwards.
GATTTAATGATTCCTAAAAGTGGATTCATACTTTTTTTTAATTAAAATTAAAAAAAATGCCTTCATGTCCGAATAAAGTAAGAATAAAGGGGTGTAAATAAGTCATCTCGAATCAATGGATTCATTGTAAAATCCCTCTATGATATAATGCATTTTTATTACAATTTTTTTGGCTGATTGTGACATCCAGATTTTTGGGTTCTAATTTCGACTGGATAAATAGGGCCGTTTTCGTTCAATTGAAGCCATGGATTGTGAAATTGCGATGCAAGTGGGCTACATTGGTAATTGGAATGATGAGGTGTTGAATAAATTAATGGGGGTCAATTTGATTTAATTCAAGAGGAATTAAGGCCCAATTCAAAAGAAAACCTAGCAAAATTCGTATGCCACACTTACCCCTATATTTTGGCCTACCTAAATGCTTCTAGAAGGGGCAAATTTGTCAAGAAATGGTGGGTGGAAGGTGACATCACATAATGTCATGGTGGCCCATGTGTGATGACCTAAGAGAGAGAGTGTGTGAGAGGAAGAGGGGAAATTGAATTTTTCTTCCTCCCCTCTCTCCTCCATCGACGGATCCTCCCCCATCTTCTTCTTTTTCTTCAAAACTCCATGGGAGCCGAAGACCAGCAAAGCCCGAGCTACCATCGCCGCCTCTAGCCGCCGTCGTCGCACGCCCGCAAGCCACCAGAGTTGCTCGCACGCACCCAAGCTCGCCGTCGAGCTACCGTCCGCACGCCTCCGCCCCTCTCCTCCCTCTGGTTCGAACAGAACCGAATAGCAGAAGCAGAAGCAAGTCCAGCGTCGCCGGAAGGAGCCGCGACTAGCTGCTTAGACGCCGTCGCACCGGAGCTGCCGCACCGCCGCCCCGTCTGCTTCGCGCTCGCATGCTCAAACGCCGTTCGCCTCGTCCAGTCGAGCTACCGCCTCTGTCCAGCCTCTGTTTTACCTCTGGTCGGTCTCGTTCGGCCACCTCAGGCAGCCGCCCGACCACCTCCGACCACCGTCGACCTCGCCGGAGCTCCGCCTCGCCCTCAACCACCCTTGGCCGCCTCAACTAGCCCCGAATCTGCCCCGACCAGCAGCGATCAGAGGGTTGCAGAAATGGGTATGACAGTCGGGTTTTGGCCCGTTTTGGCCGCCTTCCCGAGCCCGGATGCTCGGCCCGCTTTGAGGAAAGTCGATCCTCTCGTCGAGCTCGTCGTTTTGTGTGAGTTTTACTCACTAATGCCTTCTTAGTGCGCTAATTATACTTAAAGGTTGATTAGTATTAATTAAGTGTAATTAGGTTGTTAGATTAGAATTGATTAGTGATTATTAGTTAATTGCTTTGCATATTAGTTGTGTGATTAGTGTAATTAGATAAAGAATTGTCTGTAGTATTTATTGGATGCTTCTTGGGATTTTTCCCGTCCCTTATCGAGTGTTAATTAGGCGATTCGGGCTTAATTGGAATTTTTAGGAATTAAATATTAATTTTTTAAATTAATTATTTATTTATTTATTTCCCAGAAAGTCAACTGGGATGGCTAGTGACCGGGATTTTATGCTGATGATCGTGGCGCAGTCCGTTTATTTAATTGAGCTTCATATTATGCTAAATTGGAATTATTATGTTTATTTATTAATTTTTGAAATTAATTATTTAATTATTTATTTTCCGGAAATTCAACTGGGATGGTTAGTGACCGGAATTTCGTGCTAATTGTCATGGAGCAATCCATTTATTTATTTAAGCTTTAATTCGTGTCGAATTGATTTAATGGTGCATTTTTTAGTTATGTTATTAAATAATGAAATTTTGGCCTTATGATTGAAAATTGGTTGAGTATCAGTTGTCAGTATCGAAAGTGCGTTGGTAAATCACCTGGAGAATGCACGTGGCCCAGTGAATTGGAATGTCACTTGGAAAAGACATGTGGCTCGGTGATTAGATAGGTCATCTTGGCGAAAAAGGTAGCCTTAGAGAATGCACGTGGCTCGGAGACTCGGTATGTCTTCCTGGAGAATGCACATGGCTCAGTGATAGAGTATGGCATTATAAAAAGGGTCGGGTGGGACCATAAAGCCACTAAATCTTGAAAATGTCGTGTGGGACCATAAAGCCACTAAATCTTGGAAAGGTCGGGTGGGACTGTAAAGCCACTAAATCTTGGAAGGGTCGGGTGGGACCGTAAAGCCACTAAATCTTGAGAGGGTCGGGTGGGACCATAAAGCCACTAAATCTTGAAAAGGTCGGGTGGGACCGTAAAGCCACTAAATCTTGGAAAGGTCGAGTGGAACTGTAAAGCCACTAGATCTTGAGAGGGTCGGGTGGGACCGTAAAGCCACTAAATCTAAAGAATTACTTGGTGTTGGATGAATGACCTAGAAATGGTCCGACTGACTTGTAATCGACTAGGTCGATTGATCGATGATTCGATCTGAGTGTGACTTGATGTGATTCATTGCCTTGGTTTGATGTTGTGAATTGAATGATTGAATAGAGATGACCGTGAGTGGTCTTCTTGGTGTGTAATCGACTAGGTCGATTAGATCGATGCTTCGATCTATAATATGATTTCTTGGTGCCTATATGATCTGTGCTAATATGCAGGTGGAATCTGAGGTCAAGGTAAGTCCTCTGACTCATGTTGTGCATAGGCAGCCCTAAGGTGTATTAGTTTACTAATCGGGTCTTAGGGGGTAGAACTTGCTGAGACGTTGTCTCAGTGGTTATTGAATAACCATTTCAGGGCCTGGATGAGGAGCCTAAGGAGCATGAATCTGATGAGGAGATCCTTGTTGAGGAAACTGAAGAGCAGTACGTGGAGGAGGACCCCGAGGATAACCTCGAGTACGACCCGGATGAGGATTGAGATCCCGTCCTATCTTGTCAAACCTTGTGTGCATGTGAATAGATGTTAGACCTAAAGTATATATATGTACATAAGGATGTGGTTTTCAGGTTCAGGTTTCTAGTCTTACTTGTATATCCGATTGCTTTATTGTCTGGGGATTTTTATGACTGTTTCCGCACGTGCTATTAAAAAGGACAGGGTCGGCGATATGTAGTCCTGGGAATATCGCATAATAAAATCGACTAAGCGTGAAGGATGGTCACGTGACCAAGAGTCGGGGCGTGACACTGATGATAGATAAAGGGATTAAATGGTATAATTCTTTTGTTTTGTTGGTGAATGGGACTTCTTCTGGGACATACAATGCATTACAGACGTATGATCATTACGCTTCAACCGGGTTATTCTATTCCACCTCTTCGAAAGAAAAGAACTTCAATCAAAATACTTAATATTAATAGCATGGCAATACATTTATACAAAACTTCTACCCCGAGCACACGCAATGGAGCCGTAGACAGTCAAGTGAAATCCAATACACGAAATAATTTGATCTATGGACAGCATCGTTGTAGTAAAGGTCGTAATGCCAGAGGAATCATTACCGCAGGGCATAGAGGGGGAGGTCATAAGCGTCTATACCGTAAAATCAATTTTCGATGGAATGAAAAAGACATATATGGTAGAATCGTAAGCATAGAATACGACCTTACCCGACAAGGAATTTCGCTACCTTAGGACCATTATAGTTACGGCCGCCGTTCACCAGGGCTTTGGTCGCCGGCTCCCCTGTCATCAGGTCACCGACTTCCTTGACCTTCCAGCATTGGGTAGACGTCAGCCCCCATACATGGTCTTAAGACTTTGCGGAGACCTGTGTTTTTGGTAAATAGTCGCCCGGGCTTGGTCACTGCGACCCCCTTTGTGAGGAGGCACCCCTTCTCCCGAGAATTTCAATTAGGATTATCAGAAAAATAAAACTTTCAATCTAACAAATACTGAATATGGTTATCATGGCACAAGATAAAAGATACTTATAGCAGCAGTCTTATTAATGATTGATATACCCTAACACAGATCTCTTTTGCATGTGCTTGGATGTTCTGCATAAGTAAAACTAAGCATGGTATTATCTGCATCATTACACGTCAATTTTGCAGGGATAAGATAAGCATGTTAAGGTACTTGACCATAATACATAGTAACATCACAATCAACCACAAAATCTGGAATTTTTTCAGGTGTGAGCAATTGGTACTTTAACAATTGATTAGGACAAAGAAAGACCATTCTCATTCTTATAGGGTCTTTCTATGAATGAGGCAGTACAACATCATGCAAAAGTGAGCATTAGCAGGAATGGTGAAGGATTGGCGAGTAGTCGCACCCTTTAGTAACTAGAGAGAGAGAGAGAGATAGATGATAAAACATACCTGGGAACAATCACGAGAATGCATAGGTTGAAAAGAATGTATGTCAACTCCATCGAGAACAATCTGCTCGAGCTTCTAAAAAAATGAAACCAAGAAGAGCATTGAGATTTGGTCCTAATAATCAATTCTAAATAACACATAAAGGATAATATGCCCATCCCTATTTAAACAACATAGGAGCAGAAAGGCCAGATTGACTGTGACATTAAAAACTCAAGCATTATAGGAAGAACAGGGACACAGGTTGAAAAAAGTCACGCCTAACAAAGTTGACTTCTAATGATGCCATAGAACTTCATGCCAGCAAGATAATTTATACTACCGTGATAAAGATTTTTGTTACTTAGTATAACCCCAGAAAGACCCCAAAAAGCACAAAATAACAAAAAAAAACAAGGGGACCTGTGGATGGCTGTGATGCGGCGGCGGGAGCTTGGGGATATCATATTCCACTACGCAAACAGTTGCGGCGGGGGCTCTTTCTCTTTGGGAATATGCGAGAATCGATGCCATCAACCTATCAGCATGGTCTTTTGGGATTGTCGAGGACAACTAGTCTAGCTGGGCAGAATTCGACCTTCATTGGTTTTGCAATTTGATAGGGATCTTCTTAAACATTTTGGCTTAGGCTACCAAAATCACGATGGTTTGTGATGTATTTATATGTTAATGGGATTAACTGAGTCGATTTGCCCTCTTAAGTTACGGGACCCTAAATTTTCTTTAACAAAGTCTTTGGATACTTAGACATTAATTAAAGAAGATAAGACAAGAGAATGATCATTGAGTTTTTGCATATCTAGTATGATTTATTCGTCAATACATGAAAGATCTCTAAGTAGAAACAGTTTCTTTATTATTGGAATAGAATGAAGTTGGATTGCACACAAACTAGCTTTCCTATATGCTCATTTCTTTTTATTGGAGATACCACAGTGATATAATTGGACAACAACTTCACTGGTTGCTTTATATATAAAGTTTGTCATGTTTGGGAGGCTAAAGATGTCCTTGGGGACCATCCTCGCTTTACATTTTGAAGATAAGCACATCATGATTCACAATCATAAGAAAAATCTAAGTTCCTGTGGCAGCAAATTACACTTCTAATTTGGTTTGCTCTCCAATTTGCATTAGCATTGTAGACTAGATGTGCATCGGAAGATTCAGTGTGGAAGAGAGATTATTTCGAGAAGGCAAACGGGGGATTGTATTTTTTGTTGGCAATTTGGTTGCAGTTTAGCTACCTACTTTGGCAATTTGGTTTGCTCTCCAGATCACCAGATCACGTGACTTTCGAGGTCAAAGGCCACGGGCATTCGTGCTACCTTTGAGCTTGTGGCCATGGCCTTGAGTGCCACGTTCAAGCTCTAACAGTTAACATCGGTGTGGTGGAAGATAGAGGGATGGGGAGAAAAATGGGGTTTGGGGTGGTGTGAGGTGGGGGGTTGTTAATCTCTTTTTCTTTGGGTCTAAGGGTTTGTTTGTCTTTTCAATTGGGGTCTTTCTCTCAAAATGCATATTGTGCATTCTCCAAAGTGGGGATGGTTTTTCCAACGTTCTCTATATTTTTGTGAAAAAAAGGGCATGATACCTTACTTATACATTATCTAATATAATAATTCTCTTTTGCATGTTAAACTTGCTTTTACATATTTCAGGTAATCTATAAGGTCGATGTTATATGATGCGTAGCTTTATCACAATCCCTCCTCTGGAGCTAAGCTCCTAGCATAATGTTAGAATGTCATTCCGTGCAGATAGGACTAGCAAAAGTAGTCATGAAAATGCAAGTTTGACCGTGAATTCAACTATCCCATGAGACACTCCAGCATAAGTGAACCTTCATTAAAGTTAGAAATCGATGTCCTAACCAAATTGCAGATGAGCCATTAACTTATGACTCTGATGAACATGTAGTCCGTCATGTTATATTCTCAAGCAAGATGAGTTTTATGTCTTAGACAATTTCCAAAGGGACCGAGTGATATACAGAGATGAAAATTTTCATTCGGAAATGAAAGCAAATGTGCTACGGCAAAAATAACAAAAGTGTGAAGAGACAGCTGTGTTTTTCTAGTATTGTTTATTGTCACTAATAGCCTGATCACCTAACCAAATAGAGATGAGCTAGCAACTACATAAAAACCACCTTCGTGAAAGAGCGAAGGATCACACCATGTATTGTCTTCAAGGAAATTAGAACAAGACCTTATTCAATTGTGAAGGTGAAAACTTACATTAACGTAATGCTGATCAAGGACAATAACAAATGATAGGAAAAAAACCCAATCCTCCCATTACTCGGAAATGTAGAATGAGAGAACCTAAATTGTTCGGCCACTAGACAATTTTTGCAAACCATCTTGCACAAAATAGTAGCATGTGATGAACAAGCTACGACATGTGGTGATAACCAGTTCCACATAATGAAACCATCCCTACCGCCATTAGGGGTTGATGAACAGAACAACCGGAATTACCAGTAAAACAGTCGTGTATGACACTCCGAAGCTGATATAGAATGTCTCTCTGTCTATGAAACCATCTTCTTTAGCTTTCCTACATGATTTTCTTGCCGAGCAATTAACGTTAATGGTTGTCGAACAGTCATTACTCAACGGTAGTCCACACAAAAGATGGTTTCCGTAGTAACTGCTTTGATTGAATGACCCGAGCTGATTTTTGTTTGGTATGGCTCTTGACAAGTCGTTGTAAGACACATTGAAGACTCCAAGAAAATTCAACCGAGTGAGCTCTTCAGGGATAGAACCAATCAAGTGGTTGTAGGAAAGGTCAATACTCTCTATATTTGTAAGTTTCGACAATGACATTGGTATATGCCCTATAAGCTTGTTGTGTGACATATTCAACACAAACATGTCTTGTGAGATTGCAATCTCCGGTGAAATCTCCCCGTTGAAATTGTTGCAAGAAAAATCTAGTCTTATCATGTTAAGGAGTGCGTAGCCTTTATAAGCATCAAACCTTCTTTTTGTTGTGAACCCAACAATATGCGGAACATGTGATACTTGGTCTACCAAAAGTTTATCGTGGTAGGACATGGTCTGGCTTCTAATTGTCCTCACATAAGACCTAGGTGACAATAATTGACCTCCATATCCAGAAAGCGGCATTGAAGCTACCTTATTGGCATATCCTGTAGAGGAGAAATTCATGGGTCCTAAGCAAATAGGTAATGGACCAAACAAATTGTTTTCAAAAAGATTGATCATACTTAAGCTTTTCAATCTACACAATTGCTTGGGAAATGTTCCATAGAAGCTATTACCTCCCAGTAAAAGAATGCTCAATTGAGAGAGGTTACCTAGCCAATAGGTATGCTTATGAAGAACTTATTTTCACTTAGATCCAAGGTCACCAAATTAGAGCAGTTAGGGAGCACATGCATGATTGAACCATTCAATTTGTTCCCATTCAGATGGATGTGACTCAACTCGAGTGCTATGAAAGATGATGCCAATGAACCAAAGAGATTGTTGTCAGACAAAGCCAAATACTCGAGCCGAGGAAGATTAAAGAGTTCTTGAGGGATGAGGCCATTTAACTGATTTTTGGACAAGTCAAGGAGCACAAGCGATGACATGTTTGCAATCAATCTGGGAAGCTTACCAATGAAAAAGTTGTTGCTAACGTCCACTATGTACGGATATACGGATGATGAAAGAAAAGAGAGATCTCCAATAAACATGTTGTGCTGCAGGTGTAACCAATTTAGGTTCATGGTGTTGTTGGAAAACACGATTTCTCCTTGCAAGTTGTTATATGCTACGTTGAGTTTTTCCAATGATGAGTTGCTATCTAGTAACTGGATAGGTAGTTCCCCGGAGAAATTGTTGAGGGAATGGTCTAAGATTGATAGGGATTTTATACTACCCAGTTCAAATGGAATATTCCCTTCCAATCTATTGGCTGATAGATTAAGGTAGTATAGATGTGGAACGTTTAGACAAAATTTGGTCGTTAGCTCTCCTTTCATGTCGTTGTTGGACATGTCCATGATCCAAAGATTACGAAGGGTCATCGATGGAACCTCAAGTGTCACAAATAAGTTATTTGCCATAAAAAGATTTTCCAACTTAGTGTTGTTTTCAAACAACGAAGCTGGAAAGAGACCCAAAATGTCATTCGAGGAGAGATCAATGGTTCTCAGGTCATATTGATGATTGAGAAAGCCAAGAGAAGTCACTTTGAATCTTTTCAATAGACTATCTGACATACTAAAATCCTTCAATTGGAACCTCGGGATCGAAAACGCAACTTTGGAATCAATTGTTAGTTTGTTGTCATCAAGCAAGAGGACCTTAAGTCTTGAATAGTTTGCAAGTGGGCTGAGTGATGAGGGGATATCGAAATAATTACCCGAAATGGAAAGCAATTTGAGTGAGGTAAGACTAGTGAGGGGAGTTGAGGCGACATTATCTGTGAATTCATTGTCTTCAAGAAATAGAACCCGGATAGATGTCATGTTTCACCAGCATGTAGGAAGCTTGCTGGTAATTCGGTTCATGCTAAGATCCAACTCTTCTAGTTTTACAAGGTTACACAAGCCTGTTATTGATATCACAAGTCAATTCAATTACAATGTTAGATATCGAAACATATAACAAAGACACTCATGTACATGAAGGATTCATTTTATATCCAAGTTTTACACTGAGATTAGGACTTACTCTGATATGATAGTTTACCACTAAGACCGGTGCTGTATGAGGACAACAATTTAAGAGATGTCAAAGGACCAAGGCTGGAAAGGATTCCCATGGTGGTGTTCAATGAAGAATAATCCAAGATGAGCTGTTCCAACTTACTGAAGTTATGGAAATCTTCCCAGAAAACAAAAGATTATTGAACATCAAATTTCCTTACACAGACATAATCAAGAAATATCATGAGTGAATGGAACATTTTTAATAAAAACTTAGGCTCTGTTTGTTTCGCGGAAAATATGACGTTTCCGGAAAATGTTTTCCAAGAAGTCATTTTTCTAAAAAAATGACAATATTTTCTGATGTCAGGCTAAAATCTAAAAATAAACTAGAAAATATTTTCCATCGTATGGTATGGAACATCTTATTTGATTTTCATCCGTGTACTCCTTTCAATAATATTTTATTTTTATTCTAAAAAGAAATTTTAATTATTTTTTTCTTTTTTCTTTTTTCCTTCTTGTTCGGTTGATCACTAGCCACAGGTAACGTCAAGATTGCCCGAGGTAGAAGAGCTTGAGCCTTGTTAGATTGGCAAAGCCTCTGCGTTTGGCAAGCTTGTCCTTTGCTCGTGGTCAGTCGTCGCCAATTGTCATAGTCGGCGATCGAATGAGGAAGAAGGAAAAATAATAAGAAGGAAAAAAGAAAGAAAGAAATTAAATATTTGATTTTTTAAAAATGAAAACAAGAAAAAAATAATTAAAAAGAGTGCATGGAAGAAAATAGGTTTAGGTGAAAGAAAGAGAATGGAAAATGATTTCCTCATTTTCCCCACTTTTGAAAATGCCTTTTCCTTTGTAGGAAAATATTTTCCTTCACTTATTTATTTTCCATAACCTAAATGCTAGAAAATCTGAAAAACATTTTCTTGAAAATTGTTTTCCGCAAAACGAACAGAGCGTTATTATGAGCATACATTTACTAATGGGTTTGACTAACCTTGAGTAGCAATCGTTCCTTCTATTGTATTATACTGGAGAGAAAGGATCTTGAGGGATGATAGTGCCCCTAATGCTCGCACGACGGTCCCCACATCCTTCAAGTGGACACCATCCAAGTAGAGGTTCTCTAAGTGGCTCAAGTTTTTTATGCCTACCAGTAAAATTCCAAGAAAATAACTTGCTTGGCAATAAAGTTGTGAAAGCATCCATGCGGATGCTTCGGGATAGGAATCTTTTGAATCGGGCAACATTTCTATATGGAAAGAGAAGGGGGTCCCAATTTAAGACTTCTATATTCTCAATATGACGCACATGTAAGGCTATGAAAGATACTGCATGAAAACTGAAACAATACCTTAAACCGTAGTTGCTGCATTACAGCTTATTTCTAGCTCCTTTAAATTATTGAAACAACCTAATTTATCCATGAACCTTGCTAACTTAAGTCAAATGTTGTTTTGGAGAATAGACACATGAGAGTCGGAATTGTACCGCGAACGGGTCAAATAGAATTATCCAAAGAAAATAATGAAAACACCCACGCGTATGTCTGGGAATAGGAATCCTTTCAATCAACAACATTTCTATATGGAAAGAGAAGGGATGACTTCTATATTCTTAATATGAAGCACATGTAAAGGTATTAAAGAGCATGCATGAATCGTAGTCTAGTTAGTTTAATTTATGAATACAAACGAGGATTCTACATGAAACCTGAAACAATACCTTCAGCAATAGTTGCTACATCGACTGGATTATCACTTATGTCTAGCTCCTTTAAATTTTTGAAACCACCTAATTTTATCCATAAAAATTGATAACTCAAGTCAAGGATGGTGATTTTGTATGGAATTATGAACAAATAATAAGCTGGAGAAACTATCACTTACATATGAAGTCCCATTCAAATGTTGTTTTGAAGCATAGACACTTAAGAGTTGGAATTGAACCGTGAACGTGTAAAATAGAATTATCTAGAGTAAATAATGAAAGCACCCACACATATGCCTTGGGATAGGAATCTTTTGAATTGGTAACGTTTCTATATGGAAAGAGAAGGGGGTTGCAATATATGACTTCTTTAGTCTTAATATGAAGCACACATATAGGCATTAAAGAGCATGCCTACATGACTCACAAGATAGTAAATTTAATTTACGAATAAAAATGAGGTTCCTACATGAAAACTAAAACAGTACCTTCAGCAATAGCCACTTTATCAACTGCGTTATCACTTAGGTCCAACTCCATTAAATTGCTAAAACCACCTAATTTATCCATAAACAATATTAACTCATGTCAAGGATGGTGACTTTGTACTGAATTATAAGCAGAGAATAAGTCGGAGAAATTTGTTATTCACATGTAAAGTCCCACTCAAATTATTGCATTCAAGGAACAGATGCTAGAGAGATGGAATTGTACCAAGAATGGATAGAATAGAATGATCCAAAAAGTTATAGCTCGGGTCATGCACCTCTAGTTTGCTCAGCCTTGAAGATAGCAGGTTTGGTTTTGCAAACAAACAATAAAAAGTAGTAAAAGCTGCAAAAATCTATTCAAAGACACGTGCAAATAGATATTGCCATTTGAAGGGGAAATATGTTGTAGACTCGTGAATAAATGATGGCGTGGACATAATCATCTATGATGCAGGAAGTGAGTAAGAACCTAGACGTGATTAACTTATGAGTTCATTAGATAATGAGTATCTCTTTTTTATAGGAAATGGACAAACGGCGAATTTATACCTTCTAGTGCAATCCACCCTCCTAAATAGTTGTAGGACAAGTCAAGGCTCTTGAGTTCTTCAAAGGGAAGAAGTAGAGAAGCATTAAAGTACCAAGTTTTGGAGCCGAAACAGTAATATCTTGAATCGGAGAGCATTAGCCGAGTGATTCGTCCTGTGGTGGGGTTGCACTCAACACGTCCCCAGTTGCAACACTTGACATATGATCCCCCCATGTCCCCTTATATATCAGGTCCAATGTGTCATTGAGCGCTAAGAGGGCAACCCTTTCTTGCTCCTAACACCCACTAGAGCCACATAAACATGCGATACCCCAAACCACCACAAACACCCATTGTGCTTCCTTTTTCATGATTGCAGATTCGAGTGACCAAACTTTATATGGATCGCACTCTGGAGTTAACATCTTTTTTGCAAGTTAGAGCAATTTTATAGGAGTTCAGCGGCGCCTGTGCTTGAGTGTAGAACTTGTGGTCATGGCCAAAGTCTTGGTCATCTTTAGCGATGAATGTAGCTCAGCCACTTTTGGTGACAAGGTTAATTACCGTGCCGGGCAGGGAATGTACGTTATGCAATGGCCATATTTCATTGGTGGAGAATTTTCCGAAAGTCTCTATTGGCATAATTTTTCCACACGGTTAGTCTAGCCTAGTCTAGTCAACTGTTGTCATTTATATGACTAATTCAATCTCAATCCAAAGTAAAGCACAAGCCTTGTGTGATTTACTTGGAACTTTCGGCAAAAAGTGATCTTGACTAGAGGCATCTCAAAAGTAGACATGTTGTAAAAGTAATGCGAAAATTGACAAGATCTTGCTATTAAAACAACACAAAAACATTGAAGAAATAGATCGGGAACAACAAAGATACCATATATTTATGTGATTTGGTCCGAATATGGGTACCTACCCCATGGGAGAGCAAGCGATAAATAATTCACTATAATCAGAGAATTGGAGTTATAATCGCTTACACGCTTGGGTATTTCCCACACCTAGATTAAGACCAAACTCAAAAGTGTTTACAAATCAACAAATTAATTAGATGTAAAGCTCACGGCGCAAATCACCGTGTGTTTAAGCCTATAGCAAAACCCTTTGGACAGCTAATTCAAGAGTGTCCGTACGTTCTTTCTTTTGTTCTTTGTGCGGTGGCTCAATTTCAAAAGGAACCCCCTTTTGGCTTCTTTAGTTTAGGAAACCCAAGAAAGCAAAACCTTGCTTTTAATTTATTTTCTTTTCTCTAACCACTTCCTGAACCCACACGCTTTCTTTTGTACAACCAATAAGGAAATCCCAAGTAGGCAATTAAAGTCCATGGAAAATTTGACCGTAAGAGTTCATTATATTTGTTATTTGGGCCCTTGGCAGCTGTCAATGAAAAAATTTCTCCGTCAATGTTTAACAAGCCGGAGTCTACACGCGCAAACCTCCCAAATTGAACTTGTATCTTTTTCTTACCCAATGTCCAAGCAATGTCCTCTCAAATCTTTTACATTGAAGGTCTAGATGTAATTGTGAATACATCCAACCAATAAAAGAAACTCTCCAATATATACGCCATAGTAACTGCAGTCCACACAAAAGATGGATTTCGTAGTAACTGCTTTCATTGAATGACCTAAACTGATTTTTGCTTGGTATGGCTCCTAACAAGTTGTTGTAAGACACATTGAAGACTTCCAAGGAATTCAACTGAGTAAGCCCTTCGAGGATAGAACCAATCAAGTTGTTGTAGGAAAGATCAATGCTCTCTATCTTTATGAGATTCAACAATGACATCGGTATATGTCTTGTAAGCTTGTTGTGCGACAGATTTAGCACAAGCATGTCCTGTGAGATTGCAATCTCTAGTGGGATCTCCCCGCTGAAATGGTTTGTTGACACCAAAATTTTGGTGATCTGGTTATTTATTTATTGCATAGAAAATTATGAGTCAATCTTATCCCTGAAAAAAAAATTAATTGTACAGCATATAGATTTAGGTGCATTTATTTTTATTTTGCATTTTTTTTGCATTTATTGAACCAGTGACAAATAGGTTCAAATTAGGGGTTCTGAGCTTTAACTTGGCAGGCCAGACTAAGCCGACGGAGCGAGCAAATTGGCCCAAGCCCGTTTTTTTAATGATCAAAAATCAGCTCGTGAGAATAGGAATTTGAAATTTTTCGGGATATCGATTTGGAAAAAATTGAAACCCTAATTGGTGGCCTATAAGTAGGTTTGTTCGCATAGGGTTTGGGGCCGAACAATTGAGTACACGATAAAAATTGAGAAAACACGAGTGAGAAATTTAGAGGAAAAGGCGGATCTTGAGGAAGATCGATAACGAAGAGCTCTGCCTTCGGTAATTCAAGGGGACTCCTTCGACGTCAGAGATCTCCGTGCACGTCCGTGGCACCTTCTCGGTGATGCTATTGCGTTCGTTGAAGGACGCCTAGCATCAATTGCCCGCTGTTCCAGTTGCTCTACCACGCCAGGTGTCCTGTTGTGTCCGTGAGCTGCGCCCTCAGCTTCTCCAGCAAACACTTGGACCTTCAAACGTCAACCTGTCCCCGCTGTTCTGCCACGCCGGGTGTTCCATTGCCATCCCACCGTGTCCCAACTTCCACCAGCGTCCAGGTGTTCTTCAAAGTGGGCCTGAACAGCGTCGCCAGCATCTATCCATTGGTGTGGATGCGACTGAGGGTTCCTCAATCCTGAGTGGCGCCCAGATTAATCCTAGTTCAACACTTGTGATGCCCGCCGGTCTTGCTGCATCAACATTATTGCTCATTGTTCAGTCCACAGATTGTTTCCGCCCAATCAGCCTCACCATTCTGGCCTCAATACCGTGACCAGTTCTCAGCACCGACAATTACCCAGCGACGCCGGCAAGCAGCCTCCCGATGAATTATTTAAACTTTCGATAGTTTTGCAGATTTCTTGGTGTCCTGAACAATAGCCCATCGAACTCGTCACGACTTTGTTGAGCCACACTGAGATACCGCCACAACCGTTGCCCTAAAGCCGTGCCGTGCCGCACTCACCGTTGGTCCTTTCTACCGATTGGGTTTTTGGAAAAATTCAAATTTAGGTATAGATCTATTTTATTAGGTAGATTTAGTAGATTTAATTTATTTGATAGCTTTACTTTATCTTGTTTTAGTTTTTGAATATTTTGTCTCTTTGTTTGATTTATTTTTCCAATGCATGATTGAAATTCCATGATGTAGCATCCAATTCGCAGCCGCACGAATTTTTTATTCTATCTATAAGGCTTTAGATGGAATAATTATTCACGCAGAGTAAAATTGATATCTTGATCTTTAAGGCTTAACATCAATTTATCAATTTTATTAGTGAAATTATCAAGTTTGAATTTCAATTCGAATGGTAGATAGCATTTTTGATAACTATGGATGGTTTGATGTTTATCTTTTAATTGTTCTATTCATCCCGAAAATACAAAAAAAAAAAAAAATTGCATTCGCATCCCGGTAGATTAGGATTGATTGCATGATAGGTTAGTTAGTCATTTAAAAAAAAAATGCATGCTTATATGATATCTAGGTTAGATGATATCTTTGAATTAAATTGCATATCTAGGATAGGAAATTTACCTATTTCAAATTTTATAATAAAAAAAAAAACAAAAAAAGAAATCATCATGCATATATGATGTAGAATTAGGGCATTCTTTGTATGTCATGGCATATTAGGATAAAATTGCATGTTTCATTTTAAGTTTAGATTGATTTTCTGGATAGATTGCATCTTAGGTTAGAAATAGCTAGGCTAAGATAATATCTTAGTTTAAATTAGGATTTAGTCTAACCTGATCCTTAATATAAGCTGGATAAAATCTTAATCTAGATAGATAATTTTTGCATTTTCCTTAACTTCGAATTTCATGAAAAATACAAAATGAATTGTCTTAGAATAAATTCATTTCATTCTCTAGAATAGATTTCATTTTTAGGATAATAAAAGATCATGTGCACGTCATATAGAATTAGGTTCATGAAATGCACGTCATTTAGTGATTACTGGATTCATTTAATTAATACTTCCTTGCCATTAGAGTTAGGTCATTTGATTAATTAGATTGCACATTAATTATTGCATTTCTTTAGAAATTACCTTTACTTAGGTCATATAGCTTAGGTCATATTGTCATATCATTTCATGTTAGATTAGTAGCATGCATTGCACAAAACATTTTTTCATTCAACAAGAGAAAATCATGAAAAAAATGGAGTGGTTGCATGTTAATTAGAAATCATATCTAGGATTGATGATGTGAATTCTGATCTAACATTGCTTGAGAAATGTTCCATAAAAGCTATTACCTCTCAGTGTGTGACATCCTAATTTTCAGGTTTTGTTTTCGATTGAATTAGTTGGGCTTTTCATCGACGCGCCTATAGTTCTTTTCCCTGAGCTAATTACTCACGAGATAATCTATCAGATGCAACCGTTAAGAAATCTAAACGCAATAAACTTGAGAATTCGACTAGAAAATGACTACTCAACCATACTAATCTATATGGGTCATTATGACACCGTTAAAATCGATTAGAGACGGGAGATAGGTCGATTCAACAAAGGTATATGATTAGTGTGTGAGTGATTCCACCTGATTGCAAAATTTCTATCGAAGGGCACTAAACCGATTTTTCTGTCATTTATGTACCTTGTGCCCGTATTTGAAACATCGAGATTTTCACAACAACCGAGAGTTGCAAATGTGTCGAAGATGTACAATGTGACTTGAAAATAATCGATCACAGGTCAAATGCGCTAAAAATTTCTAAAAGCTACCTAGTAGGTTAGGTCACGTTAAAATCGCATCCGATTGAAATTAACCGTGAAATTAAACTTGATTTCAGAAATTGAAAGTTTTGTCATGTCACGATTCATTTTAGGAACGTTGACTCATTCTCTGAAGATTTTTTGGCAAATCAGGATTTTCGGCGAAAAATTAAATTTAGGCCATTTTGGACTGAGAAAATTATAGAGCCGTTTTTTGTTGCATTTTTGGCCGTCAAGTTGGTTCATTTGATGAGGAAAAATGTGGAATTTGATGTGGGCACCTTGGCTGAATTTTCGGGCATCAATTTGAGCTCAATTGGAGAAGGATTGAAGTGAATTGAAGTGGGAAATGTCCAAATTCGTAGGCCAAGGGGGTGTGCAACATTTGGGGCTTCAATTGAGGCTTGTTGAAAAAGATTGAAGGGTAAATGGCTGTTGTGGATGAGGCTTGGGCTGGTGGGACCTTTGTGATGAGTAGAAGAAACATTTGTGAAGACTTTGTGGCATTAGCGGCCCCCTTTCAACTGCAGCAACCTTCTTCTTCTTCCTTGACCTTGCTTTCTCCATTAGTGTTGTGTTTTGAGCTCAAAAAAATCTAGAGAACCAACCAGCCTTTCCCCTCTGCCCTTCGACTGCCCTTCGCCGCCGCTTGTGCACCCATCGCTGCCACCCAAGCCCCCACACGCTAACCCGCACGTCTGCACATCTTCTGCCTATGTCCGAGGCCTCCAGCCACGTCCCGAGCTGTGGTCATCATCACAAGTCGCCGAGCTCGCCTAGCCACCCGTCCAGCTGCCGAAGCTACTACCGTTGCCCGTTGTAGCCACCGCCACCCATCTCCTTGCCATTCCAACCCATCCAACCGCTTGACCTAGCTCTTCGACCTTTGGACAAAGGCTGACGCTTCAGCTTTGGGCTGAACCTTCAAGGCCCGTTTTGGGCCTCTTTTGGGCCTCGCTTGGTGTCGCCGTAGGCTTGTTTGTCGCTAACCTCCGCATCGTCATCGCCGTGGACTCACCAACCCGCTAAACCAATGAGTTTATTTGCTAAACTCTACTTACGGAGTTAATGACACTTGGTAGGTAATTAGTTTAGACTAAGTATGGATTAAGTGGTTAGTTAATTTAGATTAGTGATTTAATTGCTTATTTATGCATGTTAGGTGGTTAGAATAGATTGATTAGGGGCTAAATAAATTGTGCTACTTATCTAGGTAAGTGCATTATTTTTCTAGGCCCATTTAGGTGGTTAGATTAGCATTTCCAACCTAGGTTAGTATTTATTGGATTTAATTTGCATTATTTAATTATTTTTGTAATTTATTTAATTAATTAATATTTTTCGAAAATTATACTGAGATAGCCGGTGACCGGAATTTCATGATCATTACAGTGGTGTTTTTATTTTATACAATTGAATGTTAATTTGTGCAAATTGAATGGTGATTGTGATTTTTAGTTTTTATTTCAAAATTACGAAATTTTGATAATTAATTAGAAATTACCGGGTGTTAGGTTCTGACACCGAAAATGCTTTTAAAGACTATATAAAATAGTGGGATTTTAAAAATGAAGAATATCAATTTTTCCAGTTCAAATTAACCATGTACCCACACATGATTATTTTACCGTGCTTTTAATACGAAGAAAATGGACCAATGACATTATTTCAATTGGAACATTTGAGTGCAAAGCATGATGTCTTGGCTGGGTTGGGTGAGTGCATGAATGATATGAGAACCCATCACGAGCCTTAAGGGCCGGACGATACTCCTTCGAGAATGCCCCAAGTCAACGGATGCCAGTTGCAGTGGAGGCTGGACTGATGCTCCAATATGAAATGCCATCTAGATGTAGACGTTGTTGTGCTCGATGGTGCGAGACAACACCCAGCTACGCCGAAAAACCGATGACTGTTGAGTCGGTCGTGTCGTTGAGTCGTAATCAATTGGGATGCATGATTGATTGAATTGACGCACTTGATTATGGGACAAATTTGTGTGGCATGGAATGGGATATATCATAATGATTTGGCCTTATAATCAGGACCCCTGTAATTGTTTGGGTTATAAGTTGAGACGTCCCGATTGATGAGTGCTTTTACTGCAATTATATGTGATATGAATTGTACTGACATGCAGGAAGGAACTGAGGCAAGGTAAGTCCTCTGTATTGTGTGATTCGGTCGCTCTAGGCGTATTTCCTTCCTAGTCGGGGTTTAGAAGGTGAACTTGCTAAGACATTATCTCACCCCGTCGTGGGCTCAATCTTTTCAAGTCCTTAGATGACGGTTCCTCCGAAACGTTTTGGTCGGCCACGAGGGTTTAACAAGTGGAGTATTGACGTTCCAGTTCCTAGGAGTCCTTGGCTCCATGAGCTCGTTGTGACCACTATTTGGTCGATGAGGGCCTACCTCAAAGGGTACCTCATCGATACAGAGCATGGTTTTGCCATGGGATTAATAGGTTACTGGAAGGACCCCATTAGGATTGTGATGTCCCCGCCGTTGCGATCAACGCTACTCCGGGTGAGGGTGTGGCAGACCCTGCTGATGGGGTTGTGGAGGACCCGAAGCCCCCAAGCCTATAGAGGTGGAGTCCGAAGGATTAGTGAATGTGTCCGACTAGTTGGTCGTAGGACAGCTTCTTTTTGTAGAGCCAATTTTTTTGTAGACTTTTGCATATAACCTAGTTTGTTTATAAAAGCGTATTTGTTCGTGAAAATTTGTATCCTGCTTTTCTATCCCTTATTTGTGTTGTTTGGAGTTTTGTTTATACACTTTTACATGTGCAATAAAATGAATAAGTCGGCAACGCATCTTGGGATGTCGCAATTTCATCGACCACCGAGGGATGCGCGTGCACTCGAGGTTCGAGACAGTGAAAGTATGCTCAATTGAGAGAGCTTACCTAGCCAATAGGGTATGCTTCCGAAGAACTCATTTTCGCTCAAATCCAGGGTCACCAAATTGGAGCAGTTAGGGAGCACATGCACAATTGAACCATTCAATTTATTCCCATTCAGATGGATGTGATTCAACTCGGGTGCTATGAAAGATGATGCTAATCAACCAGAGAGATTGTTGTTAGACAAAGCCAAATACTCGAGCTAACGAAGATTAAAGAGTTCTTGAGAGATGAGGCCATTTAACTAATTTTTTGACAAGTCAAGGAGCATAAGCGATGACATGTTTGCAATTAATCTGGGAAGCTTACCAATGAAAAAGTTGTTGCTAATGTCCAATAGTAACATATTTACGAGTGATGAAAGAAAAGAGAGATCTCCCTTGAACATGTTGCACTCTAACTGTAGGTATAACCAATTTAGGTTCATGGTGTTGTTGGAAAACACGATTTCTCCTTGCAAGTTGTTATACGCTACGTTGAGTTCATACAACGATGAGTTGCTACCTAGTAACTGGATAGGTAGTTCCTCGAAGAAATTGTTGTGGGAAAGGTCTAAGATTGATAGGGATTTTATCCTACCCAGTTTAGATGGAATATTCCCTTCCAATTTGTTGGCCGATAGATTAAGATGGTACAGATTTGGGATGTTTAAACAAAATTCGGTCGTTAGCTCTCCTCTCATGCCGTTGTTGGACATGTCCATGATCCAAAGATTACGAAGGGTCATCAGTGAAACCTCAAGTGTCGCAAATAAGTTATTTTCCATAAGAAGGTTTTCCAACTTAGCATTGTTTTCCAACAACCAAGCTGGAAAGGAACCCAAAATGTCATTCGAGGAGAGATCAATGGTTCTCATGTCATATTGATGATTGAGAAAGCCAAGAGAAGTCACTTTGAATCCTTTTGATAGACTACTTGACATACTAAAAAATTTCAATTGGAACCTTGGGATTGAAGGCGCAACTTCGGAATCAGTTGTTAATTTATTGTCATCAAGCAAGAGGACCTTAAGTCTTGAATAGTTTGCAAGTGGGCCGAGTGATGAGGGGATATCAAAATAATTACCCGAAATGGAAAGCAATTCGAGTGAGGTAAGACTAGTGAGGGGAGACGAGGCGACGTTGTCTATGAATTCATTGTCTTCAAGAAGTAGAACCCGAATAGATGTCATGTTTCACTAGCATGTAGGAAGCCCGCTAGTAATTCCATTAATGCTAAGATCCAGCTCTTCTAGTTTTACGAGGTTACACAAGCCTGTTATTGATATCACAAGTCAATTCAATTACAATGGTAGATATCGGAACGTATAACAAGGACATACACGTACATGAAGGATTCATTTTATGTCCCAAGTTTACTATGAGAAATCAAGACTTACTCTAATATGATAGTTTGCCATTAAGACCGATGCTATATGAGGACAACAAGCTAAGAGATGTCAAAGGACCAAGGCCGAAAAGGATTCCCACTGTGGCGTTCAACGAAGAATAATCCAAGATGAGTTGTTCCAACTTACTGAAGTTATGGAAATCTTCCCAGAAAACAAAAGATTATTGAACATTAGATTTCCTTACACAGACATAATCAAGAAATGGCACAGAAATATCATGAGTGAATGGAACCATTTTTATAAAAACTTAGGGTCTATTTGTTTCACCGAAAATATGACGTTTGTAGAAAATGTTTTCCAATAATTCATTTTTTTGGAAAATGACTTTTTTTTATATTTGGTAAAATCTGAAAATGAACTAGAAATTATTTTCCACCGTTCAGTATGAAAAATCTAATTTGATTTTCTTTTGTGTACTCCTTTCAATGATGTTTTATTTTTTATTTGAATAATAGAATTTTTAATTTTTTTCTTTTTTTTTTTTTCATTCTTGTCGCTAATCACCGGCCACAGGTGATGTCAAGATTGCTCAAGGCGGACGAGCTTGAGCCTTGTTAGATTGGCGAAGCCTTGACCTTCGGCGAGCTTGTCCCTTGCTTGTGGTCGGTCGCTGCCATCATCATAGCCGACAATCAAATGAGGAAGAAGGAAAAAGAATAAGAAGAAAAAAAGAAAGAAAGAAAAAATAATTAAAATGAGTGCATGGAAGAAAATAGGTTTAGGTGAAAGAAAAAGAGAATGGAAAATGATTTCCTCATTTTCCCCACTTTTGAAAATGACTTTTCCATTGTAGGAAAAAATTTTCCTTCACTTATTTATTTTCCGTAACCTAAACGCGGGAAAATCTAGAAAACATTTTCTTAGAAATTGTTTTCTGCAAAACGAATGGAGCGTTATTATGAGTATACATTTACTAACAGGGTTGACTAACCTTGCATAGTAATCGTTCCTTCTATTGTATTATACTAGAGAGAAAGGATCCTAAGGGATGATAGTGCCCCTAATGCTCGCACGACAGTCCCCACATCCTTCAAGTGAACACCATTTAGGCGGAAGTTCTCTAACTGCCTCAAGTTTTTATGCCTGCCAGTAAAATTCCAAGTAAATAACTTGCTTGGTAGTAAAGTTGTGAAAGCACTCACGTGGATGCTTCGAGACAGGAATCTTTTGAATCGGGCAACATTTCTATATAAAAAGAGAAGGGGGTCCCAATTTATGACTTTTATATTCTCAATATGATGCACATGTGAAGTATGAAAGATATTGCATGAAAACTGAAATAGTACCTTCAGCAGTAACCGCTGCATTAACTTCATTATAACTTGTGTCTAGCTCCTTTAAATTATTGAAACAACCTAATTTATCCACAAACCTTGCTAACTCAAGTCAAGGATGGTGATTTTGTACGAAATTATAAACTAAGAATAAGTTGGAGAAACTATCGTTCACATTTAAAGTCCCATTCAAATGTTGCTTTGGAGAGTAGACATGTGAGAGTCAGAAATGTACCGTGAATGGATAGAACAAAATTATCCATTGAAAATGATGAAAACACCCACACGGATGCCTCGGAATATGAATCTTTTGAATCAACAACATTTCTATATGGAAAGAGAAGGGATGACTTCTATATTCTTAATATGAAGCACATGCAAAGGTATTAAAGAGCATGCATGAATCATAGTCTAGTTAGTTTAATTTATGAATAAAAACGAGGATTCTACATGAAAACTGAAACAGTACCTTCAACAATAGTTGCTACATCGACTGGATTATAACTTATGTCCAACTCTTTAAATTACTGAAACCACCTAATTTATCCACAAACAATGCTAACTCAAGTCAAGTATGGTATTTTTTTACAGAATTATGAATAGAGAATAAGCTGGAGAAACCATCATTCACATGTAAAGTCCCATTCAAATGTTGTTTTGGAGAATAGACACCTCAGAGTTGGAATTGTACCATGAACGGGTAAACTAGAATTATCCAGAGTAAATAATGACAACACCTACACGGATGCCTCAAGATAAGAATCTTTTGAATTAGTAACATTTCTATATGGAAAGAGAAGGGGGTTGCAATATATGACTTCTTTATTCTTAATATGAAGCACATGTATAGGTATTAAATAACCTGCTTGCATGACTCGTAAGCTAGTTAGTTTAATTTACAAATAAAAATGAGGTTCCTGCATGAAAACTGAAGCAGCATCTTCAATAATAGCCACTGAATCAACTGCATTATAACTTATATCCAGCTCCATAAAATTACTAAAAGCACCTAATTTTTCAACAAACAATGTTAACTCAAGTCAAGGATGGCGATTTTGTACTAAATTATGAGCAGAGAATAAGTCGGAGAATTTTTCCACAAACAGTGTCAACTCAAGTCAGGGATGGCAATTTTGTACTAAATTATGAGCAGAGAATAAGTCAGAGAAATTTACCATTCACATATAAAGTCCCACTCAAGTTACTATCTCTGAGGAACAAATGCTGGAGAGATGGAATTGTACCGAGAACGGATAGAATAGAATGATCCAGAAAGTTACTGCTCAAGTCAAGCACCTCTAGTTTGCTTAGCCGTGAAAGATAGCAAGTTTGGTTCTGCAAACAAACGATGAAAGAGAAGGGTTGTACCGTGAATGGGTAAAATAGAATTATCTAGAGTAAATAATAAAAGCACCCATGTGGATAGCTCGAGATAGGAATCTTTTGAATCGGCAACATTTCTATATGGAAAGAGAATGGGGGTTGCAATATATGACTTCTTTATTCTTAATATGAAGCACATGTATAGGTATTAAAGAGCCTGCCTGCATGACTCGTAGGCTAGTTAGTTTAATTAACGAATAAAAATGAGGTTCCTACATGAAAACTAAAACAGTACCTTTAGTAATACCCACTACATCAACTGCGTTATAACTTCCATCCAGCTCCACCAAATTACTAAAAGCACCTAATTTTTCCACAAACAGTGTTAACTCAAGTCAAGGATGGCGATTTTGTACTGAATTATGAGCAAAGAATCAGTCGAAGAAATTTACCATTTACATGTAAAGTCCCACTCAAATTATTGTCTCTGAGGAACAGATGCCGGAGAGATGGAATTGTACCGAGAACAGATAGAATAGAATGATCTAGAAAATTATCGCTCAGGGCAAGCACCTCTAGTTTGCTTAGCCTTGAAGATAGCAGGTTTGGTTCTGCAAACAAATGATGAAAGAGAAGGGGGTTGTACCACAAGCGATTAAAATAGAATTATCCAGAGTAAATAATAAAAGCACCCATGTAGATGCCTCAGGATAGGAATCTTTTAAATCGGCAACATTATGACTTTTATTCTTAATATGAAGCACATGATAGGTATTAAAGAGCCTGCCTGCATGACTCCGCTGGCTAGTTAGTTTAATTTACTAAAAAAAATGAGGACAAAAACTGAAATAGTATCTTCAGCAATAGCCAATGCATCATTACCAGCTCCATCAAATTACTAAAAGCATCTAATTTTTCCACAAACAATGTTAACTCAAGTCAAGGATGGCGATTTTGTATTGAATTATGAGTAGAGAGTAAGTCAGAGAAATTTACTATTCACATGTAAAGTCCCACTCAAATTACTATCTCTAAGGAACAGATGCCGGAGAGATGGAATTATACTGAGAACAGATAGAATAGAATGGTCCAGCGAGTTACCACTCAAGTCAAGCACCTCTAGTTTGCTCAGCCTTGAAGATAGCAGGTTTGGTTTTGCAACCAAACAACGAAAAGCAGTAAAATCCGCAATAATCTATTCAAGTGCATGCACAAACATGTATTGCATTTGGGGGAAACATGTCGTAGACTTGTGGATAAATAATGACGAGGACATAATCATCTATAATGCAGGAAGTGAGTAAGAACCCGGATGTTAACTTGTGAGTTTATTAGATCATGAGTATCTCTTGTTTTACAGGAAATGGACGAACGGCGAATTTATACCTTCTGGTGCAATCCACCCTCCTAAATAGTTGTAGGACAAGTCAAGGCTCTTGAGTTCTTCAAAGGGAAGAAGTAGAGAAGCATTTAGGTACTAACCATTTAGCTTAGTAACTCATCCTGTGGTGGGGTTGCACTCAACACATCCTCAGCTGCAACAATTGAAGTATGATCCCCCCATGTCCCCCCTATATGTCAGGTCCAATGTGGCATTGAGCGCTAAGAGGGCAACCCTTTCTTGCTCCCGACACCCACGAGAGCCACATAAACATGCGATACCCCAAACCACCACAAACACCCATAGTGCTTCCTTTTTCTTGACTGCAGATTCAAGTGACCAAAACTTTATATGTATCACACTCTTGAGTCAACTTCTTTTTTGCAAGTTAGAGCAATTTATAGGAGTTCAGCCATGCCTATGCTTAAGTGTAGAAATTGTGGTCATGGCCAAAGTCTTGGTCATCCTTAGCGATGATTTAGCTCAACTCCTTTTGGGGACAAGGCTAATTAGCATGCAGGGCAGGGAATGTACCTTAACCAAGGGCCAGATTTCATTGTCAGGGAATTTTCCAAAAGTCTCTATTGACATAACTTTTTCCACATGTTAAGTATAAACTAAGTCTAGTCAACTGTTATCATCCGTGTGACTAATTTAATCTCTGTCCAATGAACCGCACGGACATTGTGATTTACTTGATTTCCAGCAGGAACTTAAGATCGTGGTGAATAGTTAGACTACAAATAAATGATGGTGACATGAAAATTAGTAGATGTTAAAGTATTACTCACAATGAAATGGTCTCTTGCTTGGGAAACTTAACATAGGATGTAGATATGGTGACGGTTCACCGAAGTGTTTTTCTCATTGTTCGGCTCGACTAACTTAGAATGCTTATATTTTCTAGTTACTGAAAATTACTAATTTGCAGCATTACACATTTCATAGAAAAGGAAAATCATAATTGATTGCCTTTCGGTTTGTCAAAATGCATTTAATTTAACTTGACAAGTGTCCAATTAAAATTATTCAAATTGCTTCAAATGCAAGGATGACAATGGATTATTCCTACGAGTCCATATGTATAAGCGAAACTTTACCAAAAGGTCTGGAATTTGGATGGTCCTAAACATGGAAGATATGTTAATTTACTTCACATTGGAGCCTTCAGCAGTAAAGTGATATTGACTAGAGGCATTTTAGAAATAGACATGTTGTAAAATTAACTCAAAAATTGTCAAAAAATTGTCAAGATCTTGCTATTAAATCAACGCAGAAACATTGAAGAAATAAATGGGGAACAACAAGTATACCAAATATTTACATGATTCGGTATTAATATTGGTGCCTATTTTATGGGAAGAGTTAGCAACAAATAATTAACTATAACCAGAGAATCGGAGTTATAATCGCTCATACACTCGAGTATTTCTCACACTTACGTTAAGACCAAATGCAAAAGTATTTATAAATAAATAACTTAATTAGATGTAAAGCTCACCATGCAAATCACTACGGCTACGTTTGGTCGTTCAAATTTCTAATCGAGATAGGATTGGATAGGACAGGATATGATATCTTGGGATTTTTTTATATCATGTCCATTATTTGGTGAATCACAGTATAAAAGTCGGATATATTCACATCATATCATGTATATTTTTTTAATATAAATGGCATGTCATTATAAATTAACATAAATGTTCATAAACAAAGATGGTGAAAATCTCTCGTAACATTATTTCTTAATTTATTTTAATTTTATTTTTCCTCTTATTTATATTATTTTCTTTATTATTTCGTTTTTCCCCTTTCATCATTCTTTAATAAAATTTTATCAAAAAGTAAATTGTACTAACATACCTAAAATACAAAAATACCTAAAATATATAATAAATATAAATATTTAATTTATAGATTGAATGTTTATTATAAGATATAATTAAAGTTGAATATATAAATTAAAATAAGATTAATTAAAAATAAATTTCTATTTTTTTATTTTTAATTTCTTCAATTAGAATTCAAATATTGTTTATATAATTTCAATTTTTTTAATTTAATAAGTTTGTTATTCTAGAAAAATAAATTTCCTATTATGAACTTTAGAAATTCTATAAACCTTTATCACACCTCTCCCATGGGATAATTTTATCCTGCCTATATCCCCTTATATCTGCCTTTATCCTGTCATGAGCAAGCACCAAATGTAAGATAGAATAAATCATATCATATCCCAAATTTTATCCCAACTACCAAATGCAACCGTACGTGTTTAAGCCCATAGCAAAAACCTTCGCATAGCTAATTCAAGAGCGTTTGTATGTTCTTTCTTTTGTTCTGCACACGGTGGCTCAATTTCTAAAGAACTCACTATTTGGCTTCTCCAGGAAAGGAACCCACAAAAGCAAAACCTTGCTTTTATTTATTTTATGTTTTCTGACCACTTGTTTGACCCCACACGCTTTCTTTTGTACAACCAAAAAGAAAATCCCAACTAGACAATTAAAGTCCACGGCAAATTTGACCGTGAGAGTTCATCGTATTTGCTATTGGGGCCCTTATGGCTGTCCATAGAATATTTCTTTGTCAATGTTTAATGCACCGGTCTCTACACGTCCCAACCTCCAAATTGAAATTGTATCTTTTTCTTGCCCAAAGTCCAAGCAATACCATCTCGATCTTTTACATCCCAAGGTCTGGATGTAATTGGTGGATATATATCTCCAACCCAATAAAAGAAACTCTCCAATGTATATGCCATTCACAGAAAGATTCTTTGGATTTCTTTATTATTCAATCAGGTTAAATTGCATAACGGCTCAAGATCGAGACATACTTTAACAATTCTCTACCTTGCCTTGACGTTTGTAATTAAGTCATAATGTTCATCATATATGCCAGCTTTCTCAGCGCCCTGATGGGCACGCACTATCTCCATATGCCAATTGTGCTCAAATAAAGCTTAAGTTTCGCCAAAAAAAACATACTTAGTCATCATGTTTGACGAGTTCTCTACCTTAGTTTGACGTTTGTGATGTATTTATATGTTAAGGGATTAACTGAGTCAATTGACCTCTTAAGCTAATGGGACCCCAATCTTTCTTTGACTAAGTATCGGGACACTCGACATTAATTAAATAAGATGAGATAAGAGAATGACCATTGAGTTTATGCATACCTAACCTTGCTTTTAATTTATTTTCTTTTCTCTAACCACGTCCTGACCCCACACACTTTCTTTTGTACAACCAAAAAGAAAATCCCAAGTAGGCAATTAAAGTCCACGGAAAATTTGACTGTGAGAGTTCATTGTATTCGCTATCAGGGCCCTTGGCAGTTGTCCACAAAAAAATTTCTCCGTCAATGTTTAACACGCCAAAGTCTTCACGCCCGAACCTCCCAAATTGAACTTGTATCTTTTTCTTACCAACGTCCAAGCAATATCCTCTCAAATCTTTTACATTTGTCGCGACATAAATTTCGAGTGCACCACCTAAGATTTAAGCGAATGGACTACTAAGTTTTAAGCTTAACTCGGGCTATCCCAAGCTCATACCAATTTGCAACTTAGGTTCAAATTTTTAATATGCAAATGAATTTTATCTAGAAGTCGCCACTAATTAGTTTATGGTAGGTCAATTAGACACCGAAGTAAAATAATGAGAGAATTATTTTACTCCTACAAACTAGAGACTTTGGGTACGGGGACTTGGTTACACAAAACTTCTCTAATGCCCTTTTGGCGCCATTTCTTTTTATTTTCAAAATATTTTTGCATGCAGTTTGAATTTATTTTAACCTAAATTACTATCATGCAATGGGGTGGTCACACAGATGCTCAATCATTATTAAACATTGAATAAAATAAATTGCACAAAAGGAATTCAACACACTAAAGCAAAAAATTATTTTTTTGGGATTTTTTTCTTATCTTGAAATTAAAGCTTATCTATATAACATGCACTTTAACTACGTGACCTAATTTCACTAACAAGCAAATTCTAATTAAATGAACCTATTATGCAAACTATTTGACGTGCACGTAATATTTTTTGTATTTTTTAATGAAATTCGGAATTAATAAAAACCCTAATTAAACTATCTAAAATGAATAATTTTCTAATTTATTTTAGGGATTAATTCGACTTAAACTCTGTCCTATCTTAGAAAAAAAATTAAAGAAAAATGAGATTATCTATGTGCAAACATTATTTAAGATCTATCTATATAAAAAAATTCAATTATAATCTATTCCAAAAATGATCTAAAAGTGCAATCCTAAAAAATGCAATCCTAATTTACTAAACTAACAACTCCGATGCAAGATCTGATTTTTGATTTTTTTTATTTTTTAGTATTTTTCAAAGATAAACAATTATGAGATACCACCGCATTGGTGACCACGATGGTTTGGGCTCTCTCCCCCTCACGAATGGGAGGAGTTCAAATCCCCTCACGATCGCTTGGGGTCTTAAGTGGGATCCCGGGGTGGTGGGTCCTCCCGCTTACGTGTCTCCTCAGGTTATGGTGGCTCCGCTAAATAAGAGCTCCATTGATCATTCCCCAAAGGTGAGGGGTTCAAAATCCAGTTGAGGCATTTGTGTCTTACATGGGATGTTGGGGTGGTGGGTCCTCCGCTGTAGAGTCCCCCCTGGTTTACCTAGCCCATTCTACCGACTGTACGGGGTTCCCGGGTAATTATAAAAAAAAAAAAAATTATGAGATTGCATCTAAGCTAAACAGGATATCCACCAAAAGAAGGATTAAAATAACCAAAAAAATCATCCGTTGTCTCATGGGATGTTGGGGTGGTGGGTCATCCGCTAGCGTCCCCTTGTTTACCTGGCGGCAGTGCCCGACCGTATGGGGTTCCCCGGTGATCATAAAAAAAAAATAAAAATAAAAACAATTATGATATTACATCTAAGCTAAACAAGATATCCACCAAAAGAAGGATTAAAATAACCGAAAAAATAATCCGTTGTCTCACGGGTTAAATTAATGATTATTTTAACCCTAAATATCACAACATATATGAAAATTCAAAATAAATAAAAATTTGATCCGAGATTTTACGGATCAAATTAATAATTATAATGATTTAACAATTAAAATACCATCAAAATGCCCCAAAAATTAATATAATTAAAAAAAATGATCCATCGTCTTATAGATCATATTAAACAATTACAATAATTTCGAGCAAAATCCTACGGATAATGACTATAATATTCATAAAATGAACATCACCTTCCTATACAATAATATTGAAAAGTAACATAAAATAAAGGAAAAATAAAAGAAAATAAAAATAAGCTACCCAATGGAGAAGGCAGCGGTGTCAACGGGGTAAGCGCAGGCTGGACCAGCAGCGGGATGGGCGAGCAGGTCGCAAGCGGTGGCGCGGCAAGCGTTGGCGGACGGCGAGCGGAGCGGCAAGGAGCGCTGCAGGCGTCGGCGTGGCAGCAGCGGCGTGCAGCTCGAGCTTGGAGCAGCAGCGGGGCCTGCAGCAGAGGAGGGCCCAAGCGACGGTAGGTGGCGCGATGGTGCTGGCTCGAGCGGATGCAGTGGCACGGCGTCGGGTCGTTGAGGGCGGAAGTCACCGGCAAGGGGTTTCGAATGGAGGCTAGCAGACGCGGCAACGGTGCTGGGTCGCAAGCTGCTGGGCAGCGACGGCAGGGTGGCGCTCGGACGTTCGAGCAACAACGAAGGTGAGTGAGCAGCAGGTCGCTGGTCGCTGGTCGTCGGGTGCCGCAGGTGGAGGCGTGGCGGAGGTGCTTTCGTGGGTGAGGCGAGAGCAGCAGATGCAAGTGGAGGCGAGCAGGTTGCTACTCATGGCGTCGAGCGGAGCGGAGGTGGCGCGGGTCGTCAAGCGCTGCCAATGGAGGCAGAGCAGGGACGTCGGCGTTGGGGCTTCTAGCATCCGGCGCTGCTAGTGTAGGCACGGAGACACGGAGGTCGCTGGGTGCACAAGCGGAGGCTGTCTGGGTGGTGGCGAATGGCAACGGCGTTAGGTTGCTGCGGAAGTGCAGCGCGGAGGTGTGGCGCGGGCAGCAAATGGACGGCGAACGCGCTAAGGAAGAAGAACAGTACTCTTCCCTCTTTTTCTTTTTTTTTCTTCTTTTCCTTATTCTGGCCTGTCACTTCCCTCGTAGACTTCTTCCTTTTGCTGACTTGACTTTTCTTCTTTCTTTCACGATTTTTTTATCTCCTTTTCGAACTCTCCTTTCCCATTGTGCGAAT
Organism: Eucalyptus brandiana; assembly: GCA_014182725.1. Taxonomy (NCBI): domain Eukaryota; kingdom Viridiplantae; phylum Streptophyta; class Magnoliopsida; order Myrtales; family Myrtaceae; genus Eucalyptus; species Eucalyptus brandiana. Next base: position 50,928,963 of record CM024670.1, on the reverse strand, counting down.
TCTCTACACTTTTTTTTTTCGGTCTCCCCACCCTTATGAGAGAAGCCCCCTTTTTATATGCAACGAAATTGAGCCCACATATGGAAGAAGCAAAATTTCCTTCTTCTTTTCGATTGCATCTCACGCGGCCAAGGCGTAATCTTTACAATTTAATTTCATTTTCTTTCCTTTGTTCATGCCCATCAACAATTGAAAAATCTGATTTTTTTTTATTATGTCGAAAATGCATATTACCCGAAGATTAACGCCAAATATATATCACATCTGAAATACTCCATCGAAACCTTCCAATTTTCAACAAAATATACCTCTCAGTATATATCATTTGAATATATAAAAGATTTACTAAATATATCAAATGCACCTAAAATTATATGCTATGCAATTTTATTTTATTTTATTCTTTTTTGGGTAAAATTAACCCATTTTTTATGCAAAAATTTAGATGTCAACAATATTATAAGGTCTGGATGTAATCATGGATACATCCAACCAAATAAAAGAAACTCTCCAATATATACACACCATTCATAAAAAGATTTTTTGGATTTCTTTCTTATCCAATCACATTAGATCGTATAACGGCTCCAAATCGAGACATACCTTGACAATTCTCTACCTTGCCTCGACATAAGTCGTAATGTTCATCATCCATGCCAATTCTCCCAATGCCCGATGGATAGATGACAATTGCGCTAAAGTAAAGCTTAAGTTTCGTCAAACAAACATGCTTAGTTGTCATATCTAATGAGTTCTCTACCTTGGCTTGATGTTTGTAATGTATTTATATGTAAATGGGTTAACTGAGTGGATTTGCCCTCTCAAGTTGATGGGACCCCAATCTTTGTTTGACTAAGCATCGGGACACTCGACATTAATTAAATAAGTGAGATAAGAGAATGACCACTGAGTTAGGAAGTCGGATTGCACACAAATTTGACTTCCTAGATGCTCATTCCTTCTTGGTGGAGATCCCACACCGATATAATTGATGACTTTACTGGTAGTTTTGTGCTCGAGTTTATCATGTCTGGGAGCCCGAAAAAGGCCCTTGCAACGATCCTCGCTCTATGTTTTGAAGATAGTGCATCATGACGCAAAATCATAAGAACTCTTGAGTTTGCGTGACAGTGTATTACACCCCAATTTGTTTTGCTCTCCAGTTCTCATTAGGCTCACATAACTCAGGAGAAAAGTACCCAAAAAAATCATGAACCTATGGCATTGGTACCAATTTAGTTCTAAACCTTTTTAATTGAATTAATTCAATCCTAAACCTTTTCACATTGTATTAATTCAATCTATCCGATTAAATTTGGCCGGCAGACACTAATGTAGATGTCGGCCAGTCGACAAATGCTAGTGTAGCAATTTTAGGCAATTTTTTTCGAATTTTTCATTAATTTGTTCATTTTCTTTTTTCCTTTTCTTCCTCTTAGCCTTCTTCTTTGGCAGTGGCCGGCAAGCCTCCAGTGGCTTGTTGGCCACTAGGTGAGGGCTTGGCGCCCTTGCCCAATGGCTAATGAGCCTCATCCGAGGCGCACCGGCCAGTACAAGGAATCCAAGAAGGAAGAAGAGAAAAAGGAAAAGGAAAAAGAAAACATAAATAAATAATAATAAAGTATTAAAAATTGCCACGTTGGTGTTGGTCGGATGGCTAGCGTCCACGTTAGCGCCAATTGATCAAAATTATTCAGATGTACTGAATTGGTACTGATGTGAGAAAATTTTGATTAAATTGGTACCAATATCATATGTTTAGGACTTTTTTTTTTTTTTACATTTTCCCATAACCAAGACATGTAGTGAAACCACCGCCCGTGGTGGCGCAGCTGGCTTCGGGCTCTCTCCCTCTCACGAAGGTGAGAGTTCGAATCCCAGAGACATCGCATTCGCGCAACTCACCTGCGATTGGGTCTATGGTGGTGGCTCAGTCCGCCCGGGTTTACGCCATCGGCTGCCGACTTTCGGTGATTCTTGGGTCACCAAAAAAAACAAAAAAAACAAAAAAGACATACAGTGAATTTACCAAAAATTAAAATTTTTAATTTTACCAAAAAAAAAAGATGCAGTGAAAGATTTGGTGAGGAAGAGAGAGCTTTGTGTGGAGAAGGTGAGCATGGGACTGCAGAATTCTAGTTGGAAGTTTATCTGTGGTTGCAGTAACCATCCTTAGTTTAGCAAATTCCATTTCAAGTTGCATTTGACATTAGTTATGATGTTAATCATACTTACAGATCTGTCATTTTTTCCCCAACTTTGCCCATCCCGACTCACCATTTAAAACCTACTCCCAAAACCAACTTTTTCAAGACACTTACCCAACCCGACCCAAAGCGTATGACCTGAAACTCCTTGCACCGTCTACACTTGTCGCATCACCAAGCCACCACCGTGCCGCCTCAACTGTCTCCCTCTCTCCTGTTTGGAGCTCATGTTAGTCACTAACCAAATTCCGTTGTTGAACTTGACGCTGAATCTAGTGGCCGTGGCGAGCTCACCAGATCACATGACTTTTGAGCTCAAAGGTCACGGGCATTAATGCTGCCCTTGAGCTTGTGGCCATAGCCTGGAGTGCGACTTTCAAGCTCTAGTGGCCATGGAGAGAGAAGTTGACATTGGTGTGGCGGAAAGTAGAGACATGGGGATAAAAAAAATGGGGTGGAGTGGTAGTTTATAAATGCAAATTGTGTATTTTCAAATGTTGGGATGGTTTTTCAAAAGTTCTCTATTTTTTTTTTTAATCACAAAAAAGTTTAAGCCATGTCCACTAAGACATAATTTACTCCAAACTTTTTTTGCAATACAGAAAACTCCAAATTTATATCCATGTAATATGTTTACCCTAATTTTTTTTTTTTTTTGTGACCCAAAAAACCCCCAACTTATTACCATGCGACAAATTTATCAAAAATTATTACTTTTTTGTGACATCAAAAATCCCAAATTTATATTCAAGTAACATATTTATTTCAAATTTTGAGGTAAATGTATTGTATGGATATAAGTTTAGGGTAAATATATCACATGAGTACAAATTTGAGGTTTTTTGTGTCACAACAAAAAGTTTAGGGTATATGTCATAGTGGACATAAATTAAAATTTTTTTTGCCATTTTTCCCTTTTTTTTCCTCTTTTGAGAAAAAAAAATGGCATGATACCTTACTTGTATGCTATCTAATATAATTAGTCTCTTTTGCACATTATATTTGCTTCTTCATGTTTGAGACAATAAAAAAAGTTGATGTTATAGAAATTATCCAATGGATCACGCACCGATCTTCAACAAGAACTCATCAAGGTGATGTTGGCCAGAGGAAGCAGGGACATCGATGCTATTGCTGCTCGTTTCCATGACAATCAACACTTGCACCAGTTCAAAACCGTTACACCGGGAAAGGCATGGTATGCCCATCACGAAGGAACGCCTTCAATTGCAGGACAAACGAATCGTCCGAAAATTTCAAAAGAATCTTCTTCTATTTTCCTTCAACATGATCGATAGAGAAGCCACCTTGGAGGCCACGTCATGACAGTGCGAGGCGCTGGAGCACAATGTCGCCTGAGCCAACTCCGACAGAGCAAACACCATTCCCGCCACGTAAAAAGAACGAAACCAAAATAGCGATCTGTGGCATCAAAACTGTTGGTAGCTTGCTTTGTCCCACATTGAAAAGATGCAAGCGCGCATGCGGATGAGATTCGGCACTAATCAATGATCATTATTTTTTATTTAGTAAAATTTGAATTAATAATTATAAAATAACTATTGCGTCCTATTGAAACAATGTGACTGTTCATAATGGAGTGGTGGTTATTTTTTAGTTATTTAATTTTAAATTCATTATTTTTGCCTAATGGTTGTTAGGCACTCTTACAACCTTGGAAGGTTGTGTTTGTTTGAAAATAACTTCTTCATCTTTGAAAAGTTGTATCTGTTCAAATATATTTATGTAACATTTGTGTTCAATTCTTTGCAAAACTTTCATAATCTTCTTCCATTTTTTGTTTTCTTTCAAAAGAATATATAGCCATTGTTTTCAATTGTTTCCTAAAGAGATCATAAAGAAATATTAGAATTGATATATAGTATTCTCATTTGAGACTTTATTGTATCATAGATGAAATTTGCCAGTGACCATTAGCAACATTATGGGGCAAATAAATCTTTAAAAAAAGTGATATCACACATCAAAGTCCAACTTGATTGCTACAAAGATCTGACTTCATTGCTCTATTGATTTGAATCCATATTTTACCAATAATTTTAAGGATTCATTTGTGCAACAATGGAGTTGAAGTCGATCAAAGTCATTGTTCAAGACATGACGAAACTAGACCGGTTTGATGGTGATGGATTTTATTTTATTTTTTATGGGCCTGAGTTGCCCGTCCACCCATGTTGGGTCCAAAAGGCTCGGCCCGTGAGTTGAGGGCCCATGGAGGAAGTTATTTAAAAATAAAAGAAAAATCAGAGAGGCGGTTAATTAGAGATTGAAGGGTTACGTATTCTAAAAGGAATAAGAGAGATTACGTTCTCTCGCTCTCTGACTTACGTTCGCTCTCTGACGCACGTCCTCTCTCAGAAGAACTTACGTCCTTTCAAATCGCTCTCTCCTAAAGAACAGTTTATCCTCTGAAGAACGGCGTGGTTTATCCCTCTTTGATTTGCAACACCGGGGTTTAATCTGTGGAAACAAGGTACGTTCGTTTATGTGATGTACCTTAGGATCAGTGATTCATGAATTTCTTGGGCTTCGCTTCCGCTACGTTTGTGATTGATTTTGTGTCGAATCACCGTTTTGGGAATCCGTTTCCCGAATCTCAACCCAACATTGGTATCAAAGCCTCTTAATCATGTTTCCCTATTATTGTTTACGTTGATTGATTGTTTTTTGGTTAAACATCATTGTTAATCGTTTTCGAGAAAGATAAGCCTCGACACCGTACTGTTTCCCTTGTTTTTGGTTTATCTGTAGATCGAATTGCGATTCTGATTACTTAGGGTTGAAGTGCTCAGCGATACGAGAATTTCGAGTGGTCGCTCGCCGCCGGACGCTGTCGGACGCACCGTTGCACGTGCCGAGAAGGTTCCCAGGCGCGTGCAACGCACACATGTGGTAACCACACGCACACACAACAACCGCTTGCACATGCAAGGCACGCGTCGACTGACGTCACCGTGACGTCGGCCGGCGGTTGTCCACCCACGCGCAAGGCACGTGCCGATCGATCGGCCCGACCGGTCCGACCGGCCTCATCGGTTTGACCGACCCGACCCAACCCGTTTGACCTGACGACCCGTTGACCGACCCGTTGACTTGACTCGGTCATCCGTTGACCGTTGACCTGTGTTAACCTGCATTGACCATTGACCTGCGTTGACTGCCGTTGACCACCGTTGACCGTCGAGCCCCCCCAAAAAAAAGAAAAAGAATTTGTTTCTTTTTCAATTATGTCTATGTGGGTTATAAGTAATCCATTGTTTATTCTGCATTTGTTGCATGAATCATGGAAAATTATGTATTTTCCCTTATGTACATTATGGATTATAAGTGATCAATTTTTAGTTCTGCATTTGTTGCAGGAACTATGATGCGTTATGCACGGATACCTGCATTCCCAAGAACGGACGAAGGAAAAGCAAGACTTAAAAGGTTGATGACAGAGTTAGCTAATTATCGGTGGCATGACGGTAATTTAGTATCACATGTGGTCAGGGTCAATCAGATGATACAGGAAATCATCTGGAATGGTTATCTTATGCCGGATTTTGAGAATGTGCTGGCCTTGATGAACACTCTTCCACCTAAATTGCAAGTAGTGTTAGATCGCTTATGGGAGGTCAACATGGTCCCAAGTTATAGGAGGCTAGTAATAGCTTTTGTAAGAGAGTACTATAGGATTGAGTTAACCAAAACTTCAACCCTTAGATTGAGCGTCACATGGCGTAGAGTGAATAGCTTTGGAGGCGACATGAAAGCTCTCCAAAAGTTTTTCTATAGTTGGCAAATGTGCCTTTAGATTTCTTAGATATTTTGACTGATAGATTAGAAGGGACATTCCCTATTTATTTCTTAGATTAGTTTGAGATGTTTTGAGTGTAAATATCTCTTTCTATGTTGATATTTTCCTCTGTATATATTACTTAGTGTAGTGGATAGTTGTATTATGTGAAAGCATTATAATTCTATTGGATGTCAAATATTATTTGCTTTCTATTATTGTTGATTGTTGTGGGTAGTTCATAGAAGTTTTTGTAACTTCATAGAATTTATTGCATAAGACAATTATATTAATAATAGTTTTAAGTTAGGATTTTTGGAGGATGATTGGAAATATAGTGACCTTTTAATTCTGAAACCTTACTTGAAATTGTTCATTGATATGATGGGTCTGTGCAAAGTGGATACATAAATGATAGGCATTAATTATTCGTACATATATGTCTGATGTGTTCAGATCGATGGTTTCAGCAACTAAGAACGTAATTGCTAATATGAACGGCAACAATTGTGAAATATTGAATATGAAGATTCAATATGTGCTAGAAAAGCAAGAAGCACTAGAAGCTCTTGACCATGTTATGGAAGATCTTAAGGATGCCATGCGCCACCTTGAGCTAGTAGAGGACTGGCTAACGGCATTTGAGCCGAAAATAGACATTTGCAATGCTGGTTCTAGCTTAGAAAGGGCTTTGAGCTTTAGGCGCAAGTATATTGATTCATTCAATATGTGGGAATGCAAAGGATCAAGTCCTTATTGCAAGAAATCAAGAGTTAACCAACACAAGAGAGGAAAACGTCCTCAAGTGAAGAAAATGTTAAGGGTGAGGTATTACAATTGTGACAAGAAAGGTCACTATGGTCGCAACTGTTGTGAGTTGAAAAAGGTAAACACCTCTTGTACATTTGAGAACTTTGCTTATGTGTCAAGTTCTGTATTATTAGCTAAATCCAATCCTTTGTGGACTGTAGATTTAGGAGCGACAGACCATGTAGCGAAGGATAGAGAATCCTTCGTGGAATTCCGACGAATACCAACTGGAACTAAGTCGATCTATGTGGAAAATAACTCTAGACCTGCCAATTAAACATGCGTGGTGGACGCACCTTGTTCCTACATGATGTTCTATATGCTCCAGAGATTCGTCGAAATTTAATGTCTGTTTTGGTGTTGGTCAAGCTTGGTTTTTATATGAACTTCCATAATAGAGGTGTAGATTTGTATTTTGATACAAACTATTATGGTTGTGGTTATTTTCTGGATGGTTTCATTGTATTAGATATTGACTATGTTAATGCAAATGTTTGTTATTCCCTTCTCACATCTCCGAATTCATATGATAATGATGTGAATGTGTGGCATGCTAGACTTGGTCATATTGGCCAACAACGTATGAATAGACTAGCCAAAGAGGGCTTGTTGGGCAACATTAAAAAAGTCGATTTGCCCATATGTGAGCATTGCCTAGTATAGAAAACGTCAAGGAAACCATTTGGAAAAGGTAATCTCCTCTGCATTTAATCAATTCTAATGTCTGTGGTCCAATGAATGTGAGAGGAAGGCATGGGGCTGTTTATTTCATCACTTTTATAGATGATAATACTCGATTCAGATATGTCTATTTGATTTCTCATAAATATGAAGCATTGAGTTGTTTCAAAAGGTTTATGAACTTGGTAGAAAATCAATTAGACAAGAAAATAAAAGCATTGAGATCCGATCGAGGTCGAGAATATTTATCTGATGAGTTCAGAAAATTATGTGATGAAAAAGGAATAGAAAGACAGTTGTCTATTCTATATACTCCTCAACAAAATGGTGTTGCGAAGAGAAGAAACAGAACCCTACTGGAAATAGTTAGGTCCATGATGGCGCATGCTAACTTACCTATCACTTTTTGGAGTGATGCGTTGTTAACTGCTGCCTATATACTTAACCGGGTGCCTTCCAAATCAGTTACTTCCACTCCATATGAGTTATGGACAGGTAGAAAATCGGACTTAAGTTTTCTTAAGCCATGGGATTGTGCTGCCTATACTCATAAGTCCTCTTACAAGTTTGGAAAATTGGGTCCCAAAGGAAAGAAGAGTATTTTAATGAGATACTCCGAACACTCGAAAGAGTATGTGTTCATAGGTGAGTAGGAAAGTGGGAGTATAACTGAATTTGAATCACGAGATGTCACATTCTTAGAGGATGAATTTCCTAAGAAGGGCGAAATAAGGGAAGATTACTCCCTATTTGAAACATTGGATCAAGATAATGATATTGGTGGAGTTCGTCCAAGTGGGAGTAATATGAGAAGTGATGAATTCAATTCAATTCATTCTCAATTGCAACCACATGATGAGACAACGTCATCATTATCTAATCTTAGTGGGAGCATAATAGGGAATGATGTGCAAAGTGTACAATCTTCCATACAGCGAACAAGTCGCCAAAGTATTCCCCGTCGATGTTTTGACATTGAAGGAGAAACTTTTATGATTACTCCACAAGATTAGGATGAGCCAAGAAATATTAATGAGGCTTTAAATTACCCTAGTAAGGAAAAATGGATTCATGCAATGAAAGAGGAGATGGAGTCAATGAAGTCAAACCAAGTTTGGAAACTGGTTGATCTTCCAAAAGGACGTAAAGCTATTGGGAACAAGTGGGTTCTCAAAATAAAGCAAAAAATTGATGGCTCGATAAAAAGGTATAAGGCTCGCCTTGTGGCGAAGGGGTATAATCAACAGGAATTAATTGATTATGAATAAACATTTTCTCCTGTAGTGAGATTTACCTCGATTCACATTATTCTAGCAATAATGGCAAGTATAGATCTTGAGTTACATCAAATGGATGTAAAGATTGTTTTCCTCAATGGAGAATTAGAGGAATAAATATATATGGAACAACCTGTTGGTTTCATAAAGAAAGGCCAAGAAGGAAAGATATGTCAACTTTTGAGATCGATATACGGCCTTAAGCAGTCATCGAGACAATAGTATATACGTTTTCATAATGTCATAATGGCATATGATTTTACAATGATAGATGAGGATCATTGTGTATATATCAAAAGATCCAGAGATCAATTTGTGATCATATCATTATATGTTGATGATATACTAATTACCGGAAGCAATATGGAGTTTGTTAATACTGTCAAGAGTTGGTTGTCTTCCAACTTTGAGATGAAGGATATGAGTGAGGCTACATACATTCTTCGAGTTAAGATTTCAAGAAATCTTTCGAAGAGATCGTTATCTCTTTCGTAAGAAACATTTATAAATAAGGTTCTTGAACGATGTCACGAGCATTGTGGATACAAACTGAGTCATCTGAGCTGTCTTCTAGGAGATGTGCTTCGTATTTCTGTTTAAGGGCTTCAAGGTCTTCAGGTGAGAGGATTTGGCTTAGCCATCGTGATGAGGATGCTTCTTCATGAGCCCAATGGGATGCTTCCTCTTCAGCCCAGTTTGTGTTGTCATTTTCTTGAGTGTCGGCAGGAATACTTGGCTGAGGCCAGTTGGATGGCTGTGCATAAAAAGATGTGTCCAGGTTTTGGAATAAGGAAGAAGGTCCTTGTTCATAAGGATCCTGGGACAGAGGGCCTCCAAAGCGTGCATAGGGGTCCTGGGTGGATTGGACAATATAATATGTTCCTGTCATTTCATGATCTTGAGACGATGCAACTTGTCTGTATTGACTGAGTGCTTCCTTAGCTTTTTGTGCTAGGTCATAATGATCCCACGTAGTGGGTACATTATTCCAAACATTTTCAGGAATAGTTTTGTTTTCCTGACACAAGATTCTCTGGAGTTCTCGGTACTGGTGTTCACAAAGCCTGATAGATCTTGGATAAGATTTGTGAATCCAAGCTTCTCTGCTATTCAAATGGGGTTTGTAAGATGTGGTCCCTATTTCCTGTGGATTATCGATGATGATGCCATTATTTGTGAAAAAGTGTCATGGACGTCGGAAAAGCAGGATGGTGTGGACCTCAGGACTCGGTGTCATGGTTCTCAGTTCCTTTTCCAAGTCTTGTTTCCAACATGTAGGATGATAAAACCAATTAAGAAATTCTAAGAGATTTTTATCGCTTTCTTTTTCCACATTTCTTCTGAGTAAGAATATCCTGGTGAGATTAGCAATGAATCTTCTGGTAGGAATTTCAATAGCTATTAAGTACTTATTGGTTAAGTACCATAATAACGTCTTGAGTTGATCAGAGAAATCATCTTTCTTCCAGATGAGAGGATGAATGAAAGGGTAATTCAAATTTAACCCAAAAGGATAGAGAATCGAACCTCCATTGAATCTGAACAAATCTGTGTGACATTGCCACATGAGATTTTCCAGGTTTTCAGCAAGATTGTCATTCTGGATGTATTGAACAATCTCCTGGGGATATTTCCAGCTTGACAAGTCTTTGATCTTCTCAATCTTGTATTTTACACCATAATTGAGCATATGGAAGGCAAGTCGTTTGATGTACATGTTGATTTCGGCTAGTGCTTTGGGTCTTGACAAAAAATCAGCAAGTACATTCTTTTTGCCAGGAATGTGTTTGGTTTCAAAAGAGCATTTTGAAAACCATTCAGCCCATCTAAGCAGCTGAGAATTTGGAATCTGTTTCTGTTTAAACTTGGTCATCTGAGGAAAAGATGACATGTCTAATTCTACCAAGAAGTGATGGCCGATGAGATGAAACTCAAATTTTTTTATTCCATTTTTTACTGCTAGGATTTCTTTGAAAGTGGAATGATAATGCATTTCAGCTTGAGAAAACTTTCCACTTTTGTGAGCATAGAGGTGTCTCTTACCATCAATTTCTTCAAACAGGATGGCTGCCCAGTATTCATCACTAGCATCAGTTTGAAGAATTCTTCTTCCTGTTGATGGTATTTGCAATGATGGGAGATTCTGCATAATCTCCTTAAACTCAGCGACTGCTTTGATCTGGGGTTTTCCCCAAGGTGGGGGATTCTTCTTCAGCGTGGATTGCAAAGGAATTAGGAGCTTTGCAATATTTGGAACAAAATCCTTGAGATAATTAATTATCCCAAGAAATTGTTGAACTTGTTTTGTGGTAAAGTTGTCTTTAGGAAACTTCAATAATTCTTGAGCAATATGTGGCCCTGGGTAGTATGTACCCTTGTTAAGGTGCATACCAAGAAATTCGATTTTTGTCTCGGCGATATTCATCTTTCTTTGAGAAAGCATAATATCATATTTCTTTATCATTTCTGCGAATTGCTCAAGGAGTTGACAGTGTGACTGCTCATCAGGACTGTAGAGCAAAATGTCGTCAATGTATATGGCTGCACTTGACAAAATTGGTTGGAAGATACGACACATGGCCTTTTGGAAAAAGGATGGTGCTACCTTTAAGCCAAAAGGGAGAACTTTCCACTGAAAGTCTGATTAGAGATATAGAATCCTGTTTTGGATCTGTCTTCAGGATGGATGCCCAATTGCCAAAATCCAGCTTTGAAGTCGAATTTGGAATAAATATGAGCCTTGGTTAGGCCAGTAAAGAGTGAATCTCTAGATGGTAGAGGGAATTTGTCATCTTAGAGGAAAAGATTGAGAGGCTGATAGTTGATTACCAGTCTCATTTTCCCCCTGTTTTGCTCAGCACATTTATTGACATAAAAGGCTTCACAAGCCTATTGAGAATTGGAGATTTCAATAAGGCATTGCTACAATAGTTCTGGCTTCATTCCCGTATGACTCGCATTGGTTGGATTTATATCTTCATTTTTCTTGAAAGGAAGGCGAACAAAGAACTTTGGATTTTTCCATAAAGGATGGGAACATTTTTGGGCAAATTTTGAATGGGATTCCGAACAAGATTCTAACAATTTTTGCATGATTGGATCGAGTAGACTCATCTGAATGGAAAAGAGTCTCTGAATGTTGACAAACTCAAAAAATTGGTCTTTATATCTAAGACCTTTTCCAAGAATAATGCGAAGCTGAGAGATTTGAGTCATAATGTCCCACCCAATTATTAGGTCTTTATTGGGAAGTTCAGATCCAAAGATCTTTGCAGTTATGGAACACTGAGGAAAAAACTGGACAGTTACTAGAGTGGTTCTGACATTTGTGGAGAAAGTATCTCCAGAAGCCGAGTTGAAATATCGGATATAAGGAGTCCAGAATTCTTCAGGAAGAACTTTGGTATCCAATATTGAACAACTTGCTCCTATGTCTATGAGAGCAATAACAGTGATGAGTTTGGCAAACTTTGAAGTGAGGATTTTTACGAGGAAATGGGGACAATGAGTCTGACTTGAAAATATGTCTAGGTTTAGTTCTGAAGATGTAGGGGATATATGAAAAATGTCTTCAGACTTTGAATCTGACTCAGTTTCACTAAAAGTTTGGTAAGAGAGAATGACACAAAGAGTTTGTTTAGATAGTTCTTCATCAACAGAGAATAAGGATTCAATATCATCATTTTCAAGAGAAATACATGTTTCATGCTCAACATTGCCCTTTCAGACCCCCAGTTACTCTCTTTTCTAAAAGTTCAAGTCCAGCTCACTGGAGCCCCTCAAACTGCTGACTCTGTAGCTGCAACACTCCATTACCATATGGTTTATAGAGTGCAGAACCATGCCCTTGATCTCAACTTCAATAATGGTAATGAAGATGCTTTGTTTTTCTCCATGCAAAATGATCAAGCATCATGCATCCATGTTCCTAGACAGATCCTAAAGGATACATTGGCCAAACTCCTTCCAGAGACTTGGATTACTAACTACGAAAAGCTACATCAGCATAACAAGCCTTTCCAGTCTACGGACTCAGAGTTCGTTCGGAAAAAAGATGGAACTGTTTCCATCAAATTTGGCAAGGAAAAGGAAGAAATTCCTTCTATCTTCCAAACCCTCTTCATGATTGAACCATGTGTTCCTCAATCAATTTCCGAGCCAGATCCAAAAAAGCTTGTTCGACATTTTGACGGTGATGGACATCCTGTCCATTACTATAAAGACAATTATGGTCATTGTTTTTGGGATCCTTTTTGTCAATGTTCATATTGTACAAATTCCCCTGACGAGGTAGATCCGTTAGCAAGACCTCCACCTCGACGGAAAAAGCCAAAGAATAAGGTGTACTAAAGATACTTAAACGGAGATCCCTCCGTTGATACTCTTGGTGAGTGTGACAAATACCAGTTCATGGTTTCTTATACTCCACCTCCACCACCAGAGTGCAATACCACACCTGAAGTTCCACCAAATCCACCAAAATCACCTCCGCCATCTCCTCCTTAGAAAAAACAAGCTCTCTCCCCGTTTTATAAGCCAATTCTTAAATGGGCTAAGAAGAATTCTTACCCACTTGAAGCCCTAGCAAAAACACCACCCACTTCCTCTATTGCCATGTTCCAAGATGCAGATTTTCCTCCTCTTACTAAAGAAAGTTCAAAACTTTCGTTTCCTGCTCTAGAGGAATTTATTGACCCAAAAAACAGATACCGTCATATTCCAAAAATAGCAACCCCCACTGATGTGGATGAACATGGGAGACAAAGAAAGACCCCTGCTGCTGAAGCTGTCCTGAATTGGCAATCAGAGACTCTGTTGGCACAAAACAATGCCTTCAAGGCAATTGATTCCAAGATTGGAAATGTGCAACAAGATCTCCGAAGGTATGATGAGAGCACCAAAAAGATACTTTCGAGTTCCAAAAAGGCTTCATGCCTTGGAATCGGGACAACATCTTGGGTATTATTATCTTGAAAGCCCAAAGCCTGAGATAGAAAAGCTTAAGAGGCAAATCCAAATCCTCGAAGAAGGAAGGTTTAGACCTTTTGATCCATTGGCACCTTCTGTTAGAACTGGGTATGTACCTCCACCACCACAGCCCTCTATTTTTGCCACTATCACAGAGGATCCCTACAGAAGAGAACCAGACATGGCAGAAATACGAAATCGCCTCAAGGCCCTGCAGAAGGATAAAGGCAAAGAAAAAAAGGCACCTACAGAATCAAGTTCGATTGTTATAAGAGAAATGCCAGATCATATGATGTTATCAAATCCATTGGAATCATTTCTAAAGGATTTGAGTACTCATGAATCTAACCCCGCCATACAACAACCAGATTATGCTATTCCAGAAAAGCAAACTTTGCTTCCAGCAGAACAAACTTCTCCTGATACTGAATCAGATTCAGTATCTCTTTCCTCCTCTTCATCCTTCTCAATTCCCACAGTTGATTTCCTTCCTATTGTGCCAGTCACTTCATCAATATTCATGGCTGATCCTCCAGATGATGAAATGGAATCAAATTATTTTGACCCAGAAATCGGTCAAACAAGCAATCCTGCTCGACATGTGTCCATAGCATCCAAGCAGTTCTTCACCATTGATGATATTCCTTATCATAAATGGCCAGAAAGACTTAAAGAATTTCATACTTGGTTGAATACTCAGTCTCTTACCAACCATGATATGAATGATGTCATTTACAACTTTGTCACAAGGTTCACAGGCAGTCTCAAGATGTGGTGGCAATCAATTGTTGAACAGGACCAGATTCATTTCCTATTGTCACCTAATTTCGGCCATGCTATCACTCTCTTATACCATGTCTTTGTGGGAAAACCCACTGATCTCATAGAGATTAAAAGAAGAGAATTCTTCGAAAGAAAATGCTGCTCCCTCCAGAAAAAGCATCTCGATAAGCATTATCGAGTGATGCTTCAGCTCTTTTACCATATTGGTGCAGATCCAAATTTAAAGCATGTTTTCCTTACTTCCATCCCGAAAGAATTATCCCAGATGGTTTAAAGATCTTTCTTTGGAAAACAAATGAGAGTACAAGATATTCCCTTGGGAGAAATACAGCAAGAAGAACCCATAGACACTCCTATTACAAAAGGTGAAGGATTGAGCCATAGACTGTGTCCAAGGACTCCACAAGAGAAGGAACAAATGAAACATGTTCCTTATGCTAGTGTTGTTGGTAGCTTGATGTATGCTATCATGTGTACAAGACCTAACATATGTTTTGCAGTTGGAATGGTGAGAAGATACCAATCCAATCCAGGTCAAGCACATTGGAAGGCCGTTAAAAGAATACTAAGGTATCTAAAGGGAACTGCTGATTATACGCTGAGTTATCAAGGAAAGGATATGCGACTCTAAGGCTATTCTGATGTTGATTATGGAGGAATTTAGATGAAAAGAAATCTACTTCCAGCTTTGTTTTCTTACTAAATAATGGCGCCATATGTTGAAGCAGTATGAAACAAACGTGTATAGCCTTATCCACGATGGAAGTTGTGTTCGTGGCATTATCAGCAGCAGTATAAGAAGATGTTTGGCTTAAGAGATTTTTGGATCATTTAGGTGTTATTGGAAGTGCTGCAGAT
The DNA here is from genome assembly GCA_014182725.1 of Eucalyptus brandiana. NCBI lineage: Eukaryota > Viridiplantae > Streptophyta > Magnoliopsida > Myrtales > Myrtaceae > Eucalyptus > Eucalyptus brandiana. Next base: position 50,913,580 of record CM024670.1, on the reverse strand, counting down.
TCATTATTGGTTAATTGTGATAGCCAAGCAGTAAAAGCATACACCAAAGATCCAAAATATCATGACAAGACCAACACATAGATATCAAGTATAATTTTGTCAAGGATATGGTTGCACGAAAAGATGTGAACTTACAGTACATATTATGTATAGAATGGTAGCAGATCCTATGACAAAGCCAATACCTAGAGATATGTTTTGTGGCCATATGAAATCTCTAAGATTGCGTAGAGGCTGATGTACTGAATATTGTAATTTCCCTAAGTGTTCACATTTGATGAAATTGTATTTTCATCATTAATGCCTATGAATCTTTGTTTGATCTTTATGCATCTTAATGCTCAGTGCATTACTTTAAGTTGAGAAAGTATGTCGGACAGATATAAGATTAGCCCACTCACACAGGTAATCGCCTTTTTTTACTATGTGATAAATAGAGATGAGACTGTTTTTAAGCTTATTATCTAGATGATAATCGAGAGCTCAAGCTTAAAATACGCATGTCGCCTTAACTGAGTGTTAAGATGATGACATAATACCTACTATGTCCAAAAGTAAAATAACCCACATATTTTACTTTATCTGTCTATGATGCCAGATGTGAGTTCTGATGAATTTTATGAATGAATAGATATGTGAACTCAAGTTAGACATTGGCTATGTTTGAACTATCATCTGTACGGTATTAAAGGTGTAGACATACGCTCCATGGGAAAGGAGTTAATACCGTAATACGTATTGCATACTATGTATGCATGAAACGACTAATAAGAGTAGCAAAAGTTTGATCTCAACTTTTATGTCGTGTGAGACTCTTGAGGAAAAGAGTTCCTCAATTTTAGTGCCCTCATGACTTTTACTTATTCTCAAGATTTCTATTTAGTGTTTGCTATCTTAGGATGTTGCCAATGGTCATAAGTTAATTCGATCTAATGGGACATTTCTAGAAAAGCAAGCTGAACTGAAATTGAGAGTTTGAAGAAAAGAGGAAGATCGAATTTGGAAAATCACATTGTAATTTTGTATTCACTGGTTAACCAATTATGACTGTCTTTGGGATAATCATAATTGTGAATACAATTATATCATTGTGATCGATCGATCTAGGGTACTACATACTAAATCTACTCAAGATGTGATGCCCATTATGAGATGCTATATATTCCTAACAGATGTATGACAATGAGCTCTCAAAGTATGCTGGTCGCACAGACTATTCACCAGTATGAATGTTGCAGTGAGGAAAAGAGGATTATGTTCGGCCAACCATGTTAAGTGGGAGTCTATGATGGATTTTCTCTGATGGGCCTAAGTAGGGCCAGTCCGCCCATGTTGGTTTTGGACCACCATGCGCGAGTAGGAGATGATGGATTTTTTTTTTTTTTTTTTTTTTTGGATGGGCCTGAGTTGGCCTGTCCACCCATGTTAGGTCCAAAAGGCCCGGCCCGTGAGTTGAGGGCTCATAGAGGAAGTTATTTAAAAATAAAAGAAAAATCAGAGAGGCGGTTAATTAGAGATTGAAGGGTTACGTATTCTAAAAGGAATAAGAGAGATTACGCTCTCTCGCTCTCTGACGCACGTCCTCTCTAAGAAGAACTTACGTCCTTTCAGATCGCTCTCTCCCGAAGAACAGTTTATCCTTTGAAGAACGGCGTGGTTTATCCCTCTTTGATTTGCAACACCGGGGTTTAGTCTATGGAAACAAGGTATGTTCGTTTATGTGACGTGCCTTAGGATCGGTGATTCATGAATTTCTTGGGCTTCGCTTCCGCTACGTTTGTGATTGATTTTGTGTCGAATCACCATTTTGGGAATCCATTTCCCGAATCTCAACCCAACATATGGCAACAATCTTGCTCGTGTGATTTGATGGCAACAATGGAGTCGAAGATGTGGTCCTGATGGCGCTTTCTTTATTTTGGCGTTTGCAATCTCTATGACCCTTCTCCAGGCTGAAATTCGATGACCTGAAAGTTTCAAAAGAGTTGAATTTGTCCAAGAGGTCCGCCCGAACGCCAAGTGTTTGATTAGAGAGAGAGGGGGGGAGTGTCTGTGTTCTGGGTTTCGTTGATATCAAGTTGCCAAGGCGGGTAATGATGAAGTCAACGTCAACGAATCTAATAGTGTCGTCCCCCTAAACACTCATGTGCTGATCTCCAACTTCAAGTTAGCATACAATCTCTTTTGCCGCCTGGACGGGACCTTCAACTGCGAATTGGACGATTTTTCCCATGAACACCATACCATTCAACGGTGTATTCTCCATCAATGGATTGGTCGACTGGGCTCCTCAACCGTGTCTATTTGGCTGCCCCCGAAAACGAGGCCCGCTGGGGGATCACTGACCTTGAGAAGCCTTTGAGCACACAACTACAGAGAATATGAGGAAGAACGTAAGACAAAACAGATTTTGAGAAGAGGGAAAGAAATGATAGTGAAGGGCATTAGCATTCAAACGACAAACCTAAATATGGTTCCCTAGCATTCGTGAGGCCACAACAAAGGAAAACTACCCGGCATTCAAAGCACATTTGGTTTCGAGGATTATGTCCATTGAGAATTTTATGTTCTTCCTATTGTGAAAATAAGGCTTTGAATTGGGTAAAACAATGAAGTCGGATCGAACCACCGCCCGCGGTGGCCGCGCGGTTAAGGCTTGGTACCCTCCACGCCAAGGGGAAGAGTTCGAGACTTCGTGGACGCAGTGCTTCAATGCTCAACGCGCGTCTTACCCACGTACGAGGTCAGCGGTGGGGAACCCGGCGCTCCAGGGTTTACTCTCCGTCGCGAAGCGGCAAGCGGAGGTTCCCTGGGTTATCAAAAAAAATAATAATAATGAAGTCGGATCGAGTAATCAAGTCGGACTTTGAGATGTAATCTCACTTTCAATAAGGATTTATTTGCCCCACAAAGTTGCTAATGGTCACCGGCAAATATCCTTTAGGATACAACAAAGTCTTGAAAATGAGAATACTAGATAGCAATTTTAGTATTTCTTCAGGGTCTCTTTAAGAAACAATTGAAAGAATGGTTGTAATTTTCAGAAAGAATGTTCGAAAAGATAAAAAATTATCACACAACCGTTCTTCTAAAAAATGACATGTATATATATATAAAACAATCTTAAAACATAGGCAACTCTTCGTGAAAAATTGCAAAATTGAACAAATGTGTCCTTTCGAAAAATTGCCCAGATGAACAAATGCGTCCATTCGGAAGAAATTGAAAAAATGAACAAATGCAACCCTTCGGGAAAAATTGCAAACTAAACGAGTATCTTTTAAAACAGTCTTAAAACATAGGCAACTCTTCGTGAAAAATTGCAAAATTGAACAAATGTGTCCTTTCGAAAAATTGCCCAGATGAACAAATACGTCCATTCGGAATAAATTGAAAAAATGAACAAATGCAACCCTTCGGGAAAAGTTGCAAACTAAACGTGTATCTTTTTAGAGGTTGTCTTTTCAACCATAAGAAAAAAAAAATAAAGGGGTTAGTGCTAATTAAACCGCGAGCGCACAAAGTGCTAAGTGCGCCAAATAATTGCGCACACGGGTATGGTGAGGTCTAGCCTACACCCAATCATCTCTTTAGGTACATTAAAGAAACCCCAAACTTATTAATTGGGCCACTTCCTCCCACTTTTCCTATGTAGGACAAGGAAACATGCACTTAGTTTGTTTTTACAAACAAACTTCCAACAATCCCTCCTGCTTAAATATGTTTGTAGAGCAGTCAATTTAATTGGTGGTGAGACTGGAAATATTTGGTGACTGCGCGTTTATCATGGAGAGCCTGCCTCTCGAGGTAATCGGGAACATAATGTCGCGACTCTGCAGCCAGGGATGTGGTTGCGACTTCTGCGACATGCTGGAAGTGGCTAGAAGCCCGCTGCATTCGGATAACCCAAGCCATATTTCAAACCGCCAAATTGCAGAGTTTCTCGCTTCAATTGGATAACGTCGATGAAGATTTTTCGGCTGCTGCGGTGGTGGCCTGGCTCTTGTACACTACGGAGACATTGCGCAGCTTACATTATCCGGACAATCGGAGATGTGAACATCCTTGAAATCTGCGGGAGGCAGAAGCTTGAGATTTTGGTCTTGTTTCATAGTTCCATCTTGGGGGTTGAACCAAATTATTACGGGTTTGCTGGCTTGAAGTCCCTCTCTTTGGGTTATGTCAGTAGCTCAGCATTGGACTTGAGTTTTTTAGTCAGCACGGGTCTGACGCTTGAGAAATTGGATCTCATTAGTCCAGTCATTGCAATGTCAGATGCACAAGTCATAGTGGAGGTCTGTATTGTTACGTTGAGGCATTGGTATCATGTGAAATTAATCCTCTTCTTGTGCTTATGTGATTCATGAATGTGTCATTGTCATGCATTTGCAATTCGAATTCTGATACACATGTTCCTGTGCACGCATAACATTCATTCGAATTATTCTTGCATTAGCATCCATTTATCATCTTTGCATTAGTCCAATGGATGTTAAAATTGCTTTCTTCAATAAAGATTTAAATGAGGAAATTTATATGAAACAATCAAAGAGGGTTTTGTTCTTCCTAAAAATGAAAGGAGAGTATGTAAATTGATTAAATATTTTTTATGGGCTTAAGCAAGCACCTAAGCAGTGACATGAAAAAAAATGATTTAGTCATATTGTCTAATGATTTCATTCATTATAGTGCTCATAAGTGTATATATTCTAAATTCACTAAAGACTATGGTGTCTTAGTGTGCTTGTATGTTGATGATATGCTTATATTTGAAACGAACATGATTAAAATTGTTGAGACCAAAAAGTATTTTACCTTCATGTTTAAAATGAAAGATTTTGGTGAAGTAGATACTATCTTAGGTATTAAAAATAAGAAACATTGTGAGGTTATTCTTTGAGCCAAAGTAATTACATGGAGAAGATGTTCAATAAATTTAAACATCTTGGTTTCAAATAAATGAGTACTCATTTGGTTCTTGATAGAGGATCTTTAATGTGAATACTATAGTCTTTAATATATGCGATGCATTGTACAAGACCCGATATCGCTTATTTCATGTGAAAGTTGAGTATAGATATTTGTAATCCAAATATAGAACATTGGAAAGTTGTTACCATAATTTTTAGTTATCTTAAAAGAACTAAAAATTTAAAATTATTTTATAACAATTATCTGGTTGTATCAGAAGGATATACCAATACTAGTCAGATTACAAGTGTGTGTGATAAACAATCCAATTTTGGGTGGATTTTCACATTACGTGAATGTGTTGTTTCTTGGGTGAGCAAAAAACAAATGTGTATAACTCACTCCACCATGGAATTTGCATTATTGCTTTAGTAGCAACTAGGAAAGATGCTAAATGAATTAGGAATTTGCCGTCAGATATCAAGTTATGGCCTAATCTTGTGCCTCCTATTTGTATCCATTATAATAGTTAGACCACTTTGGCAAGAGCTTATAGTAGCACCTATAATGATGAGTTTAGATATATTAGCCTAAGACATAAATATGTAAGACAATTGATTAAAGATGGTACCAAAACAATTATTTACATGAGCTCAAACAATAATTTAGCCGATCCCATGACAAAGGCTTTATCAAGAGGCATGGTAAAAATGACCTCACAAGAAATGGAGATAAAACCCTTTAATTGAAATCACCAATAATGTTACAAGGTTTAATGAGTAAGAATAAGTTACTGAATATGATTGTTTGATACTGACGTAGCCCTAACATGAGAAGTCAAGATCATTTGTTACGTTTTGTAGATTAAATTGAATTGTTAATGAAGTATAGTACAAATTACACAATATTAATAGTAACGGAAACACATGGTAGCATGGATCTGGATCTGGGTCCATTAAACAAATCACAGTGTTGATTTATGTGACGCCCATGTGATTAACGATCATGATGAATTCGGTCCATATAGACCCAAGTTCAGATACAAGTTCGTCGCGGCGGTCATTGAGTGGTTAGGAAAAGGAAATAAGCGATTAGGAGATTAGACTCGCTTGTGAGAGCAACGCGTCTATCTTGCGGCCCATAGGCGAATTCTTCACCTCAGCATCCTGACTACGATGAGGGGAGGACGTGTCGTGCTCAAGTCTCTGGGTGTAACGATGGTGCTAAAGCATTCCCCGACAAAAATGGGATATTATGATACTATTCAAAGGGTAATTATAATAAATTCTCTTTGAATATTTTCAAATAAAAGAGAAAATATAGTAGACAAAATAATCATCTGATATCACACATAAAAGATTAGTGCAAAGAAGTGGCCAATGCCATCATTGACGGTTGCTATTCACTAGCACTGAATTGGAATTGTCATGTCTCGCAAGTCGATTGAAAAGGAAACTCATGTGTCGACTGTTTGGCTAAGATTAGGACTGGACCTTCATAGATCGACTCGCTGTATGGGGAACTATCCTTTTGAGTTATTATTTGTTTTGCAGGCTAATGTAGTGGGAGTATGTCATACTAAATTAATTTGCTTGTTTTACCTTTTTTGATATATGAGATGAAAAGGATAATTGTTAAGCATACTAACAAAAAAAAAAGATTAAAATTTCAAAACTTTAATAGTAGAAATCACAAGGGAAGTCAATACTTGAGACATCATATATTTTATTCATTGGAATATTTAATAAATGTCAAAGAAACCTTTGAACAATATTTTATATAAAGAAAAAAAAATCTAGATAAGATGCTTGAAAAGTTAGAAAAAATACAGTTAAGTTTAGGAAATATTTTATATGTTTTAAATGATTTTTGGTTGGAAATGATGCTTGAATGATTTATGATAGGAAAATACATAGTTTAAAAGAAAATTGAAATAATTTGTTGATTTATTAAAAGGAAAATTCTAAATAAAGGCATGAAGTGTCGCTATTTTATTGAAAAAGGGTCAAAAGTAGCTATTATCTAAGATAAGGGCATGAAGTGGATTAATCAATCTCAAATAAGGGTCTGAGCTCGTTAGTCAATGAGCATATGATTTTTTTGGTTGTTGTATCCAAAAGCAATCTCGATAAAAATTTACAAGCCCCCTCTAAAAAAAAAAAAAAAAAAAAAACAGACATTTCTTCATTTGTTTCTTTTTATCTTCTTCCTTTCTTTCTAGTCTTCCTTTCTTTCTAGAGAAGAAGATAAAACTTAAGCAAGGCCCATTTCTTCATTAATCAGACACCGATGTGTAGCATAATCAGACACTGATGTGTAGCATAAGTGCCTCGATTCTCCATTACCTTTTCCTAGGTTAGCAATTTGCTTCTCTCTACTCAATTTCATTCAAATTGGTGTAGCAAATCCTTTATTTGCCCAAGAGAAAGCCATTGCAGCTAGTTGAAGCAGCATGTCAACAAGGTGTAGGCATGTCGTGGAGTATCACATCGGTGGCAACAACAACGATGACAGTAGGAGAAATATTTTTGTTTTCTAGTATTGTTTTTGCTCGTTTTCTCGGATTTCTAGGTGCATTATTGAGGTGTTTGGCAAGTGTTTTTGGGACCACATTGGCCAAATGCTAACATTGGGAAAGCTGAAAGCCCAAAGCAAGTGTGGACCTACTTTGGTCTTTTAGCATTTTTGGAATGCAAGTCCACGTTCACTATTTATCTTCCATGATTTGCACCGATGAGCTTCCAAAAGCCAACAACTGTGTTGCCTAAGGGGTTGTGTGTCCCCAGTGACGGCCGCCTTGGGGTCGCATGACCCAAGCGACGCTGCCACATCTAATCGCCGGTGGTTAAACTCCACCGCAAGATCTGGCCACCGATGATTGTCCTTAATTTGGACTTTAAAAAAAAAAAAAAAAAAAAAAAAAAAAGGCTCTTTGCAAATAGAAGTTTTACCAAACGGTTTCAAGCCAAAGTTATTTTCCAATATTGAAATTTGCCAAACACCATAGCATTTTTGAAAACTCTTTAGTCCAAATGTATTTGCATTTTCTCAAAGTCATTTCCTCAAAGCCGAACCAAATGGGGCCCTGCTTTAGGCTTTCAACCTTCCTAATGCTAACATTTGGCCAATGAACTTTCAAAAATGCTTGCCAGATGCCTAATATTTTTTCCAATGGGCTTTAGGAGCTCAAAATCCCTTGGAAAAATTGAACCAAACGAGGCCATATGTCCTTCTTGTCCCTATAAGCTAGTGCCCATCCATTTCGCTCTCAGGATCTATTTTGAACTTTCGGAATTTCGGAAATGCAAGTCCACTTCTACTGTTCACCCATTGACTTTTTTTTGGTTCGACCATTCATCTTGCCCAATAGCTACCGGAGGCCGGCCAACTGCTGACGGCTAGATCCTATCGTCGAACAACCTTGCCTGAGGTTTGATCGCCGGCAATTGGTCAACGGCAGAGCTTCATCGGATTTGATTTTAATTTTTTTAATTAATAAAAAAGCCATTTGCAAATGTAGGGTTTACCAAACGGTATTTATGCCAAAATCACTTTTCAATGCACTTTAAAATCACAATTTGCCAAATATTAAAGTATTTCGGAAAACCTTTTTATCCTAAAGGTATTTGCATTTTTCCAAAGTCATTTTTTCAAAGATGAACCAAATGGGCATATGTCTTCTTTTGTCATATTATTGCATATGAGTTGCATTCATTGTGCATTGATTGGATTCGCTGCCGTCGAGATCCTACGCGCTGCTAATGGTCCCTATTTTGTAATTTTCTGATGCTTTTGTTATTATCTTTTTCTGGTGTATGTTTTGTTGTTAATGGCTTGAGCTCGTATGCATGCTATGGAATTTAAATTTGGTTTTTGATGGCTTTTGAGCTATATAGCACATTGACCATACCAAGGATAAGATCCTCAGAAAATGTACGAGTAAAAGCCTCCATCTTTGCCAATTTCAGTGGGCATGATTAGGGACAACAATATGTGGACAAAAATATTTTGATAAACATGTATATGGGGATAAAATAATAATTTAAAAGAACATAAGCGCGATAGTTAGTTCAAATCTTAAGTAATAGACTTTGAACTCAACATGCTTTGTTTTAAATATCCAGAAAAAATAAAACAAAATTAAGTAATTTGAGCCAGTTTCCGAGTTGGACAAGGAACAATGCACACCCCTACTTCAGGATGCACCACAAAAGAGTAGAATTTAAAAAGTTTCTTTGGAAGGCTGTCATGGCAATTAGGGTGTGTGATTTTGACTTGAGAATGAAAGAGTTAAAGGCAATCGATTAAAAAGTTTATGATTGATTCTCCCACAGGCCTCGGGTGTAATGGAGCATATTCTACTTTAAGACAAGCCCAAAATGTGACATTTCCTTGAACAACTAGTGCGAAAGCTTTAGGATATTATAATATTGCAATAGACACAGACTCATTTACTATCTTCAGGACATTGTAAGCAAACAGGCTGTAATCATCTTACGAATTGATAAGATGTAATGATATTAGGTACCTTATAATATGAAGCTAGAGGAAAAATCATAACAAATTTGATGTAAGGGATAAACCTAAACAATCAGCAAATCATCATTATTCTCATAATAGAAATTATTGGGATACTCATGGATCTCCGGAAATGCACCGGTAAATCAGACTAAAATTCTTAATGCATATACTTGCTACTCCAAATAAGATTTGAAGAAAACTCTTTTCTACTATAAAAGGCCAATTCTTAGGAGTGTGAATCAAGTTCCTTCGCCAAGTAGGAAGAAGGTCAGTCGAATCACTGGGCCAAGAGCGCGAGTGAAGATCAAAGAGAATCGCGAAATTAGAGAATCGCGAAATTAGAGAATCGAGGCCTTCGATTACACGTAAGTGTCTGGCTGTCGCAATGCCGCTGTGGAGGTGGACCTTGCTCGAGCATCGTCGTTTTCTTTGGAAAGAAATGAAGAATGGGAAAGAAAGGAAATCTGGGAAAAGCTCTACGAATATAAATGCTCCGCGAACAGGGGAGAAAGAAGGAAGAAGCAATTTGGGGTTTTTTGTTTTTACGGTTTGTAATTTCTAACCCAGTTTTTTTGGACAAAAATGCTCCTATTCCGATTGTTAGTAATATCACATGCTTGCCAGTCAAATTTAGGCTCTTATTCGAAACTATTTTAGCTCATTTATGCCATTATTTGAAGAAAAAAAATTCGCTCTAATTCTTTTTTGGAAAAATAACCCCATTTTAGGCCCTTATTGGGGATTCTACATTTATTATAATAGAGTGTTCCACAAGTTTTCTTTCATTATTTGAATTTGCTAAAGGGAAATTGGCCATCGGAGAAACATTTTTATAGCTCCCCCTATCATTCATGTCTATTCTATTCAAACGAGGCGCTTGCAACAAGTGCTTTAATACCGATGATTTTGCAAAATACCAAATCGCATTATGTCTTCTTCTAGCAACTGAAGGAAATATGTCTTTTGCTAACCCCATCATCGTACAAACAATCTAAATTTTCTTGGCATTGCACCATAACATATTTCAGCGTACCATAATTATTGATGACATCTGTGTTTGTACCCCATCAATCATAATTTAGATAAAAGAATTTAAAAGTTCTCCAACGTGAGTTTATATACATCACACCGGACAAAACTCCTCGGGAATGTACCCAAAAAGTGCTAGCACATGGCGAGTGAATTGATTGTCATTGTTGTCATCTACCAATTGAAAAGTGTTAAAATGGACAACCTTAAAATTGAAACCCTAATCCCCTTAAGAAATGGGAATCAACCGCAATACCAGACATATTCCTTATCGAACCAAACACGGGGGACGCTCCGATGATTAGGCTTTTACTGGCGAAACCTCCTATGAAGATCTCGTTTGTAACTCCACTTCCATTTCCCTCCTTATTACTAATTATACATTCTTAAATTCTCCGAAACAGAAGCTACCAGGAGACCCCACAAATAATGCGCTCAAGGTCTATGACCACTCCATAAGATACGGCCTCTCCAACGTTTTCTCCGCATAACAAGCTTTGACGACTAAAACGCGAATTTGTCCCGGTCTTCTTGGACTATATATGAATAGCATGACCATTTATTGAAAGGTGCCACCGATGCCCGTAAAGGGCTTCAAGAGCACATCTCAAGTAGTGGCCTTGGTGGTGCACTTCTCTTTAAGGAGGTGCTAAGAAAAACAAAACACAAAGATCGATCAGATGGCAGCGACCGGCGGTTCAGAGGGTTTGTTCCGCCCCTTCTACGAGGGGTGTCTCTCCGGGTGCGACGGCGGGATCGGGAGGAGGCCGTACCACCGCAACTGTGGCTGCGCGCTCCACAAGGAGGGCCGGAACTGCTCCCATGCAAACCTGAAGAGCATGAGCCTGTCGTATCCGATTCGAAAGTCATGGAGCGAGGGCAACTTGGCGTTGATGGCCTCCATGCACTCATCTCCCTCTTCCTCACCGGCGACGGCTCCGAGGTGTAGGCTCAGCTCTTGCAATCACGCGGACGAAGAAAATAGTGTTTCCTGTAAGTTATAAGGTCTTGAATTTGTAAAACTTTTCCGTTTGGGAAAAGACTCTTAAAAAATAACTTGATTGAAAGGGTGTGAGATGTGAGTGATGTGTGCGATGCCATTTTTTTGGTCCAAGGCTCCCGTAGATCACGTTCATGCAGTCCTTTATCGGCTAGATTGCCTGGAGAAAATGGCTGTCTTGTGTACTAAGCTTTTTTTTTTTCTGGTTAATTTACATGTGGTGTGCTGGATGAACTGGTGTATAGAAGATTGATCATTTGTTTTGAGTTACGTGATGGGCCAAATACATTTGTATCTTCTTCTTGCTATTGAGTTGATTTATTAACGTTAGCATTTATATCACAAATCCTTTCCTAACCTAATGAATGTCCTCGCTATTTCAATATTAGGGTTCATCTTTCTTTTGTAGCTAGGGAAAAAGTCTCGGAAAATCAAGTTCACATCTCATCGATAAATGCCACTAGGATTTCATTCATCTTTGTACTTTCATGTGGAAAACCTAGGTACCAATTGTTTGGTCCATCCTATTACCACGTGAAGAAGCAAACAGCTTAGCGCGCCACTTGACCTTTTACATTATAAACTCCCACAAGCTCTTAATCCTCTTTCAATATGTGTGTGTGTCTATATATATATATATACGAATGCTCTAGCAATAAAACGGGTAATCAATTATTTTCATCTTTACATTCGAATACATCAACTCAAGAAGGTGGGCTGAGTGTTGAAACGATTAGTACCTTGAACCTCAAGAAACATGAGCTCTCGGATCCAGTTTCTATCTGAAGCAACCTCTCTTAGAAGATGGATCGCAAGGAATTAAGTTAGATGGCCTATTTTTAACCAAATCGGGTAGACTTAATCAGGTGCGCCAAGGTGGCCCTGGATATTATCTCATAGCTATAACATAAAAGAAGTCAATATAAAAACTTGTGGGAGTATCCCTTTTATGCTTATTCTACAAAAATACTCAACCGACTTGAAGACTAGTCATGGCGTTGCTTGCAATCAAGTACATATGAACAGCCGTGTGTTAGAAAAATGGAAAGATTAATTAGATATTTGTAGCACTCTTGCTTTAAATAATACGGGGTTTTTCCTAACTTTGGATTAGAAAAAAAAAAAAAAAGCAGGCTGGCTTGCAAGATAAGCCTCCATAGATCTTTCCAATGAGATAGCAGAATATTTTCTCCTTAGAAGCAAGAAAACCCTTAGTCAATGAATATCTTTTCAGTATATGCAAACTAATCACTTAACTATGATCATCCAAGAACCCATTTATTCGAGCAAGACATAGAGTATAAACTTGGGTGGTGAAAAATTAGGCAAGACGCTTGATTTGTACCCTGAGCAAAACAATTTTAAGCTTGATCAGCTTCTAATATTATGAATCTAAGGTGATTTATGATCGTTCAGTTGCATCTTGCCAGATCCAAAGTATCATTATATTGCTAAAAACTCAAAATTCATTAATAAAATACATGGGTTGATATGATAGATTCTGACATTAATAAGACGTGACGCATGTAGTATCTCTTTTCCTCTCAAGTCTCAAGTGCCTTGGAACTTCGCTTTCGTCTCTCATGTCAGCAACTCCTTCAAGGTTGACTGATGAAATTAAGTCGTAGGGTAGGCGACCCGTGACTAATGTCTTGTAAGCAATACATAACAAGCTGGCAAGATCATTAATCGAATTTCATCAAGAAGATTCACGAGCTATGTCACCATATCACAAAGCAAATTTAAAAGAGGTTTCCACCTCAAAGTTTGCACAATAAAACTTAAGTCCCTGGTGAATTTACAATGGTGCAAACTAATCGAGGGGCAAAAAACGTTATTTATATTTAAACGGAACCTTAACACATCAAATCGCGATTTAATGAGCTAAATATTTCTAGTCATCCCCAAAAAAAAGAAAAATCGAATTCATTGTCCAAATTTTAAATATATATATCCAGAAACTTGCTTTCCTCATCATATTTAATCCTATGTATTATTTTAACAGAGAAAGTGTGTGCTCTTTTACATTCAACCGCTTTTGTCCCTTGTCAACAACAAGGGAAGGACAACTGCCGACAGATTGGCAAGGTCGACAAAATCGAGCACAAGAAATGCAAGCCATATTGGGACATGGTGAAGATAGCCAGGATTGAATTGAATGATTTTACTATTAAATCGCCCCGTCATTTACCTAAGCTTCCAGATGAACTGATAAAATCCAATTATTCGAAAAATAAAGAATTCATAGATTCCTTGCCCTGCTATAAATTGTAATTACAGACAGAACGCCTACGCTGGATGAGTGTTAAAGTGTTATTTAAACACGCAAGTAATATAGTTAGAACGATCAACTGCCTTGAGGTGTAGAGAGCCCCTACCATCATCAAAATATGATAATCTAATATTCATATATCTTAAAATATATAGTTAGGAAGGCAAATAAGAACATAGAGAAATTTAAATTCAAGAACATCTTATTTTGGTACCGTACAAAATTTTGTAAGACCATACAAGCAACTGTTCTAATAATTCAAGTTGTTAAGCATTCTAACGTATTGGACTCAACAAAAGCCTATTATGACAGAGAGATGATTGCAAGCTCCGATGGAGAGATTTTGGTATTGAAAATTTATACTGCGCTCCAAAAGATCGTAATCCAGCTGGTTTCCACATATGATAGGTAAGAAAGATAGGGATCTTATCGTTTTGGGATGAATTGAAGATGCCGATTTATCTTATGAATGGGCGACACTTTACATATGAATTTCCAGGGTCTACTCTCTCTCTCTCTCTCTCTCTCCTACCCCCCCCTCTTCCGTCCCTCCCTCCCTCCCTTACTTAAAAAGAATCGACCCCCAATTTGAGGTTGCTTCCTCCTACTCGAGTTATAAGACATGTTTGGTGTTTTCATCGATTCAAGGTCTATTTCTCTTTGATGCATACTACTCTTCTTCGAGTTTCTTTTTCCTTTCCTTTTCTACCTCGAAATTGTTAACTTCCCACCCCAAGTATCTGTTAATTGGAACTCTCGAATGATTTAGTAGACAACCAACCCTTCAACCGAAGATTAAGTCCTCGCTGACCCGGCAAAAATAACTCGGAGGTGAGGGTTTTTTTTTTTTTTTTTTTTTTTTATGCCGAGGATCTCGCCTAAGTTACCTTACAGGAGCACAGCACCGACTATACCTCGAGGGAGACTAGCTTAGCAACCCACCACCGAAGCCCCTCGCTTAAATCACAAAACCGCTCTAAGAGTTTCGAACCCCTGACCATTCGGTCCGTAGAAATGCAGAGGGGCACAACTCAACCAACGCAACCATGCGTGAGTGGGTACCCGGACGCGAGGTGTTGAAGTCTAGCGGTTCCAAAGTCCAAAAGTCTTGTTAAATGAGTAAAATGGAGCATTTATCAGGAGAGGATACTAAAAAATTGGTTTATGGGTGTTTGCCAGAGAAAGTTTCCTCGACAAAATCTTTCACTAATGATGGCAGAGCTTTGGTTTTATTATTTATAACGGGTCTTGTGTCGCTTTGGAAAGGAAACAACATATCTAGACTACGACAAAAGTAAAGTACGAGGAAACGGGAGAAATGTAAAGTGCGATTGAATATAAAAAGCACGGTAGAATGAAAGATAACAATTTAAAAGCAAACTAATTGATTGTTGATTTGGCAAAACGTCATTTCCATTGGTGCCTCCTCGGCTAATTATAATAGTTTTCCAAACTATCTTTTTACATTACCATCTCGATGCCTACAACATTCCGGAAGTTTCAACTCTTTTTCGGTAAGCATCCTGCCTTGCCGATGTCCCACTAGTGCCAATTCCAGTAATCGCTTTTATCTTTATCTCGTCAGCTTCGGCAAGCCTCCTTGCTGTATTATTCAAGATCTTCATTTATCAATTGCTAGCCTCTTGGCCCATTTTCTCTGAATTCCTACATTTTGGGCCCGCTTTATTCTCCTCGGCTTCCGAAGCCCGATAAGCTAGTTTGGGCGCCAACAATAAGATTATCCCATATGGTAATACTTGCGTAAGGAATCAACAGGCAGCCATGTATAGGGGGACATCGGCCAATAGTTGGTTGTCATGTGTTAGGATGACACGGGCCGACACGAGACCCAGTAAAAACGGTCAATTTGTAGGCCGACCATCCTTGACAAGTTTCGTTTCAAGTCTATTAACTCAAAACCCTCTAGAACATCTCAGACGAACAAAAATAACATAGGACCATATCACCTATTCCAAGTCATTACTGCATTGAGCTATGCTATGAGTGAACCTATAACAAATTCCCGATAATGACATTTGCTAATAAATTTGGGAAATTAATATAAACAAATAACATACATATTCCATAAATATGAAAGGATAAATTACACATCAAATAGAGTTTTCAAACTTCCATTTGTTCTTTTATCATGACTAGCCGCGTATATTAATTTTGCAGTTACTTAAAAGTTATCATAGGTTTGCGAGCAATTTATAAATTTTCCATATTTTTGCATGTTGAGAATTATTGGGTAAACATTCGCATACTTCACTAACCCAAAAAAATAAAATAAAATTTGCATACTTCAAATATAACTCATTTTTCGAAATAAAAAGGATCGACCCAATTTGAATAGGTCAAAAATGTGTTGATCACATTTTCGTGGGCATTTATTTTGTTAGATGTAACTAAGCATGCTAGATGGAAGTAAAAATTTCAAAACAGAAAGAGATTTTAAAAAATCTAAATATCTTTCCTTAGGATATCGGGTATATTTTTATCGTCGATTATGGTTAGAAAAAAACAGGTAATATTAGGAATTCGTCTGATGCATGCTCTGATTGAAGGAAGTTTCGTGAAAACAAGACCCCAAACTACGTAAGTTGCTACAGCCAAACTTTAGCAAATAAAAATTCAGGCTGACGGACAAAACATAGGGTCAACGGAAGAAACGAGAGGCCGCACGTAACAGTATTAATTAAGATCCAAGTTGCCCTACCTAGACAGCATCGTCGATGTACCAGTAAAACAAGAAAGATCAGTTAGAAAGATTCAGCTTAACGAACCTCTCTCTCGAAAACGCGAAAGGATTTCTTAGTTGAATGACTGACTTGTCTAGACAGCAAATGACCAAAACCCTAATTCCAAACCTCTAAGTTAAAGCCAAGAAACTTTTGTCTCGCTCTCTCTCCCCCCCTAGGAAGCTTCACATTCAAGACTACCCGAGAGAGAGAGAGAGAGAGAGAGAGAGAGAGAGAGAGACGTTCCTCATGAAAACACGTTTTAGTTATCACATTTTGCACAAACAAGTCCCGAAAATCGCATCGTTTTCTCCGCACGAAAACACGTTATAGTTATCAAATTTTGCACAAACACGTCTCGAAAATCGCATCGTTTTCTCTAATTCATCCAAACGAGAGGATAAACTCTCTAAAAAGAACCCTACACTTCACGTTCCTATGACTTGTCTTACTACCCCATAAAGCCGGCACAATTTTCCAACCCAACACTGAACACCTAATCAACCATACACTGTAAATTCACCAGCACAAGCACACCCTCGACTACTTACCTGGACACACCAAGGAGGGAGGGAGGGAGAGGGAGAGGGAGGGACGGGAAGAGAGAGAGAGAGAGAGAGAGAGAGGGGGGATGGCCACCGTAGCAGCTTCCATGGTGTTGCTCCGGTGTGTCATCCATGGCAGCTTGTCGCTGAACGACATGGAGGTCGAGCGCCGCCCATACCATCGGTACTGTGGTTGCGCCCTACACAAAGTCAAAGACGGCAGCAGTTGCCCTGAGACTTGCCCGAACAACCACAAGGTGTACTTCCCATGGAAGGAGTTGTCCTCGGATTGCTTGTTGTCCCTCTCGTCTTCCCATACCTCTGCTCGATCTTCTCTTCTCTCGGTCGATAGCATGTCTTCTTTGACAAGGACAGAGGATACAACAGGACAGGCCTCTGCAGATAGGTGACGGATATCAATATGCTTGGTCGTGGTGATTCAGATTATTTTTCACTCAACATATGACCATGACTCCTGTATCCTTTTGAAAAAATGCTAGAGATACTAAAATTAGTTTAAAAGGCAAAATGGCAAATTCTTGCTGGATATTTAAGTGTTAACTGCATGTTTATATGTCTAAATAAGTTTGTTGTATTACTTAATAAACCAATTCTGTAAACCCGTTCTAGCATTTCTAAGCATTTTAATGTTTGTTCTACCGTGTGGAAAACCTGTTGTTTGTACCTTTTCTCTAGTTGCTTCAATTCTGAGGAAGCAAAAGAAGAGGTGTCTAGGTCAAACCCTACGTCTCCTGGCTTAAGTGACGTGTTATCAACCATGGTCATTTTCACTAGGAATGGGCAATCCATGATCATTTGCTCACTGTCTAAAGTGTTGTGAAGTGTGTAACTTCATATATTTATTTTGCACATGTTAGACTATGTATTCAAATTCTACGAACAGGCCGTGTATGGACAACGACATATCATTTCCAGCGGCAAGAAATGTAAATATTTTGGTACTTGTGCGTGCTTAGTTTGTTTTGATTAGTACTTCATTTTCACTTGTTCAAAGGTTTTTTTTTTTTTTCACTTGTTCAAAGGTTAATCGTTCCTATTTTCTACATAGCTTGTGTGCATAACCGGAGAGGTGTAGAGAGAGAGAGAGAGAGAGAGAGAGAGAGAGAGAGAGAGAGAGAGAGAGAGAGAGAGAGAGAGAGAGAGAGAGAGAGAGAGAGAGAGATGGCTATGCCGCTGACGAAATTAGCCGGAGGCCGTGAGGGGGTTGCCGACGGCAACAGAAGCCTGTGATCGATGGAGAGAAAGAGCCCAAGGGCAGCAATGCTCGCTGAGGTCGGGTGGTGGTGGCTGGAGGCAACAGATGATGGTGATTGCCCGCAAGGAAGGTTGATAGATAAACTTAGGTAAGAGTTTGGCTTTAGGGTTTGTGGGCAATCTGAGGGGTTAATGTATTTCTGACCTATCTTTAAGGGAGGGTATTCTAGTAAGTTGTGAGTATTAATATTTAAGATGCAAATTCTCTAATAAGAATAGATGACTAAAAGAGCAATAAAAGGTTCTGGGTAGTGCCTACGTCCAAATCGCATTATTATTTGTATGTCTCTGAGTACTGTAACATAAGCTGGGCTGGCTAAATTGTTATCAATAGCAACCAAGTGATCGAAAGGATAGCATCAAAGTAGAAATCGCTCTATGGAAATTGGAATTGATGTTTCTTAGACATTAATTTCAATAGTTTCACTGGGTTAGAGCCTAGAGGTAGAGGTGGCAAAATGAGTTATCAACCTATTTCGACGCAAGTCATTTGCTTGTTCTCACCGGTGATTGTACCATACCTTTGTTCCATTTGATGCAAATTGTCTTCGTTGGTCTAACTGTTAGACGGGAGTGCTTTCTTAAAGTTGCTTTTTCTAGGCATAAGGCATCAGATAAGGGTTTATCAAAGGAGGAATTGAAAATAAAGAGTAAAAATCGATAGTTTCCAAGGATAGTCAACACCCCAGAAATTGCTGCATCGAATAAGGGTCTATCAAATGAAGACACTTGTTTCATTTGATTGAATGGCATTAATCAACTCAAGAAGCAAATATTTTATAAAGAAATACACCTGATTTGTGTCTCAAAAAGTGTATTCATAAGTTTGAATATCAATGAAGGCATTTCTTTCGAGACAATCCTATGGGCCTCCTTTTAGTTATTAACCAACTATGACAAGAATTGGAAACTGAGTCGACGGAGAACTTGATATATTCCTCAATAATATATACCGTCAGCATCTGTGTCTTTGCATTATCATACCTATAGTGGATTATTAAGACCTATAGTACTAGTATTTTAAAAGGCTGTGTACGTTGTATGATTGAATTTATCATGCCATTGCTATATGCAGTTCTCTTCGAGCCATATAATAAATTTGATCAACTAGTAAACTTTCTTTATTCCCAAGTAAAACAAAGCCTTTACCCTTTCAAATCACCTTTCAAATATGCGGTCTTGATGCATTTTTTCTCTCACATACAAAATATAATAGTTGTTCAAGGGAAAAAAAAAAAACGAATGACCTTTTAAAAGTCCATTTTTTTCATTCAGTTCGAGTGACTCCAAAAACTCATTTCACTCCTTCATTTCCTTTTAAATTAAGATTAAATGAAAAAGTTTTTTTTTTTTTTTTTTTTTTTTTTGCTAAAAAATGAAAAATAGTGTTGATGACACAAAAAGAGATGTTCAAGTCCGACGGTTAACTTGGGCAGGAAGAGACCGAGTAAGACAACGTTAAGGTAATATTTGCCAAGGTTTTTTTGGTCGGCAACTATCGGCAATCAACAAAGGCAATAAGAAATTGCTGATAAGTGATATAAGAGAAAATGGCTAACTATTGAGCAATGAGTATTGTTGAATGAGACTTGGTTTAGCCGACAAGCTAAAGTGAAGATCAATGAGTCGAGGACAAGATAAGGGTTTGAATCATGAAGCCGGCAATCTTAGGAATAACCAGAACGACCCATTCAATTGTGAAGCTAGCATGATCATCAATTTTTGAGCCAAAAATCTTGAAAGCTCTAAGTAATAATGGCCGAGAAATATGGACTGTCGTAATTTTTAGGAAGAGGAATTGCAAGTTGCAAAAGTTTCAATGTGGGTTGAGTGATGATGCCATGATGTTCTAGTAATGGGTCTTTGATAATCATTTGTAAATAAATGTTGCTAAATTATAGGAGTGACATAGGCTATTATTTGCTTCTTTTTCTCTCTTTTTTTCTAATTGTTGTTAACCATTGATAATAGCTATAAGTATTAGGAGTAATTTGAGCAAGGGACCGCCAATCAACACCATTTATTTTAATTTTATCTTCCTTTTATCTTTACATTTCACATGACACGATTGACCGTGATTACCTCTAGTTTTCGTACTTTAAATTTCTCGTCAATTGGCATTTCTTGTCTAGAAATGATCAAAGACCTCTCATATCTTATGTCAATTGGTTCATCAATCCATTCTTTAAAAGGTGCTTTGAAAACATGTGCCTATGCAAAAGAAAATATACATTTAATTTTGGATCACCGAAGATGGTGAATATTAAACCAAAGATGGTGAATATTAAAGGCGGTGATTTATCAATTAATGTGGTTATTAAAAAAAATAATTACGATATACGGCACAAAGGAAGAAGAATTAGGAAACATCAATCAAAATCACAAGCAGATAGTCGAAGATGGTGAAATCGATGGATGGACAATTCTTGCAATAAATGCATATTTTCAATTATCATTTTCTTCACTGTATTAGTTCCTTATGAATCCCCTTTTTTTCCCATGAGGTTGATGAGAAATAGTAGTTTATCTTGACTTTTCCTTTGGTCAAACAGTTCACTTGTAACTGTAAAAATCTGTAGCGTTGCACTGGACTATCCTTCATCACCCAATTAGATATTCGAGGGCCCCACTTCGAGCTAAGTACCAAATCCATCTATCCTCCTCCTTCCTTCCTCCATCCATCCAAAAATGAAAACTATGTCCAACTCCATCGCCCCATCACCTCCTCCATGATCAAATCCTTCCCCACCGCCCCTCCCCCTCCCCCTCCCCTCCCCCTCCCCCACCCGCCCCTCCACCTCACCCGCCGCTCCTTCCTCTTCTCCACCGCCACCGCTACCGCCACCGCCGCCACCTCCCTCGCCCTCCCGGCCGCCTCCCTTCCATTGCCGCAGCCGCCGCTCGACACCACCATCACCGACCGCGTGTTCATGGACTTCGCCATCTGCCCCAACTACTTCCGCCCCGACCGCGCCATCTCCGACGACCTCTCCACCCTCTGCGCCGACTCCGTCCCCCTCGGCCGCCTCGTCCTCGGCCTCTACGGCCACCTCGTCCCCCTCACCGTCGCCAACTTCAAGTCCATGTGCACCGCCCCCGGCACCTCCTACCGCAACACCCTCGTCAACAGGATCTTCCCCGGCCAGTACTTGCTCGCCGGCCGCCAGGGCCGGCGGGACAAGGGCGAGGTGAGGCCGCCGCTGTCGGAGCTGGCCCGCAACACCGAGACGGTGGACTCGCGGGCCTTCCTCCTGCGCCACTCGAGGGCCGGCGTGGTCTCGCTGTCCTTGTCGGAGAACGACGATGACGAGAAGATCAAGATGGACCCCGAGTACAGGAACGTGGAGTTCTTGATCACCACGGGGCCTGGTCCGTGTCCCCAGTTGGATAGCAAGAACATTGTGTTCGGGACGGTGCTTGAAGGTAAGTTCCATGGGATGATTGGTATGTGAATTGGATTGCTTTTTCCTTGATTGTTCATGTTTGGTACAGCAATTTTCAGTTCGATTTTGCGGCGCGTGATTGGAATGCAATCTATACGAATTGCTGAAACTGCCACTTGAGTGTAGAATTTGCATTTAACAGAACAATATCGCTGCCAGATTGGCCATTTTCAGTTCATTCTTGATCTGACATGACATGGGTAGATCACAATCTTTATGCTGACCGCAGCATTCGCATTATCAAGCGTTGGGTCATGTTGCTGCTATTGATGACCAAGTAGAAATGACCAAGTAGAAGTCCCTCTCTTCTGTCATTTGCAATGCAAACTTTCTTTTCCTCAGTACCGATAGGTAGCTTAACTATACACACTGTCGGTGAAGACCCAAGAGTTTTAAGATGGACTTGTTTTCTGGATCATCTAAGCAAGTGCCCATGCATGTCATATCTCTTCCAATCCTCATTACTGAAAGTTCATGACTTTGGATAAATCTTCCTCTAGTATACCAGTATAGGCTAATCAGAGTGGCACTCCTACGAACAATAGAATTCGATAGGGCATGAGTTTCCGAAATGGAACTCGTTCAAGAGTAGAGTTGCTACTCCTTCCCAAGACATAACTTGCGCTTTTAGAGAATTTGAACTCTGAAAATTGCAGCGATACGGCCATTTAACTTTCAGGTAATTTTTCTGTGGGAGCTTTTGTTATCTCTATGACATTTGCAGTTCTTTAACTGCAAAATGTGGACGGTCCGGATCATATGGATTATCAAACTGAGCAATTACTTCAGAAGAAAAAGGTCTTCGTGGTTCAAAGTAGCATTTTTAATTCTTGAAGACATTTGGCTGGGATTACTTTGAAGGCATTTTGACTCCTTCCTTGCATTTTACATGCTTACTGTGATATGACAGAACACTTAGTATGTTCCTCTGTGTGTTATCATTCTCTCATGTTGTTCATGTCTTAGTTACGTTTGAATTGCAGGCTTGGATGTCATAACAGCAATCGCTTCCATTCCTACATACAAACCCTCCGAGAATATCCGCCAACTCAATGACTTGGCCGAGTTTTTTGGGGACGAAAGAGCGCAAAATGCCCGTGCAATGTGGAATAAGCCTCTCAAGACTGTTTACATCAAGGATTGCGGAGAGATCAAAGTGTCGAAGCCTACCCTGACTCCTAGTTTACCTTAATTCTATCAGCAAATTGAATCAGGTTATGCTCGTTGTACATCCCATACGCTGTTGGACTCGATGTGAAATTTTGTTTAAAAATTTTGTACTTGGAGAAGAGTGGCAGTGAGAAAAACAAAAGGAATTCTTGTCACTTGTATTACCTCGTGATATGCAGCAAGCGAAGTGATTGCTACATGTAGTATCAATCAGTAGAGAGCTTCAGTTTCACTGTATTTGATCAGCATATGCTGGGAGCCACCGGAGCACCAGTTCTGTAGCCGGTCACTGTGTTTCGACCAGCCAAACGTGTAAGCAAGCATCGAACTGTGAAACTTGATTTCATCAGATAGATTCTTATAAATTGCTCCAAAAAGATGTCGATTGATTCATTAATTGGGTCGATACCCTTCCTCCAAAGAAATAAATCTTTCAAGAGTACGTGGTCTATGGTTGAAGGAGAGAGGTGAGGCAGGGGCCGATAAAGAGGTCCGACGAAGATGTTGGTCGCTCAAATCGATTTTGCTTAAGAAAATGTAGCTCATGACCGTCCAATTTAAATTCCAACAATGCTCCTATACAGATTGTAATTGGTTTTAGTTCGTGAAAAAGATTGCACAAGTACGTAGCTAAAAGTTCATGAATTGAAGCAGCATCCATGTTGCTATCAAACTTAAAGAGAAAAGTTCTGTCCTCTCTTTGAACAATGTTCTTTTTATTTGGCGACGTGCAACTCCACCTTCGGTGAAGGCCCGGGAACCCTGAAAGACTGACGATCCAGCGATGCCATCAATTATCATACACAATCACATTCGACTACATCAAGGATTGCTCCTCTTGGCGGAGACAATATTGAGGCGAAGCTTCTTAAGGGGAACTGGTCATCGATTGCGTAACTCATCTCGTCATACCTGAAATCAGCTAATGAGTTCCTCCAGCGGCTGTGCCTCCTGATGCGCGACATGAGATAATGCTTGCACTTGTCCTTGTATTCAGGAACTTCGAGCGCACACAATGGCTTCAGCTGCAAAGCATAAGTAGGTGACACCGAGGCGGATGGTGGCCTTAAGTTTGTGATATGCCAGCGTTTCGTTAGAGGAGAAGCGTTCCCGGTGGCGGCAGTGGTGGTGGAGGACGCAAGAGATGAGGCAGAGAGAGTGTCTGAGCTTGAGGGAGAGAGAGAGAGAGAGAGAGAGAGAGAGAGAGAGAATCTGTAGGTTCCATTTCTGTCGACAGTGTTGAATGGGTGAGTCGATGATGAAGAAGATGAGAGAGTTTGGAGTTTGGAGCAGAAAATGAGAAAATACGATGCCGAGCATCCTTCTTTTTAGCAGAATTTGGGAGATTCAAATCTGACTTTTCCATGGACTCTTTCTCCGTCAACCTGCGAAAATTAAAATTGGCCAAAATGTTATCAAATAAAAATTTGCTAACATTTGCTGACTAGCCGTTCTCTCCACAAAATTAGCCCTTGCCACACGGCAAAAAACATTGCGGAACACATTATTATCTTCTAAAAATAATATCAAAAGGAAACGACATCATTTTGATGATCAATACTCCACATCAGTAGGAAGGTCGGGGTATACTGATCTCCATGTCAGAATTTCCCAATTGAAATTAGTCGGATGCGTTATATTGAAAAATTGTCAAGTAATTGAAGGCTACATCAAGCAAATTGAAAAATTTAGAATTAAATTTGCAGATGCACAATAAGCTTTGGACTTTTTAGATAATATTCTCCATCCATTTTGATTACCAAAAAATATTTACGTGATGTATACTTGAACTGAGGTAGAAATAGTACTCTTCCTTAAGTTAAAAGGGTGTAAATTCTAATTATGCTAATCATCTAATGCGACAGTGTAATAAATTTGTTACGCTGACGGTGGACCTAATAATTATCCAATATTAAGTTACTTGTTTTTACGCTCCTAGAAATGCATAACATAGAGAGAGAACGGATTCCAATCCAACTTCTACAAAATAAATCGACATTGTAGATTAGTTCTGGAAGGCAACTGATCAAAGATCCGATGTATTTGATCAAACGATGCTAAAGTTGGAGGGAGGTACCGCGTTGTTAAAGCATTTTACTACAGATGGCCATTTTTACTTTTTCCCAAATTTGCTTACAATCAGACATATAGATCTATCTACATCATCTCATCTGCTACCCATCGATAGCCCCTTTCCTCTCATTCATCCAGATTTCTTCAATGCAAACGCCTCTCTCCTCAGTCGCCAACTAAATCACACCATAATTTCTCGTGCCAGCGGCAACTTATCAATCACCATTCAGGCCTCATAGCATTTCATTTTCCTTGAATCTAAACTATTTGGGAAACAGATTGCTCCATATTGCTTTCTCGTGCTATAGGAATAGACATTCATTATAACCCATGTACGCATTGTCCCATCCTCACCCTACAGAACATAACAGTAATGTAATTTATCGCATGGATGTGGCACTTAAACATGGGGTACCAAGGGCTTCTCCCTGCTGATGAATGCAGAGAAGTGGAAATGAATTGCTGAACTTCATAATCATGGAATACTAGAGATTCTAGTTCTACTTGCACAGATCACAGATCATTCATTTCGGTTAAAGAGAAGTAAATCCATGGTCGCCCAAGAAAAATGATTTTAAGCTGGCCCTACTACACTCCGGGACTGTCCAACCACCATCCTAACATTAAGTAACAGAAAATGCCCAGCCATAAGCTCGATCAACAAGAGAGATAGCTCATGAATACAAAATCTCTCTTACTTCAAGATAAAATCCCAACCCAAATGTATTTCGAACACAAGGATTTACTCTTGCTTGCAACCAAGACACATCATCTCTACATCGAGATCTGGTGACCGTCTGGAGTCTGGACGGTTGTTTACCTCCGAACAGGTGGAACAGCACCTCTACCCGGAGGTGCTCCTCTTCCAGCAGCTTGAGCCTGCAATATGATTGGGATCACTCATATGCCCAAATGCCATAAGTATATCTGAGATTGCAAGTAGAGGAGAGGACACAGAACCCAATACACTAACCATCTGCAGTACTTCCCTCATGCAGTGAAACTTTTAGACAGATCATTATGCATATGCATTCCATTCAAGACATCACAGCACTATATGACATCATTCAACAACATACGCACCAAATAACCGCATCTACTTGTATTGTCACTATCCTTCCAAATCCAAAGGCCCCCCAACAAGAAGAAGAACAACAACAGCAACAACAAAAACAAGAACCGGAGGTACAAAGAAGTCTAGCACTTACTCTAGCTCGCATCGCAACAGCTCTTCCCCTGCCAACTCCCAGTGCTGAGCTTTTACCCTTCAAGAATTAAGAGGCAATTTGTAAGGGAGTAGGAAACATCTATATTTGACTGAATCTGCTACTTAATCAACTAAGGTAGTACCTTGATCCTGGACTCCAGGCGCTTGAACATTGGAGCGTTCTTCAGCATGTCTGGTATTACCATGAACCTATGAAAATCATGACATTGATATACAGGATGTCAGCATCTATGAAAAACATTTCAAGCAACCTTAAGCTTAGAATTTGGATGAAGTAAGCAATTACCTGACTTTACTCCCCCTAATAAATACATGCTCAAGCTGTGAGACTTTTCCATCCTGTAGGAGAACGAGGAAGAAAGGCTTATAAACATCTTGAAAAGATAATGATTTGCAGGAATACTCAGGTGATGGACAAACATGTATATCACCATCCCACGCATCAAGAATATAGTTAAGAATTAAAAAGAGGGACAGCCCTAAAGAAACTGAAAATACCAGACCAATGCCTCACTGCCTGCATGGTTTTTTTTTTTGGTTGGGGGGGGGTGTGGGGAGTGTTCATGAGGTAGTAGAAAGTCTCTGCAAGGCCTAAGGGTGTGATGCCATAAGACATATTTCAAGGCTTGAATAGCTATAGTATACTCAGTATCTAGAGAAGTAACTATCTCCAGCCTTTATCTGTTCAAAAAGGTCAATTAACTATAATAACCAAGGTACTACAGCCGCTTGGTATGGGTTTGACAGGCCAAAGCCTTCAGTACTCATTATCATCCTGCTTATTTCGTACTAGTGCTTGCTAAATCCTATCACCAATGGACCAACTAAATCAAAAATATAAATTACTTTGTGAGCATGAATAACCATTAAGTCAAGATTGAAAAAGCCAACTAAGACCCATCAGACCTCCAGTCAAAACATTTATCGGAAAATAATACCTAATCAAACTGTTTTTCACCAACTCTGCATAGAAAGTATGTCACAATCAAATTACGCATCAAATACAGAACAGACAACTGGATAAGTTCATTCCTGGAGCAGAATTATCCAGTCTTGGGAGTTTCATATGGAAAATGTGGGCATCCATGAGAAGGGAACTATTCCTCCTCGGATTATGACTGTGTAAGTTCCCTTTCCAGTCAAACTTGTGATTTCTACGTTAAATGAGAAGGTTATATTATGGCTCGAAAGTATTACCCATTTCTGTCTCTGTAAGTATCAGAAAGTAGATTTTAAAATAGTTTTAACCTAAACTTTTGCCCTTAAATTCCATGAGACAAACTCTGTCATTAAGATGATTTGTAATCCTACAATACAGTATTACAGATATATTGCTAATTCATAAGTACCTACGATGGTAACGACGCGATATTTAATATTTCGAACAATTTGCAAATCCAAATTCAGATATTTTTCATCTGATGAGTCCTAAATAGGTTGAGCGTTCAGACATTATTCTTTTATAATCAAGCAGTGGAATTGCTCTTTTCTAAACATCTGAGAGTACTGCCTACAGAAATTTTTTGTTGCCATGATTTTGCCACTTGTAGCATTGTTGATAC
This sequence comes from Eucalyptus brandiana, assembly GCA_014182725.1. Classification (NCBI taxonomy): domain Eukaryota; kingdom Viridiplantae; phylum Streptophyta; class Magnoliopsida; order Myrtales; family Myrtaceae; genus Eucalyptus; species Eucalyptus brandiana. The sequence goes on along the minus strand of CM024670.1, from coordinate 50,885,810 downwards.
ACAGGCATGTAACGTGAGAAAAGATCAGCAAACCGCGAAACACGATACGAGGCTCTTTCCTCGACAGGATCATTCTCCCTATCGAAACATCAGGGCCTTCTCAAAAAGGAACAGTGTAATAAAGAAAGATGATTTTGGACTCCCAATCATGAGAGTTCAGACCAGGGCATGCATCGGAAACACGAATGGAACTCCTCAGCTTTTTAGATAACGCCTTGTAAATACTTCCATCCAATGCGAAAACAATCATCACCCTCATTCGCCAAACACAAGATCATCCCGTCAAAAGAGCTAGCTTCGCAAAAAGAATACGGAATGCGCGCGCATCGAATGGTCGACTCGACTCGACCAGGTCAAGCTCTTTTTTTTTCCGCTACCCACCATAGCCTCTTGCCCAGTCTACAAACCCAGTACTCTCTTTTCCCCAAACAATGGCAACATCGTAATTTCAGCAAAACGAGCACCTACACTGATCTAGCAATACCCGCGCGACCTACCGAGAGAACCAAACTACAGCAAAGAGATTATCCATCGAGAAAGAGGGGAGAGGGAGGGGGAGTAACCTTGGCGGTGTAAGTGATGCTCTCGAGCTGGCAATTCCAGTTGTCCTCGCACTCGAGCATGCTCCCCCGGTAGAGCTCGCCGCTCTTGAGCTCGACGGTGACGATGTGGCCCGAGGCCTCGTGGAGCAGCTTCACCGGGATCCCCAGGCTCCTGCTCATCGCTGCTGCTTCGGCTCCCGCACCTCGCTTAAAACCCTAACAGGCTGACACCACGACGACGACGAAGGAGGAAGTAGGAGGAAGGAGGAGGAAGAAACAGCAGCAGCTCGCGAGTGAACCCTAAAGCTTCGTGTCGAGCGAATATAATTTTAATTTGGGTAATTTGAATTGGAGGTACTGGTTGGACGGGTCGGGGCCCGGGCCCGGGCCCAATCCCAAGCCCAAGCCCAAGCCCGATCATTTTCTCCCGGGCTTTGGCGGGCTTAAATAGTCTAAAATATTCACAAAATGAGTAGAGAAAGAAATTGGAAGGTACGGGAGAAGTATTGTTCGAGATATGATACTCAAGCTGAGAACACTTAAATTTGTATTAATTTGATATATATACATATGGACATAATTGGATAACATGTCGAATGTCTGTTTTAGATACAAAATTTTGTGGCATTTCTTCAAAGTAATAATGAATGCACATATCATCTCTTATATCTCGATACATTGCATAATAATTCTTCTTCTTCTTCTTCTTCTTCCTCTTCTTTTAACATTTTATGGTTGATAAGAGTACGAATAAACGTATCTCTTTGATATCTTCTTGCAATCTTTTCTCATTGAAACATATGTTTGGTAAAACCATGCTACAACAAAGAAACAAGCTTTTACATTATGTTTGGCACCAAGGGTGGTAGACATGATAGTCCGGATATTGAATACTAGATATACTAAGAAATCTTGCTAAAATTCCGTGCCAAGTGGACAATTTTTATGATTAAAAAATATCAAATTTTTAAATAATTTTACTTTTTTTTTCTTTCATCTTTTCTTTCCTTTTGCTTTCTTTGCCAATCGCTTGAGACTCAACTGTGGTCACAATTTGGTGAGCTTGAGCCTTGCCGACCTGCACTTGTGGCTGGTCACTAAGCATTGCTAAGGCTCAACAACTTACAAAGGAAGAAGGAAAAAAAAAAAAAAAAAAAAAAGAAATGAATAATATAAAAAATATTTTTAAAAAGCTTATTTAAAAAAAAAAAAAAATCTAACATTGATGTACCCAAGCACAGGTGTCAAGGTCCTAGGCTCGACCTCAATATTACTAAACATAGCCTATATGGACTTGGGTGGGCTTGAGAATAAGCATTGTGGTTTTTGTGCCCAAGTGCAAAGTTGCTGGTCAAAGTATTGAAATCTAGTCATATTTTGGGAAAATCATTTACAATTTTTGCAAGAGGAAATTATTTTCCTAAATTTAAACTTTGGTAGAAAAACCTTTTCCATTAACTCATTTTCATAAATGAACCAAATGTCAAAAAATGAGGAAAACGCCACAAAACAAACATAGCCTTAATATGAGAGTTTTGGTAAAATCTCTTAAAGTGTCTAGCATTGCTCATGTCCAAGTTTAGGCCCGCATATAATTCAAATGAAATTATCCTTCCTAAGAGTTGAGAAAATGTAGGATAGGATTTCTAAGAGGTAGGAAAAGGTAGGACGGGATTTCTCCTATCCGACTAAAAAAAATCTAAATTTTCTTTAAAAGGAGAAGACCGAGAGAAAGAGAGGTGAATTATGGCAGGGTTGATGAATTGAGTGATGGTCCTGAATCCCAAGCATCATTTGCGCAAGGACAACATTAAACCAAATCCGAAAGATTCGGAAATAATTAATGAACCCATTAATTACAAATTTTGCGTAACATGGTTATATAGTAATCTATCCCGAACTGGTAATGAAAATTGTCAGAAACCTAATCTTGCTCTCGCTAGAATATATATTTTAGTTGATTTCATCGTACCAAAAACCATGGGCCTAGAGACGTTTCACATAACGGCTACGTTACATAGGACGAGACCGACACGAGGTGTAACGAATCGATCCGGAGCGAGCGCATTTCCAAAAACAAATCCCACGCAAAACGGAAGGCGTGTCACAACGCGACCTCAAACATGCGACGGACCTATGAACTACTTTCCTAAACGTAACGAGAAAGAGAGAAAAAGAGAGAGGGTAGGTCACGTGGCCGGACGTAGGAAGGGGCACACCGGTCGCGGCGGTGGTGGACCGGCGACTGTGATTCATTGGGCTGTTGTGTGGGAATTCAGCAGAGGGGCATGATGAACCGAGGCTGCGAGGATGAGAAGCTTGGAGGAGCGGCGAGAGAGGCCAAGGAGAGGCTCGATGAGAAGCTCAGGACACAGGGGATAAAATCAGAGTGCAGAAGGTGAGAAATGTGGATTATCTCCATAATATGTATGTCCTGCAAATGTGCTTTCTTCGAGATCTAGCGGACTGAAAAACCGCAATCGGTTAGGATCTTTTGTGAGTTTCTTGACGGAAAAAAATTAAGAGAACTTCAGGTTTTGGATAGATGCACCTTGGCATTGAACAAATCCCATTGTTTATTAGTTGATGTCGGAAATGGCATTTCGGAGGGAAAAAATTCTTGTAGCGGTAACTGTGGCTTTCTATCTTTTGCTTCTTGGCTGTTTTCTGAAGTAGAATGACATATCGTCTATTACTTGAAAGAAGGAACATTTCCACATCTTCTACTTTCTACACGGGTGTCTATATTTGCTTAACTTACTACCTCAAGAAAAGAAGTCTTCTGCAAATGCCTTGTTTTTTGGTTGCCTCCAACTTATGCTTTGATGCTGACATGGCTGCCAGAAGATACTTATCTGACTTCATTTCTTGTTCAGGAGTGGCTGAAGGCTTACTCTCGGAGATGCTATGGTAAGAGAGTCCGTCAAGTTGAGGCAGCTTGGGGAATACATTATCACACCATCTTCAATTGTACGGATGGAATTGCCATATGTCTCCTAAAACTTCTATCGATTGTCATTTTAAGTATATACCCTCTTCGGTTTTCCAGATTTTGCTCTTGAAATGCTTCATCACTCAGGCTGCATTGTTTTACTTCCTAGAAGAGGATAGTCAAAAAATTCGGTTGACAATATTTCTCAATGTCAAAGATGTGATGTATCTGATGTATATTAGCTATAAAGAAAGTCCTATGCTTTTCTGAATGTTCCTTACGATGCACAAGATGATCTTTGAGCGGGTACTCAGAGATGTATAAGATTGTTCACTTGAAAACTGAACTGGGTTGCAATAGCATCTTCCGATGTGAGCTTTTATCTGCCAGTAGGGCTTCCAATGTTTCCTACCATATGATTTTGACATGGCTTTTTGTACTGCCCAGCAGCATTTTTTCCAGATCAATGAGCATATCTGTTTTTAAGATTAATTTCTGGCAAAAAACATTGTTTCTTTCCTTCCGAACCATAATACAGATTTCATAGTCAAGTTTCCGGACCGAGACCCATCAACAATCTTGACATCTAGCTTTGGAAAGCAAGAGAAAATGCTATTGCCCTTTCATCTGTCCCCAGTAGAAGATTTTTTTTCTCGAGCGACAGGCTCTTCCTCAAGCACATTTGTGGTATTCTACTCATTTCATGGTTAATGCTTTGGAGCTTTTCCTTCATGCTGGGAATCATCTCAAGGAAAGTCTACCATTTAGGTAGAATCTCAGACTTGTTAAGCTCTGCTCTTTAAAATTTTCTCACCTTTCTACATAAAAAGAGTGAATGACCCGGTACAAGTAACTAGGAAATCACGATTGCCTCTTGCAAATATGTGTATGAGCTTAAATAAGAAAGGCAAAGCTGATTAAATTTAATTTTTGCTTTTAGCAAGGTCATGTTAATCTAGAAAGTTCATTTATCTTATCCTCAATTGTTTGAATGGGAATCATTTGATTGAAGGGCAAGTCCAATACTAGTCTTCTAATATAACATGTCTACCTTTCTTCGTGTCCATTGTGGTTAATTAATCTTTAATACTCGATGATCTAATGCTTATCATGATTCAATTGATCACTGCTGAAACAATTATAGGTCATTCTTCTTCCATAAACTAGGTAGGAATGATTTTCTTATGGAGTGTACCATGCTAGCAGGTATGACTTGGTTGACTTAACACGGCAAGTACTGTTAAAGCTAGCAAATAAGGTATATGCAAATGCCATGACTGCTTTTCAACAGAAGGATGCTAAAGCTCTACATTTTCACAGTGAAAAAATTCTCGAACTTATAAAGGATATCGCTTTGCTGCTTGCTTATGATGATAACTTTCTTCTCGGACAGGGCTTGAAAGTGCCAAAGCATTAGCAGCAACTTCTAGTGAGATCAGGCAGGTTAGTCTTGGTAATTGTCCTCATTGGCTGAATCGTCCAATATAATTGAAGCAAATATGCAGTGTGGAACTGTATCGACGTGGATAATGTGTGGACATCTGAAGTTCCCTTTGATCAAAAATTGTGTTGTCATTTGCCCTGCCAATTAATTTGGAGAAGTGTTCTCCCTTATGGATCTCTCGGCAAAAGCTTCTTTCGAACAACACCATAAAGGGCATGGTATCTAAATAATAAAAAAAGCATTTTCACACGACAAAGGAGATGGATGTCTGATTGTTTCTTCTTTGATTTTTTGTCTCAGTATGAATGGAATGCGAGGACCCAAGTCACTATGTGGTATGATAATACCAATCGAACAGTTCAGAGCAAGCTTCATAAATTATGGTACGTGTTGTACCTGCTCCTGTCCGTATATCTGTATACGTGTTTACATATGCTTGCATGCTTGTGTTTATACCCACTTCTGGATTTGTGTGCCTTTGTTCCTTGATGTGAGATTCTCCTATCTTTGATCAGCAGACTAGTTTTGGAGTGGTCTCCTGGAAGACTATTACCTGCCACGAGCATCAAGCTACTTTTCCTATTTTACCGAAAGCTTGAGAGAGAATGAGAAATTCGAGTAAGAGGAGTGGTGAAAAGACTGCATATCATACTCAAACAAATGGCAATCAGAAACACAAATTTACGCAGTCAAGGCAGAAGGAGATGCCCTTGAAATTGCCAAAACACTGTACAAGAACTATTTTGGTTAGCAATCAAGTGGGCCAGCATGAGCCATCTATGAGCTTGCTCCCTTCACAAGGTCTAGGAGCCGTCCGAGAAGTGAGCGCAATTCATGACGATCATCCACACAATCTGGGAAGTGAGATATTTGGTTGAAGTCAATAGAGGGTAGACATAAATTTTGACTATAACGGTCACTCAATGCAAGACTCCAACAAGTACAGAGGACCCCAAAATCCAGCAACTTTACGCGGAGACTAGTGCATACAGGCATAAGTACATTGTCGACGGTTGGAAGAACATGGGCTTCTGAAAAGCAAGCACGAAGAACTTTATAGACATGATCCAGACGTCCCAATACATTGATGCATGGAGGGAAATAGGAGCAAAATTTAGGTCAGAGCTTGCTCCCTCCACAAGAGGGTTTAGGAGCCGTCCGGGAAGTGAGCACAAAGATTCGTGACGGTCCTCAAGCATCCACACAATCTACACAAGATCTTGGGCCATCTGAGATGACCTAGATTTTGCTCCTATTTCCCTCCACGCATCAATGTATTGGGATGTCTAGATCATGTCCATAAAGTTCTTCACGCTTGCTTCTCAGACATTCTCTGCGAAGGCCATGTTCTTCCAACCGTCGACAACGCACTTATGCCGTATGCAATACTCTCCGCCTAAAGTTGCTGGCGTGCAGCCTCATCTGCAAGCTTCCTCTTTCCTGCAACCCACAATCCAAAACAAGAACAAAACTTAAACTCATATAATACAGATCAAAATATACTTTTACATGTGGCACTTAGCACCAAACAAAATCTAAATTCATGATTACCAGCACTGGTTTCCATCAAAGGATTCTCAAGTGGCTTCTTCTCTGGATTTCAACTCGATCTCGTGTTTAGGAACGTTCAGTTACTCATGCAAATTACATAGCACATACACATACAAATATGCGGAGACATTATTCTTTTATAATCAAGCAGCCGAATCACTCTTTTCTAAACATCTGATAGTACTACTTACAGAAATTTTTTGTTGCCATGATTTTGCCACTCATAGCATTGTTGATACACAGGCATGTAGCGTGAGAAAAGATCAGCAAACCGCGAAACACAATACGAGACTCTCTCCTCGACAGGATCATTCTCCCTATTGAAACATCAGGGCCTTCTTAAAAAGGAACAGTGTAATAAAGAAAGATGATTTTGGACTCCCAATCATGAGAGTTCAGACCAGGGCATGCATAGGAAACACGAATGGAACTCCTCAGCTTTTTAGATAACGCCTTGTAAATACTTCCATCCAATACGAGGACCATCATCACCCTCATTCGCCAAACACAAGATCATCCCGTCAAAAGAGCTAGCTTCGCAAAAAGAATACGGAATGCGCGCGCATCGAATTGTCGACTCGACTAGGTCAAGCTCTTTTTTTTTCCGCTACCCACCATAGCCTCTTGCGCAATCTACAAACCCAGTACTCCCTTTTCCCCAAACAATGGCAACATCGTAATTTTAGCAAAACGAGCACCTCGACTGATCTAGCAATGCACTCGCGACCCACCGAGAGAACCAAACTACAGCAGGAGATTATCCATCGAGAAAGAGGGGAGAGGGAAGGGGAGTAACCTTGGCGGTGTAAGTGATGCTCTCGAGCTGGCAATTCCAGTTGTCCTCGCACTCGAGCATGCTGCCCCGGTAGAGCTCGCCGCTCTTGAGCTCGACGGTGACGATGTGGCCCGAGGCCTCGTGGAGCAGCTTCACCGGGATCCCCAGGCTCCTGCTCATCGCTGCTGCTCCGGCTCCCGCACCTCGCTCAAAACCCTAACAGGCTGACACCGCGACGACGACGACGGAGGAGGGAGGAGGAAGGAGGAAGGAGCAGCAGCAGCTGCTCGCGACTGAACCCTAACGCTTCGTGTCGAGCGACTATAATTTTTATTTGGGTAATTTGAATTGGAGGTACTCATTGGACGGGGTCGGGACCCGGGCCCAAGCCCGAGCCCGATCATTTTCTCCCGGGCTTTGGCGGGCTTAAATAGTCTAAAATATTCACAGAATGAGTAGAGAAAGAAATTGGAAGGTACGGGAGAAGTCTTGCTCGAGATATGATACTCAAGATAAAAACACTTTAATTTTTTATTAGTTCGATATATATATATCGGGACATAATTGGATAACATGTCGGATGTCTGTTTTAGATACAAAATTTTGTGGCATTTCATCAAATTAATAATGAATACACATAACATCTCTTATATCTCGGTACGTTGCATAATACTTCTTCTTTTTACATTTTATGGTTGATTAGAGTACGAATAAACGTATAGTTTTGATATCTTCTTGCAATCTTTTCTCGTTGAAACATATGTTTGGTAAAATCATTTTCAATTTTTGAAAGAGGAAATTATTTTCCTAAATTTAAACTTTGGTAGAAAAACATTTTCCATTAACTCCTTTTCATAAATGAACCAAATGTGAAAAAATGAGGAAAACACCACAAAACAAACGGAGCCTTAATATGAGAGTTTTGGTAAAATCTCTTTCTAGCATTGCTCATGTCCAAGTTTAGCTTGAATATAGTTCAAATAAAATTATCCTTCCTAAGAGGTGAGAAAAGGTAGGATAGAATTTCTGCAATCTAAATAAATAAAAAAAATCTAAATTTTCTTTAAGAAGAGAAGACAGAGAAAAAAAGAGGTGAATTATGGCAGGGTTGATAAATTGAGTGACGGTCCTGAATCCCAAGCCTCATTTGCGCAAGGACAACATTAAACCAAATCCAAAAGATTCGGAAATAATTAATGAACCCATTAATTACAAATTTTGCGTAACATGGTTATTTAGTAATCTATCCCGAACTGGTAATGAAAATTATCAGAAACCTAATCTTGCTCTCACTAGAATATTTATTTTAGTCGATTTCATCTTTACCAAAAACCATGGGCCTAGAGACGTTTCACATTACGGCTACGTTACATAGGACGAGACCGACATGAGGTGTACGAATCGATCCGGAGCGAGCACATTTCCAAAAACAAATCCCACGCAAAACGGTAGACATGTCACAACGCGACCTCAAACATGCGACGGACCTATGAACTACTTTCGTAAACGTAACAAGAGAGAGACAGAGAGATAGGGTAGGTCACGTGGCCGGACGTAGGAAGGGGCACACCGGTCGCGACGGTGGTGGACCGGCGACTGTCGGAAGGTGCGTCGGTAGTTTCTTGCGACCTGCTGCGAACCTTCCCCTCTCTCTCTCCCCCTCGTTAAAACCGTCACGGAGCACCATCCGAAGGGAAAATGATTGAATCTTCCTGTCGGCCACTTGCACCAAATCTTTTCTTGACCCTCCACACAGAGAGGGAGACCCTCCCTGTGCCTTGATCGCTCCTCGTTTCCTTCCCCCATCTACTCTCTTGAAAAGGATCCTTCCCTCGAGTCCTGTTCCTCCCCTGTTCTTTCTCAGATCCGGGGATTTGAGTTCCCCTTGAAAGCAGATGAAACCCGTGTGAATCTGCCCTGTTTTGGGGACGCGTGTGATTCTTTCTTTTTCCCCCACCCCCTGCTTTCTTGTCCCCTTTTTTGACTTTCTTGGGAGCATAGCCTGAAAAGGTGGGCGCGGTCGAGGAGGCGGTAGGTGGGAAATGGCTGGCATGCTTCCTGGAGTTGAATTTGCCCGGAGGAGGAGGCTCCACCAGGGCGGAGGGGCTTGGTCGGATCCGCCGCCCACGGCGGCTTATGGCTCCGTCAGGCGGTGTTCACTGCCTCTGCATTCAAGAAGCCACGAGCCTCATCATCACGGCTCAAGCTCCTATTTTGTAAGGACCCTTTCGAGAGCGTTCTGTTTTTTTCTTCTCTCCTGCCCTCGTGTTTTCTTCCGCGACTCTGATTCATTGGGCTGTTGTGTGGGAATTCAGCAGAGGGGCATGATGAACCGAGGCTGCGAGGATGAGAAGCTTGGAGGAGCGGCGAGAGAGGCCAAGGAGAGGCTCGATGAGAAGCTCAGGACACAGGGGATAAAATCAGAGTGCAGAAGGTGAGAAATGTGGATTATCTCCATAATATGTACGTCCTGCAAATGTGCTTTCCTCAAGATTTAGCGGACTGAAAAACCGCAATCTGTTTGGATCTTTTGTGAGTTTCTTGACGGAAAAAAATTAAGAGAACTTCAGCTTTTGGACAGATGCACCTTGGCAAAATATATGTTTTCTAGTAATTTTCAAGGTTCCATGTTCCAACTGTTGGTTATATGTTTTGGGAACTGAACTTCAATGAATGAATTATCCTGAATTATTGGAAGAGCTGCGTACAAGAGTCCATTTCTGGGCAGCTCATAGATGTTCCCTTCAATTATCCCCCTTCAGTTTCTAAGCCTATGGTCGTTGTTTCTAGCATGAACTAACATTGATGTGGACATGGGGGTTTGCCAGATCAAATGCAGAGGGGAGAAGAACTAGAGAACAAGAGGGGGATACTCAGTTGAGAAGAGAGGTGGTCTCCAGGAATGGCCTGAAGAAGGGTGGGTCAAAGAGGTTCAGCTGGGGCAAGCTGAGCTGGAAGGCCACGGACCAGGAGGAGTGCGCCGTTTGCCTGGACTTGTTCCGGGCCGGCGAGACCCTGATACACCTACCGTGCACTCACCGGTTCCACTCCAGGTGCTTGGTCCCATGGCTCGAGAGCCATTCTCACTGCCCTTGTTGCAGAACGGCGGTTTCTTCGTGACCCCCTCGAGTAAGACCCAAGATAAGTTTGCTGGATAGGATTGCTGAATCTATTTACCGAATGGTATGGCATGTAATCATGGGTGAACTTATGATGGATTTGTCCGCAGAGCGGAACAAAGCTGAGATGATTTAAACGATGCTTGTTGATATTTCACCAAAAGTAGAATAGAGATTTTGAGACTGACATCTGCATATCATATTGTACATCTCAGTTTTGTTGCCACACAAGGATAATAAGAGCTGCCTCCAGCCGCCACCGTCTCTGCCAGCCACATCACCGTTGTATTGCCACTTTCCGTTGTATCGGAGGGTGGCAATGCTAAAGGGGACGGTGGCAGGGTGGCGGTAAAGGTGAAATGGATTAGTTAGCTTATACCAATCTGTTGGATTAAGTTTATCACATCGCAATAATCGATGATGGAGATCATGAAGCTCTGATTATGTGGACAATAAGAAGTGTCTAGCCAAAATGGTATTGTGCTGCGAAACAAAAATGTGTGTATCCTGGCACTCGAAGTTCACAACTGCGCAAAAAGCGTCGGGGAATCATTGTATTTTCATGAATACTAGTATTTGAGTTTGCAGTGAGAAGAAATCTCCTACGATAAAAGCTTACTTAATGCATAAGACTTTGTTCGTGACGACTGATTCATTTCCCATGAAAGGATTCTATCTTCCCTTCAAAATGTTTTCTATGCATCTGCCCAGTCAACATAATAACATAAACAAAAGTAAGACATAGTTCCTCGGCGGATCAACAAATACAACATCTTTTCCGGAGGTACAGCGATCATCTGCAATGTAATGCTCCAGTGAAAATGTCTATTTCACCCTCTTATCTCAAATGCACAGAAGAGCGTGCAATTGTCAATTGCATAAATTCGTGTGGTCACTCGTTTCCGGTGCCTTCTGCATGATAACGAGCTCTTCATGTATTGTCCCTCTTGCTGAGGAAGATGCCTGTAATAATGGGTATATGTCCGATATGCTGCAATTAAGAGGGATGGATTCTAGCAGATGATGACTTTTCCATCATCAAATAACAAGAGACTCTGATTCTCCCATGTATCACTGTATGTCCCCACGCTGCTTGGCCCACTTCTTGCTTCGTACAACGTTTTGTTCCCGCAGAAGAAAGAATATTTCCTCATTCTTTTGTTGCCCTTTCGGTTAAAGGAATCAAGAAAAGTCAAGAAGAAAGTGGATTTGTGGTATTTTTAATGCATCCTGCTGAGTCGACAGGCCTCACAAAAAGCAGTCGTTTCTCTGGACTGTGCTACATACGCGTTCGAAAAAGTTTAAGCACGTCAATCCACTGGCTTTAGAGAAAAGTATTAAAGAAGTCCTAAACATATTGTATTTATACTAATCCAGTCCTAAGTGGTAGAATGTACATGTAAATGAGTTGCGTTAGAGAAAACCCACATTAAAGAATTAATGTGATGTAGAGCAGTATCCATAACCCATTCACTTAAATTTTTGAGTGGAGGTGAGTCTAATTAGATGTAATAACAAGCTTGGAATTGGGCTTCCTCTTAGCGATCTTCCCAAGTGAAGGTAAATATACAATAGATGATGTAGTCCAACTACAAATAAAAACAAATCCTAAACAAAATAAGCTCCATATAATAAAATAAATCATTAGAATAAGTCGAATATTCAAAGGACACATTTATGACTTCTCTAAATCAAAATGCACAGCTGATCATAGAATTTGTTTTCAATAATGAGCACATGCCAAAATTTCCATGTGTTAATGTGGTTTTGCTTTTCAATATCCCCAACAATATGGTCATTTAGAGTAACAAGGTTGAACATGCACGAATTCGATACCTGTGAGAATAAAATTCTTAAGAAGCTCTTTTGATCTCTTTCGAAATTAGACTTGTACATCAACAAAACCTCGGAATCATGCACACAAAAAACCCTAAATCTATACTAGATTGGGATAAAATTTGGGAGAGAAAATTCTAGATCCAGGATATATATATATATATATATATAAAGCTCCTCAAGACAGGAGGAAAGCAAGAAAAAGAAGATAGAAAACCAAGTTAGCCAAAAAAGGAAAAAGGGAGGAGAGAGAGAGGGACAGAGATCCAGCTCAAACCCTTCTCTTCATGGAGGTTAGGAGAAAAAAATCTATGAATACGAAAGTGAATCTGAAACCTTTTAATGATTTACTTATGTAATTTATTTGAAAATCCTTGACATTAACATTGGTTGTCCTCTCGTGACACAACCAGCAGTGACATTAACAAAATTTACAATTTCTTTTAATTTTTCTGAATTTTTTATATTTTCATAATTTTTTTTCTTATTATGGCTAGCCATTAAACCCTAGCTTCAATTAGTGTCACCTGCTACAACGGCTGGCGAGCCCTCGCCAAATCTAATGAGGGCAACCCTCACCCAAGTGAGGGCTTGACCCTATAGCTTGAGCAAGGGTTACCCTTGCTGATTTAGCAAAGGGTTGACCTCCATGGCCAAGCAAGGGTAGTAGCCCTCGTTAGTGACTGGCAAGGACTTATAGGCTTTCGCCTAGTGGCTAGCAAGGGTCATTGGCTATCCTCATTGGCCAAAATGGAAAAATAAATGAGAAGAATTTTTTTTTTAAAATTATAATTTGTCAAAGTCAATATTAGTCATATCACATAAGATGATCAATGTCCATTTCAACAATTTATAACTAAAATTGACTAAATAGACTGGACTGATAGGTTATGGAAATATTTTAAAAATTTAAGATGAAATTGGCACAAAAGCAATATATTCAGATTTTTTTTACTTTATGGGTCTTTGCTCCTCCATTAGCAGCCGCCCCACGTAATTGTTCTCACTCGAAGAAGATGAGTTTTGGCTTCATCTTCCCCATATTTGATTACCAAGGTCAAATCGAATGATGTAACCAGCCCATCACGCTCGGTCCCGTTTTGTCATTAATCACCGCTTGTCGAAATCCAATCAAATATCTCGATATACACGCCATTTTGATGGATCCATCGAAGACTCACGGGGATCGGTGTTGAATTTGAAAGGAACCGTTCTCCGCTTGATAATATCCAAAGGTAAACTCCTGTAGGATTGCGATTGATCATATAAACGAAATCCCAGTCCAAAGGTCTGCAGCAAGCACTACGTATAGATGTCAAGTGAATCTTCGAATGATTAGTCTAATCTAATCGATGCGTTAACCCAAGGGAGTGATTATACATGGGAAATAGTTGCACCTGTAATCATGTCTAGCCTCAGCCCAATTAAAAAAGAATTCGATCCAATGAGTGTGAATGGTTTCCTTTTTCTCTATTACATCAGCTCATTAGAGGTCGTAATTGGATTGCTTAGCCGCTCGCCTAGTGCCGAGTCAATTTCGGCGCCCCTTATCTTTTAGACCTCAAGGAGAGGACAAACTAGAACTAAGCTTTATCGCGAGATAAGATTTTGCCTTAGATGGGTCTTTCCGATACCATAAAAAAAGGGCCCAAAAAAGGAAATCGCAACAATAGCAAAGCACTAAGCAGGATGACTAGAACGTCGTCGCCTTTCCTAAACCCACGTCACTTCCCACGATGGTTCCCGTGAAAAGATTCATCTTCTCATCAAAATGTTTTCTTACGCATCTGCTTGGTCCACGCATGATTCCAGAAACAAAAATAAGACATCGTTCCTCGGCAGATCAACAAAAACAACATTTTTTTTCTTGGAGATACGGCGATCGTCTGCAATGTAATGCTGCAATGAAAGTGGCTATCAACATCTTATCTGGAAGGTACAGGAGCGTGCGATTGTCAATGGCATTAATTCGTGTGGTCACTCGTTTCAGGTGCCTTCTGCACGACGATGAGTCTTTCATGCATTGACCCTCTTGCTGAGGCCTGCGATAATGGGGTATATGTCCGATGTGCTGCAATGAAAACGGCTAGATTCTAGCAGATGATGACTTGTCCATCAGCAAAGAGGAAGAGACTCTGATTCTCCCAGGTATCACCGGACGTCTCCACGCTGCTTGAGCCGCGTCTTTGCCTCGTACAACGTTTTGTTCACGCAGAAGAAGAAAAGGATTCCCTAATCTTTTGTTGCCCTCTCGGTGAGGAATCAAGAAAAGAATGGAATGAATTTGTGGTATTGTTAATGTATCATGCTGACTTGACAGGCCCCGCAAAAAGCAATCGCTTTTCTGGACTATGCTTGTCGGGTTCATATTCAACATCGAATACGCGTTTCAAAAAGTTTTAAGTACCAATTTTTTTTTTTTTGTCAAAGAAATATTTCATTCACTTTCACAAATACACACTAGATAGCGCAATTCAACTGTAATCAAGACAAATCCAAAATAAAACAAGCTCCAAATAAGAAGATAAATTATCAAAATAAGTCGCTCCCTCGAAGGGTATATATGTGACTTCTCAAAATCAAAATTGACGGTCGATCACTGAATTTATTTCTAGTAAACGAGCACACACCGAAATTTCCATATGTTCTACTGCTTTGCTTTTAGCATCCCCGACAGTATGGTCATTCAAAGTAACAAGGTTAAATGCGCACAAATCTAATATCTATGAGAGCGAAATTTTTAAAAAACTCTTTTGATCTCCTTCCAACAAAACCTCGAAATCAGGCACACACAAAAACCCTAAATTTAGAATAGATTGAGATAAAATGGGTGAGAGAAACTTCTAGATCCAAACTAAATAAAAAATAGAAAAAAAATCCTCAAAACGGGAGGAAAGCAAGAAAAAGAAGATGGAGAACCAAATCGGCCAAAAAAAAGGAGGGGGGACATAAACATCGGCCATCATCCGTAATACGACCAGCGTAGACATGGACGAAATTTAAAATTTTTTGATTTATTTTTAAAATTTTTAAAAAAATTTCATGTTTTTCTCTTTGGTTTTTTCACTATGGCTAGCCATTAAACCCTCGCCTAGATCAGCGTCTGCTACTAAAAGTGCTGGCAAGCTCTCGCCAAATCCGATAAGGGCCAGGTGAGGGTTCGACCCTATGGTTTGAGCGAGAGCCGCCCTCGCTGGACTTGGCAAAAGGTTGACCTTCGTGGCGGCCAAGGGCCATAGGGGGAAGGTTGTTGGCGACCTTGTCGGCCTCAATGAAAAAAAATTAAAATTTATCAAAGTCAGTACCAGTTGTGCCACCTCAAACGGCGGACATCCATCTCAACAATTCATGGTCAAAATGTGCCACCTCAAACGGCGGACATCCATCTCAACAATTCATGGTCAAAATTTGTCAAATGGATTACATTGACAAATTGTCAAAGGATCTAGAAGTTTAAGATTAAATTAAAATAAGTGTAATTAATTTAGAATTTTTATTTCTTTCTGGTTCTTTTCTCCTCCATTAACAGCAGGCTCCTGCACTCGTTCTCACTCGAAGAAGATGAGTTCTGGCTTCATTTCTTTTTTTCCCATATTCGATTACAAAGGTCAAATCGAATGATGTAGCCAGCCTATCACGCTTGGTGACGTTTTTACATCAATTGCCTAAGGGTTTGCATCCGTCCCCTCCACTTTACAGTACTCAATAATCACCGCTTCTCGCAATCCAATCAAACATCTCTATTACACAGTATTTTGATGGATCCATCGACGACTCTAGCAGCATCCGCCGTTGAATTTCGAAGGAACCGTCCTCTGCTCGATAATTGCTGAGGTAAACTCCTGCGGAATTGCAGTTGATTTGTCTAACCCACTTGATCTGTTTACCCAAAGGAATGATTATACATGGGAAACAGTTGCACCTATACTCATGTCTAGCCTCAGCCCAATTGAAAAAGAATGCGATGTAACGAGTGTGAATGGTTTCCTTTTCCTCTATTACATTAGCTCATTAGAGGTCGTTATCGGATTACTAAGCCGCCGCTCGCTAGGTGCCGGGTCAGCTTCAGCCCCCTTATCTTCTAGAACTAAAGGGGAGGACAACCTAGAGTCGAGCTTTATCGCGAGATAAGACTTGCTTTAGATGGGTGATTCCGATGGCATGAGAAAGCCCCAATAAAAGAAAATCGTAACAAAAGCAAAGCGCCAAGCAGGATGATTAGAACGTCCCTGTCCTTTCCTAAACCCTCGTCACTTCCCACGATGGTGCTTTTCTTCGTGCGAGTCCTAATTATTGGAGAAATGCAGGTTTTGAGCACTACGATCTCGAACAAATCTCCTTCATCTCGTCCTCTCATAATTATAATCTTTGGTTTGAAATCAAATTAAAGTTTCCACCGTCCACTCTCCACCGTTCCTCACGTGTCGAAATCGCGCTTTGTCTTCTAAGTTTCCTCGTCCTCATCGCCATCTTTTTCCATCACTATGCGTGGATGGCACCAAGGCAAACTGTCGTATTGTCAAATTATTTGTACCGACGCCATACATCACTATCCTTCACTAAAGCTAGAGCACAAGAGCTATATCATTTGGCTTTCTTTACCTGTCATTTTCCACCATAGCAAAGCCAGGACCATCAACGACACCATGGCACTAACTCCAACATGAGTGCAGACGACACCATGGCACTAACTCCGACATGAGTGCACTAGACGCATCTACCGGCCAAAATCCGAACCTAACACAGACACGAGCACAGCTAACTTGAGATTGATGCAACCGTACTTGACGGTCTGATCCACTTTAACCAAAAGACGATTCGTCTTAGCATTTGGATAAAACACCAAATGACACGGATACGACAACACAAACTGAAGCGTCCTCTATGTAACACTCGAGCACTGCTGCTTGTACACAGAAGATCTAAACACTAGCCATCGTGTGAAGGTCGAATCTTGATATACACTCAAAAACTCGAAAAACTGCATGCACAACTGCGTTCTGTCATCCCGTGTAACATCCACTAACAGCGCAATCACTTCTAGTAATCCGTAACCCTAAAATACCATTTAACTTAAACATCAAAACCATGTTAACAAACCAACCAAAAAAGAACAATTCTTGACCAACAATCCCACCCTCCCTAAGCTCGCGAGACTGGATTCAGGATAAAATACTCGTGTTCAGACCCAATGTCCTAAGCAGCAAGGGCATTGCCTTGTAAACCTGACTAACAGTATAAAAATCTTCTGTCGGCACCAAAGAAAAAGTTACTGCTTCCTTTTCTTCTTCTTTTCACATGAAAGTGACTCAATCAATTCACAGCAGTTTTCTTTTTCTTTTTTTTTGGATTGGGGGTGAGGAAATCACAGTAGTTTTCAGGCCAAAAGGGGAAAGAAAATCTGTAGTCCAAGTAGAATTATCCAGAAAAAAAGGAATAAGCTCCTCTCAAGCTCAAGCTTCTTACTTGGAATGCTATCAGCATGCACAGTATAACCCTCAATTTTTTTGTGAGATATCAAGAACTTGCTTCAAGTTAGCATTTCCATGCATCAAGTGCCATAGCACCTAGAAGTTTGGTAATTTCCTCAGACTAACATTCATTCATATGCCAACTTTACATACAACGCCCCACCAAAATGACATTTCCACTCATGATGAATTCGTTTCAACAGACTGTTAATTGTTGTTGGGGTCAGATGATGTTTGAGTTACATGAGCTCAGAGTAACAATATAAATACTAGATTAACAACTACACAATGGCTTCGGCATCAGCAAAACTGCATCACAACGAAACCATGGTACTTGCATGCTTTTAATCTTTCCATCTATTTGCTAAATATAGATTTCTGATATATATTTAAAAGTGAGATATAGACGATTTTATTAGCTGTGATGGGGATCACTATTTACATTCGTCTGTATGTTACAAAGACCATTACAGGGAGGATATTTCAGCATTGGAAGTAGGACACTCGTTGAAACCTTCACGAACATCACCTCGACACAGAGGGCATATTCTGGAGAGAACCAAGGAAAAAAAAAAGACAATCAGATGAAGTGAAATCGCAACAGAGGTATTGTTGATGGAACAACAATTCTCCATTTCACCTATAGAAAAATAATCCAGAGAGAATAGATAAAGGGGAGAACTCTTAAAAAAATAATGGTGGCACAATACCCCTGTATCTCTTTTAGCCATTTATCAACGCATGCCACATGATACTCATGGTGGCACGGAAGAACCCTGATCTTGTCTTCTTCCTCATACTCAGCCAAGCATATATAGCACCTATCAGCATACAGAATTCAGTTAATAGCATTCCACACCTAGTATATTCAAAAGTACCGGTTGGATCCAGTGAATTTGTATTCCAGCTAATATTTGCATCCTCTATTTAATTTCATGAACCCTTAGTACCTAAATGCTGTTATGACCAAGGAAGCAATTTCTCTCACAAGGGTCTTGTGAACTATATTGCCCATGGAACATTTGTTAACCATACTCAATAAGGAGACATTTTGATTTCTAATACACTGACTACACAAAACATAAGATAGACATCATTAAATTGGAAATAGCAAACTTTTCTTAATTTGATACTTAAAGAGTGCACAAGACACCCATTAACAAAATCTCTCTTACAAATATCAATTATATTTGACCACACCAGATCTCTCTCTCTCTCTCTCTCTCTCTCTCTCTCCCTCTCTCCCTCTTTTCCTCCCTTGCTCGCTCTTTATGTGTAAGATTTTGTGGAACCACTGCCAACTGTTCTAAAAGGTTAAGCTGTTAGGCAAAGGCACTGTTTAATATTCAATTATTCTAACATTTTTTCTCACACTTAGTTTGATCTTTTCGCTTAGCACTAAGCAAAGATATATTTCATCGGGGAGGCAAATGAGGCCTGAAATAATTTAAACTCATAACCTCCAGTTCTGATACCATGTGAGATTTTGCGGGACCACTGCAACTAGTCTAAAAGCTTAAACTATTAGGCAAAGGCATGGTTTAATATTTAATTGTTCTAACACTGTGAAATGCTTTTTTTGTGATTAATCTTCCCTCTCAAAATATTGATTATATTAGACCACACCAGCTCTCTCTCTCTCTCTCTCTCTCTCTCTTCCTTTGAAAAGCTTTTATTGTGATTAATCTCTCTTACAAATATCAATTATATTAGGCCAAACCAGATCTCTCTCTCTCTCTCAATTACACATGTTAAAAGATTCCCTAGAGTGTGAAAACTCTCTCTTCTCTCTCTCTCTCTCTCTCTCTCTCTCTCTCTCTCTCTCTCTCTCTCTCAATTACACATGTTAAAAGATTCCCCAGAGCGTGAAAACCCCGAGTGCAATTCACTCCACAAATAGGCCACACTAACTCATCTCGCCATTAACTTGACTGTTTTTGTCAGTCACATTGATTAGCTAATTAATCCAGGCCATGCATGATCAGCATGAGAGTGCACATAGCAGATTTCTACCTCCCTCCCTCCCTCCCTTGACTGTTTCTGTCAGTCACATTGATTAGCTAATTAATACTGGCCATGCATGATCAGCATGAGAGTGCACAAAGCAGTTTTTGTCAGTCACATTGATTAGCTAATTAATCCAGGCCATGCATGATCAGCAAGAGAGTGCACATAGCAGATTTCTCCCTCCCTCCCTCCCTCAGTCACGTTGATTAGCTAATTAATCCAGGCCATGCATGATCAGCATGAGAGTGCACATAGCAGATTTCTCCCTCCCTCCCTCCCTCCTCACATTGATTAGCTAGTTAATCCAGGCCATGCATGATCAGCATGAGAGTGCACATAGCAGTTTTTGTCAGTCACATTGATTAGCTAATTAATCCAGCCCATGCATGATCAGCATGAGAGTGCACATAGAGCATGAAAACCCCGAGTGCAATTCACTCCACAAATAGGCCACACTAACTCATCTCGCCATTAACTTAGACTGTTTTTGTCACATTGATTAGCTATTAATCCAGGCCATGCATGATCAGCATGAGAGTGCACATATCAATATAAGCAGTCAAACATGCGAAACATATAGCAGATTTAGTTGACAGTAACATACTGTTCACCATTCCCTCCTTCCTCAGCTTTGGTGGTTCTTTTGTAATTTTTGAGTGGAAAAGAGTCAACAACTGATTCTGGGGCTGGCGAGGCTGCTGACAAGGAAAGGGGTCCTGGTTGGCGATGAATTTCATCCAATACCTGTAAGATACCAAACTAGAATCAAAGCTTCAAACATTTGCAAAGAATACCCAGCTGCAGAAAACATTGACCAATACTAGAGTCACCAATCATACCATTGTGCAACAATAAGCAAAAAATGTTAATTCACACCTCTCAAAAAGAAGGCATAACATTGTGACTACAATGTACACAGTTGGAACAGAATAATCACATCCAAATCCAAAAAGTAGAAGAGCAAAATGGAAATGGTAATACTTTTATTCAGCAAACTAGGCAGAACTATTGTTTCCGAAGCCACATTGTAAAGTAACTTCGGTGCTGTAATTGTACCATTCAGTGTGAAGAAACCATCAACATAAACAAGTGCTGCCAAATGAAGAGAAAATCAAGCACATCAAGCTGTATATGCAGGTGCTTTTCTAAGTGATCAATGGATGCATGTATCCCAACTTTCAACATTTTGCATCATAAGGCCTTCTGAGTAAGTAATTTGACTGAACTGGTGCTATTGAAAGAGCCTAATAAGCAGTTTACAGAACAATTACAGGTAGAATAAGACATAGCACTCAGACAAACGCGACCACGTGGAATTATAATGCAAATGAGAGGATATCACCGGGTTTAATACTAGCGAAGGTTACATCTTTGCTTGATTTGCAATCAGTTTCTATGATCAATCTTCTGTTAATGTTTGTTGTAGTCTGTAAACCTTCCTATTGCGAACCGTTAGGATGAAATCCTAAAACCACATTTTCCCCATGAAACATAGTGTAAAATGCTAAACGAGCAGTAATAAAATATTAAACCACATGTTCCCCATGAAACTTAGTGTAAAATTCTAAACAAGCAGTAATTTTAGTAAATAATAGAGCACATAGAAGTGAAATAAAGGAAAGCTGATTTGACATAGAACCTCAAATAAAGCTTCTGCAAGCATGACTATGCGTGATATGCTTGAATGAGTACTGGACTCAGACACAGAAAATGAATCACACGAGCATAATCCATCAGGATGGAGCCCTGAAGGGCAGGAAGCCGTTCGCCCACCATTCTCACTAAGACCATAACGAAGTCTGTCCCAGATCTGCAAATAGTTGACAAAAAGATGAGGACACTACAAAAGTGCAAATATTAAACTTAACGAGCAGTAAAATAATCAGCAGAGTTACCAAGGAAAGCTTGTACAAATGGACGTATGAAAGGTAAATAATGCCCGTCTACCAATGCACAAAGCTAGTAGCTCAATCCTACTTAGGTTACACAATTCTCAAGGTTATTGAAAAGAATGAACAAAAGCATGACAACACTCACAAAAATGTAAATCACTTACCTCAGATCTTGGGCGACGATGTCGACGATGTGACCTGTGAATTCTACCCCCAAGATATCGCGGATCACCCTCAAAGAAATGATCATATCTTTCATGAAATCCAAGATAATCAGGATCATCTCGTGAGAATGCAGTAGTAGAAGAATCACTGCGCCCTACAGAACTGTCTCTTGAAAAAACATCCCAAAATAATCTTCTGCTACTCCTACTCCTGTCCCAAACACCTGTATCATTCCTACTGTCAGACAATACACTGGAGGATATATTCACAATACCAACATGAATTACGCCTTCATTTTCTTGGCCTTGTTCTCCAGCAGACAGAAGGAATTCAAAGGCTGAAGGTGTCATTTGCAAATGAGACTCATCTCCTCGTGAGTTGAAAGCCCAGGGAAAATCAGAAGTGGGCGACACTGAGTCATGAGTATGGGCATCTGCAAGTTCACTCGCTTGATTCTCAGTAGCTTCAGTGTGGTGATGCTCATCTTGGATTCTTTCATGAGATGACCCTCTAGCATGTGTAACCTCTGGGAGGATCTCTGATACACCCTCGCTCACTGGATTATTAGTATCACCAACTACATCCTTGTTAGATGATACACTTGCAGAGACCATGTCTGATGATTGTTGTTCTGTAAATGAAGTACTAGAGGCAGTACTAGTTTTGTCGCTACTAAAATCGTCAGTGCTAGATCCACTTACCCGACAAAAAGGAACATTTTCCTTGCTTTCAAACAAGCAATTATCCTCACTTTTTGGTCCAACACCTATTCCTTCTACTTCATCCAAAGTTTCCTCACTTGTGGACATGGCTCTGGTTCCAGTAGCAGAGAGCAGTGGCTGTATTTCTCCAACAGAGACTGTGTGCTCTTCATTGGGTTCCTGAAACTTAGTAACACTGGAATCGCAAAGTTCTGCAGAATTAACCAAACATTCATTTGGGTAATCTTCCATCTACAAGAAAAGAGCGTGTAAATCAGTTGTTCTCAAGATTCTATCGAGGCATCAACACAAACTTGAGAACCCATATGCAGTATAACATAGTTCTGTGACCATTATAAAACGTACTACCAAACATCCTCACTTGTAAAGTTAAGAAAAGCTTCTAATCATGAACGCCACTCTAGATCTTCTGCTTGGAGACTTACACATTTACCAGCATTCCCTGACATAATATAGGTTGAGCTGCCTGCAACTTGAAATCTGAGTCATGACATGACACTAATGTAGACTCCAGCAGACATCTAACTAAACAATAGGTTCTCGTATCTCTTACATGAACAACACCCAACACCATAGTAAAGCGCCCCAACTCAGCACACCAAACCAGTGCACATCCTCCAAACCAATGCTTAACACAACCACCAAAATAAGAGCAATGAAAACTCACATGAGCATCACATGTGGCTGTTTGGGCCTGTTAAGTCATCCCATTTTGCTCAGTATGAGGTTGAAACAGAACTTATGGAAGATGCTACCGTCGCGAGCACTAAATAGCTGGAGCTTTAAGGTAGGAACCCTTGCCCAATAATTACATTCAATGTAAGCTTTATCATACTTGAGTTAATTAGCCCCATGCGAGGTTCTTGTTTGACTTAATTCTCTTAGTGTCTGCTCCATGAACATGTTTATCTCCCACCGTTGAACAGGATAGCAAAGGCAAAGGAGTATCGATGGGTTCCACTTGGCTTATTATTTGTAGCTCGAAGAGAACGAATTACACTACTCATGTGGTACATCCTTTTGACACCGTCAACAAACAATTCCGGCATGCTCATTTCAAAAAGGCAGACTCAACAACGAGCTTAGCAAAGCTCGAACCCATGCATATGGAACATCAGCTTCTTTTTTCCCTATTCACAAGAGACGCAAAAAGGCTCCTTTTAGGCTAGACTCGATGCTCAAATCTGCATCTACACCTCGATCTTTACTCGCAAGGCCGCGCAACTAACACGGTACTATTCATCCCAAAAGCGACAGAGGGAAACCGTACGGGGTTAACCTAATTTCTCGTAAAAGCAAAAGGAAACCGCGTAAATCAAACCCCAACGATTCGTCGACGATCTCCTCAACCCTAGCGATCCCGGAACCGCGCGATCCGGAACCGAAAGACGGGAATCGATCGTCGCCGAGAAGAAGGAAGACGGAAAACCAGGCGGCGGCGGCGGCGGCCAGCACCGGCAAACAGGAAAAAGAAAGGGGAAGGGCGTCGGACGGAGGCCGATCGCGATTTACCTCCGCGGGAGCGCGAGACGGGGAGCAGCCGCAGACGAGAGACGAGAGCTTGCTCCGCCTCGCGCGGCGGCTGACCGCCGGCGGCGGCGGAGGCGAGGGGGCGGGCCTGGCCCGACTGCTGCTCGCACCCATTTTCTTCTTGCAGAGAGAGAGAGAGAGAGAGAGAGAGAAGGAGAGAGGACCGTGTTGACTTGGGAAATGATTTTGTGTAATAAACTAATGTGCGTCATGGGGAGACTCGGTTTTCACTTCTTTCCGTCAAACTGAAGGAAAGAATTATTAATAATAATAACCGTTGAATACAAATAAAAGAGAATATATATATAAACGCTAAATCCTTAAAAAACCCCAACTTTAGATCCAATATTAAATCTATTTTGAACTTTTTATATAAAAAAACCCTCAAACTTTAGGTCTTGTACCAAATGCACCTCGAACTTTTTTCTACACCTCGAACTTTAGGTCTAGTCTTAATTCTGCCCTAAAGAAAAAACCCCAAATTCCAAACTTTAGGTCCAATCCTAAATCTATCGAATTTTTTTTGTCAAAAAGAAAATGATCAAGTTTTACTTTCGTCCTAAATCTACCTCCCTTAGTCCTCTATCCAAAAGTCTCAGTTAGTGGTCTCTACTTTTTATATCCTTAAATAGTTTTATTTTAAAGATAATTTTTCATATTGCAGTGTCGATGTGTACTTAATGCCACTTTAAGTTGGGACTGACCATGGGTTAGATTTGAGAATAAATTAAAAGTTGGTGATTTTTTTAGACAAAACAAAATTTATGGTAGATTTGGTACTGTACCTAAAATTTAAGTTTTTTTTATTTCTGAGGTAAAAAAAAAAGTTTGAGGTAAAATTGAGGATGGACTTAAAATTTGAAATTTTCTAGGGAATTGACCCATATAAATAATTAAAGTGTTGTCTCGAAAATTGTTTCGATTCTTGGCTCGCCTATCGCCCGTTTTGCGGGCTTTCTATCTCGTCGTGCTTTTGGCTGTTATCAAATCTCATAGAACGTCAAAATTATAGGTTGACGGGTTGACGTGACCGAGACGCGTTATGGGGGAGTACTGTTGTGTCCGGGTCGCACCAGGGACACCGTGCTTATGTTGAAATTCTTTGTAATATTTCTTCTGCCATTCATTACGCATGGCAAAAAGTCAAGACCTTTATTTATTCCTTGCCAATCGCCTATTCATGACTCCCTACTTCTCTATATGTCACTAGTCTTAAAATTCAAGATATATTCAACGCGGTTCCTTTAAGAACTTACATTTTTAGAATAAACGGTTGCCCACTCGGTAAGTCAGAATCAAAAACTAAATATTAGTATTTACCTTGCGGGGATAACACGTATCGCCTTGCACTAGAGCTAGAAATGGACATAAAATCAAAAAATTTTGTTAGAAACATATAATGGGAAACGAAAAAAATAACAAGATTAAGTAACATCAATGTAAAAGCCTCCCTGCAATGACAATGCGGAAGAAACGAAACCCTTTGGAGGAAGCAAGACAAAAAACCCTAAAGGATACCATGATCAAGAACGATGGAGATTGATCACCGATCTAAAAGATCCCTTTAGGCTAAACTAAACAAAGTCCTTGGAATCTAAAGATGGTTTCTCTCAGAACTTATGAGAGATAATTGCATCGGTTGTTGTTTAGCACTATGAATGTGTGTAGAAAGATGGAATCAGAATCGGTGAAGAAAGCTCAACTACCGGTCATACCAGCTTCAGGGTAAGTCTAGAGACAGTTACCTATAGTAAACACAAATAATATATAAGAGATTACTAAAGATTCGAGCCATAGAAATTTTCAATTCTTACACAAGGTACTTATTTGATCAAATAGAATTGTTCTACTATATCTAGACTAATACCAATTTAACCTATTTCATGCACAAAAAAAAAGTGACAAATTAACCAACCAACAAAATGACTTATTATAAATAACATTTTCTTGTTGCATTGAAACATATAAATGTTGACTAATCTTATTAACATTGAACTTGGTAAAATGAAATGGTTGAATAATTGAAAAATGAGATTATTCAAGAATATAATTTTTTTTTTGGTCGGTTTCAAGAATACACATTGAATGCTAAGATTATGCATTGTATTTCTAGAAGTAATCCATAATAAAAAGGTGTTTGCGATTGTTCAAGAAGAAATGAAACAAAAGATACCTTGCATTTATAGCAGCAGCTCGCTCGATACCTTTGATTAGCAAGGGCACCAAGTAAGAGAGGAGCCAGGAAATCAGTTTTTCAATGCATTAATGCCTGCAAGAACCTTCTAAATGAGCAAGACCCTATGAATCATTAGCTGCAAAAATGGCTGAATGGCAGTACTCAAGATTTTCTACAAAGGGTATCTGTAACCATGGATCGATGTGCATCCTCACATTATGCACATCCATAATTTGTTTGGGTCTTTTTCCCTCAAGAAAATGGTAAGATTCGTTAATGTTTACGTTAAGACCCGTCTAGAAATAGTTAGCATTCAAGTATCCCTTTTGAAGATTCATTCCTATGCATCGGTCGGTGGTCGTTGCAATTTTTCACTTTACAAACCTTCGATCATATTGATTTGAACGATATCAAAAATATATGTTTTCCTTTTAGGAACATAAGCGTAAGCTCTCTTACGGTAATATTTGTGAATTTTCATTATAATCTAAGTTGTGTATTTTCATACTTGATTTGCGAGAAAAAAGAATGTGCAGAAACGCGGTATTTTGACACTTGCTTATGTAGTTCTAACATTCTTGATTTTTTGAGATAGGGACGATCACTTCGACCACTAAAGACTAGTCGGATGCTATAAGAATCTTGTACGTGTCATCTTTCTTTTGGTGACAACTAAAGGAAAAATTGAAAGAAAAATTAAAGCGAAAGAAAAGCAGGGAATGGAAAAGTGAAAAAAAGAAGAAGAGGAAGAAGAAGAAGCTAGCAGCAACTATTTAGATGCTGAAAAAGCTGTAAATATATAATATAATGCGAAAATAAAAAGTTTCTATTAAATAGATATCGGAAAAAAAAATTGATTTGAGGATAAAGAGGAAAGGAGAAAGGATGGACCGCTAATTTTTGGAGGGTTTGAAAATATAAACGAAAAGTTGACACCAAAAAAATTCAAAATAATGGTAACAAATGGTCGACATTTTTCCTTGTTGGGATTACTCGGAGAATGTTTGATTTGTGGGCCTCCACGTTATCTCGTGCCTACCGAAACAATTTGTATCGGAGCTGCGGACTTACCTCTGAAGAGGTCTTCTCGAGAACAGCCAAAATCACTCACCCAAATCCCCGTTCAACACGGTCGGCTTAAAATTAAACTTTTAGACTTTGTAAGATTCGAACTTTTGAAGGGCGAAATGAAATCCACCGAACTGCTCAACAAAGGGTCGGCCGGTTGATGAAAGGACGGGGACAAGGGACGCGACATGACGAGGACATATGCAACGTGCTCAAACGACAACTTGGGATGCACTTCCAATGAGTTTTCCTGTCTTATCCCTAGGGACAAGCATAGCCACATAAACAGAACATGGAAGTGAGGAAAAAAATATCAATTTGAAATTATACCACTGATTTCAAAAGAGATTTCCAGCTGATCGATGAATTATTGCACGGTCCAGCCTTTATGTATATATATTTTTTTGTACTCCTTAATTTCCATATCTTGGTACCGAAGCATTTTTTTGGGACAAGAGAAAGTATCTCTACCAATAATTGATGTCCCATTCTTGCTTGCCTCCACACTAAAAATTCTCTACACTTGTCTACTGCCTGGCCACACCCAGAATACAAAACCAACCACAAGAGGTAGATCACACGACCCTCATCGCCCCCATCCCGGTCCTCCCGGTCTGCCGCCCCCGCACGTGCCGCCTCCAGGGCCTCTCCACCACGGACTGGGGTCCCTGTACGTGCCGCCGCCGCGCCGCCGCACCAGCCACTCCATCACCCTCTGGGGCCGCCTCAGCCTTACCACCACCACCACCACCCTTAGACTTATATCGGCTGGAAGCTTGTGCTCTAATTTATGCTCAACTCTATGTCCTGCGAGTCCGTTAGTCGTGCCGACTAGGTGGAATCTCACTTTGGCTATTGCTTCTGTGTGCACTCCAAATAAATAAATAATGAACTCCCCAATAAGTCCTGTGTTCAATCTTTGCCACTTCTTGATTTTGTGATGACAATCTTCGTGCTTACTCAACTGGGAAGGGAGACGAAAAAGACAAGTTTTTCCAAATTCTGAGCATTTTGGTAGCCCTTTCGATTATAATGAACGGGTTATTGAGCTGATCGAGACCCAACACTGAACTGCACTTCAGGAAGCTCGATTGCACGTTCATGTCCTGGTGAAGGTGATTATTTTTAAGCCCTCGATTACCATCGGGATATGTCGGAATCAGACACCAATTAGTCCAATACTATAAGAGGGTCGACATTAAAGAAGTAAAATGATTCTGCAGACAGAATGGCGGAGGAACTGTAAACCAGCTGCAAGAAGGAAGAACAGGAGAGTTTAGTTTAGCGAAGAGCCTCGTCTGGATTTTTATGGGTAGATTTTATCTGCCAACTTAACACATCTGCAAACAGCATAATGAAAGACACCGAGGTAGCGGCAAAGAAAGAGAAGAAAATGATAGCATGGAAAGAAATTGATATTCACTGACAGTGAGGAGTGTGTTGGCTAAGCTGTACAGATGGTACAAGCATTTTCTTCTCCATCAGATGAAATTAAGTATTTGCCTCTAACTTGAGATTGAAAGCAACACTGCCAAAAATTAACGAGAGAGGGGCAACAAATGCAACATGAAATTTTCTTGAACTATTTCCACGGTCAGTCATGTACAATATAGCTTCCACCTTTCTGGATATTGGATTCAATAAACCCTTTCGACGATCATGTCATCTCCTCCCCTAGAAAAAGTTACACGATCTTGTACCTTGGAACCATCGTAAAGTCCATCAATCTCTTGGTTATGAACCCATTTCAAGCACAGAACTGCAAGACCGTGCACAAAGTAATCTGTTAAAACCATGAGCTCCCCCAAACAGTCTTGAGCGCTTATCCAGGACAGTAATATCTTCAGCACCATGAACAGGTTTTGCAAGTATGAATATCCATCTAAACCTAAGTTAAGGTGTAACAGTTTACTGTAGGACTATTCTGCCGCATGGATCCCAAATGCAGCACTTAGATCTTGACGGTGTTACTATCTTGTTCCGGTTGGATATCCGATCTGAAAAATCCCTAAAAGATTTGTCAGCGCTATGGTTCTTCCTAATGTTTCTATTTCTGCTTGTGTATATTTACTTTCACTGATGATTCTTGATCACACACCCATTGGAAATACAATGCCAGAAATTGCTGGACCACTTGGATAGTTCCCACAGAAAATACGGTACCAGATATATGAAACAAGTATTCGTATCAAGGATGCCTTGAAGAATTGCCATGCACTTGTGTAGGTCTCAAGTGTGAGTCATCCTGCAGTTCAGATGAACGGAACATCAACAAATGAGAAAACAATTTAAAGTAGTCTTTACAATGTATTTTACAAAGTAAACATCCTCTACCGGCGAACTGCGATTAAAAGTTGACGGAGTTCGGAAATCAACTTGTCCCTGTATAAATTAAATCCTGATCAAAGGAAATTCCACAACTCTAAAATTTTCTATTTCTTGATGACCATATATCTATGCAATGTAACTCCTGTAACAATATCATACCAGCACGTGCATGGCCGGTTGGGTCCCAAAAAATCCGTCATGGCTGGGTGCTAGTGAGCTCAGCTGCCCCTACAGGTACGGCAACTGAAAACAATAAGAACATAGTCTGCCTATCCCAAAGATAATTTTGGTTCTGCATGAAAGAAAAATAAAGGGATGGGTGCCAATTCAGTACAACTTACCAGCCCCTGAATGCTTGGTTGACTAACATAATATGCATCATGTGGTGGCTCCATTAAGTTTAATTGTACCTGAAAATTCACAACTCTGAAGAATCACTACATCTGCAAAAATAAATCAGTCTTAACTTTCTTCAAATGCATAAAAGGTATCCCATGTTACCAGTCCCTGCACATTCTGTTGGGCACCATAATACCCATTTAGAGTGATCCCATCTGTGTTTAAGTTTTCCTGCAATTAGGAGAGGATTGAATTATGATCTCTATAGTGGTACATGCAGGAAAAGGTAAAATGTATTTGAAACCATGGCAGAAGTTCTATGTAACTTTCTCCAAGAAATTGAAAAGGCCAAAGACAAACCATTTCATGCAAGCTGTCTGGTGCCTCAGCAAGTAGAACATCTGACTCTTCTTGCACCTGAAAGAGTGAGGGGTTTTCATCAGTAATAATCAGTGGAATCCTGATGTCAAGCACTGCCCAACAGCCGCCTGGCTATTACCTTTCTCTTCTTATTTGTGTTTCTCTTTTTACTCGTTTTATTAACGGTGACTCCCTGATTCTCTGACTCTGTTTCGCGAAGACCACAAATGCTAGTGCTGCATTCTGCCATGCTGTTATTAGAATTGTTCACATCTACACAATTCTTCAGAGCCTCCACAAGTGCACGAAAGGCAATGGCATAAGCCTCTTCAGATATTGATCCCTCTTCACTCAATTCAATGGCTTGTCGGCACAAGTAATTATAACGTTGCACCCTTGTCTGCATCTTTTTGGTTCCTTCATCTGGTGAGTGCCTACTCTTTGCATCTTTTGTCCACCTCTTCATGATATATCGAGATGGGATGCTGGGAAAACCACTGATCTGAAGAACAACCATTGCATGTCTACAAAGAAATCCGTGATACTCGAACAGATGACAGAAGCAAGAGACCTCTGACTCCACTTCATTCCACGTTACCATGAAGTATTCCTTTTTCTCAAAATCCTCAACCCTGTAAATTACAGTCCCTCCATCTTCACTCTCCCTTCTGGGATGGCATGCAACTACACCTAAAACTTCAATTTGAAATTTCCTAAAAATTGCATGAGTATAGACTGTCGACAGTTGCTTTTCCCACGGTGAAGGTGATTTGAGAGCAGGCTGCTTGTGCCATGTATCAAAATCAGCTATCGCCTCCTCTTCACACCTATTGTGGAGAATAACACCATACTGTCTCAGAAATTCCTTAACAGTTATTTTCTTGTGAATATATCTGTCAAAGAAGGAGTTCATGCTATCCACACGTTGAGCTGTAGACATTCCAGCAAGAAAACTCTCCCCCAACAAAGCAGGAACCCACTTCTTCCGTTCCATATAGAGCATCTGAACCCATTCGTCTTCTTGCAGTTCAAATCTTGTCACCATTTTCCACCATCTCATATCAAACTGTTCATCCGTCCACGATTTAAAGATACATTTGTTGAATTTTGACAGAAAATTCTCATGATTGTTTATCACATGAGAAAGATTTTCATGGACCTTTTCCAATATATGCCAAAGAAGGTAGCAATGACGGGTTTGTGGTAAGACTTCTTCAATGGCTTCCTTGAGGCATTTGTCTTGATAAGAAAGTATCACAGAAGGAGAGTTTCCGCCCATTGCCCGAAGCCATGTCTTCAGTAGCCAAACAAACGTAGATCTAGTTTTATCTGCAATCAATGCACACCCAAGCAGCATAGTCTGAGAATGATGGTTTACCCCAACAAATGGCACAAATGGAAACTTATCGTTGCTTTTGACATAAGACGTATCGAGAGATACAACATCATTGAAGCTGGCATAATCATTCCGGCTTTTAGCATCAACCCACAACAAGTTTCTCAGACGCTGTTCCTCATTCAAATCGATTGCATAGAAAAAGCTTGGATTCTCTTTCTGAATGTGTTTAAAGTACTCAAGTATGATTTGACCATCCCCTTCATCTAATGTCAAGCTTCGCCCTTTATCAGGTTGATGGTCATTTTTGTCATGAAGAGCACAAGAATGCGGATGCCCAGCAGACTGCCTAGACATCTCAACATACATCTTTCTCGTTCGTTCACTAACAGCATGTAAGATGTCGATGTTATTTTTCTCAGCCAATTTTATGTTTCGATGAATTCGAAAATGATAAGCCAGTGCTGGTAAAAGTTCATGGTTATGATCTTTGACAAATTCATGTATAATCCACTTCCCATCTGTCCTTCTCTTTACATGCATGCTGGCCTTGCAGTCAGTCTTTTTCACGCTGGGCCGTCGACTACTACCACTTTCCGACTCTGGTGTGACCCCATATCTAGAACATGCAAATTTGGCGTCTATAAATTCTTTCGACTTCTTTGAACGTCGACTGTTCTTTATTGAGGTGGTAAATCCCATAGACTTGGCATACTCCTGGTAAAACGAATAAGCTGCTTCATGCGAGTCAAACTCTATACCATTGCGTGGTTCAAAATCAATATCACCTTCAAACCCTGTAACAGCCGTTTCAGAGGGAGTAAAGTCGCTACCTCTATTCTGCACTTCATCCGTGCCACTGACCATATTCTCCCCTGCACCACTTTGCACACCATCTCTTGTATCCATTGTACATTAAGCGGCAGCACTTCATCCCAATCAAAAGAAAATTTCCAGCAGACTATCATGAAGACAACTTGCCATTTGCAAATATTCCTAAAGGATGACACCTGAAAAAAATGCATACAAGAAGCCATCAGAACTGGAGCACTCAAATATAACAAAACCTCAGAAAGGTCTTAAACGTCATGCAAAATACAAAACTATAAAGGGCCTCCTTTTTTTTTTTTTGTTTTGTAAAAACAAATTTGACCGACATAGCAACAAGGAGGTGCCAGTCCAAATACAAAATTCATTTACAAACAAAGATTTCATTATCTCTAGCATGTCATCCACATAAATTCCCTCTTTCATGAAGATATCCGCACGAGGTCTTGTGCTAGAAACATGAATTTTCCAGTGAATAACCAGCAATTCCATTTACCGACAGATATTTTACTCCCATTCCATGCCTTTGCATTTATCCCTCCAGACTTTACATAACAAAGATAGAAGGACCATGCACAGAAGTTTCTTTTTTCTGCACAAAAACAAGAACCTTCCAGCCTGTACTTCATTCTCCAATGACAAACAACTTATTTTCCCATGACAAAGAGAAATTATCATAATGTTTTAGAAACTCTGCTGCCCAAGAGAATGAAAACCAACTGTTCCAATAAACTTCATCAGCTTGAGGTAAAAAAGGCTGATTGAAAATAGAGCAGCTAATCAGCTAACTGCATTATCACAAGCTTGCATCTACACATAGGAGCTCCCAAGGAGAACTCTTCAGGAGTAGAGTCTGGTATGAGGGCCGCGACTACAAAATGCATCTAGGGAAAAATCGGCGAAAAAGGACTTCCTCTACAGTAACCCCTACTAAAACTTCATAGTGCGCATCCCAAACTAAAATTCCTGTCGATACAAGCGAAGATCAAAGCTTTCCTCTATCCCAAACTACAAAGGCATGAATTTTCATTGCCCAGGAAAGCCAAACCCTTCATCGACCGACGTCTCCGCCTACATCCACTCCGAGTCCCAATTAAGGACGGCAAACGACATTGCCCCGCGGCTCCTCGCCGCTGCATCACAAAACCAAGCGTCTTCCTTCTCGCTATACTGAACTAGACGAAATCAGCGGATCAAATGATAACGAAAGAGCAGATATCTGCAGCGAAGCTCCAGGGATACAGGAGCCGCACAGCTCGCAAATGCACGAGATTTGCCTCAATCGCCGGAAAAATTTCGACAGAAAATCGAAACCCCAACGCTAGAGAGGCGAACACAGGGCCGGCGCTTTCCGCCGGAGTCGAGAGCAAATCGCCGGCGCCGGGTGGAACGGGGAGAGAGAGAGAGAGAGAGAGAGAGAGAGAGAGAGAGAGAGGGGGAGAGAGAGAGGACCTCCGGCCTGGCGGCGAGACGCCGGGAATCGAGCTTCGGGCTCCCGCCGGTGAGCTTGAAGACCACCGCGCGAGCTGGAGGAGAGAGAAAAACTGAGCCTGATTGAAGAGGGGGGTAGGGTTCTGAATTTCGAAAAAAAACTAGAAGGTGGGTGTCATGTGATATTTTCAAGACATTGGGGGGTAAATTCGTAAAAAAATTCGATGGATTGCTAGTGAGTCCTTCCCCAGACCATTCTAGTGTCATCTTGTCGTTAGCATAGGTGCAATAATTTCTCTTTTTTTTTTATATATAACAAGGCCTTGAATTAACAAAATTTATCTATGCAGAAAAAAATGAAGTTGATGTAGCACAAGGAATTTTTCGGACTCGTCGAAGCTTGATTGGGCAAATAGATTTTTCACAATCGCCTAAAAAAATCGATGGGACTCTGACCTGATAGTCTCGATCAAGAAGTATACTTCCTCATTTTCCTCTCTAGTCTAAAATCATGTCCATCAATTACTGTGGCAAGAGATTCGTGATTAGATCAAAAAAAGTGATGCAATTGGAAGCTTTTGGTGTGAGTAGATGAGCAAGTAAGCCTATTTTAGTCACTGAGTTTCACTTCTGACAACATTCAAAAAGATGTAGAAAAGAGAATTATCGCATATGGCCGATTTGGTAAACTTATAAAAGTAAGTTTTGAAAAAGTATTAATTTCTAAGTGTAGATAATCCAAAGTTTTGAAAATATAATCACAAGGTTGTTTGATGATAATTAACTTTGATTGACAAATATCAATAATCTTTTTACCAAGCATGGAAAAATGACAATTACTAATAGGTTTTACTATGTATTTAGCAAGATTTTTCATTACCGTCAATTATATTTCTATTAAACGAATTAAACAACCCCTCCTTCTTTATCAAATTTAGTCGAGTTTTACTTAAATATGATAATTTAAGTCAATACTAAGGTTTTCTTTTTTGGTGTAAATCAATACTAAGTCAGTAAACAACATTTCCTTACAAAAGAATCCCTACGATTTCCCAATATTACGGAAATACCTAAAACCCTTTCCTCCTTTTGTACCCTCACTTCACTGCCTCTTCCCTCTTCCCTCCCTCTCTCTCTCTCTCTCTCTCTCTCCGCCGGTCTCGTTCTCCTGCATCTCGCCGCCTCCTCCGCGCCGCCGACCTCCGCCGCCGCCGCCGCCGGGCCTAGCTCTCCGATTCGCCGTCGGAACCGAGGTGAGCAATGGACGATAGCTTGTACGACGAGTTCGGGAACTACATCGGACCCGAAATCGAATCCGACCTAGAGTCCGGGGGCGAGGAGGACGAAGATGAGGACCTCCCGGACAAGCGCAGCGAGGAGCCCGCCGAATCCGACGGCGAGGAGGCCGGCGCCGGCGCGAACGGGTGGATCACCGCCTCCAACGACGTCGACATGGAGAATCAGGTCGTCCTCGCCGAGGACAAGAAGTATTACCCCACTGCCGAGGAAGTCTACGGCGAAGACGTCGAGACGCTGGTCATGGACG
This sequence comes from Eucalyptus brandiana, assembly GCA_014182725.1. Lineage (NCBI taxonomy): Eukaryota > Viridiplantae > Streptophyta > Magnoliopsida > Myrtales > Myrtaceae > Eucalyptus > Eucalyptus brandiana. Next base: position 50,850,412 of record CM024670.1, on the reverse strand, counting down.
AGGACGAGCAGCCCCTCGAGCAGCCGATAATCAAGCCCGTCCGGAACATCAAGTTCGAGGTCGGCGTGAAGGATTCTTCCACTTACGTGTCGACGCAGTTCCTCATCGGCCTCATGTCGAACCCGGCTTTGGTCCGGAACGTCGCGCTCGTGGGGCACGTGCATCACGGGAAGACGGTGTTCATGGACATGCTGGTCGAGCAAACGCACCACAACTCCACATTTGATGTCAACAATGAGAAGCACATGAGGTATACGGATACGAGGATTGATGAGCAGGAGAGGAGGATCTCGATTAAGGCCATTCCGATGTCCCTCGTGCTGGAGGATAGTAATTCGAAATCGTACCTCTGTAACATCATGGACACGCCTGGGCATGTCAATTTCTCTGATGAAATGACGGCTGCTCTTAGGCTCGCTGATGGAGCTGTGCTGATTGTGGATGCTGCTGAAGGGGTTTTGGTAAAAACTCTGTCCTTTCTTCTTGTTGCAGCTTCTCTAGACTGGAATCAAGCTTACATCTTGTATATGGAATCATAGTTAGCATTGCTTCTCACCAAAATTTTGCATGAAATAGGTTCTGGAGTTCTCCTAGTGGGTTTTTATTGATGGCTATTGTGCCCAGGTTCCTGATTTTCTTGGATGTATGGTTTAGTGGATGTCATTTTGTCCTACATGACCATTGCATTAAAGTGATGCGAATTTACATTGATGGGTATTGGTGAAGTATGTTAGATCTTACCATGTCGGATATCTAGTCATGTCTGTATGATATAGTCAAGATCTCCCACCCCCCCCAAAAAAAAAAAAAAAAAACCCTAAGAAAATATCTGACGAACAGGTTTGACATTTTCTCATTGACAGGTAAATACAGAACGGGCCATCCGGCATGCTATCCAAGAGCGCCTTCCCATAGTTGTTGTGATTAACAAAGTAAGTGTATTGCAGCTAAAAGGTATCTTGTGATAATTTGACCAGTGCTATTATTCACGGAACTTTTTTGTTTCAGGTTGACAGACTGATAACAGAGCTTAAGTTGCCACCAAAGGATGCTTATCACAAGCTGAGGCATACCGTTGAAATAATTAACAACCACATTTCTGCAGCCTCTTCGATTGCTGGAGGTGTCCAGGTAATAGATCCGGTGGCTGGAAATGTTTGTTTTGCAAGTGCGACAGCAGGATGGTCCTTCACTTTGCAGTCATTTGCTAAACTATATGTCAAACTCCACGGTATCCCTTTTGATGCCGATAAGTTTGCTTCCCGTCTTTGGGGAGATTACTACTATCATCCAGATACCAGGGTGTTTAGGAAAAAAGCTCCAGTTAGTGGAGGGGAGAGGTCGTTTGTCCAATTTGTGCTTGAGCCCCTGTACAAGATATACAGTCAAGTAATTGGGGAGCATAAGAAAAGTGTGGAGGCAACTCTTGCAGAACTAGGGGTCACTCTCAGCAATGCCGCTTACAAGTTGAATGTGAGACCTTTGCTTCGGCTAGCTTGCAGTTCAGTTTTTGGTTCAGCGTCAGGTTTTACAGATATGCTGGTTCGACATATTCCATCAGCCAAAGATGCCGCCAGCAAGAAGGTTGAACATATTTATACTGGGCCTGAAGATTCAATGATCTACAAGGCTATGGAAAAATGTGATCCCTCTGGCCCGCTAATGGTAAATGTCACTAAATTATATCCAAAGTCTGATTGCAGCGTGTTTGATGCATTTGGTAGAGTCTATAGTGGTGAGATTCAGACAGGTCAGACCTTACGTGTTCTTGGAGAAGGCTATTCCCCGGATGATGAAGAAGATATGACAGTGAAAGAAGTAACAAAATTGTGGATCTATCAAGCTCGATATCGGATACCCATAGCCAAGGCCCCTCCTGGTTCATGGGTCTTAATTGAAGGAGTTGATGCTTCAATCATGAAAACTGCCACCCTTTGTAACGTTGACTATGATGAGGATGTCTACATATTCCGGCCTCTTCAGTTCAATACACTTCCTGTTGTTAAAACAGCTACTGAGCCTCTAAATCCTAGCGAGCTTCCAAAAATGGTGGAGGGTCTCAGGAAGATAAGCAAGAGCTATCCTCTGGCCATCACGAAAGTTGAGGAGTCTGGGGAGCACACTATTTTAGGTACTGGAGAATTGTATCTGGATTCAATTATGAAGGATCTGAGAGAGCTTTACTCGGAGGTGGAAGTCAAGGTGCCATTTCTTTCAAACTTCTCTATGTTTCAGCTTCAGTTGAATGATATTTCATCTTGTCCCTCTTTCGCTTTTTCTTTGGATGCACACTTATTTTCATATTCTTATTGGTGCAGGTGGCCGACCCTGTTGTTTCATTCTCTGAAACAGTGGTTGAGTCTTCATCTATGAGATGCTTTGCTGAGACACCTAACAAAAAGAATAAGATAACAATGGTGACTTTGCTTTTTGATTCTGCTTTTGTTCCAAGTGCTGTTGGATCATTCCTACTCACATAATTAAGTTAGATCAGGATTGTTTAGATGCTTCCTTCTGGTTCAGGTTGCAGAGCCTTTGGAAAAAGGACTCGCTGAAGATATTGAAAATGGAGTTGTCAGCATTGACTGGAAAAAGAAGGAACTTGGGGAATTCTTTCAGAAAAAATATGACTGGGATCTGCTTGCTGCACGGTCCATATGGGCGTTTGGGCCTGATAAGCAGGTGAACTAGCAGCTGATCATGTTAACATGAGAAAGTTTAGATGACGAATGTTTAATTATTTTATCCATAATCATGACGATGTCTGGATTTTCCAATTTAAGAATTATGAGTGAACATATTCCACTTCATATATTGTTTCCAGATACATAGATGCCGGATAATGTGATAATGGCCATTTCTTGCAGGGACCCAATATTTTGTTGGATGACACATTATCCAGTGAAGTGGATAAGAGCTTGCTGAATTCTGTCAAAGATTCTATTGTTCAGGGGTATTGTGCTTCTATCTGCCCATCTCTGTCTGTCTGTCTCCCCCCTCCCCCTCCATGGGTGAGTGTATCTGTGGGTGGGGGGGCTTTTCTCTATTTGGAGTTGTCTGCTATACTCATTTATGGTGATTCTGGACAGATTTCAATGGGGTGCTCGGGAAGGGCCTTTGTGTGATGAACCCATCAGAAATGTGAAGTTCAAAATTGTTGATGCGCGGATAGCACCTGAACCATTACATCGTGGATCAGGGCAGATCATTCCTACTGCTCGACGTGTGGCTTATTCATCATTTCTCATGGCAACTCCTCGTCTCATGGAGCCAGTATATTATGTGGAGGTTAGCACTTGCCATTAGGTTTATTTCTCCAAGAAGAACGACCGACTGCTATGTTTTGCATCCAATAACATATACCTGGGAATATCATCCATTTTTGTTGTCTCATCAGCTTCTTCCGTTCATGATGAACAAGAAAGTCTCCTCAATGCAGAACTTAGCTATGTTGGTCACTTTAGCATGAAAGTGCCTTTTGGCATCGCAGAACTTTTTTGGTTCAAAGTGATTTCATTTGATTTTGAAGTTGATGTGGCCTTTCTGTGGACAATCAATGATTCTTGAGTAAAATTACAATGAAGGATTTGCATAATTTGTCCCCCTTTTTAGGGTGATCTTAGATGCTATATGATGCATTTGATGAGAATTAGAATCAAAGGTAGTATGAGGGCAGATGGTAGAGTTGGGATACAGGGGCTTTGTCTTGTGCCTTCTGCTGTGGTTGAACTATGGCCTTCACCTTGCCATGGAGCTTCCTATGTTTGTGCACATGATTGCAGAGCAAATTGAATTTAGGTCCTCAAGTATTGAGTGTAAGGTTGGACTCTTTCATTTCTTGCTTTTAACTTCATCAAATTCGAGGATTATCGGGATTTTCCAAAGTTACATCTCCAATTGGTAATTGTGATTATCAAATGGATGGTAATTATTAATGCCTGATTCTTTATCTTTGTCATGTGTATTATCTCTCTGCATTATTAGATAGGTTGGGTGATACCTAACTACAGTCACTTGTTTCCAGATACAAACACCAATAGACTGTGTCTCTGCAATCTACACGGTGTTATCTCGAAGGCGTGGACATGTGACAGCTGATGTCCCCCAGCCAGGGACCCCAAGTTACACTGTTAAGGTTTGGATCTTGGCTTGCTTTGTATTTGCATGTATGCTTTCATGACTTGTTAGATGATCTGCAAAGATAACTCTCACGACTGGCTAAGATGATACCTAGAAGCTGGAAATATTTTTATCAACTTGGTAACAGGCTGACAGTTCCATTGCTAGCTAACAAATTGGAAGATTGTGTTCTAATGAAGTATGGTTGCATTCAATAGATGAGAGTGACAATTTTGCAGGGAGTTAGATTTCAGAGATAATCTGCTAGACTTTTGCATAAGATACTGACCTAGATAACTACCATATAATAAGAGGACATCCGTGAATGGTCAATTAAAGAAGGGTTAGCTTTAATGTGTATCTATATACCAATTGAATGCAATCTCTTGTTGGTTTCAGGCATTTTTACCCGTGATAGAGTCATTTGGTTTTGAGACAGACTTGAGATATCATACTCAAGGACAAGCATTTTGCCTATCAGTCTTTGACCACTGGGCTATAGTTCCTGGTGATCCTCTTGACAAGAGCATAGTCTTGCGGCCTCTGGAGCCTGCCCCAATTCAGCACCTTGCACGAGAATTCATGGTGAAGACCAGGCGTAGAAAGGTAAAGACTGTCTGTCAAATCTAGTTTCTTTGACTCACTAGAGGATTTAGAGAATCACAGGTTAAGATCGTGTTCTGAACTGATTTCTTTATAAGAGGCAATAAAGCTTTCAGGAGGATTGTGTCTTTTGGTTCTATCAGATTAGGATGGAGTCTTGAGATCACTTCTGCATGATTCTCGACCCCATTCTGGCAAAGAAACAGTTAGAAAGGGCATTGCCAGTAGGATTAAGGGAAAGGAAAATATAATTTGAGCGAGATACGTGCGCCAATAGAATGGAACATCCCTCCTTCATTGTATCTGCAAGTTGCACTACGAAAGTCTTCGTCCTTCATCAGTTAGATGTGCAACATGTTCCTTTATTTGCATTAAATGTTCTGGCAATGCGATGGAATGATGCTGGAAACACCAACAGCAATTGTTTGCAACCCCTTGCTCTTTGCTTCTCATCTGTTTTGACAGATAGTAACGGAAGTACCTTGTTCCTTGTTTAATACAGGGTATGAGTGAGGATGTCAGTATCAACAAATTCTTTGACGAGGCAATGATGGTGGAATTAGCTCAGCATGCAGCTGATCATCAATATCAGATGATTTGATACAAGGATTTCCTCGCTGCCACAGAAGATGGAGGCCATATGAGCATTTTGCCTCTAAAGTCTCCTGGGGCTTCGCATTGGCAATCTCTTGGCACTTGCCCATGTAATTATGTGACGTTGCACTTGTGTTAGCTGAGCTTTTGCTAGAAAAGATTTCTGTATAATTGCTTCTGTAGGGCAACCGTAAGGAAGGTTTTTCTCCTTTTTTCCTTCAGTACCATCCTCTTCTAACATAGCTTAAACATCCGTGGCACAATGTAGCTTGCCTTAGTACTGTTGTATCAGTTTTTTTTTTTATTGATTTAACCTGAGAGTGGACCGCCGGAATTCTTCTTGGTTATGTACGTTTTTTCAGTGTCTCGTGATGAGAAGCTTCGGTGTATTCTTTCTGTAGTCACCTTGCGATGCAATCATAAGGGACGGAGGTTTATTTCGGAGTTAGGTTTCCTTTCCTTTTCGTCTGATGACTTTGAGGGAAAGGCAAAAGCATCATAAGGCATGTTTGCCTATTTTAGTTTGTCTTCTTTTTGGGCAATGTGGTCGTATGTATACGCGTAGCTACCTACTAGCACGTATGTGCAGCTGCAAGTCAAGCATTCATGTACGAGGTCTTCTTCGGATCGCATAAAAGACCGTGGATGTCCAATATGTCCTCACCCAAAGTCAACGGAGGTGTTGTGCGGGGGAAAAGAATCGTATGTAAGTAAAATCCTCATGAAGTTTTTTCACCATTTGCTCTTTCAATATCAATTGTTTAAGTAACGAAGTTGAAAATTCTCAATTGTAACAAAGGAGTAAGTGAATCAAACAATTCTCCAAAAGCCGAAGACACTCAAATCCTTTCTTCTTCTTCCTTTTTTTATTTTTGCGTTCTGCTGTGAATTTCATTTCATCATTTGAATTTTATACAATTTTCTTGTTTCAATTGAAGTGATTCATATTTTTATAAATTATGCATATTTGGTATATGCACACCTTTTATATTTTGAATGCTTGGTTAACTGATCATGTGGTATAAAGTAAAATTGTGCTTTTATTTAAAGAGATAACGAGATAATTCCAAATAAAATTCAAGTGATCAAATTATCTTATTATGGATTGATAGTTTTTATAAGAAAAAATAACCGAGTTGAGGCTTCGAGAGAAATGAAATAGCACCAAATGTACAACTATCATTATTATTTTTAAATATTGTTGATCACGTCTCGGAAGTAATCTCGATAGGATTGAGAAGCCGTCGAAATCATGATGTAAATGTACATAAATAAATAAATGGATGGAACGTGAAATTCAACAATGATTTTGTTAAACACATTGAAAATTGGAGATGCATCCATGTTAAAATTCCAATGCTCGATTGATAAAAGAGAAATCCTGAAACCAACAATTGACAAATTGAAGAAGCTCTGAATTCTCCTCTCCCTGTTTCTCTCTCTCTTTTTGAGTATTTGGTAGGGACTCCTCGACTTTTCGTGGACTCGAAACTTGTACCTGAAATACCAGAAACCGAGAGGGGAGAAACTGCAGAAGCCTCGTCCTCCCTCTTCTGCTGCCAAAACTCGGGTTGCTTTGCCATTCCTCCTCCTGTCGATTATCCGATGCTGAATTGCTCTTGCCAGCTCTAGATCGTCTTGTCCTAATCTCCTTATACGTGCTCGACGGATCGACGGTATCAATTCCGAACTTTGACCCGCAGAGATTACTTCCTGAGTTCTTCATTTTCCTCGACTTTCTTGGGTTCCCCTTCTTTCGAACGATTCGCCCTGCAAAACTCGGGACCCTGATGCCGGGTTCTTGATTCGGGGACTTCAAGACCCGGACTTGATGGGAAAGTCTCGGTTTTTTGGGGATCAAGAATCTTGGGTAGAGCTTGAATCCGTCCATTGACCGTGGAAAATGCAGCCTAGTTCCCGAACCCTAGCACCCATCTTAGTTCTTTTCCCAACCCTTAAACCCCCTCACAGAACCCTACTTTTCCACCAAATCTGTGTCTTGATCCTCACGTTCTTGGCCTACGCCTCATTCCATGCCTCCAGGAAGCCCCAGAGCATCGTCAAGAGCGTGCTTGGGCCCAATGTTCAATCCAATTCGACCGAATCTCGATCTAGTTTGACCCAGGTTTCGTTAGATTCTAATGCGACGGATTCTGGGTGGGAACCATTCGATGGTCCTCAGGGCACCCATCGGCTTGGCGAGCTCGATCTTGCGTTCCTTGCATCTTATGCTGTTGGCATGTACTTCGCGGGTCACATCGGCGATCGAATGGATTTGAGGTTGTTTCTTGTGTTTGGAATGATGGGTAGTGGTTTGTTGACTATTGCTTTTGGTCTAGGCTATTGGTTTGATGTGCATTTGTTAGGGTATTTTGTTGGGGTGCAGATTGCTTGTGGGTTGTTTCAGTCTATTGGATGGCCCTGTGTGGTGGCAGTTGTGGGGAACTGGTTTGGAAAAGCTAAGAGAGGGTTGATTATGGGCGTATGGAATTCACATACATCTATAGGTAACATTATTGGATCGGTGGTGGCATCTGGGATGTTGGAGTATGGTTGGGGTTGGTCTTTTGTATTACCTGGGATTTTGGTTATTTTGATTGGTGTCTTGATTTTTCTATCTCTAGCGGTGGCACCTGAGGATCTTGGATTTGAGTCACCAGGTAAGGAGTTTGAGATGAATGTGGGAGCGGCAGATGTTGAAACTTCAGAGAAACTGGAATCTGAAGAGGCGGGTTTGCTTCACACAAATAATGTGAAGGATGTCGAGTCTTCAGATGCAATAGGCTTCTTGGAGGCGTGGAGATTGCCTGGTGTGGCACCATTTGCATTCTGCCTCTTCTTCTCCAAGCTTGTTGCTTATACATTTCTGTATTGGTTGCCCTTCTATATAAGGCACACAGGTATTTCTAAAGATTTTTTAAGAATGACAATTTGCATAGTTTTGCATTGATTCCCCATGCCTAGTTCATGAGTCATTCAATCACGTGCATGCATTTTTTTTATGTGGACATGCATCATCCCATGCTACACTGAACAGCCTCTTTGGACTGGCTTTGTGGGGATTGTGCTTCAAAACCTGTGTTTTGGAACTTTGCCTTTGGATTGTTTTTCATGTAAGAGTGTGATTTTGTGTGTATGATTTCATGTACTTTAAAAACCATGGCCTGGGCCTGTAACTTTCATGGTTTTTGAAGAAGGCTAAGGCGTTGTACTGATGTGAATTTCTGCTTTAATTGGTGCACTTGACTTGATAGTTGCTCATTGTGAAATTTGATGGAAATTCAGCTGTTGCTGGCGTGCATTTGTCACACAAAACTGCGGGCATACTTTCAACAATATTTGACATCGGAGGAGTTCTGGGTGGAATTCTAGCGGGATTTGTTTCTGATAAAATTGAAGCTCGAGCTGTTACTTCAATTGGATTCTTGTTCCTATCAATGCCCGCCCTTGTTTTATACCGGGCATATGGAAGCATATCTATGTTGGCTAATGTCAGCTTGATGTTTGTTTCTGGAATGCTTGTTAATGGGCCGTACTCATTGATTACGACGGCTGTTGCTGCTGATCTTGGTACACAGAGCACGGTTAGAGGAAATTCCCGGGCATTAGCGACTGTCACTGCAATTATAGATGGTACAGGTTCTGTGGGAGCATCTCTTGGTCCACTTTTGGCAGGATATATTTCTACTAGAGGATGGAACAGTGTATTTTTTATGCTTATTATTTCTATTTTGTTTGCGGCAGTGTTCTTGATACGCCTTGCTAGAACTGAAATTAAAGAGAAGTTGAGTGAGAGGAAATGGTTTGCATGCGGTATAGTGGCTCAATAGCTTGTGGTTTTCTTTGGTCTTATACATTTTGTACAAATAGAGAATCCCTGGATGGTCATACTTTTTGTGTTCCTCTTTTCTCATTTTGTAATTTTGTGCCTTGTATTTTCTACCGACTTTCAGGCTAATTTTATCGGTGTTATATCTCAGTTTGTCCCATTAAAGTTCCCTTTTGGTATCGGAGAAGAAAAACACCTAGCCAAATCGTCCCCATAACTCAGTCGTAGCAATAGTGAGTCTGACTTTGAGTCTGACTTGGAGCGTACACACAAACTACGACGAGACGGATAAGATCGTCATTTCGAATTGGGCTTTACTGTCGCAAAGTTGTTCAAACGCGAGAAGCAACAAAACACTCTCCTCCTCCTCCTCCTCTCGACTCTAAGAAGCCTATACCCCTCCCTTCCTTCCTTAGTCCTCGAATGAGGATTCTTTTAATGTCCATTGCACGGATCACGCATGGATGCAGCATTGAAAAATGGGAATTCGTTTTACCTTTACTTTAGAAGAGAGAGAGTATGAGACAATCATGTGTCAAAAATAATATTTACTTCTTTTTTTTTTTTTGGTGTCGTCGCTTGTTTATGTATACATACCAATCACGTGTCGAAAACAATATTTACTTTTTTTGGTGTTGTCGCTGGTTTATGTATAGATACATATACAACAATGACAATTTTGATTGCTTTATTTTAAATCATAAATTCTAATTTCTTAGTTGATTCCTTTGAGTGAGATTGGATATTTAAAATTAAGATTTTTCTCGGCTTCTTGGCATCCAAATAATGATCGAGTGAGGCTTTTAGGGATGATGCTTCTGAGGGCAAAACAGGGAAGATGGTAAATGTATATGCATTTGTCAGAAAAGAATTGTCAGAGAAAAAATTCCCCAAAAAACCCTGTACCCAAAATGTTACTTTAGCTCCATGTCTTCTCCCTCGCTCTCACACTTCCCCCGCACACTCGGCTCTTCGATAGCATGATCGATGACAAACGGCAATGTTAGCCTGGCTGCAGCCACGGCGCATGAGGCAGACGATCGAGCCATCACGCTGATCAACCAGCCTTATGGCTTCCATCACGCAGGGAGGACCATGCGTCTCCGGTTCCTACCGGACCCGCTTCTCCCACCCATCTGCCAATGGCTCATAATACTCCTCTGCCGCTGCCTTCATCGGAGTTGGCTACATGCCCTCCTCCTAGGTCTGGCATTAGAATTGAGGGTCGAACGGCCCCTAGTACTCCTCTGTCGCCGCCTTCGTCAGAGCTGGCTACATGCCCCCCTCCTAGGCCCGGCATTGAAATTGAGGGTTGAAGAATTGAGGTCAAAGCAAACCATTTTTTGTCGGATATAGAATCCGCACAATATGAGCTGTGTCATTATGCAATAATTCATTTTTTCCATTTTTCTTCTTGTTCTCGTCATCTGAATCTGGGTGAATGTCTTTGATAAGCTCAAGGGGAAGTTAGAAAATAATTTTTATTTTACTCGTGATTAAGGTTGTGCATGTCTTGATGCTATAAGCACGGATAGGATTGTTTTATAAAGAAAATAAAAATTTGAGGGTGTTTATGTTGATAAATGTATTGCAATAATAATTACCAGATCCATTTCTCCATAGTATAAGGCTTTTGAGGAAAAAAATTAACATAGTGCCGAGGCACATTTTAAGAGTATGAATCTTTAACACTTCCTGCTATTTATCTTTTACCCAATTTTCTTTTTAGTGTTCATCATTTTGGTTGTTTAATCATTCACATTTTGTGTTTCACTTGTGAGGCTCGATCTACGAGATTCTTGAGAGATATGCCAAATATAGGATTGTAAAACTATTTCTTGGAAAACATTTTGTCTATTAGTTGATAATGAAAAAGAAGAAGGTTTTCAAATTCCCATCACTACAATTAGACGCCATGATTGGCTGCTAACGCGGTCATTCTGGGGTCGTGAGAGGAATTGCACCCCTCGTTGCCCCCTTTGTTGGAAGATACATGTGTCAAGATTGGGGATTTGGAGCTCTAAGCCTATCTTGACTTAGAGAAGAAATACACCCAATCAAATCGTTCCTGTAACTCAGTCGCAGTAATAGTGAGTCTAACTTGGAGCGCACACATAAACTACGACAAAAGGGATAAAATTGTCATTTCAAAGTTGTTTTTACTGTCGCAAAGTTGTTGTTCACTCACCAGAAGTAACGAAACATCCTCCTCCTTCTCCTGTAAGAAGCATGTACTTGTCCCTTCCTTCCATAGTTGTTGGATGAGGATTCTTTTAATGTCCATTGCACGAGTCTTGCATGGATCTTGCATGGATCTTGCACATTAAGCTTTTGAAGAAAATGCAGCACTAGAAAATAGGAATTCGTTTTACCTTTACTTTAGAACACAGAAAGAGAGAGAGAGCATGAAACTAATCATGTGTCAGAAACAAAATTTACTTTTTTTTGGTGTCATCGCTTGTGTATGTATACATACATATATAAAAATGATAGTTTTGATTATTTTATTCTAAATCCTAAATTCCAATTTCTTACTTGATTCTTTTGAGTGAAATAGGATATTTAAAATTAAAGTTTTTCTTGGCCTCTTAGCATAAAAACAATGACCGAGTGAGGCTTTTAGGGACGATGCTTTGAGCACAAAATAGGGGAGATGGTCAATGTATGTGCATTTGTCAGAAAGAATTGTCAGAGAAAAAATTCCCCTAAAAAATGTGTACCTAAAATATTACTTTAGCTCCTAGAGGGAGCTTTAAGTAAATATGATTCAATATAGATTTATTTGGATTTTAATTGTGGTGATTTAGGTATCATTTAAACTGGCTATTCTAGAGTAAAATCAGCTAAACCCAGAGAGAGGTAGTAGGGGTTATTGTCAAGAGATGTAGGGTGTCTCATTGGGGTACCCCTAATAGTAACCCCTACTCTTTAGATTAAATATTAAAAAGTGATTATTAAGTGCCAAAATAATAAGGAAGGCTCATCTTATACTTGCATCTCCATCATCTTGAAACTTAAATCTATACTTCATTTGTTGGAAGGGGAGTGGTCCACTTATATACAGCCTATCTCTACTATTATAAATTGACATCTTGTTGCCTAACTTAGATGCCTTACGTCTCTCAATAACAGCCCTTACTACCTCCCTTGGATCCTACTGCTTTTACTCTTTAGAAAAATCGCTTCAATGGATACCTGAATTGCCACAATCAGAATCCAAATAAATTTATGCTTGAATCATATTTACTTAAGCTAATCTAATGAACTAACAAACAAATTGTTCGTAGCAGATCAAACAACAAACAACTAGAATGATGAACACTTGCCTCGTAGTGACATAGTTCGTATCGTGCGTTTTCTATATCGGTTAAAAAATGGTTGGCTTTGACCTCGATCCTTTGACCATCGATTCTAGAGCCGGGCCTAGGAGGGGGCATGTGGTTAATTGAATTAGCTGCATATAGTTCATACTTGAAATGACTGACTTTTGCCTATGTTGAACTACAAAAGTAAGATTTTGCCATCAACTAAATCAATATAGATTACATCTGTAGATATAAAAGGTCGTACTTTAACAATTCTTAATGACGTTGACAACTCTTCACACCTTAAGAGTTTTTCCAAATACTCAGTAACAAAGATTTCCTCATAGAAAGTTCTAGCTGACACGTTTATAGCTAAAAAAAATATGAATCAATACCATTCAAACAAATATGCAATATTTGCTAATGTACAGAAGTAAAGAATAACTTGCTGAACAAGCTAATTTTCTATAGTGAATGAGAGCCCACGCTGTTTAAGTCTTAGAGACTAGTGGCATCCTCTCCAAAGTGTTAGAAAAATCATCCTCTAAATCATCTGTGAAAAATAACCCTCCAACACTAGGATAATTATGGTTTTTAATTCAGCAAGTTAAGATAAAGAAATCAAAAGTACTGGTGCGCATATGTTACCCTTAAATAAAATATTGCATAAAAGTTGAAGGCAAAATTATTTTTCAAGTGAAAATGCTCCATATCAATAACCCGTATTAATATGGCGGGCAATTTGATTGCCTACCCCATTTCAGATGATGAAAATTGTACTAACCAACCTACTTTATAATCACTGTAAACATTCTCTCTTTCTTGCAAGATAGATGCCTCCAGATTAAAGATTAAATATTAAAGAGTGATTATTAAGTGCCAAAATAATAAAGAAGGCTTACCTTATACTGATGTCTTCGTGGTCTTGAAACTTTACTCTAAACTTCTTTGTTGGAAGGGGAGTGGCCTAGCTGTGTACAGACTATCTCTACCATCGTAGATCAACATCTTGTTACCCAAGTCAATCATCTTACGTCTCTAGACATTAGCCTCTACTACCTCCCTTGGAGTTTTGCAATTTTTACTCTTTAGAGAAATCGGTTCAATAGATACCTAAATTGCCACGATTAAAATTCAAATAAATCTATGATTGAATCATCTTTACTTAAAGCTAATCCAATGAACTAAGAGAAAAATTATTCATAGCAGATCAAACAACAAACAACCAGAATGATGAACACTTCGTAGTGACATAACTTGTATAATGCATTGTCAACCTAGGTTCAAAAATGGTTGGCTTTGACTTCGATCCTTTAACCATCAATTCCAGAGCTGGGCCTAGGAGGGGACATGTGGTCAACTGAATTAGCTGCATGTAGTCCATACTTGAAATGACGGACTTTTGCCTATGTTAATTATAAAAATAAGATTTTGCTATCAACTAAATCAATATGAATTATATTTGTAGATATCAAAGGTTGTACCTTAACAAATTTTTAACGGTGTCAACAAATCTTCGCACCCTAAGAGTCTTTTCAAATACTCAACAACAAAGATTTTCTCATAGAGAACTTTAGCTGACACGTTTACAGCTCAAAAAAATCTGAATCAATAACATTCAAACAGATATGCAATATTTGCTAATGTACAAAAACAAAGAATAACTTGCTAAACAAGCTAATTACTTATATTGAATGAGAGCCCATTATTAGAAACTAGTGACATCCTCTCCAAAATCTTAGGAAAACCATCCCCTAATTCCCTAAATCATCTGTGAAAAATAACCCTCCAACACTAGGATAACTACAGTTTTTAATTCAACAAGTTAAGGATAAAGAAATTAAAAGTACCGGTGTGCACAGGTTACCCATAAACAAAATATTACATAAAAGTTGAAGGCGAAATTATTTTTCAAGTGAAGAGGCCCTAAAGTCCATATCAATAACCCGTATTAATTATGGCGGGCAATCCGATTGTCTACCCCGTTGCAGAGGATGAAAATTGTACCGACCAACCTATTTTATAATTATCGTGAACATTCTATCTTTCCTGCGAGATAGATACCTCCAGATTAAAAATTAAATAGTGATTATTAAATGCCAAAACAATAAAGAAGGCTCACTTTTTACTGATGTTTTCGTAGTCTTGAAACTTAACTCTAAACTTCCTTTGTTGGAAGGGAAGTGACCTAACTGTGTACAAACTATTTCTACCATCGTAAATCAACATCTTGTTACCCAACTCAAATGTCTTACGTCTCTAGACATTAGCCTCTATTACCTCCCTCGGGGTTTTGCTATTTTTATTTTTTAGAGAAATCGGTTCAATAGATATCTAAATTGCCACAATCAAAATCTAAATAAATCTATACTTGAATCGTATTTACTTAAAACTAATCCAAAGAACTAATATATAAATTGTTCATAGCAGATCAGACAGCAAACAACTAGAATTATGAATACTTACCTCATAGTGATATAGCTCGTATCATGCATTTTCAACATATGTCCAAAAATGGTTGGCTTTTGACCTCGATTCTTTGACCATTAATTCCAGAGCCGGGCCCAGGAGGGGGAATGTGGTCAACTGAATTAGCTGCATGCAATCCATACTTAAAATGATGGACTTTTGGCTATGTTAAAGTATAGAAGTAAGATTTTGCTATTAACTAAATTAATATGGATTAAATATGTAGATATAAAATGTCGTATCTAAACAAATTCTTAACGACGTTGACAAATCTTCACACCTTAAGAGTTTTTCTAAATACTTAGTAATAAAGATTTTCTCATAGAGAGCTCTAACTGACACATCTACAGTAAAAAAAAAATCTGAATCAATACCATTCAAATAGATATGCAATATTTGCTAATATACAAAAGTAAATAATAACTTACTGGATAAGCTAATTACCTATAGTGAACGAGAGCCCACGTTGTTTAAGTTTTAGAGACTAGTAGCATCCTCTCCAAAATCTTAGGGAAATCATCCCCTAAATCATCTGTGACCTCGATCCTTTAACCATCAATTCCAGAGTCGGGACTAGGAGGGGGCTTGTGGTCAACTAAATTAGCTGCATGTAGTCCATACTAGAAATGACAGAATGTTGAACTACAGAAGTAAGATTTTGCTATCAACTAAATTAATATGGATTAAATTTGTAAATATAAAAGGTCGCACCTTAACAAATTCTTAACGACGTTGCTTTTCCAAATACTCAATAATAAAGATTTCCTCATAGAGAACCCTAGCTAACACATTTACAGTTCAAAAAAATCTGAATCAATACCATTCAAATAGATATGCAATATTTGCTAATATACAAAAGTAAAGAATAACTTGCTGGATAAGCTAATTGCCTATAGTGAATGAGAGCTCATGTTGTTTAAGTCTTAGATACTAGTGGAATCATCTCCAAAGTCTTAGGAAAATCATTCTCTAAATCATCTATAATCTCAATCCTTTGACCATCAATTTCAGAGCCGGGCTTAGGAGGGGGCATGTGATCAATTGAATTAGCTGCATATAGTCCATACTTGAAATGACGGACTTTTGGCTATGTTGAACTGCATAAGTAAGATTTTGCTATCAACTAAATTAATATGGATTGAATCTGTAGATATAAAAGGTTGTACATTAACAAATTCTTAATGACGTTGACAAATTTTCACACCTGAAGAGTTTTTCCAAATACTTAGTAACAAAGATTTCCTCATAGAGAGCTCTAGCTGACACATCTACAGTTCAAAAAAATCTAAATTAATACCATTCAAACATATATGCAATATTTGTTAATGTAAAAAAACAAAGAATAACTTGCTGGACAAGCTAATTACCTATAGTGAACGAGAGCGTTGTTTAAGTCTTAAAGACTAGTGGTATCATCTCCAAAGTTTTAGGGAAATCATCCCCTAAATCATCTATGACTTCGATCCTTTGACCATCAATTCCAAAGCAGGGCCTAGGAGGGGGCATATGGTCAACTGAATTAGCTGCATGTAGTCCATACTTAAAATGACGCACTTTTAGCTATGTTAAAGTACATAAGTAAGATTTTGCTATCAACTAAATTAATATGGATTAAATCTGTAGATATAAAATGTCGTACTTAACAAATTCTTAACGACGTTGACAAATCTTCACACCCTAAGAGTTTTTCCAAATACTCAGTAATAAAGATTTCCTCCTAGAGAGCTTTAGCTGACACATTTACAGTTTAAAAAAATCTGAATCAATACCATTTAAACAGATATGTAATATTTGCTAATGTACAAAAACAAAGAATAATTTGTTGGACAAGCTCCTAGAGAGCGCACGTTATTTAAGTCTTAGAGACTAGTGGCATCATTTCCAAAGTCTTAGGGAAATCATCCTCTAAATCATTTGTGATCTCGATCCTTTGACCATCAATTCCAGAGCCAGGCCTAGGAGGGGGTATGTGGTCAACTGAATTAGCTGCATGTAGTCCATACTTGAAATGACAGACTTTTGGCTATGTTGAATTACATAAGTAAGATTTTGCTATCAACTAAATTAATATGGATTAAATCTGTAAATATAAAATGTCATACCTTAACAAATTCTTAATGATGTTGACAAATCTTCACACCTAAGACTTTTTCCAAATACTCAATAACAAAGATTTCCTCATAGAGAGCTCTAGCAGACACATCTACAGTTCAAAAAAATCTAAATTAATACCATTCAAACAGATATGTAATATTTGCTAATGTACAAAAGCAAATAATAAATTGCTGGACAAGCTAATTACCTATAGTGAACGAAAGCCCACGTTATTTAAGTCTTAGAGACTAATGGCATCCTCTCCAAAGTCTTAGGGAAATCATCATTTAAATCATCTGTGACCTCGATCCTTTGACTATCAATTCTAGAGCCGGGCCTAGGAGGGGGCATGTGTGGTCAACTGAATTAGCTGCATGTAGTCCATACTTGAAATGACGGACTTTTGGTTATATTGAATTACAGAAGTAAGATTTTGCTATCAACTAAATTAATATGGATTAAATCTGTAGATATAAAAGGTCGTATTTTTAACAAATTCTTAACGACGTTGACAAATCTTCACACCCTAAGAGTTTTTCCAAATACTCAGTTACAAAGATTTCCTCATCTAGCTGACATATCTACAATTCAAAAAGATCTGAATCAATACAATTCAAACAGATATGCAATATTTGCTAATGTACAAAAGCAAAAAATAACTTATTGGACAAGCTAATTACTTATAGTGAACGGGTGCCCACATTGTTTAAGTTTTAGAGACTAGTGGCATTCTCTCCAAAATCTTAGGGAAATCATCTCCTAAATCATCTGTGACCTCGATCCTTTGACCATCAATTCCAGAGCCGGGCCTAGAAGAGGGCATGTGGTCAACTGAATTAGTTGCATGTAGTTCATACTTGAAATGACGGACTTTTGGCTATGTGAACTACAGAAGTAAGATTTTGCTATCAACTAAATTAATATGGATTAAATCTATAGATATAAAATGTCGTACTTTAGCAAATTCTTAACGACGTTGACAAATCTTTACACCATAAGAATTTTTCTAAATACTCAATAACAAAGATTTCCTCATAGAGAGCTCTAGCTGTCACATCTATAGTTTAAAAAAATTTGAATCAATACCATTCAAACAGATATGCAATATTTGCTAATGTACAAAAGTAAAGAATAACTTGCTGGACAAGCTAATTACCTATAGTGAATGAGAGCTCACGTTGTTTAAGTCTTAGAGACTAGTGTCATCCTCTCTAAAGTCTTAGGAAAATTCCCTAAATCATCTGTGAAAAATAACCCTCTAACACCAGGATATGTATAGTTTTTAATTTAGTAAGTTAAGAATAAAGAAATCAAAAGTACCGATGCGCACAGGTTACCCTTAAATAAATATTGCATAAAAGTTGAAGGTGAAATTATTTTTTTAAGTGAAGAGGCCCTAAAGTCCATATAATAACCCGTATTAATTATGGCGAGCAATTCGATTGTCTACCCTGTTGCAGATGATGAAAATTGTACCGACCAACCTACTTTATAATCACCGTGAACATTTTCTCTTTCCTGTAAGATAGATGCCTCCAGATTAAAAATTAAAGAGTGATAATTAAGTGCCAAAACAATAAAGAAGGCTCACCTTATACCGATGTCTTCATGATCTTAAAACTTAACTTTAAACTTCCTTTGTTAAAAGGGGAGTGGTCTAGCTGTGTTGTGTATAGACTATCTCTACCATCGTAGATCAACATCTTGTTACCCAACTCAAACGTCTTACGTTTCTAGACATTAGCCTCTATTACCTCCCTTGAGGTTTTGCTACTTTTACTCTTTAGAGAAATCGGTTCAATGGATACCTAAATTGCCACAATCAAAATCCAAATAAATCTATACTTGAATCATATTTACTTAAAGCTAATCCAATGAACTAACAGATAAATTGTTCATAGCATATCAAACAACAAACAATCGAAATGATAAACACTTGCCTCATAGTGACATAGCTCGTATCATGCATTTTCAACATAGGTCAAAAAATGGTTGGCTTTGGCCTCGATTTTTTGACCATCAATTCCAGAGTTGGGCCTAGGAGGGGGCATGTGATCAACTAAATTAGCTACTTGTAGTCCATACTTGAAATGACAGACTTTTGCCTATGTTGAACTACAGAAGTAAGATTTTGCTATCAACTAAATCAAAATAATACTTAAGTGTTGGATATGTATTAATTCTAAATTATTGATAATCTTATGTGGATTCCATCGTATGTACGTGTCGGGGGCAAAAGGCACTAAAATGTGACGTTGACACCATCCCGCTGGGTTGGTTCGGTTCCCCTGTGCATGTTGGTGGTTTGATGGGGCATCCTTCGCTTTTTCTCACTTGGTGCCTTTGATCCCACGCGGACGTTCATGTCGTTGATGGTTAAAGGGCAGTAAATGTTTCATGTGTAATATATACATTTTCTTAAAACTAATTGCTTGACATAATTAGTACATAAAAAATAATTTTATCATCTAAATATTTTCATTAACAATGAAAATATTTCTCGTTCATTCATTTACATAAACAAATACAAGTCATCTTCCTCAGTAAAATATTTTGCGGATTGCTCATTTTACTTTTGAAATGAGTAGAGCTTTTTCGCAGTCACGTCATCTCTGCATGCAACCTGCATGTTTGCCATGGGAGTTTTTTTTTTTTTTTTTTTTTTCTTTTTTGGACTTTAATTAAGAAATGGTGGGAATTTCTTATAATATTTACGAAATAAATCTATGTGGAGATTATGCTGTTGCTCACCCACTTGATTTTTCACTATCACGGTCCATGGGATTTGAATCATTTTGATGTTTATTGCTTATTGTGTGCGAAATTGAGTTTTTATAATTTGCAGAAGTATCAGCGTACATAAACACATGCTCTCGGCGAATGCAATAACGACTTTTAGCAAAATACAACGGATTACGAAAAAGGCAACTGTTGTGTTAAATCCAAAACAGCAAGAGACACGAAACCTTCCTCTGGGTCGCCCAGCGACGCAAAATAATTCCTTGCTTTCCAACCCAAAAGTGGGAATCTACAAAGGCTTATGTAATGAAAAGACATTCATTTTCATATTTTATTCTACTAAAATTAAATCATTGAACACATCATTTTCCGAAGAAGGCCGCTATTGGCACCATAGCTATCTGCTAAGGTTATTGGGCCACGTGACCGAACAATCTTGATCATCATATAGCTAAAGAAAAGTTCACGTGAAGAATGTTCTCTGTGCAGCGAATATCCATAAAATTGCTTATGTGTATGTCGTATTGTAAGGGATTTCTTTCCGTAACTATAAATGTAAACACGAACATTGTTTGCTTATCAATTGAACCTTCTGTTTTGTCTCGAGATATTCGTTCCCATTATTTTCTTTGCTAATTCGAACATTATTTGTACGGATTGATGGATTCTTGCTACTTCCGGCGATGCACGTCAACAAATTACAAGAGATTTCTTGTGGGAAAGAAGTCACGTGCCGAATCTCTTTATAATAATGATTTGCTAGTTAGTGTTTCTCACAAATCATGTTGACTTTGAATTTATAGGGATGGATAACTCGTGGTCGTGGGTTCCAACTTCGATTGCATTTAGAGGTGATTATTGAGTGGCTTCAAGTAGGATTAGACTCGCCATTGAATTGCCCAAGCCTGCCTTTAACTAAAGCTTCCGGACAATGTTGTGGCAGGGCAGGTAAGCACATCGCCCAAACCTGCCCCCTTTATTTTTCGTGTACAGGCGGGGCACCCACCTATTAATCACCTCTACTTTCAAATTTTGATTAGAGATGGTGATTGAATGGGCTCAAGTCGGACCCAACTTGCTGTTGGGCCTTCGCTACCCATTGTCGAATGTGACACTTTTTTCAGATTGTCCTAAGCTTATTCGTTGAGCTCGGGCCCAGGGCTGGGCTTTGCATCTCTCTAGTTCAAACTCATCCATGATACCTTCGAGGCTTTGTCGATCCATAGGAAATACTTGTCTAAACCCAGAAGCACCGAACCAGGTGACTCACAATCTTTACTTTTGTCCTGGCACCTGTGGGGCCCACATAAGACATTATAAAATCAACGGTAGTGTATACTTTGGTCCGGCCGAGAAAGAAAATCCCGGGTCCAGTGGATCTTCTCGATGAGGTCTAAGTAAGTTCTCATGTGTCCGAGAAAAACACGTAGCACTTCCTCTCGTTGTTCAAGTTTTAGAAGTGCAAAATCACCGTAAAGAAAACGAAACCAAAAAATAGAGAGGTACATATACAAAGCAATCCACGTAAGAAAGATTGCATAATGATTTATCGTGGTTAGCTTCACATGTTCTAATTATTGTGATGTTGTCCAAATTATGGTAATTGTTTTGAATGTAAAAATTACCGATTTGATATCCTTATTAGGGAAAAATAAAAAAGACTATAAAATTATTCATTGAACATCCGTATAGCGACATAGAAGAAAACGTCCTAAGAGCAATTCATTCATTTTTTTCATGACAAAGACATGTGCTCCCAATTAGATATTAACGATGGCAAAAAGCCATTTGAAGGAAAAATAGACTTTTCAATTTTATACTATATTAAGAAATGTTTTTACTATCAGCGAGATAATTTTACACGGAGTATATAAAATAGTTATAGGATCTGATAATGTACTTTTCTTTAATATGCTAAAAGATGAGACATGTGAAATGTTTAATTATGGTAATTATCCTAAATAGAAAAGGAAAGGGGCCGTCATTATAAACTGCAATTGAAAGATTGAGAACAATGTTATCTTTTTAGTAGAAATGGGGTTGGATATAGTTATTTAGGGCTGCCCATGAAGAAAATCCTAATAATGATTTGCAAAATAAATACAGAGTTTTAGATCGTGAAAGACTCTTATTTGGAATTTAAGGAAAGTTGACTGTTAAAGAGTTGGCGTTTACCTTTTCTTTTTCATAAACACGAACTCCATTTACAAGTTTTGTTGACATTGATTGAACGCATTTTGCTTTCTACAGGAGTTTTATACTCAAGCCATTGACAATTAATGGGCTTCGCTGAGAGGGTTAGAGGCAGACGTAGAAACTTAGATTAGGGGCGAGATAGGAAAAAAAGAAAAAAGATGGAAAAAAGAAAATTGCAGTCTCCTAATCGAGAAGTCGAGATAAATGATTTATATGAAATTTGATAAATTATACTAATATGCTCATCGATACTTACATTTAGCTATCAACTTTAAATTTTGCAAATTTTGCAACATTCGTAATTCGAAACGCTTGGAATCATTCAATAATTTATGGATGCATTTATACATAATTTTTTTAGACTTAAGTTATTTTTTCAATTACCGAGCTCATGGATTCATATGTAAATTCCTCATATTGGGGTATTTTGTAATTTAAGCAGGTTTATTATAGGAAATTCCATGGAGATGGAGAGTAGATGATTTTGGTTTTGGTTTTGGAAGATTCAAACGAAAGAGACGAACAGCAGTTGTTGCTGCTAATTCTCGAACACATCTACTCTAATTACGCCGGGCATTTTAATTTTTAGGTCCAGAAGAACCCAAGCCCGACGTGGACCCCACCTCGAGAATCCCAGATCGCCCTCCACTGGCAACAAACGCTTCGATTCGACGAACAGAAACAACGCGTCAAGAGCAAGGGAAGTAAACCTTCGCAGACCGAAGCACAAAGCGAAGAAGCTGAGCCCGGCGGGGCGACGATGCCGTGCCGCTGCCTCGGCGACGGATCACCAGTGGGTCTAACTTCGCCAGAGCATATTTAAGCATAGTGAAGCATATGATGAGCCGTATTTGTGAAATGATTGATGATTACTTCATTCATCGCATGATTGATCGCAGTAAAAGCATGGTGACTTGACTTCGACCGCGAAAATGATTCAAGTCTTGTGAAGTCACCGGAAAGCTGGTCACTTGGTCCTCCTCAAGTGCTGTTGCTTTTGGGTCCAGCGTCACTAATTTAGTTTATTTGTGCGTCTTAGGTAGGTAAGGGGCCAAGGGCTAAGGAGGGACGGTGAAGATGTCTCAAAAGCACGATCCGCGAAGCCCCTTGGGGGCCTGTCAAGGACGGGACAGGCATCAGCCTCGCCAAGGTCAAAAGAAACGTGGCTCCAGAGCTCCGAGTAGCTATTGTGGAAGCCACGAGCCACGGTGATGATCCTGCGGATGATAATTACATACGTCGGATCTTGATTTTGTCTCCATACTCGCTCGGATGCGTTCATGCATGTCTTTCCATGCCACCGGAGCCAACTGAGCAAGACATGTGGATATGCTGTGGCTCTCAAATCCCTAGTGGTCATCCGTTCTCTGTTGAATGATGGAGACCCTTTTACACGAGGAGATAATGTACATGACTAGGCGTGGTGCTAGGTCGCTAGGCTCCCTCTAGTTCATGGGACCACTCGGCTCCTGTAAGGTCTTATGGTATGTATTTTTTCAATAAAGACTCAAGTTGATTCCATTTGATAGAAAGAGCGGCGTCGGCAGTGGTCCTAGTAAAAGTGCGGTGCTCATGGTGGTGCTAGTGTTCACAGTGAGGATAGGTACGGGAGTAGAGACCATCTTCGGTCCCTGCTGCCCAGAGGGTATGATCAGGATTATACAGTGCTTATAGAGAGGAGACTATGGAAACTACGGTGGTATGAGAAGGTCGAGGTCATGTGGGGATATGAGCTATGTTGTGGCTGTGAAGGGGGGGAAATAATAGAGAAATGTAGTGGCTTCCCGAGGGAAATGAAGCTGGAAAGGATTTTTGGCAAAATGGGCCACTTGCGGGGGGCTGATTAGGCAGGTTCTTGTTGTGTAGGCCCACTGGTCTGGCAAAGAATACCTGGTTGGTCTCGGTCGCATTGTACCCTGTTGTGAAGGAGAGCTTTCAGGTATATGTTGATATTTGGTTTTGGTTGTTTTGCTCGATAAGTTTTTCGATATGGAGTACCATGATTGGGTCATGGCTTTTGATGCTTATGATAGTGCTGCTAAGCAAATTGACGAGTTGATTGCATTCTACACAATTGGTGTAAGGATACAAGGGCAGCAAGATCATCTGAGCATCCTGAAGTGCAAGGTCGATCCTAGGCAATGCAATTGGCAAAGCTCCTAAATATAAGGTAATATGGATTGGATAAAGTTTTCAATGAGAGAGAATAGTCTCGCTAGATCCTGCAAGGCTCGAGCCTCGCCAGTCGTCGGTGACCACGAGCTCACATGCCGGCGAGCTTGAGCCTCGCTTGGCCTATTGCTGGCCGTCGCCCTGCCGACCACCGACTAGGAAGGAGGAAAAAGAAAGAAAAAGAAAAAAAGAAGAAGAGAAAATTGAAATATGAAAATAATTATAATATTGATTTTTATAAAAAAAACACATTTTTATAAAGTTAAAGAGAAAAAGATTGTGTGGGGCTTGGGTTGGAAATTTAGAAATGGGTTCTAAGGTTCCAACCAACTTGATATTTTAAATGGATCGAAAATGGGTCACAAGTTTTGATCCATTTTAAATCCATTTAAATCAGACTCACTTTTTTTGACCAACTTTTAGTTGGATTTTTGAAAGCCTTTGACCCATATACAACTTATATAAATAAAATGGATCGGAAATGGGTTATGGAGCCATTTGACACCTCTCATTGGGAAAAAGTGCAAAAAAAGTCATAAACTTTTTTTTTTTTTTTGTACTAATTTAGTCCTAAACCTTTTTACTTAGTGCCGATTGAGTCCTTTCCGACCAATTTTGGCTGGATTTTGCTTGGGACGCCGACCGGCTAATGTGGCCTAATCGGTGTTGATGTGGACAATTTTTAATAATATTTTAATATTTTTGAATTTTTTATTCTTTATTCTTTACTCTTTATTATTTTTTTCTTCTCTCCTCCTCCCTCTAGCCGTTGGTGGGACCACGGCGATCGGCCAGGTCGTCAGCCACCTCTCTAGTGGCTGCGAGGGTGGCCTTGCACTGGGCGGCGAGGCTCGCCCTTGCCGGATCTGGCGAGGGTGTTTAGCAAGGTCCCGATTGCTTGGAACGACGACGAATCGGACAACAAGCGAGCAAGAGAGAGAGAGAGAAAGGGAGAGAGATGGCGGGTCGGTGTACCTTGGAGCTTGTCGAAAATTTGCCCCATGGCGTCGTTGTCGTCGTCATCGCGAGGTGCGAAGCTCGAAGTCGAATCTCTCTCTCTCTCTCTCTTTCTCTCTCTCTCTAGAAATGACACAGTCGGGGAGGTTGATACGATGTAGGGGAGACGGGATCCTTTGCGCGTGGCTCCAACACCGAGGGGAGATGCACCCGCCCATGGCCGGCGAGGCTTGACCTCGTCGAATTGCAGCCTGGGCGGCTGTGGTGAGGCTCACCCTCGCTGGATCTGGCGAGGGTCGAGCCTCGCCAGCCTAGCGAGAGGCCACCTCGCGCTGGTTGGCGAGGGTTGAGCCTCGCCCATGGCCGGTGAGGCTCGACCTCGCTGAATCGCGGCCTGGGCGGTGAGGGCGAGCCTCGCCGCCCGGCCGTGAGGCCGCTCTCGTGGCCACTGGCGAGGTGGCCGGTGAGCCTCGTCGGCCGTCACCTTTGGCCGGTTCTTTGTGGTTCGGCTAGCGGTGAAGGGAGGAGGAGAGAAGAAAAAAAAAAAAAAAAAAAGAAAAAGAAAAAAAAAAAAAAGAAAAAGAAAAAGAAAAAGAATTTAAAAATTATTAAAAATTGTTCATGTTAGCACCGATTAGGCCACATCAGCCGGTCGGCGTCCAGTCAGCAAAATCTGGTCAAAATTGGCTAAAAATGACTGAATTGGCACTAAATAAAAATGTTTAGGACTAAATTGGCACCAAAAAAAGGTTTAGGACTTTTTTTGGCACAAACACAAAATGTTTAGAACTTTTTTGGCACTTTTCGCCCTCTACTTGTCAGTCTCCCCCTCCCCCTCTCCTCCCCAAATCTCACCCCGGCGCGGCGCTGCTCCTCCAGCGTCGTCAAGAACCACAACTACACGTCAAAGCACCGCTAAAATCCTGCAAAGACTGATATCTGCTCAAACTTAAATCCCGGCCCCAAAACTTTCAACCATGCAGAAAAACCACTAAAACCTCCGCAAACGCAATCTCCAATTGCTAAGCGAGTCGTGAAGCTTTGGACAAGAGAAAATCACATACCATCAATTTAGCTAGCATAGGCCCTATGTAGCATCAACTCTCCCTAGACATCCCATAGGGTAGCATAATTCGACAAACAACTTCATCATTCCCTAACATATATAGGAAAGTTAGTATGAGCCAACAAATTAAACATCGTTGGATAAAAAGCAAGCAATACAACAATCTTCTTTCCCAAAATATCATAATTGCCTTTGCAATCAACAATTTGGAACGTTAGAGCCCTACAAAATTTAATATCATATCAAGAACAGGCAAGTAAAAGCTCTATTAGATAAGAAATCGTGCCACTCAATTATTGTACCGGCAGTCAACCAACACAGAGTACATCAAAATAAAATGGGATAAAGATAGGACTGAAACATCACCCTATGGATCCACATGGAGACGTATGATTTTTAAGTGGTCATAAGCCTTAAAAAAAAAAAAAAAGAAAAGGAAAAACGGAAAAACAATGACTACAAATCCATAGGGGGCAAAATCAACGAAATAAAAGAATTATCATTTGTTTTATTTTTGTTAT
Organism: Eucalyptus brandiana; assembly: GCA_014182725.1. Classification (NCBI taxonomy): domain Eukaryota; kingdom Viridiplantae; phylum Streptophyta; class Magnoliopsida; order Myrtales; family Myrtaceae; genus Eucalyptus; species Eucalyptus brandiana. The sequence goes on along the minus strand of CM024670.1, from coordinate 50,823,748 downwards.
CATTATCATCTTCTTTATTGAGCCATATCCTTGAGTAAGTCAATGGAGAGCCGAAGGAGTCCCATGTACGCAAGCTTTTAGGACCGGTAATTTAGTAGATGAAAGCAAATAATAAAAAAATAAAAAAATGGTTATTTGCTCATCTGCCGTGTGAAGATATTATGCTTTGAAATGTCAGGTGAGCTATCAAGAAACTTGGTTAACTTGTAATCGACGTGTACCAAAACTTATCGCCCGGCGCCCCACCTCGCATATAAACCAGGCATCAAGCTCGAAATGTGCGATATCGATTATGTCGAACAAACGGTGACCGGTAGATAGAATGAGTAGAAGAGAGAGCATTGGTGTTTTGGCCTTTTACTAATGCTTTAACACCTTACGAGATGATCCGATCTTCATGAATCAGTGGTTCGAGAGTGGCTAATTATTTAATTGACATACAAAAAGAAGTCTAGGTCTAGATGGAACCTCGTACATATTAGGGATGCATAAAATTACAAAAGATGCACCATTCATATGAGAATTTAACAAATCTTCTCTCTTCTGGATTCTTGTGTCACGGCCTTCGGTTGCCGTGATTAAAGGACTTGTTGGATGGATGAAGACTGCCCAAGATAGCTTAGGTTTTCCCCTCGAGTTTCTAGAATGTTTTTAGGGATGGGCAAGATCGTAATTGCGTTGAGCTCTAGAATTCTCTAGGCATAAATGCCGGTAGTTGGTAGGTTGAGATACGACCTTGTCCACCAGATCGAAAATCTATCAACGGTTATAATGGGAGGGCCTCTAGTATAAGAAGGGGTCCTCCCCCTCATTGTATTCATCCAAATATTCAATGATAGAGTTGTGTTTTCTTTAGAAATTCTCTCTCTAGAACTTCTTTACGATTTGGATAAGTGAGTGAGCAAGGTCCATTATTATATATCTCATCATAAATTAATATTTACCAGCTGTCGCTAGGAAACGTGAGGCCCAAATTAACCCCACCAACTGGAGGAAAAAAAATTCAAATTGCTCTTTTTCCTTCATCTCTTGATTGAAAAATATGGACAAACCCCTCTACAAAAATAATAACGCAACTATTTCCTAACTCAATTTCAACTTTCCTAATTCGACAAAGCTTAGATTGATAATATTTCCTATTTTTATGATAGCCTAAGTAATATATATATAGCCTAAGTCTCGCTCTTTCTTGTCTGAACCGTCTTTTTGAGGTATTTTGCTGCCATCTCTCTTTCTCCCCGCACCTCCCCAACAGACACAATCTTCCTTAGCCTAATATATATATGATGATTTTTTCGTGTCAACTCTTTCCATCGCTATCTTTTAAGCTAATATGTTTTTTGTTCACACGATTCTCTTCTATGATGAAAATCGCAACACACCATATAGATGCGGTAGATGCCACCTTGTACCGAGGATGGGCATGTAAGTAGGACCACTTGTGGTGATACATGGTGTCCAAAAGTTGTCCGAGAGATCCTTCATAAAAAAAACTTGGAAAGCCGAAGGATGGTAGGACAACACAACAATTAAAGTACGACTTACCATAAGATCCGGGCTTCTCTGGTAAGATAATTATCAGCAATTGAAGTTCTCGAGGTTTCGAGGTTGCTTCTTTGCAAGTTTTTCCCGACACTTTGCATCAATTTCCTCATGGACTCTTTGGTCAGCTTGACCTTCTAAATAGGGAGTTTGCGCTCAAAATGCTGTGAGGAGATTAGAATATATTAAGGCGCAAGTAATTTGTACCTCATAACATCACCAGAAAAGGAAACAAAGGAACATATCATCACATGATAGTGCTCTATTAGGGGATACCTGCCATCCCTTTACTTGTACATGTATTGCCCAATTGGTCACGAATTTTACAGGCCACAACTGGTTTCAAATTTGAGAAGTTTAGACACGTCTCCACTCTACCTCCCTCGAACATTTGGTGTAAAGAAATAGCAAAAAGAAGAACTGATTATGCTCAAAATGTTATAGTAATCAATAAGGGATAACTCTGTGATGTTTGTTTATTGAATTTTTCTGTACCAACCATCACTGCAGCGATGTATTGAGCGAGAACCCAATGATGATTATCAATTGATAATAGATGGAAGTAGCTCACCTCGTCATTCATCCTCCTCTTTCGCCTCCATGTACGCACTTGACCACTTCCATGACAAAACTAGAAGAAATAGAATGCAACTACTCAAGGCGATTAGTTTCTCATTACAAAGATGTACAACGGCTTACCATTGGTGGCAGCAAAACACAAGCCTCAACAAAAAGCAAGTTCCTTTTTCACCCGCATCCCAAATTCCCAGCTACAAGGAGTTCTTCATCATACTTATTTTAATCAACTATCTGCACAAGCATGTAGTGGCTTAGCCTAGGAATTGCACTGCCTAGAAGAAGATAGTACACATGAAGCCGGCTAAGATTTCCTACCTGTCTGTTACTCCCTTCTCTATCTCGAGGGAGTTGGCAGGACCGCTTTGACAAAGCCCTTACATGTTGTTCATTCAATCGCTGAGTGTACCTCTGCTCACTAGCAATCCTACAAACCTGTAAACAGAGAATCTAGACCTTTCAAGACCAGAGCTAAATACGCCAAATTTCTGAACAGAGAATCTGAAAAAATAGACAATTTCTTTATGTCAAACAAAACCTCCGGAGGCAGATGAGTAGGTCCGGTATGGGATCCATGTTTACCTTGGAAAGCGGGCAATGACTCATATTCTCCTTAAAATATTGCACAATATAAATGTCTCCTTCGCTTATTAACCAAAGACCCATCGTTAACATTTTGTAAAACACAAAGCTTACTATGAGAATCAAAAAGTAGGTTACATAGTTCCTCTAGGTCACAATTAACAAAAGAGTACAAGAAGATGCTAAAACGATCATATGTCAAAGGAACCATGCAACGGCAGCTTACAGCGCACAGGCAACAAGTCCTCAATATCTCAAAAGTAAAGCAAGTCAAAACAGCTCTTACAAGCCATCATCTCACATCAAAGTTTCCTTCTTCTTCTTCGTCTTTTTTTTTTGTTTTTTTTTTTTTCACTTAACAAGCCACGTCAAAGTTTTCCTGAAAATAACTTTCATAACAAAAAAAAAAAAAAACAAGCCATCGACATGGAAATGGGGGAGTTGTTCAAAGAACATTTACTTTCCCAGAATAGAATGTGGAAACATATAACTTAATGGTAAGCCTCCCAACGTGGAGACTACTTTTTCAATACATATGAAGCATTCCGACACTTATATTTTTGCCACAAAAAAGGCACAGGAATATCTCAAGTCATTGTTTTGTCCACACAAAATTAAATGATAGGGTCTTCAACATCTAATCATCTTTCCCAAATACAAAATAAACTGTGCCCCACAACACATGCATTATAAACTAGGGTACAAAGTAATGCTAAAGAAAAAGAGTTCTCACTTTAATTGGTTTAGTGGCTCATTTGACAATCCAATTATCTTCCAACTTCCTGCATATCCCAAATGATATGTAACCACCTTAATTCCACTCAAAGCCTTATTCACCTAAAATCCCAAAAAGGGCAAGGGCAATCTCTAAAATGAGAGAGAAAAAAAAGAAAATGGGCTATCATTATAAATTGCAATCGAAAGATTGAGAACAGTGTTATCTTTTTAGTAGAAATGGGGTTGGATATAGTTATTTAGGGCCGCCCATGAAGAAAATTCTAATAATGATTTGCAAAATAAATACGGAGTTTTAGATCGCGAAAGACTCTTATTTGGAATTTGAGGAAAGTTGACCGTTAAAGAGTTGGCGTTTACCTTTTTCTTTTTCACAAACACGAACTCTGTTTACAAGTTTTGTTGGCATTGATTGAACGCATTTTGCTTTCTACAGGAGTTTTATACTCGGGCCATTGACAATTCGGCTTCGCTGAGAGGGTTAGAGGCAGACATAGAAACTTAGATTAGGGGCGAGATTGGGAAAAAAAAGAGGGTAAAAAGAAAATTGCGACGTTTACCTCACCAAAAAAAAAAAAAAAAAAAAATTGTAATCTCCGAGGAGTCGAGATAAATGATTTATATGAAATTTGATAAATTATACTAATATGCTCATCGATACTTACATTTAGCTATCAACTTTAAATTTTTGCAAATTTCACAATATTCATAATTCGAAACGCTTGGAACCATTCAATAATTTATGGATGCATGTGTAATTTCTACATAATTCTTTTAGACTTAAGTTATTTTTTTAATTACCGAGCTCATGGTAACATATGTAAATTCTTCATATTGGGGTATTTGTAATTTAAGCAGGTTTATTATAGGAAATTCCATGGAGATGGAGAGTAGATGATTTTGGTTTTGGTTTTGGAAGATTCAAACGAAAGAGACTAACGGCAGTCGTTGTTGCTAATTCTCGAACACATCTACTCTAATTACGCCGGGCATTTTAATTTTTAGGTCCGAAAGAACCGAAGCCCGACGTGGACCCCACCTCGAGAAGCCCAGATCGCCGTCCACTGGCAACAAACGCTTCGATCCGACGAACAGAAACAGCGCGTCAAGAGCAAGGGAAGTAAACCTTCGCAGACCGAAGCACAAAGCGAAGAAGCTGAGCCCGTCGGGGCGACGATGCCGTCCCGCTGCCTCGGCGACCGATCACTGGTGGGTCTAACTTCGTCGGAGCATATTTAAGCATAGTGAAGCATATGATGAGCCGTAGTTGTGAAAGGATTGATGATTACTTCATTCATCGCATGATTGATCGCAGTAAAAGCATGGTGACTTGACTTCGACCACGAAAATGATTCGAGTCTTGTGAAATCACCGGAAAGCTGGTCACTTGGTCCTCCTCAAGTGATGCTGCTTTTGGGTCCAGTGTCACTAATTTAGTTTATTTGTGCGATTTGGGGAGGGGGGGGCGTGGGGGGCGGTGAAGATGTCTCAAGAGCACGATCCGCGAAAGCCCTTGGGGGCCTGTCAAGGACTGGACAGGCATCGGCCTCGCCAAGGTCGCAAGAAACGTGGCTCCAGAGCTCCGAGTAGCTATTGTGGAAGCCACGAGCCACGGCGATGATCCTGCGGATGATAATTACATACGTCAGATCTTGATTTTGTCTCCATACTCGCTCGGATACGTTCATGCATGTCTTTATGCGCCACCGGCGCCAACTGAGCAAGACATGCGGATATGCTGTGGCTCTCAAATCCCTAGTGGTCATCCGTTCTCTGTTGAATGACGGAGACCCACTTTTCCGCGAGGAGATAATGTACACGACTAGGCGTGGTGCAAGATCGCTTGAATTTGTCTGATTTTAGAGATGAGGCTCCCTCTAGTTCATGGGACCACTCGGCTTTCGTAAGGTCCTATGATATGTATTTTTTTTTTTTTTTTTATTATCAGAGACTTGAGTTGATTCCGTTTGATAGAAAGAGCGGCGTCGGCAGCGGTCCTAGTAAAAGTGCGGTGCTCATGGTGGTGCTAGTGTTCACAGTGAGGATAGGTACGGGAGTAGAGACCATCTTCAGTCCCCGCTGCCCAGAGGGTATGATCAGGATTATACAGTGCTTATAGAGAGGAGACTATGGAAAATATGGGGGTATGAGAAGGTCGAGGTCATGTGGGGATATGAGCTATGTTGTGGCTGTGAAGGGAGGGAAACAAGAGAGAAATGTAGTTGCTCCCCCGAGGGAAATGAAGCCGGAAAGGATTTTTGGCAAAATGGGCCACTTGCGGGGGGCTAATTGGGCAGGTTCTTGTTGTGTAGGCCCACTAGTCTAGCAAAGAATACCTGGTCGATCTCGGTCGCATTGTACCATGCTGTGAAGGAGAGCTTTCGGGTATATGCTGATATCTGAGAGGTTTTGGCTGTTTTGCTCAATAAGTTTTTCGATTTGGAGTACCATGTTTGGGTCATGGCTTTTGATGCTTATGCTAGTGCCGCTAAGCAAATTGACGAGTTGATTGCATTCTACACAATTGGTGTAAGGATACAAGGGCAGCAAGATCATCCGAGCACCCTGAAGTATCCTAGGCAATGCAATTGGCAAAGCTCCTAAGTATAAGGTAATATGGATTGGATAAAGTTTTCACTGAGAGAGAATAGTCTCTAAGCCGGTTGCTTTTCATTATTGTCATTTAATTTTTCCTCCCTGTCCTGTTCTAAACAAGTTTCTTGCTTGATTATTAACAGATCTGTAAAAAATACATCGAGATAGAGCTGGAACTTGGAAACATAGATCGATGCTGAAAACTATGAGAAATATACTTGGAGTGGTCACCAGAGAACTGTTATGCTTGGAGCATGTATGCTGAATTGAAGATATCCTTGGGTGAAACCGACCGAGCTAGAGCCATATTTGAATTAGCAATTGCACAGCCTGCACTCAGACATGCCTGAGCTGTTATGGAAGGTAAAGACCTGCTTTTATTTTACTTACCTAAAATATGTACCGCTGGAAGGTGAAAGGGAAAAAAATTGTTACGTTTTGAAAGAATCATGAAAGCATACAGCTTCGAATGCTTTCTAATGTACATATCCGCATACTTTTAAAATTTGATGCGCTCTTTTTTTTTTGGGTCGGAAATATGATGTGTTCAATGTTGGGCAAAACAAATGCAAAATGCAACATGATACCTAAACAAGTAAAACCAAAGTCATTCAAAGCCCACGCTAATATACAATTGAGTTAGCCTAGGGTCCTACTCTCAAACTTGTGGCCTTTTGGTTATCTTGTAATGGATGCATGCCATCGATTTTGGCCCATGTGATCTTAATGCATGTTTACCATTGTCATTATTTTTCTGTTTTTCGTTTTAAAGGCTCACAACCACTTTAAAAACATATGTCCTTATGTGGATCCATAGAGTGGTGTTTCAGTCCCATCTTATCCCCTTTTATTCTGATGTTCTCTGTATTAGTTGATTGCCAGTACAATATTTGAGATGCACAATTTCATTTTTAATAGAGCTTTTATGTGGCCTGTTCTCGATATGATACTGAAAATTTTAGGATTCTAACGTTCCAAGTTGTTGACTGCAGAGGCAATTATGATGACTCACAAAATTGTATTATTTTGAAGTTACTGTTGATGCGTGCTGTCTAATTGGGAGAATATCGGGTTGTAATTTAGTTGTCTTTCAATAACAGGCATACATCGATTTTGAGATATTTGAGGGCGAATTTTGACAAATGAGGGAAGGAGCGTTATGATAGATTACTAGATCGGACTAAGCACCTGAAAGTGTGGATCAGCTATGCTAATTTTGAGGCAATAGCCATGGATGCCTTAAATTCGGATAAGTCATAAGATCAATTGCAATCACGTCTGTTGGAACAAAGAAGGGAATGCATACGCCATGCTAGAAGTGAGTGATCAATTGGCATTTAACTGAGGTGTTTCCCCTTTGTGGTTCGAGTATCGATATATTCTTATTTCCTCTTTGGAAATGCATCAGGAGTCTTCAAAAGAGCCATTAATTGCTTCAGAACATCAGCCTATCGACTTAAAGAAGGAAGGGCATTGCTATTGGAAGAGTGGTTAAACATGGAGAGCAGTTTTGGTGAGCTTGGTGATGTTGGCATTGTCCAGCCTAAGCTGCCAAAGAAGCCAAAGGAAAGGAGCCTGATTTTGGCCGAGGACGGTCCAGCTGGGTATGTAACTAACTTTTGTTAGCACTCATTTCTTCTCTTTGCTACATTCGATGCTTTTCAACAAAGACGTCCTTTTAGTGATATTCAGCATATCTTGTCTTTGATTGGTTTTCGACTGTCGTCTGCTGGGTATCAACTTACCCCCTGCCAGCCATAGTGCTGTCTTTGATTCAGCCATAATGCTCTTGCTTTCTCCTTTCCTTGTCATATTCATGCTAGTCTACCTCTTTCTGAGGCACACCGCAATTCTACAATCATCCAAGCACGGGAGCATCACGGAGATGGTCGAATTTGTCTAAATGGATTTTTTAGAGTGAACAATGATGTATTGCTAAGATACTTGCACTACACAATTTAGTTCAGCTGGAGTTTTGTTGGAGAAAGAGATTTGTTGGATCGGTTTTGTCTTCTCTTAGTCTTTACTTAATTTCGAGCAATGTAAGTGGAAAACTGTTTAGAAGATGTTATGAGCTAATACCTGTGCAGGTAAAGATGGGTATAGCTACAATCTGATAATTAATGGCCTGGTTTTTCCCTTCAGATCCTTTTACATATTAAATAATAGAAGCTGACATTTTGTCCATGGCTGAGGTAATTATTCACCCTCTCCATATTCTCATATTCAAATCCAGATTATGTCAGACAATTCGCGTGTCGATTTGTTTCGGTGAGATAATCAATGCGTATATAGAAATTTAATTGTTAATATTGCATTTTATTTGTTTTCACGTGGTAGCATTCGGAAAATTATTTTCATTTGGAAAAGTAATAACAGTATATTGAATTTATTTTTTCGCCTAATTAAAAAAATGAAATTCCTTTATAAACCAATGAAGTTTTTATCTTGCTAAGAAAAAGACAATTTGATTAGAAAATTAATTTTATAATATATAAAAGAAAAAATAAAAGCCAAAACAAAAGCAAAAGTAAAAACTGAAAAACCGTTTGATTCCGTTCGTTTCGGTTTCTGTTTAGGTTGGATTTTGGTTTAGTTTTCCAAAAAGATTGAACCAAATCGAACTATTTACACCTCTAACAAAATGATTGAACAGTGGAACTAAAAGCACCGCCGAAATTGATTAATAGAGTTTGGAATAAAGCAGAAAATACTCAGACAACTGAAAAGGGCTTCATGGTTATTTGATATCGCTTATGGAGTTCAACCTTATCTATCTGACCTTGATCTTTTTGCTTTTTTTTTTTTTCTTTTTTATCCCCAGTAACGGAGGTGCTTACTTCGATGTCCTTGGGACTTAACCCTAGTCCTTACATGTCATACTCAAAGGCAATGGGTGCAAGCGCGACCTTTGAGCTTGTGGCCATGGCCTTGAGTTTGACTTTTGGAGCTCCAATGGCCATGGCCAGAGCGTAGAGAGAGGGAGGGAGGGAGAGAGATAGACATCGGTGTGGCGGAAGACAGAGATGGTGAGAAAAATTGGAGTTTGGGAAGTGGTGTAGGGGTTGTTTATCTTGTCAAACCTGGGTCTTTTCAAATTGAAAATTTTCGAAAGTGGGAGGATATATATCGGGTGGCTTACCGTATCACATACACCAATTTTTTTCTAATTAGTTTTCACCATCAGATTCTTTAGTAATCCCATCTGTGCGTCATGAAGTAAACCAATTTCATGCATGCATAAAGAACTCGAAGCACAATAATTTAGATGGAGAAAATTCTTCGCCACAATGACAAAAGAAGAAAAGTGAAGGATAAAGCACCCTACATAAAACAAAACACAGAAAATCAAACCGAAGAAGGGTAGATAGTAAAATCGGATTGAAGAACGAGTGAGAAGATTGCTTGATGCGAGGGTTGCATCGGGCTGAGATGGTGCAATGTGAAAAACACTCAGCCTAATTTGACCTCCTTTTGATTAAAGAAGAGCGGACATCATTAAAACGAACGTTAATTAATCAAAAGCTGTGAGCTAAACAAACTTATTGGCAGCTTTATGAGATAAAAGCACATTGTAACCTCATGGGACAAATATTAAGCTGAGCCAAAAGTCAAAGTTGAGCAAATACAAAGAGACGATGCTTCAAATTTCGGCGCCGGACCGTTGTACCCTAAACGCATGCAACAGAACTCCTATAAATGCTAGGCTAAAGTTCAGGTGTACAAAGAGGAGAGGAGCACCCTCGTCGAAGGACATCCTTGGGAGGGATAGCTAAGAATGACCTTCAAGCAGGGAGAACGATTTGGGTGCGACAGAATAATCCGAACCACTTTGAGTAGCACCCATGGATTAACTTTGTCGTAGATGCTGGAATTGTTACTACTACTAATCTTTATTTTGTCCAGCAAGGGTGCATTCTGAAGGAGAAACTTGAGCAGGGAAAGAACAGGTTCCCACGCCAGCCAATGGGCACCGGGATCAACAATCTCGACATTCTTGAGATGCACCAGACACGGGTAGATCCTCTGGTTGGCAGAATCCCAAAATTCTTTCGCGGTAACGCTCTAGAACATCATGACAAATGATGAGCAATCCAATTCGAACCACATGAGACAACTATCGAAGTTTGACAAAATAAAATAGCAGTTGCTACATTAAGAGAGACATAAATCGCTGAAGAATCCATAATGTCGATTAGTCAATCACGAGAAAAAAAGAAATGACAGGTTTATGTGTGGCCTAAGGCTGAAATTCACAAATTATGTATGGTCAAATATGCTGTTAAAAGTGAACTGAGGGTTTTAGCAATTGTTTACCCTAAAAGTGGGTCTGCAAGCCATTTGTAAGAATAACTTCTCTAGGTGCGGCGAACTTTCGAGTATTTTCACTATCCCAGGAGCCCCCTCATGGTTCTCTGCAACACGCAACACCAAATGTCGACATTCTAAGGATGGAAGAAACACTCCTCTCGCCTCCATGAACGACATTACCTAAGCACGTCAGTGGTGATGGAAGAAGCAAAAGCTAATCAGTTTTACTTCTTCAAGCACTAAAAAAGATCTTTCATAAGACATGCTTGCAATTCCAACGATCTCTCACAATAGCTGAGAGACTAGACTAATGAGCAAACAACCAGGAAATGCTTCTCAAGAAAATTCTTTTATGGTTTGATTGTATTGCTAGATCACCATATGGGGTTAAGCCAAGTGTAAGGGCCCGTTTGGTTCGGCTTTGGGGAAATACCCTTGGGAGAATGCAAATACCTGTTTGGTAAACTATAATTGAAAAGTGCTTTAGGGAAATGCAAGATTGTTTGGTAAACATATATTTGAAAAACCCTTTAGTGTGACCAAATTAAGTTTTTTAGTTTTAGCATTTTTAAAATTGTAAAAAAGAAACAATGACTATATAACCTTTTACATTTTCATGTTGAGAGTAATGTAAAAGATATATATTAGTAAATTTATTTAAAAATTATATTAAAAGAATTTGATTATAGATTAATGCAAAGCTCAACTTTTGGCCTAGGGTTTTTTAGGTTTGTTTTTAACTTTCAATAATTTTTTTAATTATTGTAGTATTAATCATCTTCGTTAATTAATGATCATTCTAATGTATTGATAAAAAGTTGGGCTATTGATTGTCAAAAGATAAAAATGACAAAAAAAAAGGTGAACCCAACATTTGCAAAGGGTTTTTATTATTTAAAAATAAAAATAAAAATAAAATCCAATGAAACTCCATCGCCGATTAACGACGGTTGGGGTGTGAGGAAGATGATCGGTTTTTAAAAAAAAAAAAAAAAAAAAGAAAAGAAAAGAAGTCAACGGAGTAGAGGTGGATTTGCATTTCCAAAATACTGAAAGCCCCAAAGCAGGTCCCACCTGCTTTGGGCTTTCAGCATTTCAAAGGCCGGCATTTGGTCAAGGACATCTCCAATTGCTGAACCAAACACCTAAATTTTTTCTCAATGGGTTTTCAGGGGGCTGAAAGCCCCTTGGGAATGCTAAACCAAACGGGGCCTAAGTCCTATTACAAAAAGAACGGAAAAAAAAAGTCTGTCTAGCAAAAGTTCCATTAAAGCTTAGAAGATGACCGTGTTTCTTTGAACTAAGAATTTTATGAGCATCAAGCACCCATTAAATCTATTGATAGATTTTATAATGAATATCCGGACTCAAAATTAAATAAATCAGCTTGCACCTGAAGACACAATTTCCCCATCACCAATTTTGTGAAATGATGCAAACTCTGGATGAGCCTCCTGACAAGATCGCCTTGAGCTTGAGCTTGTAATTGGTCAGATACATAATAATCCATCTTGAAATTTAACTCGACCTCAACCAAGGAAGAAACTTTATCTATTTTGAACTCTCCCCTTGCACAATCGCCAAATAAGCGCAACTTGAGAAGATGAGGAGCTGAAATTTTCAGTATCTGACCACGAACAAAGTCATTGGGAGAATCGATCACCAACTCTCTCAATCCTCTTGATTCAATTTTAATGTGCTCGTAGCCCCAGCAACCTTTCAACTCAAAGAACTCTAGAACAGGGCAGCCTTTCAAAACTCTCGTGATTGCATTATCCTCCAACTTTGCATGATCAATGCGCAATCTCTTCAGCGAAGACCAATTCACAGCACCCATCATCGAAAAACAGCAACGGGACACGTGAAAACTCACCATTGTGGTGCAGCGGAAAAAGAACTCTGGCAACGTATAAATTTCGTGTCTGAAAAACATCGACACCTCTTCGATGTTGTGTTTGACAGCAAAGCGGAGCCACCTATGAAAGGTTGGCCCGACGGCAAAGCGGAGCCAACTATTATAGAAGAGACAAGTAGCATCAAAGTGGAAGCTCTTCACCTTAATTGCAGTGCAGCGTAATAGCACCGCGTCGACAATAGCTGTGAAACTCCGAAGCATCCTCCTATTATGGCAGGGGGGCATGGAGAAAGATATACGTGGATTAGCGGTCCAAATGTAACGCCACTGCTTGGACAAGACACTGGTTTTGATGGCGTCTTTTGAGGTCAAGAAGGAGAAGATATGAAGAATTATGGCAATGGGCAATTCGCTGATGTAATCCACTGAGTTTCGGGTTTCATCTCGATCGGAAGGAGGTGGCGGTGATGTTTGTGGATGTGGATGTTTCGGCAGGTGAGTTGGATTGGCGGAGAACTCGATCTTGGCCATGGATGGAGGATTTTTCAAGCTTTTTGCCACTGGCTGTTGACGCCGATGAAGCCTTCGGGTTTGGCAAAAATAAAAGAGGACCGTATATAACTATATATAAGCTCCGATGGGCAAAGAGAGATCAAACCCTAAAAACGCTTATCTTCAAAATTCCAAAAAGAAAGTTACTATGGTTAAAAATGGAAATAAATCTAAATAGTTTCTGATAATAATTCCCGGAAGGTAACTAAATATTATATTGCTCCGACTTCTCAAAGATAGTGGGGTAGTGGCAACACGCCGTAGCATTCGATCCCCTCCCCTTTTTTATAACTATCAATACACTTTTATTATATATTGATATCGACACTAAAATTTTGACCACCCGATTCAGTCATTTGTCATATAAGAAAATTAGGAGCTAAACCCAACCTCTAAACATATATACTATTAATTTGTATAATGGGAGCATCATTATTTAGAGGTAATGAACCCGTTAAAAGATGGATAGGATTGATTTAAGCAGGTAGCTTTTGAGCTTAAATTAAATTGACTAGGCCAAGCCGAAACACAAAATCTAGCCAAATTATGAAAGATTTGTGTTCTTATATCATAACTTGGAAAGTGGGTGGACATATTCTTTGAGAATTTGGTCAGTCGGATGCAAGAGACGAAGAGGTTACAATTTCTCAAATGGAAAAGTCATATTAGGAAAGGAGAGGTTGCTAATATAATGAAGGTAAAGTGTTCACTTGTATAAATTAAGAACAGTTCGGTTTGATAGGCGATTTGTAAATAACATTCAAGGCATGTGGTATGCCTTAGACTTAGTATGGGAACATGATAAGATTTTAAAGAAAAGCAACAAAAGGAACCCATATTCGGGTAAAAGCACTACAGCGACTATAAAATTTGAAATCTAAATGGAATTTTGATATTCAAATTGATTCAGGAAGGAGAATAAGAGAAAGTTTAGTACATTTTAATCTTTATAATTGGAAAGAAGAGATAGAAAATCACTTACTTAGCCAATAAAATAATATATTGAGAACGATTTTTATGACCTCGTTCGTATCATTCCATTCCATGTCCAATTTCTTTGTAGGACCAACAATGTCATCAGGTGAAACGGATGTCCGGCGGGTGGAGCATCGTCCCAAATCAAGCATCGAGGCCGCCGCCAAGGAGGAGGAGGAGGAGGAGGAGGAGGAGGGGGAGGACCGCGACCTGAGGAAGAAGCCCCGTCTCAGTGCCAGACGAACTTATCGCCACTAAACCCCAGCGAGCGATGGAGTATTTCGATCGGACTCTTTGCCGTGTGAACCGTCCTACCAGGGTCAAACAAAGGGATGCCAGCACGGATTCAGGTGATGATGAGGAAGCAAAGATGTTGTTTGTGGCAATCGAGGAATTGGAGGAGCGCCCTAAGGAGACGCAGAGGGCGAGATGCATATTCCTAATGGAAGGGCAGAGGATTTGAAGTTTTGAACAGAACGTTGGTAGCTTTTGAAAAGCAGTATGTGGAGATAAGGGAAGGGATTTAGGTTGCTATTGTGGGAGAAGAGGAGGTTTCAGTAGGTGGATGAGGTCAGGAAGTATCCGTTGAATTACTATTCATGGTTTAATTCCATTCGCTTGGAAGATAGTGTGACTCTGGGCAACAAAGGGAGGCTAGGGCGGTTTATGAGCTTGGGATTGCCAATGTGCCACCAGCTGAGGAGAAGCTGTACTGGCAACGCTATATCTATTTGTGGTGGTTGGTATATATATCCTCGAAATGGTATGCTCATATTTGCTTTCGAGATGAAATATTTCTCACGGTGTTTCCATTGGTGTTTCCGGATTAATCATGGTTCGTCCGAATTATGCTACCCTATGGGATGTCTCGGGATTGTTGATGGTACTTTGGCCTTGTACTAGCTAAACTGACGACATGTTATTTTCTCTTCTTCTGACCTAGTGGTCGGAGATTGTGTTTGTGGAGGCTGTAGTGGTTTTTCTGCATGGTTGAAAGTTTTGGGTCCGGGATTTAAGTTTGCGCTGACATCGACTTTGCAGGATTTTAGCGATACTTTGATGTGCAGTCGTGCTTCCCAAGGATAAGAGTTTGTCTTTTTTCTTTCTCTTTTCATTTTTGGTTGGCTCTGTTTATATTTTTCTCGCCACATGTGTTCCATGCTTCACACTTTCAAGCCTTGCCCCTTTTATTTTAAATTTAAGCTGTCAACTCAACGTGAGATTTGTCGACATATCTCTCAAATTTTGTAACTTGATTCTACATACGCGCTACGCCGTGTACAGAGTGATTTTTTTCTTTGTTGCTTTGTTGTGAGATAGACTTTAGAATTGTTCTCGAATCAATTCACGTGCTTACAAATAATAGAGATCCATGTTTCAATTCCAATATGTTGGAGTTGGAAGCATTTTATTTGTAGAGACAGTTCTAGCTGGACTTGGAATATGGATGAGCATGCGTTGGTGGAGAGTGAGGGTGACGGTTAATGCGTAATCGAGAGGGAGAGGGATGGATAGATGCATGCCGCTGTTTTTTTTTTTTTTTAAATTTCTTCTTAATACTGTGAGTCCAATTGGCCAAGTTAGGCTCCTATGACAACTGTCTACTGACTGGCGATGCATATCAGCACTCGGGGAATGACTTGCAATATGGAAACTTGCACTGACGGTGCTACTCATGAAAGTTCTATTCGTGTTACAGGTTCTATTCAACGATGGCGTCTTCCATTGGAAAGGGCTCCAAAACTTTATTGTTGTTGCCAAGGACAATGTGGCTAAGATGAGCAGCAACCCTGCATTGTAGAAAAGGATATATTTGTATCATGGTTCCGCTTGCTTAATTTGTAATCATGGTACATGGGCATGTCACGGGTTTTATCCTCTTTTGACAGGCAAAGGTCAAGAGACTGGCAAGTTGAGAGGAAACTTGAAAACAGCTCCTCCTTGCCTTGACAGAAGACTCGAAGCTTCAAATTCAGGAGGACTGTCTGAAACTTAATTGGTATCATGTGACATTGTACACCTTAGTAATTATCGAGGACAATAATATCAGCATAATATAAGCTTTTCTGAAAATATATATACATGCTCCATTGAGCGATGATTTTAACTACTGAATACAAATAAACAAATCCCCAGCTGTTCTTTATTCACATAGCCTATTATCCCTTTTGCTTATAGATTAGGGTGAACGTAAATAAAATAGTTATGAAGAGCCAATCATAGCAAGGTTTGCCAGCTTTGAACTACTTGTTGCATCATTGACATAACTCGGATGACGGAGGACGGGTGATTCGCTAGAAGAGATCAAGTCAAAGCTATCTGAATATAAAATTTGGGATCCTACGTTTGACTGGAAAATGAGAAGTCTCATTTCAGGTAGGAGTATATGAAGAACAAGAGCCCTAGAATCTGCGATGTGCTGGCCTTCTCTTCTTATTTAAAAATAAAAATTAAAAAAAAATGGTCAAGTTAGGGCTTCAAAATCAAATATAAAGAGAAAAAAAAGACGGGCTCGATTTGGGGCTTTAGGATTAGGGCTCTTGAGAGCCAAATTTCAGTTCGTCAATGGGAGAATGGTAGGGTTTCCACTCGGGGCTCCATTTCATTAGACAGAGAGAGAGAGAGAGTGGGTGTGAGGGAGGGAGGCACTCGGTTTCATCTAATGTTTCCTTTTCTCTTCTTTTTTTTTTTTTTTTTCACTTGATAAGTCACATCAAAGTTCTCCTGAAAAGAAACTTTCATGAAAAAAAAGGCCGTCGATAATATGGAAATGGGAGAGTTGTTCAAAGATCATTTACTTGGCCATAATAGAAGGTGGAAGCATATAACTTATTGGTAACCCATCCAACATGGAGACTATTTTTTCAATACATATGAAGCATTCCGGCACAGCTATCTTTGCCACAAGAGAGGCACAAAAATTGTTGCGAAAGAAAGCGATCAAATAATAGAACGAGGAAATAAATCGAACACCAGATTTATATAGTTCGATCATAATAACTCATATCTACGAGAAAAGTAATAACAAATTTCATGATATATCAAGCGATACAATGGAAATTAGAATCATACTTGAGTCATTTAAACACTCTTAATATTTCCCAAGTCCTAATTACATCTAATAATTCACGTAGGGACTACTTCCACAATTCCTCACAAAATAATTTCTCAAGCTCACAAAAGAATTAGAAACAAATTCTTACCACGAGAATTTAATCAACTTCAACACTAAAACATTCTGTAAAGAAAAAAAAATTCACGCCGAGTGCTCGATCGAAAAATGGTGCTTCAAGACCTCTTCTTGTCAATTTAAGTAGTGGAACCAACGCATGAGCTAAGGATATATAATTATCCTTTGAATCATTGCCGACTTAGACAAGGAAAGATATCCGTGAGAATATCCGTATATATATTCCCACCGCTTACAATTGCGAAGCATAGTGTCTTGAACCGGGGGTACTTGTTAAACACGCTATATATATATTCCCTCAGCTTCAAGGAGTCCAAATCGAATGGGTCAAAGGCAGTTGACTTCGGTGTAATTCTTGACCTTGCTAATTTGATATAAGACAAAAAAGTAATCCTTATGCAACCTGGACACGTAACTCTAAATCGGAAATCTTAATTTCCATGGCACACAATTGGATGTTCATAGAGTTACAACTTCCGCACTTTCCTTCAATCAATTGGGCTTCCTTATAATTTATCTCAAATCTTGGTTTTGCTCATGGATTTAAACTCGAGATATATTTTAACAATATCTCAACTTATCATGACTTGCTCATGGTATATTGATGCCACACAAAATCAAACGACATGGTCTCCAACATCTAATATTCTTTCCCAAATACAAAATAAACTGTGTTATAACACATGCATTATAAACTAGGTCAAAACCAAACAGAGCAATGCAAAAGAAATGGGAGAATTAACAAAAAAGTCATAAACGTATTACAATTGTACTGATTCAGTCATAAACTTTTTTTTAAGTCAATTTAGTCATAAACCTTTTTACAATTGTGCTAATTTAGTCCATCCGGCCAAAATTGACCGATTAGTGCTGCCGTGGATGCCGCCCATCCGGTGAAAGCTGACATGGCAATTTTTAAATATTTTTTTAATTTTTATTTTCGAATTTTTAAATATTTTTTGAAATTTTTAATTTTTTTTTCTACCTTCTCCTTCCTTTGACCGGCCGCTAGCTAGAGGCGAGGGTTGGTAAGGTCAGCCTTGCCGGCCAATGGCGAGGCTGGCCTCGCCGTTGCTAGGAGAGGCCTCGCCAAACCTGGTGAGGTCGGCCTTGCCATTGTTGGGCAAGGCCTCGCTAGATTGGGCGAGGGTCGAGCTCGCCGGCACTGGCGAGGTCGACCCATGCTAGATCCAAGGCGAGGGTTGACCTCGCCCAAACCCTCGCCCAGGGACGGCGAGGCTCCTTGCCTAGGGATGGTGAGGCCCCGCCAGACCTGGCTAGGCTCGGCCTCACCCAGCCAAGGCGGCGGTCAACCTCGCTAGTGGCCGAGCCTCGCCATCCCTGGACGAGGTCGAGCCTCACCTTGGATCTGGTGAGGCCTCGCCTAGCGACGGTGAGGCCGGCCTTGTTATTGGCCAGCGAGGCTGATCTTGCCGGCTAGCCAAAGGAAGGAGTAGGTAAAAAAAAATTCAAAAATTCAAAAAATATTTAAAAATTGGAAAAAAAAAAAAAAAAAAAAATATATATTTAAAAATTGCCATGTTAGCTTTTGCCGGATGGCCGGCATCCACGTCGGCGTCGACCGGCCAATTTTGGCCGATGGGCTAAACTAGCACAATTGTAAAGGTTTACAACTAAACTGGCAAAAAAAAAAAAAGTTTAGGACTAAATTGGTACAATTGCAATAAGTTTAAGACTTTTTTGGTAATTCTCCCCAAAAGAAATAGAGTCCTCACATGGTTTGGCTTATTGGCTCATTTGACGCTCGAGTTATCTAGTAAGTTCTCCAATACTGTTTTTACCGGTGTTGTACAGTAAAAGAAGATAGATAACGAATAGCAATGTAATACAAGGGAACTAGGACGTTCTCTTTTCTTGTCCACTTGTTGCTCATCTCCGTCTGCACTAGATTTTAGGGGAAAGTATTTGCTCAGACTTTATCCATGATGAACCGAGTGAATCACCATCGGAGAATAGATCAGAAGATCCCACATGAGCTTCACAGCATTTAATTCAGCGATTGTGATGAGCAAAACATGATGGACCGTCCATGCAACGCTAGCTAGAGAAGATAACATTGCCTTGGCTCTCGTGCTGATTTTCTTACATCGTCCCCGTACAATCATTGTTGCATTGGCCCATATGATGGCCTCCTCTTTTTAGGTTATTCTCATTTTCTTTCATTAACATTTTTTTTTTCTGAAAACGAAATGATGCTATGCATTGACTACATTTCTCATGTCGAGTGAATTAAGAAACCAAAAAATTCCTAAACTTATTGTATTTGTATCGGTTCAATCATAAATCTTTCAATTGGACTAGACACCAATTGACTCCACCTGGCCAATATAGGTCAGAAATTATTGACATGAATGTTGGCCATCTTAGGTGATATGATCGACACTAACGTGAATATTTTTTAATAAATTTTAAAAAAAAAGAATTATTTCATTTTCTTCCTTGGCATATGCTAGTGGCCAACACAAGCTATGGCTAACGAGAATCGCCCTCGTTGAGGCATGGTTGGCACAAGCTATGGTCGATGAGGGTCATCCTTGCTGAGGTGAGGCCAGCCCTTGTTAGACCTCGTCTAGAGTGTCTTCTCTGTAAGAATCGCCTTTTTGCACTTTCTCCTTGTATGGTCTAAGGAGAATCTTTTGGAAAAAAAAGAAGGAAAAAATCATAAAACATATAAAAAAAAATATCCATGCCACGTAAGATGGTCGGCGTCCAAGTCAACAATTTTCGGCATAAATTGGTCCTATAGACTTGATTGGCAGCAATATGAAAATGTTTAGAATTGAATTAGTCCAATTAAAAAATTTAAGATTGAATTGGTATAAATATAATATATTTAAACGGCGTCCACATTCCACGTTCCATTATGATCATTTTGAAAATCATTCAAGTTCCACAAATTTGACTGGTAGATCAGGGTGGCCTTGTCGATGGGCTCATATCGGCAGATAATTTGAACATTTTCCTACGATTTTGACTTAGGAATTGTTAACGTCTCAAAAAAAAAAAAATGGTAATAATAAAGCCTTCACATGATCCTTCATCAAATTTTGAGGCTAATGCTTCATCCATAAAATCTTGTATTGTGAGAAAGTCCTCATTTGTTCCATCCAAATATATCCAAAACTCTCTCTCTCTCTCTCTCTCTCTCTCTCTCTCTCTCTCTCTCTCTCTCTCTCTATGTATGTATGTATGTATGTATCTTTCTTGGGCTCATCTACGGTCGTGACTAATTCATTGAGAAGACGTCCAGTGTCTCAACTTAGCTAATGTAGAGCAATTAAAATGGATGTGCACATTACGTGCATGATTAGATAATTGGGGAATTATTGATAAAAACACAGGTTGACAACGGAAACAGATAAATATATGTGGAAAGATAAAACGAATTTCAAGATTTGAAATCTTTTATGAAGGTTATTGTCTTAAATTATTCAAAATTTAATAGTAATGTATGTGAGAGATTATATATAATTATTACTTTACGTATTTGAGAAGGAATAAAAAAGCATGAAAGCCAATCAGAATGTGGAAACGAATGCTTAAAGTGTTGGACGCAAATTGCGCCATCCCAAGATTTCCATAACTTAAACAAGAATATGCATAATTGAGTAGAAATACTAACGCATCTGTTTTAGGATCCATCGTTCTTGAAGCGGAAGTAGAAAATGGATTACCCACATATTAAGGGGATCCACGCATCAAGTTCTTCTCCTCTATTGCCCTCCGTATCACTGGCTTAATGAGGTGGCTCCCCTCATGTGTAGTGTTAGGTAAACGCCCCTTAGGTGAGGATACATGTGAGAATTAGGGTTAGAAGAGAGACTTGAGCACTATTTATAGAGTTTCCAGCCAGTCCCCCTCATTACGGGCCAGGCTCAACTCGGCCCACACTAGCCAGCCCATATGAGACTAATTAAGAAACCTTCTATCTCACCTTAGACTAACTCTGTTTTACGATAACCGTAAAAACAGTAAATTACAATATCAATTAATTTAGTCCACATCAGGAAAACTCTTACATTCTCCCACTTGGTCTATATTAATTGAAATCGTACCGTATGTGCGCACATTTGGTCCAGAGATAATTCTTAATAGTCAATCCTATCCCATAAAGTCTTAAAGACCGAATCATGTCGGTAATTGCATATATACACACAGAGCCTTCCATGGTCACGAATGTTCTCAACTTTATTGATATGGATTCAATATGATAGTATGGCAAATGGATAACATCTCTCATAGAAAGATCCCATTTGTCAGTCACTATTCTCTTATCTTAGGTGTCACAAAAACTTGTGCCACAAGAGAATGCTTTATGGTTCCAATGAACCCACATATGTCTTGTCCTTATGGTTAACCTTTCTTTATGTATCACAAGACATATGCACAAGGCTAATAACCGGATGCCCGGATGCCCCTAGCCTTCACTCAAGGTTTATACAATCCCTTGAGACTTTATCAATATGTATTCAACATAATAACAATGCATTCAAAAATATTTTATTGAATGCAAAAGTTGATACATATCAAACCATTACAAAGTGTAACGAACACAGATGAAACCTTTATAAGAGTAAAGCCAAAATAGCTCCCACTAAACAACAGTATCCGAAGATACTCCTAGGCCCATGCTAATGACATGTCACTCAAATACACATGGGCGTAGACCTTTAGTTAGTGGATCTACAATCACATCATCTGTGAAAATATGTTATATTAAAACGTCACATTTCTGTACCGTTTGCTTTTGGTCAAAAATTTTGATCACCATATATTTAGATCCATTGAGACCTCTGTAGTAAATAAATAACACTACAAATTTGTTATCTTAATACAATCATATGGATCTATCCATAAAATTAAAACGATCAATTTTTTCATGAGGTTCTGGAGCCTAAAAGCCCAAGTAACAGCCTAAAAGAATGTTACTAACACTGCTTACATAGTAGAAGATGACATAAAACTTTATTTACTGCACTTCCTACTAACATAAATATGTATATTGTTATTGATATTATAAAGTTAACATATGAATACCTTACTCACTGCAAGAATTAAACATATCTATAAATTAGCATATAATCTCGTGTCTTCTTTTACCTTAAAACCTTCTTGACAGCAACCCAGTGATCATGTCCTGGATTTGACTAATATCTACCTAGAAGTCCCGTCACAAAGACAACATTTAGTCTAGTGCAAATTCGAGCATACATTATATTTTTAAGTGCATTGATACAAGGTATTCCCTTTAATTAGATTTTCTCAATATCTAAATAAAGACAATGTGATAGATTTAGTCCATCACCCTTAATAATATGAGCAATTCCTGGCTTGCAATAATGTATATTGAATATTTCCAATATACAATCAGCAAATGTCCTCCGAGAAAATCTAATATAATATCGCAAAAACAATCCTTACAGATCTCAGCACAAAAGATATAAGATGTCTCAAGGTCACAACTTGTAAGCAAAATATTATGTACATAAAGTATGAGAAAAAATAAATTTCCTCCCACTGACTTTACCCCAATTGAACAAAATAATAACACTATGAAACTTTAATAATATTGTCTGGAAACTTGCTTACGACCATGAATTAGAACTTTTCAGTCTACACGCAAGTTTACTTAAATCTGTTGCAAAATCATCCAGTTGCACAATTAGATTTTGTATCTATTTGGCGTAACTTTATATCAAAATAAATTATTAATGCCACGTTCACTCTGAAAGAATATTTAAAGAAATAATTATTTCTTTACTATAAACAATTCACCCCTCTTTCAAAGTTAAAACTTTAGTTACCAATTTGGCTTTAAATTCCACAATCTTTCTTTGAAATTCTTTTAGTTTTGTACGCCAATTTGCAACTAATAAACTTGTGATCTTTAGACAAGTCAGTAAGTTTCCAAACATGTTTCATAGATTGTATATCGCCTTTTATGGCATCTAATCACATACTTGATTGAGGATAAAAAAACAACATTTATTTATGTCGCTAAATCAACCATGTAGTGGATATTATAGTCATGCTCTCACAAATAGACTATATAGTCTAATGGAATAACTTATCGTCTTTCTCTAACAAATCTCCTTAATAAAGTTACCACAACTTCATTTTACACTTGAGAGGTTTAAGAAATTTCATTATAAACTATATCAAGAATAGTACCTTGAACTTCAACAAGTTTAGTTTATGGTATAGGAGATTCCATAATTATCTATATAGGTAAAGATAAAAACATGGTAACCTTCATCATACTATTATCTTTAATAGTCTAAGAGCAACTATCCTCTACAATTACGTCAATCTTTAGAAACTTTAAAGTATGTGATTCCATAATTCTTGTATCTTCTTTAGAGTTATAAAATCAATACCCTTTTGAACAATCTAGGTAAGATACAAAATAATTTCGAGTGAATCTTTTGTCAGGATTTTCAAGCATAGTAATTAAGTTACCATCCCAGAATTTTCCAAGTATTTGACAAATGACCCTTTAAGCTATTTCGCATTGTCATACTTGCCAAAATACTTACGGCCACTGTTAAGCCTGACAACCTTTTAACTATATACGAGACATATACTTAAACACAATCTTTGCAGATGTGTCCTAATTTCAATATTAGACAAGACATAATTTCAAGCAACTAAGGCTTCCATCATCTAATAGCAGTGCAGTCCGCAGGCAAACCTCTTTTCAAGTGTTCCAGAATGGAACGCTTCATGGACAGTAAGCAAAATTCAATTGCTCTTTTCTCAAGCAACAAATCATATGTCCACAACTTAAAATTTGAAGCAGTAAAAACCTCAATAATAATGAAGTTATTAATTATAGAAAATGTGACTGAAAACCAAGCAATATATATAATTAGCATCATGTGAGTATTATGTAACTTGACGTACAAGTACACATCCAGAGAGTTACACACATAATCGTATAATCACATTTGGGTAGAATACATGACATGCAGTTGTACGCTCCCCACATAATAGCAGTTATGAGAATATATTCTAATTATTTGTGAATTCATCACCTTTGGGCATATGAATCACTAAAATCAGTCACTTCTCCACCACACTATCATGTATCCCTCCATGAACTAATACACAATCACCTCATTTGGGAGTATGACTACGCATTAGACCAGGAGACATCCCAATCATCATACGAGACTGAAATTTCTCAAACCCAATCAAGCGTGCCACTTTGGCGGTCACTACTCAATTGAATCATTGAAATTCTCTCATACCAGGGATATAAATTTTACTCCTCACATACACCATATACATGTGATTTTAGCTTTAGTAATAGGGGCAGCATATCACCAAAATCACATATCATGCTAATTACATTGCTTTATTATTAATCATACATATATATATATATAGTGAACCTGAAAGATAGATTCTAATGAGATCATTGATCATAGTAACACAAGAAACTTTTCATAACAGAGAATAAAATATCTCTTATGCACCACAATTACATATTACCAGAACAACATAAAAAGAATGCTGATATAAAGGATTCATCACAAGTTAACATCAATAGCAATACATGATATTCCAGATTGACAAGCTTGATAACTAATTAACTATTGCTCATGAGTTTCATACGGCAAAAATGACTCTAAGGCCAACAATTGATTTATTAATCAATTTTAGGTAACAAATATCATTACTTCAACCAGTGGCCTATAAATTGAGTCAAACCACAGAACTAAATATCTAAACTATAATAGTAGATACTATTGCTCTGCATAAATATTGTCATACTCCTTAACCATAAAAATATTCAACTTAATAGACATTAACAAGTGACTGGATGAATTCATATACAATATGCAGTAACTTAATCGACATGCATTATTCACATACAGCAGATATGTAAATCAGTACAATTAGTTTGGTCACGAGTTTTTAAGACATCCATCATTCAAAGATTACCAACGTGTCAAGGAGTATGCATGAGCAACAAAAGTTTCATAACCTTTACTGTTTCTCATCAGCTCAATACATATCTCAATTACTATTCCATAATGGTTGTACCTCATTAAGCCAGCTTCAGTTCACAATAAAATTTGATTTTTATTGATGAATAACACATTTATAATGTTTATGTGATAACATACTTATAACCCAACACTTATATTTCCAATTTCACAGAAAATATAAGAAAAATATGCAAAAATACACTAAAAGTACACGTATTTAGGGTTCCGTATGTATTTTCACATCCATAAAATTATCAAACATATAAAATAAATATACCACGAGATAGGAAATCACCATATGAGTCCAACGTCGCCAGCCACGCGCCGATCGGAGCCTCCACGCGCCCACGTGCGCCACCTGAGTGCGAGGCGCGTGGAGCACATGCGCAGCGCGTGTTCGACGCCTAGGAGGCACGTGGACCCGCGTGGGGGCGCATACGGCCTCCTCCGGCGACGCGCCGCCCATGGTTTTCTTCGTCTCGTTGAGCCCAATCCAAATTTGTGATTTAATTTAATTTTTATTGAACAAAAAATCTCGAAAATCACAAATTAGGGCAAGATCCGTACTAATTAGGGCAAAACATTTATGCGTTCAAGTTCTAGGTTATGGTTGCTCTGATACCACATGTTGGACGCAAATTGCGTCATCCCAAGATCTCCATAACTTGAACAAGAACATGAATAATTGAGTAGAAATATTAACGCATCTGTTTTAGGATTCATCGTTCTTGAAGCGGAAGCAGAAAAGGGATTACCCACATATTAAGGGGATCCACGCATCAAGTCCTTCTCCTCTATTGTCATCCGTATCACTGGCTCAATGAGGCGGCCTCCCTCACATGTAGCGTTAGGTAAACGTCCCTTAGGTGAGGATACATGTGAGAATTAGGGTTAGAGGAGAGACTTGAGCACTATTTATAGAGTTTCCAGCCAGTCCCCCTCATTACGGGTCAGGCTCAACTCGGCCCACACTAACCAGCCCATATTAGACTAAATAAGAAACCTTTTATCTCACCTTAGACCAATCCTGTTTTACGATAACCGTAAAAACAGTAAATTATAATATCAATTAATTTAGTCCACATCAGGAAAACTCTTACATAAAGTTCCATACATACGAACAATGCCATTTTGTGGAATTTTACTATTTCGACCGGTGCTGTACAGTGAAAGAGAACGGCTAACGTGTGGCAACAGAACTCAAGCGAACTAAGGAGTCGGTCTTTTCTTGTCCATTTGTAGTCAGCTGAGTCTACACTTCATTTTAAGTGCAAATTTTTTCGCTCGGGCTTGATCCGTGATGCCCCGAGCTAATCGCAATAGGCGATTATAAGGATCACAAGTATCTCCCGTGAGCTTGACGTCATCTAATGCAATGATTTTGGTTCAGTATGCATGATGGATCAGTCCATGCAACGGTAGCAAAAGAAGAGAACGCTAGCAATAGATATCAACCAGTACATAAATTAGTTCATATTTTAATACGTTATTTATTACAATATAAACATTTTCCCAAGCTTCTCTTTTCTATTTCTTTGGGCAGATCATTATGCGTATCTATGATGATTGAGAACGCATTTTTTTGTACCGTATAAGAGTTACAACGATCAACTCAGTCTGTTCTTGTGAATTGATAAAGCCACGGTATGATCTTTGATCGTGACTTGACGGAGGCTTTCTCAATAAATAATGATTCTAATACCAAGTAGAAATTTGTGAATGAAGAGAAAAAATAGTACTCTATTCATTGACTTCTGTTCATAGACCAATGAATAATATGTGTGTCTATTTATAGGCTTTATAATAACGAATATGTAAAGTAACAAAATCAATCGAGGAGTATATAGAGAACCACAGAATTATCTACATATATCTCCAACATACATGATGGTAGGGGTTGCTAGGAACTTTATTGCTGGGGGCAAGCCGAGGCAGCAATGGTGCGGACAGAACGTCATCGGACACCAGGAGGATGTGGGTAGTCACTTGCGACTTCAGCGTTGGCGTTCAGTCCTGTGGGATACGACGGAGCAGCAGAGCCGGTAGAGGCTCAGGAGTCCTCGAGGAGTGAAGCGCAAACTTCTCCGGGGCCATCTGTGCTGAAATCTCCAATTCTTTGATTTGCGAACGCCCCGTGGGCATCCCCTAAGAAAAAATCTTTGTTCTTTTTCTGCCTATGGAAGACGACAAGAAGCCCACCTCTCTCTCCTCTTCCGCTCGCCTTTTTCTCACGCCTCTAAATATTGTCGCCATCGTTAATTGCGACCTAAACCTCTCTTTATATGGACAAAGTCTAGGGTTTTAATTTCCTATCTTGATTCCGTTACTTGGGACACCTCTCGGCCACATTAAAGACATAATGACTTGGTTCTATTTTAATCCTTATGAGCTTATTTTTAGCCACATTGAAAATATAATGGGCTCTATTAACATCAAGCTCAAACCCTTATATGGGTTTAACTCATTTAATTAAATTCAAAGCCTCTTAATTTAAGTCTATTCGTCGCTATTCCAATTTAAATGCAAAAAATAATCCTAAAAATTATGTGCAATTTAATTAATTTTATTTGTTTACCTAAATGGGTCGTCAAAATTTAGATGTCAATAAAAACGAAACTAACCAAACTTGAATAGTGACACTACTGGTCCATGATCGATGAGGCAGCTCATCCACAAACACAAGCCTTGCTTGTCCATGGCCGCCGTGACACTATGAACTCAAAAATAAAAACAAATGAAGACGAACAATGGAAGATGAAGTTGAAGACAAACAGACGCATGGATGAAGGCGAAGACAAATCAACGAAGATGAAGCTGAAAACCAGATCCTTAGCCATGGTGACGACCGCAAGACAAAGCAACTAGATTTGGCTAGTGACGGAAGACGAAGACTAACGGATAAACACGGAGGAAGACAAAGCCAAAGATGGAAAGAGTAAGACAAAGACAATCACGAAGATGATAGAGGGAGTAGTAGCATTGGCCTGAATAGATTTATATTATTTGTTAATTTTATTTCGTGTCAGTAAATGAATGCCAAGCGTTAATTCAATTTGATCACAAGTATGCTCATCACGTCGGTTGATGACCTGGTGAGATCAAATCACTTACCAATATTTCTTTGAGGATGGGACCAACTTGGTGGTAAATTCCTCCAAAGAGGGGGATCAGATTTGGTCAGCCGTCCAACGCTTCCCTGGACGGCTGACCTAGTCTACTATACTATGGTTTTCTCTCTTATGTGAAATAAAAAAGGGTTAATATCTTAAAAAATCCCAAACTGGTACACCTGTGACAAATTTATCAAAAAATATTTTTTTGACTATAAAAAACCCCAAACCGGTACACTTGTGACAAATTTACCCCGCCTAATAATAAAAAATCATAAACTTGTACATTTATGACAAATTTACCTCAAACTAATTTATTTGACCACAAAAAACCCCAAATTGGTAAATTTGTGACAATTATACCCTCCGCTAAATTGGATTAATACCAACAAAAAATCACAAAAATTATAAACTGTGACAAACGATGTGTAAAATCTCAAATTAGTATATCAGTCAACTATCACGTGTCATTTAACTTAATTAAAATTTAACGAAAACTATCAGAGGGTAAATTTGTCACAAGTGTATCAGTTTGGGGTAAATTTGTCAAATGTATACTAGTTTAGGGTTTTTGGTGGTAAAAAAAAATAGTTTGGGGTAAATTTATCACAAGTGTACCGGTTTAGAGTTTTTTAGGGTATTAACCCAATAAAAAAATAGAAAATAAATAAATAGACAGTCCCATGTGAAGGATTTATCGTTGGACGTGCGTTTCATATGGGTCATTTTTTTTTTTTCTCAATGAGATATTTTTATCGGTCCAAAGCAGGGGATTCCTTGGTTTTCCAGTAGGCTTGCGCTTTGCTTGAACTACAATTCCTTTTTTTCTTTTCTTTTCTTTTCTTGATTTATTAATTCAGAGTTTTCTCTGATTGCCACAAAGAAAATGATAGGAAAAAAAAGGAGATTTGTGGCTTCGAAACATTAAATGCGGTGCCTCCATGGTTTTTAATTCATGATCAACAGCTAGAAATGATAAAATTATTGAATTATATTCCCACGCCGTGTTAGCATGTCAAGTAGTGTCAGGTGAGGTGCAATACGAATTTTATTCATAACCATTCTTTTTAAAATTTTAAAATTCTAAATTAATGTAATCCTAAATTTTCAATTTTGGCTAATATAGTCCTAAATCTTTTGGTGGCTTTTAGATATAGTCTTTTGGGCCAAATTAGTTGAAAATTGCGAACACAACAGTCTATTCAGTGTTGACTATATTAGATTGTATGATAGCGCTAATATGGATTATTTTTATAATTTTTTTCTTATCATTTTCCTTTTTAACCTTTTCTTTTAGTTGCTTTCCTTTTCCTGTTTTCCCAATTTTCTTCCACTGGTATCCAGATCTCGGCAACAACCCTCGCCTATGGCTAGCAAGGGCAACCTAGTCTTGCCTATGGCTAGCAACCTTCGCTGGCATCACCGCGGTCCTAGTGATTGGCAAAGGGAAATATCAAAAAAAGAAAAAAAGAGAAAAAAGAGAAGGGTAGCAAAAGAAAAAGAAAAAAAATCTAGAAAATTTTGAAAATTGCTAAAAATGTCAATGTCAACATTAGTTGTGTAGGACGCTGAAATCTATATAGCAGTTTTTTTTTTTTTTATCAAAATTATCTGGAATGACTACATTGACAAATCGTCAAAAGTATTATGAGTAATTTGGCAACATTAAAAAAAATTAAGATTGAATTAGTTTTTTTTTGGTAAAGTATTTAAGATTGAATTAGTTGTCATACAATAAGTTAAGAAATTTGTGAATATTATCTCATTCATTTTTCTTTTTATTCTCATTGGACTTTAAAACCCTAGCTTTGGATCCTATCAAGAGACATAATAGAAGATCTTGCGATGTCTCCTTGAGTATCATCATTGGATTAATAAGCTCGTGCAATAATGTGGGCATATCAACTGCTTTGCTCCTAGAAATACCATTTCTTATGAAATCTAGGAGGAAGAGCAAATAAAATTCAATATTACATACATAAATCCATATGTATATAATCTTGAGGTGTTTTAGAGAATTTTAATTTAATGGGCTCAGAGTGAGGTTTCTCTGAGATGGTCAAGCCTATCTCCAAACCTTTCTAGTGAGCTTGGTGTCAGCTTGTGTACCCCTACCACAATGCACTTCATGATTGGCTAGTGTCCTTCTTGACACGTGGTAGCTTATCCACCCTTGATTGTCTAGGTTTCAACATTTCTGAGTACCTACCACCGCACTGAGTGGCGCTACTAGCTTTGGGCTTTCTCCCCCTCACAAAGGGGAGAAGTTCAAATTCCCAGCACGTCGCAGGTGGACTTACCCTCTTCATGAGGGTGGTGGGTTTTTCCGTGGGCCCAGGGTTTGCCCGCCGGCTGTTGGCTTACGGGTTTCCTTAGGTCATAAAAAAAAAAAAAAAAAAACATTTATGATTACCTCGGTAGCAAACCACTGAGAAAACTTTCTTTCAAGTGACTTGCCATTCTTTATTGCTCGATGCGTGGCTTTAGTAATTGCTCGATCATCTTTTCACTCTCTCTTTATTTCATTTTGTGCTACTTTTGCATAACCTTAATACTTCCAAAAGATTTATGAATCTTGAGATCTCTCTTTTCAATAACGTTAAAAGCTAGCATTGATCTTGTAAAGATAGACTTGCAACTAAATTTAAAGTCAGTGATATTAATATTTGTGGAGATTTAAGACTAAATCTAAATCTAAAAAGCTTTTTTAGATTTTTTTTTTTTTTTTTGCAATTGAACCTAAAATTAAGGTTTTTTAAAGGATTATTCTTTAAAAAAAATGCCCACTTAAGTTTGTTTGTTTTTTTTTTTTTTCAAAAAATGAGTTGATGATCAAGAGGGCCTGTATATAATTTATCATCATCACCCGTCCACGTGCATGCGCCTCTTTACTTCTTTCCGATTAAGCAAATAACCAAACCAACACATCCTTTTCCTTTTTCAAATTCTCTGAAACTCCCATCTCTCTATCTCTCTACGATCCATCCATGGATCAGATCCCACAACGCCATGGTGCATCCAAGCTCATCGTCGTCGAACCAGCAAGTTGACGCGGCAATTCCTAAGCTCCGTCCTTTCGCAGCGGGGCCCTTCGTCGCTGCCTTACACAGAGGACACCAAGTGGCTGATCTGCCAGCAGCTCCTCGCCCTCGCCACCCCTACCCTTCCCTTGAGCCAAATATGGCATCCTTAACCCACAATGACATCTGCACCGTCAAGTCCTCCAAGCCGACGATGCCTTCCCAAATTGTCACCTACAACATCCCGTTGTCTTCTAACTTGTTAGATATATAGATATATTTAGGAGATTTTGTATATTTCACTTAAATGATTATGATTAATATTTTGATGTGTCCTTCCAAAAAAACCATTTTGATACCCTATTAAAAAAAATTCCCAATTCTTCCTTTGGGGCTTTAACTCTTACAAAAATTCTTGCTTTGACAATTCAAATGTAGAAGAATGCACTTACTTGAAATCTCACTTATCAAATTCTACTGTGAAAGATAAAATTTTATTATTAAGAATTTACCATGATATATCTAAACCATGCATAATATCATGAAAAATGGATACAAATTTTTTATTGCTACTTAGTATCGGTAATAGGTGAGCAACCGTACAAGCATCCTTTGTGCATACATATGACTATACAATGGAATTCTCTTTACCTTCTATTTCCATTGAAGAAAGAGAAAAAAAAATAGATATAGGGTTTATCTGATTCTATAAATCACTCATGCACTCTTCATTTATGAATAACCATAATAATACATTTTTCAGTTTTCCAACTTGGTATTAGAGCCATTGTTTTTCAAAGGAAGCATCCATCGAGCCTATTTAGTAACACCAGTTGACTACTGTAAGTTGTAGATAGGTATATAAGAATAAAACCAAGGTAGATTGTATAGTGGATCATTACAAAGCTCGACTAATGACGAAAGACTTTACTCAAGATTTCGGAGTAGACTATGAAGAGACTTTTGCTCTCGTTGAAGGCCTTAAGGCCTTACTTCTATGCTTAGTCTTCTTGTTGTTGTTATGGTTTAGTGCTGGTCTATGTTTTAGAGTGGCATTAAAAAAGCATTCCTAAATGGTGATCTAACTGAGGAAGTTTATATGACACTCCTCGTGGTGTCAATTAAGCAAAACATTATATGGTCTAGAATAGGCTCCTCCTGGATGGTATTCCAAATTTAGCTCCACCATGGAATCTCTTGGCTTCAAATCTAGTCACTATGACCATACTTTTTTTTTGGCATACATATCATGGGCATATTATATTGCTCTTGTATGTTGATGATATGGTTATTATTGACGATCATAATCTTTCGTTGGGCCGATTAATGCTCAAATAGTTTAGAACCGCAAAAAAGAATAAATAAATAAATCTATTCAACACCATAGAGTCATACTTGACAATTTTAACACAACTCAATTGCCATTGACAATATTCACTTTTCCAAACGCATGTGTGCAGAATAAAAGAGAAGGCAACAGCACAAAATTAAGTTGTTCAATGAATGATAACCAGAACATGCCACGGTATTTACCCGATTTTTCGGATGTTTTATTAATAAAAAGTCAAAAGTTTTGAATCAAACACATTGTATTGCATAAGATATTCAAAACTTAATTATAATCACATATATAGTCCATCATCAACGAAATACTATGAATGACTCTGTAATTTCATATGTAAATTGGGGAATTCTGTAATTTAAGCAACTTTATTATGGGAAATGTGGTGGAGATGGAGGGTGGATGATTTTGGTTTTGGTGGATCCAAACGAAAGAGACTAGTTAATGGCAGTTGTCACTACATTTAAGTTTTTTTAGGTCAAGAAGAACCGAAGCGCGACGTGGACCCCACCTGGAGAGTCCCAGATCGCCGTCCACTGGCAACAAACGCTTCAATCAAGGGCAAAGGAAGTAAAGCTTCGTAGGTCGAAGCACAAAACGAAGAAGTTGAGGCTGGCGGGCCGACGATGGCGTTCCGCTGCCTCGGCGACGGATCACCGGTGGGTCCAACTTTGTTGAAGCACGTTTTTCTGCGGATCTAATTACGCTTTTGGGAGGTCCGCCTCATCTTCACTCGCCCTTGTGGGCTGGAGAAGATGAAGACTAGCGGTCGGCAGATCCATTTATCATTCAGACTCTGCCTCGCCAGAGCTGAAAATTCCCCAAATCCGAGATCCTTTTACTCTAAAGGCAATTTCCTGGGGCCCTATTACTTCATTTATCGTGCAAATTAAGCATAGTGAAGCATATGATGAGCCGTAGTTGTCAAATGATTGATGATTACTTCATTCATCTCAAAAATTTGATGTTCTCTTTTTTTTTCTTTAGGTTGGAAATATGATGTGTTCAATGTTGGGCAAAACAAATGCAAAATGCAACACGATACCTAAAACGGTAAAACCAAATTCATTCAAAGCCCACATTGACATACAATTGAGTTAGCCTCGGGTCCTTCTCTCAAACTTGTGGCCTTTTGGTTATCTTGTAATGGATGCATGCCATCAATTTTGCCTCAGCGTGATCTTAATGCATGTTTACCATTGTCCTTATTTTTCTATTTCTCATTTTAAAGGCTTACAACCACTTTAAAAGCATGTGTCTTTACGTGGATCCCATAGGGTGGTGTTTCAATCCCTTCTTATCCCCTTTTATTCTGATGTTCTCCGTATTAGTTTATTGCCAGTACAATATTCCAGATGCACGGATTCTTTTTCAAATAGAGCTTTTACGTGGCCTGTCCTTGATATGGTATTAAAATTTTTAGGGTCCTAACGTTCCGAGTTGTTGGCTGTAGAGGCAATTATGATGAATCACATAATTGTATTATGTTGAAGCTGTTGTTGATGCGTGCTGTCTAATTAGGATAATATCTGGCAGTAACTCAGTTGTCTTTTGATAACAGGCATGCATTGATTTTGAGATATGTAAGGGCAAATTTCAACAAACGAGGGAGGGATTAGTTAGAATGGACTAAGCACCTGAAAGTGTAGATCGGCCATACTAAGTTTGAGGCATCAGCCATGGATGCCTTAAATTTAGATATGTCGGAAGATCAAATGCAATCACGTTTGTTGGAATAAAGAAGCGAATGCATGCGGCATGCCAGGAGTGAGTGATCAATTGGCATTTGACCGAGGTGTTTCCCATTTGTGGTGGCGTATTGGCATATTCTTATATGCTCTTTGGAAATGCATAAGTCTTCCAAAGAGCCGTTTATTACTTCAGAACATCAGCTTACGGACTTAAAGAAGAAAGTGCAATGCTATCGGAAGTGTGGCTAAACATGGAGAGCAGTTTTGTTGAGCTTGGTGATACTGGCATTGTCCGGCCTAAGCTGCTGAAGAAGCTGAAGGAAAGGTGACAGATTTTGGCTGGGGACGGTCCAGCTGGGTAGGTAACTGACTTCTGTTGTCGCTCATTTCTTCTCTTCGCTGCATTCGATGCTTGTCAACCAAGATGTCCTTATAGTGATGTTTAGCATATCTCGTCTTTGATTGGTTTTCGACTGTTGTCTGTTGGGTATCCACTTACCCACTGCCAGCCACAGTGTTGTTCTTGATTCATGCTCGTTGGTCTATCTGACTAAGATGTCCTTATTGTGAACACAAGATTTGGTAAGTCTGGTGTTGCCCGTCGATGAGAGGTCCAGTGGGTGGCCGGTTGGGCTTTGCTCTTTGGGTTTCCAAATTTTTCTTCTTTTTTTTTTGTTGGTAGTTGTACTGCAGTTCTTTGTGCACCGATGCCTATGTTTTTTCTATTCCCGGGCCATTTGCCGGTGCCTATGTCGATAGAAACTTGTCAAGCCAACGCTACTCCAAGCTGTGGCGTGATGTGTCCGATGCATGGCGTATCTATTTTTGCAATCTCTCCTTGTTACCCTCCACTTCAATCGACCCTTTTGGATCTTGTCCGACATGCTTTAATTCAGGTACGAGGAGTATGCATAGATTATCTGTTCCTAGAAGAGACCCATACCACAAATTTCAAAATCTTGGAAGCTGCTTACAAATGGAGTAAGCAAAAGCTTGCTTCAGATGACGATTAACCGATCAAGCCTGTGCACAGTTGGAATTGGTCTTTCAGAATGTGTATATGGGGCCTTCCTAGACAGGTCCTTCTTTCATGTGCTACCTGTGGAAAGATGAAGTGGTTCGTCAAATTATGCTACCCTGTGGATGTCTAGGGAGAGTTGATGCTACTTAGTAGGGGTGATCGGATCCAGGGTAGGTAGGGTCCAGACTTGGACCCTATACCCGACCATATTATAACCGGTTCTCTTTTTTTGAACTCTGTACCAAACTCTATTTGCATTGGATCCTGTACCCGACCCACCCCGTTTTTCTGGTCCGGTTCCAGGGTTAACCTTGTTTATATTGGAACCTATTTTGCATAAAAATTGTTGTACAACACTCATATGTAAGATAAAGCGTTTACAATCTCAATCAGCATAAGCACCTCCACCACTGTAGCAAAGGTTAAACTAATTTTCAGGAAAAACAAAAGGCTAGAAGTCTGCTCTCCTTCAAAGGCTTGCTCGTTTTGCTATTTTCAAATCAGCCAAAATAAAGAGTACAAATTACCATGCAATTTAAAAAGGAAGGTACAACTAGAAAAGTACTGCAAGAGTTTATTTACCTCATACCACTCCATCCCAAATCCTTTTTCCAATGGGAGAAGTCTGCTTAACCCCAAAATTCTCGTTGAGTGTTCTGCAAATGTGACTACCGATGCGTTGCTATCAATCTTATAGCTCATCTCTGGGCAGTGTATAGCTATTCAGAACAAAGGATACCGTAGATTATTTAATTAAAGGTATTATCACCAATTTTACTTGCTCCAAAATTGTCATCCATTTCAAATGATTATCGGCAGTCTTATCAGTCCACAAGAGAAAGTTTATGCAGTAAAGCTTTGCACAGCTAGTAAATCCAAGGTTGATATTTGAACCTGGTCTAACAGAACTAGATGCAGGTGAATTAGATACATATAAGCAGAGAAATGTTGAATAATTATCCCATTTGGGACTCCTCCCAATACGCTTTAAGCAACGTGCATAACAAGAGATAATAATAATAACTACAATGAAAGTGTTGGTGGTGGTGATGATGATAAGAACCAAAGGTCACTATATAAGCATTCTCAAGGGAAAATAGAAGAGAGTTCATCTTTCAACATGAAAATTTTTTGGGTACGTAGATGACCATTCTAGACCAATATTACAAATCCAAGAGCAACTTGGCACTTTGAAAACATCAAGCCTGATCAAGCCTTAAGCATGTAGCAGTTAAAATGTCATTTATTTCCTATTGAACAAAACAACCCTGCATCAGTCAAGCAATTTAGCCAATTAACTAGCTATAGGACAATTTTTGACTGATCACCTTGTCCTTGATGGGCTCAACAACAACCCAAACATTCCTCAGCCAACGCTGTGCAGAACAAAAGACATGGCTCCAAGCAACTACAGAGATTTCATTCGACCTTGAAATTGATTTCATTGCCACCATTCCAAAAAGGAAGAGGACAATCATCAAGGAGTTTATGATAGAGAACCAATGAATTTGATCGTCATTCATAAGGAGGTAGGTATCCCATCGAGAAACAAGGGCATTGGCCTGCTGTTGGAAATGTGAATGAACAGCTTTCGGTGAAAAATCAAGAGGAACAAACGACAACAGCACAATTGCTAAGTACGCAGGCAGAAATTGTTTCCGTCTTTTCTTCATCATTTCTTTATGTTTTTAAATGCCATCACTAGATTTGTGCTCAAACTAGAAAAAAAAAGGATAAATTCATACCTTTTGAGACCGCGCCGGATGCTTTTAACAACCTCCTTCACGCCTCTTTTCAAGCTTTTGTCTTAAGCAGCTGCCAATTAAGAAGAACCACAAAGACATGCCAAAAGTCAGCCCAAAGAAATTTCAATCGAACCACAAACACGTAGCACACCCATTTAAGCCCACCCCGCCCGCTCGTGCTTGCCATTCGCAGTGAATATCCGGCTCATCAACAAAGAGAACCGGCATTTCGATGCACCCAGTTCCAACTAAAGTTTCATTGAATAGGTTTCATAAAGAGCCGAGATCGTCAGCCACTGTATATTCGATGAATCACGTACCCAAAACTCATCATCAACTCGCCAACCAACGGAAAGGAGAAAGGGAGCAAGAACGCATGTTAACATGAGACAATGATTAAGGGTTTGATGGGGCATTACCTCTGCGGATGAGCTTGAGGGTGCGCTTGTCGAGCTTCTTGCTGGCGAGGGGCTTAGCGATGGGGGCGAGCTGGCGATGGCGCGACAAGGAAGCATATGAATGCAGATGAGGAAGCAGCGAGACGGGGAGCTAGATTTGGCGATGGCACGACGGGGAGCTAGCGATGGCGTAACGAGGAAGCAGATGAACGCAGATGAGGAAGTAGTGCGACGGGGAGATGGATCTGTCAATGGCGCGACGAGGAGCTGGCGATGGCGTGACAAAGGAAAATGCTGTGAAGAAGTCTGCGGGTGTGAGAGGTAAAGATAGAAATAGGGGAACAAATTAGGGTTTTTGACTTGGCTTACAAACCAGTTCTCAAACCGATTCCCAAACCGATCTGGTCAATCCGGTTCCCGGGTGGGTAATCCCTCGGAACCAGTTCCTGGACCGGTAACCAATTCTGAGTTTTGGGAACCGGTTCCCGAACTGGTTTCAACCGGAACTGGGTTTACCTGGTCCGGTTCCACACCCCTTCTACTTAGGGCTTGTACTAGCTAAACTGATGACATGTCACTTTCTCTTGTCCTGAGCTTCATGACTCTCTTAGTGTTTGGAGATTGCATTTGTGGTGGCTTTAGTGGTTTTCCTGCGTGTTGAAAGTTTTGGGGCTGGGATTTGAGTTTGGGCAGATATCGTCTTTGCCGGATTTTGGGGGTACTTTGATGTGAAGTTGTGGTTCTAGAGGAAAGAGTTTCTGTCCTTTTTTTTTCCTTTTCATTTTTGGTTGGCTCTATTTTTTTTTCTTGCCAAATGTGTTCTGTGTGTCACACCTCTATCCATTGTCTTTTCTATTATAAATTTAAGTTGTCCACTCCACGTGAGACTTATCCTAGCTAATATATCTTTCGACATTTTAACTTGATTCTGCACACACGCCATACCGCGTGCGGAGTGATTTCAGTCTTTGTGCCAGATAGACATTAGAATTGTTCTCAAATCAATTCACGTGCATACAAATAGAAGAAACCCACGTTTCAATTCCAATATACAGGAGTTGGAAGCTTTTTATTTGTAGAGACAGTTCTAGCTGGACTTGGAATATGGATGAGCATGCGTTGATGGAGAGTGAGGGTGACAGTTCACGCGTCATTTAGAGGGAGAGGGATGGATTGATGCATTTCTTGATACATGCCGTCCTTAAAATGATTTGCATTTTCAGCCCAAACTGGATACAATATATTTGATTTATTTAAGAATATTCTTGGAAGCTACTAAATGGGAGACAAATCCCAATTTTGGCTTAAATATATATAGAAATGATGTAAGTCTGTAGCATGGAAGAGAGAAGAAAAAAAAAAGAAAAAAATTAAAAATATGAAAAGACCAAAATGCCTTATAATTTTGGCGTAAATGTCTCACATAACAAAAGTTCAAGGTTTTTTGTATCACCAAAAAAAAAAAGTTTGGGGTAAATGTGTCACGGTTGGTAAAGTTCAGGATTTTTCACGTCACAAAAAAAAGTTTGGGGTAAATATGTCACTTTGAGCAAAGTTCAGGATTTTTCATGGCTTTTTCCCTAAATATATATAGAAATGATGTAAGTCTATAGCATGGAAGCCGTGATTATGGGGGGTTGAATGCATGTACCCCCAAGTATTCATCGCATCTTTTTGTTCCCTCTCTTTCCAGCATTGAAGACTAGTCTTATTCATGGTGGAGCTTTCTTATTCAATAGTGAATCCTTGCAGAGAGTTTCTCAAGCTGACTCCTTAGCAGAAATTCCCATTTGCCAAAGTTTGGCTCTTAGCAGTTCAGTTTGAGATAGTGAATCTTACGGGTGCAAGGCAGATCCTAGGCAACGCAATTGGCAAATCTCCTAAAGATAAGGTAATATGGATTAAATGAGGTTTTCACTGAGAGAGAATAGTCTCTAAGTTGGTTTCTTTTCATTCTTGTTGTTTAGTTTTTCCTCATTGTCCTGTTCTGAACAAGTTTCTTGCTTGGTTATTAACAAATATGTAAAAATAGAGATAGAGCTGCAACTTGGCAACATAGATCGATGCCAAAACTCTATGGAATATACTTGGAGTGGTCACCAGTGAACTTTTATGCTTGGAGCATGTATGCTGAATTGGAGGTATCCTTTGGTGAAACCGACCGAGCTAGAGCCATACAATTGCATAGGCCGCACTCGACATGCCGGAGCTGTTATGGATGGTAAAGGCCTGTTTTATTTTGCTTACCTAAAATATGTACGGCTTGAAGGTGAAAGGGAGAAAATTTGTTGTATTTTGAAAGAATCATGAAAGCATACTGCTTCAAATGCTTTCTAATGTACACGTCCGCGTGCAACATTTAATTTGATGCGTTCAATGTTGGGCAAAAATTAAATCTCAAATGCAAAATGCAAAACGGTTCCTAAACAATTAAAACGAAAGTCATTCGAAGCCCATGCTAATACGTTAGTTCTCTGATGTCCAATTAAGTTAGCCTATGGTTCTACTCTCAAACTTGTGGACTTTAGGTTATCTTATAATGGATGCTTGCCATTGATTTTGCCCCATGTGATTTTAATGCATGTTTACCATTGTAGTCTGTGTTTTTCTGTTTTTCGTTTTAAAGGCTTACCACCACTTAATAAGCATATGTCTCTATGTGGATCCCTAGGGTGGTGCTTCAGTCCTATCTTAACCGCTTTTATTCTGATGTTCTCTGTATTAGTCGACTGCCAGTACAATAGTTGAGTGGCGCAATTTCTTATTTAATAGAGCTTTTAAGTGGCCTGTCCTTGATATGATATTAAATTTTTTAGGGTTCTAACGTTCCAAGTTGTTGACTACAGGGGCAATTATGATGACTTATGGAATTGTAAAATTTTGAAGTTACTGTTGATGCACGCTGTCTAATTGGGGGAACACCCGGTAGTAATTTAGTTGTCTTTTGATAACAAGCATGCATTGATTTGAGATATTTGAGGGTGAATTTTGACAAAGAAGGGAGGGAGCTTTATGAGAGATTATT
Source organism: Eucalyptus brandiana (assembly GCA_014182725.1). NCBI lineage: Eukaryota > Viridiplantae > Streptophyta > Magnoliopsida > Myrtales > Myrtaceae > Eucalyptus > Eucalyptus brandiana. The sequence goes on along the minus strand of CM024670.1, from coordinate 50,783,468 downwards.
AGAATGGATTAAGCACTTGAAAGTGTGGATCAGCTATGCTAAGTTTGAGGCATCCGCCATGGATGCCCTTAATTTAGCTATGTCAGATGATCAATTGCAATCACGTCTGTTGAAACAAAGAAGGGAATGCGTACAACATGCTAGAAGTGACTGATTGCTTGGCATTAAATTGAGGTTTTTCCCCCTTTGTGGTTGGAGTATTTATATATTATTATTTCCTCCTTGGAAATGTATCGGGAGTCTTATGTAGAGCAGCTAGTTACTTCAGAACATCAGTTTACGGACTTAAGGAAGAAAGGGCAATGCTATGGGGAAGAGTGATTAAATATGGAGAGAAGTTTTGGTGAACTTGTTGATGTTGGCCTTGTCCAGCCTAAGCTGCCAAAGAAGCTAAAGGAAAGGAGGAGTTTTTGGCTGAGGGTAGTCCAACTGGGTATGTAACTGACTTCTGTTGTCACTCATTTCTTCTCTTAGGTACATTTGATGCTTGTCAACGAAAATGTCCTTATAGTGATATTTAGCATATCTTGTCTTTGATTGGTTTTCAATCGTCTTTGTTGGGCATCAACTTACCGACTACTTGCCAGATTGCTGTCCTTGATTCATGCTTGTTGGTCTATCTGATTGAGATGTCCTCATCGTGAATGCGAAATTTGGTAAATCTGGCGTTGCCCGCCAATGATAGGTCCAGTGGGTGGCCGGTTCGGCTCTGCTCTTTCGGGTTTAAGATTTTTTAATCCAAATATCACTTGGAATTTCTGGAGGTGAAAGTTAAGTGCATGCTCCTCCTCTTTTCCTTTCTTTCTTTTTTCCAGTTTTTGCCTGCTAGGAGGGCTCATCAATTCACCTTGCTTGTCCATGATTGAAATAGATACTTTATCTTCATAATGGCTAAATATATATAATCAACTTCTAATTGTCAATCGGCGTAAGTGATTTTGAGATTTTCCAATGTTATTTTTGTCTTAGTTGTGCTTAAATGTAATTAGAAAAACTTAATAAGCTTGGTGCTCTTTAGTGGAAAAAAACGCTGCTTCCTGTAATACTACTTAAGTGTAGGGGCGGCAAACTTGGAACTTTGATATTCCTGAACCTTTTCCACAGATTTGTTGACTATTTTGTGTAAAACATCTACAAGGTTATCGTCAGACTCAATTCATGTCAAAAACAAACGTCAGACTCAGCTATTAACTTTTGTGACATCTTAGGCAATTGTTTGGTTTTGAATTAGACACCTCTTCATCAAGCAGCAGTGAAAGTCGATCGAGTGTTTAAGGAAAGATGAACATAGACAGCTCTCTCCGCCTTTGACAGGTCTGGCGTGCCATTGTTGCTGTGCGCTGTGCACTGTGCTTCGGTCAAAGCCCCCTTTGAAAGGTAGCGAGGAAGATGATGATACTCCTCTCGTCTTCTTCTCTCCTCTTCTTGAGGGAGTTAAAATAAAAAGTAAAAAATCATCCGAAAGTTAAAGCTGATGTCTGGGCCCTTCCTTCTCTTTAATGAATACGAGTTGACAGAAATTGATAATATTGGAGGAAAATTGTAATTGTATTGTTTTTCTTTGTACAAGTATGAAAGATGAAAATAAGAAAGAATATACAAGATAATATTTTCCTGTTTTACAGCTTGAATATCTAATCTTAGAGAATGATTGAATCAATTAGTATGTGATTAGAATAATCAGAACTAGAATTAAATTATATCTCCAACGCGATCTTTTAAGTTTCAACGCAATTCTAATCAATTAAATCTTTTCGATGTAAAAAAATGGATTATATTCACAAAAGTGAAATTTAGCTAATTAAAATGTTGTGTCGTAATTAAAAATGGACAATTCATCGAAATTTTTAGCAGCCTAATTTAAAAAGAGTATATGTAGGCAGATGACCAAGGCAAACAATGGAAATACGAAAGGATTATATATCTATTGATTGAATAAAAACGAGGGCGATTGGAAGTTGGCTGACACCTACAGACATGGCCAAATTTCTTTTCAGCAAATGATACCATGAGGAAGGGGCATGAGAGTAATAGAAGCCTCCACTCGCTATTTTCAACAATTTTTGTCCTTAATTTCTTTTCTCTTCTTTTCTTCCTTTTTTTTTTCCAGACTGCTTATCTTGTTTGATGACGAGTTCTTTTTTGGGTTTTAATGTGACAAAAAAAAAAAAAAGAAAGAAAGAAAGAAAGGAAAAAGGTGGGTTCTTTTTGGGTCCCTTTTCGCCGGCACCTGATTTTCTTCTTTCTATTGCCTAAATTTGATTTATTTTTCTTCCACCGTAGTTGGAGCCCTCCGCAACGATGTTAGCAGAAGATTATTAGTAGAAATTTGGGGGAGATGATGCGAAAGACGTAACATTTTGTTCGTTCGGATTTGATTGTGTCGTAGCTCTATAATTTTTATTAGGTTTATCGTTGGATGAACTGCATTGCTGATATTGACCCTAAAAAAGAAACGGTAGGTACAGCTAGTCCATGAACAGCTAACCATCGCACTGTAAAAATTGGATAGGTTCGATCTATGGTCATTGGGTCCTCCTAAAAAGATCTACTAAATTCATCGAGTTGTTCCAAAGGGTCAAAACGGCCAGTTATTAATGGAATTCCTTGTCGGCTCTCTGTAAAATATTCGTTTGGACGAGGGCTTCCAAACACATCATAAGCTAAACCCGTGCTGACGAATAACCAACCCGCAATGAATAGGGAAGGTATAGTAATACTATGAATAACCCAGTATCGAAATGCGTCGAAAAGCACTTAACACTCGTAATTTCTTTCTAAATAAGCAGCAAGGCAGGTCAAAATATGATGAAGTCTGCAGACATTTGCACCTTTTAACTGTTAAAATAAATAATTGCTTTCGCCATAGTGAAGGAAATTTACCGTAGCGTGGTCGCATTTGCTTAAAACGGGGCAGAAAAAGAGAGGGAAACAAAAGACAGCTTCAACATCAATCCAAAATGCCGATAAAAGAGACCCAGGGGCCAGAGCGGGAGCCGCTGATTCCCACGCTCCTCTCTCCCCTTCCCCATTCCTATGCCCATACCCTTAGTAAAAATTTGCTTCGGGAATCTGCTCTCTCCCCTTCCCCATACCTACGCCCATACCCGCCAGTACAAATTAGCTTTGGGAGTTGTCCACTCCCTCTCTCCCCCTTCCCCATGCTTACGCCCACTCCCTTTCCCCACCCCCCTCCTCTCCCCTCTCTCCATTTTTCCCCAATAAATTCACCGTGCGTGAGGGGCTCAGGGCTCTCAGGAAGCCCCTCTCGTACCCGACGAAATCATCCGCTTTCTCACTCCCTTTCCCCACCCCCTCCTCCTCCCCTCTCTCCCCAATAAATTCACCGTGCGTGAGGGGCTTCTCGTACCCGACGAAATCATCCGCTTTCTCAGCTGCAGCGGCACAAGAAAAAGGGTATTGCCCTGGCGGCCCGCCACTGAATCCCCCTTTTCTTGTGCCGTTGCACCTGAGACGGCGGTCCAAGCCCCTTGACGGCGATCCAAAGTTCTTTGATTGAGTCAAAGAAAGACTAACAGTCAGACCCCAAATAATGTGACGGTAAGACAACTCGAGTTCGGTTCCAGGAATTCCTTTATTCTTTCTCAAGTTAGCCGCTCCGATGGAATGTACAATCATCTAGGAGCAATAAGTTACTGCTTGAAGTCCTAAATGAGGACGGCAATAGCCGAAACGGCAAAGGCAGAATTTAAATGAAACCATCATGATTTTACCAGAACCATTCTTGTCTTGCATCAACAGCTTTCACGTTGGCATGCATAAGGGGCACGGTCTCATATAGGGAAAGAAGCTCATTCAGGCATCTGCTTCTATGGTCACCATGAAAGCTGTTGATGTAAGACAGGAATGGTTCTGGTAAAATCATGCTGGTTTCATTTAAATTCTGCCTTTGCCGTTTCGGCTATTGTCGTCCTCATTTAGGACTTCAGGCAGTAACTTATCGCTCCTAGATGATTGTACATTCCATCGGAGCGGCTAACTTGAGAAAGAATAAAGGAATTCCTGGAACCGGACTCGAGTTGTCTTACTGTCACATTATTTGGGGTTTGACTGTTAGTCTTTCTTTGACTCAATCAAAGAACTTTGGATCGCCGTCAAGGGGCCTGGACCGCCATCTCAGGTGCAACGGCACAAGAAAAGGGGGATTCAGTGGCGGGCCGCTAGGGCATACCCTTTTTCTTGTGCTGCTGCAGCTGAGAAAGCGGATGATTTCGTCGGGTACGAGAAGCCCCTCACGCACGGTGAATTTATTGGGAAAAAAGGGAGAGAGGGGAGGAGGAGGGGGTGGGGAAAGGGAGTGAGAAAGCGGATGATTTCGTCGGGTAAGAGAGGGGCTTCCTGAGAGCCCTGAGCCCCTCACGCACGGTGAATTTACTGGGGAAAAAGGGAGAGAGGGGAGGAGGAGGGGGGTGGGGAAAGGGAGTGAGAAAGCGGATGATTTCGTCGGGTACGAGAGGGGCTTCCTGAGAGCCCTGAGCCCCTCACGCACGGTGAATTTATTGGGGAAAAATGGAGAGAGGGGAGAGGAGGGGGGTGGGGAAAGGGAGTGGGCGTAAGCATGGGGAAGGGGAGATTGGGGGAGTGGACAACTCCCAAAGCTAATTTGTACTGGCGGGTATGGGCGTAGGTATGGGGAAGGGGAGAGAGCAGATTCCCGAAGCAAATTTTTACTAAGGGTATGGGCATAGGAATGGGGAAGGGGAGAGAGGAGCGTGGGAATCAGCGGCTCCCGCTCTGGGTCTCTTCTAAACCGCGTGAACCTGAGGCTCCTATCTTGTAGGTCTTCCCTGAAAACTTTTTGTCAAGAGATCTTAGCAAAAACAGTTTGACATCAGCAAAAACAGTTTGTCATGAAAGCATTTAGCAAAGAGCATGTCTGGAAATGATAGAGCAGGGATTTTTCTCAATTTTTAATTAACCAGCTTAGTGGAATATGCACCTTGCTTATCATGCTATTTATGCAATTTTTAATGGTACCATGAGGTCACTGGTGAGACTCCGAGTTATTACTTTGTTGACTGTATCTAATGCAAAGGAGGCCAGCTTATATGAGGCTCCCTTCAAGGAACGGTGATCGTCCTTCTACTTCCTTTTGCAAGGCGCAGGTTGGACTGGCTGTTATCTATGTTGGAAAAGCAATATGGTTCTACGCTGGACAGATAATTAATCTAATTGACGGTCTGTACATATCTTCCCTTTTTCGTTAAGGAGTTCCAAGTGATGCGGTACTAGCTCGGGCAGATCGATACCTTTCACCCAGAGTGGAGGAGAACCAGAGGCATTGGCAATGAGCAGAGACATTGCAACATCTTCACAAATTCTGAGTAGCATAAGAAAAAATGAATTTCCATTCATTCAAGGACATAGAGAATCAATTGAAAATGCAGCACCATGCAGTCATTGTTCAACAAAAACTTTGCAAGCTGTACCTCTCCCTAGTAAGATTATCATGAACCGTCGATGGCGTTATATAGGTGTACATATCCAGGTATTTTCTATGAAAGAATGCTGCTTATGCCAGAATCATGCTGTAGGTCCCTTCCTCCAAACTGACCACCATCCTTCATATTGGTAATAAGGAATACCGTTTGCTTAAGATGGTTGTTTCAGTTCCACGTGTTGATTAGCACGGTGTAACCACCCCCTGCAAATCAAAAGAGAGAAGCACAGAACATGCTCGCATTTTACGGATGGCATATCGTAATCCAAGTACCGTGCTAAAACTATGTGGACATCACAGACTCATCATCAATAATAATTCAGCAAAACAAAACTGAAGCAAAAGAAATCAAATTTAGAAGACTTCAACTCAACTTTAGTCAACCGCACGGCAAATATAATTATAAAGGAAATGAACCGGTCCATGTTTCTATCGAAAAATAATCAGGTGATTTTTCTCTGAGACCAGAACCCATTGTGCTATCTCACAATTTGCAAGCTGCAAATGCTAATCATTCCCAGAAACGGTATGCATGCAAAAAACTACAAGTCACGAACACTCTTGAAACGAACAGAATCAAACACAATCTCACGGAAGACAGTCCTGCGGGAATTTATTCAGAGATACCTCGAAGGAGAAGAGACTGAAGAAGGACGGCGAAAGTTCCATCCCATGAGAGAGTCCAATCTCGAACCGACCAAGAGGACGAGGCCCAGGACGACGATGCAGGAGAGGAGCTTCAGCTTGGGACCGGAGCCGCCGCCGAGCGGGTAGCGGAGAAGCCACAGGAGGAGCGGCCATCGGCTGCTGAACATGCCCCCGGTGGCCGCTGTCTCCTTCGCCGGCGAGCATGGCCCGGCTTCCTCCTCGCGGATTCTGACTAAGGTGGCGGCGGACATGGAGGATCGAAGTCAACGCGGCTGGCGATCGCGATTAGTTTAGCTCGGGCGGGCTAGGACCATGACTGGCTCCGAGGCGCAGAGAAAAGCAAATTAGCCTGCGATTGCAAAGTCGACCGTTACGACGAGTGACGAGCTGGGGGAGGGGAGACCCGTTCTCGTGGGCTGGGACTCGGTCTGTCGGGTCGGGTTCGGGTTATTTCATTTCTGGAGCTGACATATATAAATCGCGAGTTTGGTCAAATGAGAATTTCATTTCCTCATATTATCGATATTGTTACTTCATCCAAAACGCTAAATCACCTGAACATTATTTTAGTTTTGCGAGCGATAAACAGAATTGAAGTCTCATTCCGATTGTCCAAATGCAAGTCATTTTGATCCTTCATGTTTCGCATCCAAGTATTTCATTTTCAAGGAATATAACCGAATTTGATCACTATTTTAATGCGGAGCACAATTAAAGTCTCATTTCGATTGGAACGAGTGATCCTTCGGATTTCTTGTCTAAGTAATTCATTTTCAAGAAATATAATCAAATTTGACCATTATCTTAATGCAAAACACTTGAAAAACAGTACATTGCAAGACCATGGAATGCTGTCCACCTAACACAAATCCAACATTGAAGTCGCTTTTATTCAAAAACTGTAATGGATTAGTTTTACATACGATTTATCATTTTGAATTCGAACCTTGAAACTGGCATGGATAAATCGAATTGCATGGTGAGATCAAAAACTGAAGGCTGGCAAATCATCATTGCAGTTCCAACGTTCGAAAGCACAAAAGTAGGAAACAACTCTTATATTGAACTGATCAAGAACATATACAACTCACATTCGCACGAATTCCGACATTAAAGTCACACGTGTATTCAAAAACTGTAATGGACTAGTTTTACCTACACAAGATTTATTATTTCGAATTCGAACCTTGAAACTAGCATGGGTAGATCGAATTATATGGTGAGACCAAAGATTGAAGGCTCGCAAATTATCATCGCAGTTCCACCATTGCATGACACAAAAGTAGAAAACAACTCTTATATTGAATTGATCGAGAACATATACTCAAGCGTACAAATCACATTTGTAGGAAGGCTAGCTTTGAGTCTCTTGGCGACTTACCCGGTGGCACGTGTGTGATGGCTAGCACGTGTCACCCCCAGTGGTTTTATCTTTGGCTGCCGGCCGTGCGGGGTTCCCTGGGTCATAAAAAAAAAAGAAATCAAAATGCAAGATTCACCTTTGTTTATTATTGCTGTCCCTTTTTCCATTTGTTTTTAATATGAAGAAAGGAAAGAAATATTGACCTTTATTACTTTGCATAAACGTGGTATTTTTTCGATTAAAAAAAAACCTAGTTTGGTATTTTTTTATTTATTAAAAAAATAGTTTGGTATTAAAAAAAGGGAATTTGGTCAATTTTTAAGTTAGGGACTAGATGGAACATTGGATGAAAGTTCAGGAACCAAATTGAATAAATCGAAAGCTCAAGGATGAAATTGAACATTACATGAAAGTCCATGAATTATTTGTGACATTTTCCCTTTAGCATATCTTTTCTTTGATTGGTTTTCGACCATTGTCTGTTGGGTATCCACTTACCCACTGCCAGCCATAGTGCTGTCCTTGATTCATGCTCGTTGGTCTATCCGATTGAGCTGTCCTTATTGTGAACGCAAGATTTGGTAAGTTTGGTGTTGCTTGTCAAGGGTGGCCGGTTGGGTTTTGCATTTTGGGGTTTAAGATTATTATTATTATTAAAAAAAAAGGACCGGCGTGGATGTGGATGAGAATTTGTCTCTATGGAATTACCCCTTTTCGTGTGGCTTATTACTGTTGAATGCCATTGGATTATGCATAACGACTGGAATGTCCTCTTATTTTCTTTTTCTTTTTTTCAGTAAAAATAAATAAATAAATGATTTGTAAAATATTCTATTCACAACAATCGTTTGTATCGCTTAAAATAATTAATCAATTGAAAATATTTTCATTGTCGCCGACAATTTATGTCGAAAACATTTTTGTAGACGACAAATTATTTTCCGTTTTTTTTGTAAGCACACCAAAAGATTACAAGAAATGAAAGAGAAAAAATGATAAATATTAATCAGGATCATTTAATTTTGGAAATTTTCCTTGTTCTTCAATTATTGTCTAACATTTAAGTGCGCAATTCATATAAACATGAGAACACGGCATCACCGTAAATAATCATCCTATATGCGACGGGAAAATATGATTTGTTTTCATTTCTTTTTTCCAATCAAAAGCAGAGCCCTACATGTCACAAGACGAACAAACATGAGGCCAGTTCTATTATATGTCAACCGAAGTGATCGATTAACATTTTTTTGGTTTTTTTTTTCCCCGAAGAAGTCAAATCTTTCGTGTAACACAGATTGCTTATACAGAAAACCGCATAATTGCCTTTCTCAGTTAACAATGAATTTTCGACTAATGATATGCAAATATTTTTTTCTCTTGCTTTGCTATCCATAAAAAGATAAAACGTCTTCTGACAGACCAAATCCTGCACTACTTAAGTGCCTAATATAGTTACAATCATGCATATTCCACATAACAATCTTGTTCGGACATGAATCTTCATTTTCTTTGAAGTTGCAGTTCTTGACAAAAAAAAGAAAAGATAATATTGCCATACTTGTATTGTAGACCCTACACATACGTACGGAGTGTGTCCTTTAAGTCCTATCTCATGGTATCCCAATGTTTTGCAAGCCCTACACCGACTCTAAATGATCTAGCCTTCTGGCTCCAAGGAAGCATAGTTCCAATGATGGGGCAAGCTGCGTGACTTCATGTCCCAGCTCTAGTTAATGATATATATGCATTTCTGCTGTCCTAATATAGAATGGATTTTCTTGTAATCAAATCAAAATGCAAAGATTATGTGTTTAGCTGAGTCTTTCCTAATCCGTAAAAATTGTCTAGCTATAAAACATATATTTAGGAAGTATTAGGGTCTGTTTGGCAACTATTTTTTTTGTTTCCGGAAGTAAATTTGGAATATGAACTCGTTTGGTAAATTTTTTGTTTATAGGAACAAATTTGTTCCCGGGAATAGATTTGGAGTAGAATCGAGAAGTAAAAAAAAGTCGATTCTTTGAAATAATTCCATAATCAAGCCAACGAATTTTTTCAATTTTCTCTTCTTTCTTCTTGTTCTTCTTTCCTCTCTCTTCTTCTTCAACCACCACCATTGCTGCCGCCGCCCTCCACCGCCGCACCCGCCATTTGCTGCCGGTCGCCGGTGGCCAAGTGGGCCTCCCCTAGCCACCGACGAGGCTCGCTTGACTGAGCGAGGCTCGCCTAACCCTAGCAAGGCTTGACCAATGAGGCATGGCCTCGCCGAGGGCCAACGACTCTTCAATGAGGTTGCAGCCCTCATCTGGCTGGTCATCGATCATTCCAAGGCCGACGACTAGCAACCTTGAAGAAGAAGAAAAAGAAGAAGAAAGAAAGAAAGGAAAAAAAAAAAAAAAAAAAGAAAAAAAAAAAAAAAAGGAAAAAAAGTAATGAAATTATTTAAAAATTAAAAGAAAATGATTTATAGTAAAAATTTTGAGGACGGTGCCAAACACAATTCTATTTCGAGAATTGAAATTTTAAATAGTTACCAAATGACTTAGAATGCTTAAAAATTATTCATGATAATATAATAAAAAAAATTATTTCTGATCGAAAGCAGAAGCATTACTTAATGCGTTCTTAGTCAAAATCTCAACAATCCATTTTCTGTATCTTTTAAGAAGCATTGCGAATCAGTTACTTTCTTTGTGCTTCTTTGGTAGAGGTATTTATTTGATTGTTCACTGGGAACATAATAGACTTGTATTTCAGTTCAGTGCAGTTCTTTGTGCACCAGTGCCTATGTATTTTCTATTCCCGGGCCAATCGCTGGTGTAGAAACTTGTCGAGCCAATGCTACTCCTAGCTGTGCCATGACGTGTTTGATGCATGGCGTACCTATTTTGGCGGTCTCTATTTGTTACCGATCTTGTCTGACATGCTTGAATTTCAGGTACGACGATTATGCATAGACTACCTGTTCCCGGAAGAGACCCAGACCGCAAATTTCAAAATCTTGGAAGCTGCTTACAGATGGAGGAAGCAAAAGCTTGCTTCGGATGATGATTAACCGATCAAGCCTGTGTACAGTTACAAGTGGCCTTTCAGAATGTGTATATGGTGCCTCCCCTGACGGGTCCTCCTTTCATGTGCTGCCTGTGGATTATTGGCGTCTCTCTCCCCGAAATGGAACGTCTGGGACTCTATTCGTGTTTTAGGTTAAGATATTTTTATTTAATGTTAGCTTTCTGTCCATCCTGCGAATTTAAAAAGAGTACAGGTAGGGAGATGACCAAGCCAAAGAATGGAAATAGGAAAGGATTCTATATCTATCGATTGAATGAAAACGAGGGTGATTGGAAGTTGGCTACACCTATAGACATGGCCAAATGATACCATCGGGAAGGGGCATGAGAGTAATAGAAGCCTCCACTCGGTATTATCAACAATTTTTGTCCTTAATCTCTTATGTTTTCTTTACCTCCTTTTTTCCAGATCTGCTTATCTTGTTTGATGACGAGTTCTTTTTTGGGTTTTAATGCGACAAAAAACAGGTGGGTTGTTTTTCGGTCCCTTTTCGCCAGTACCTGATTTTCAGTTCTTTTCTATTTCCTAAATTTGATTCTTTTTTTTTTCCACCGTAGTTGGAGTTCTCTGCAACAATATTAGCAGAAGATTATTAGTAGAAATTTGGGAGAGATGATGCGAAATGCGTAAAAAGATCCGTCGGAAAGCATTTACCGGATGTAATTTTTTTTTTTTAAATAAGCAGCAAGGCAGGTCAAAATTCGATGAAGTCTGCAGACATTTGCACCTTTTAGCTGGTAAAATAAATAATTACTTTCGCCATAGTGAAGGAAATTTACCATAACGTCGTTGCATTTGCTTAAAACGATGTAGAAAAAGAGAGAAAAACAAAAGACAGCTTCAACATCAACCCAAAAAGCTGATAAAAGACACCGAGAGCAGGTTTATTTTTTGCTAACTTTTTCTTTTCCTTCTTTTTTTTTCCTTCACATGTTCGCCAAAGAGCAAGAGTTACACAAATGTTACATTTAATCTGTGAGCTTATTATTATTTTTTTTTTTTGGATTCTTTATCATATTTTTGCTAATATTCAATTTTATTCCTAAATTTTTGCTTTGTTTGATATCATCCTTGTGGTGGCAAGATGTAGTTTTTCTATCAAATTTCTGTAAGTGCAATAATTGATTCGAAGGCATGAGGCAACTTTCTACGTGTTACTTGTTTTTTTTTCCTGTCGATCCTCTCTATATTTTTTCTTTTTTGTCACAATCGTATGCCCGATTTAAAGAGAACAATAAGTTCATGAGCTGAGTCTGTGGAGAGAGAGAGAGAGAAGCATGCAAAACGCCCATATCCCTAGCTTTGCAGGCCCCTCTCTCTCTTTCGGACGTCAGCAAAGATGATGACAAACCTCCATTCACTCTCATTCCTTCCCGAGGGAATAGCAGATATAACAACGCCCATGCCCCCATAGATTTGAAGCCTTCAAATCCTGTACCAGAAGGATCCCCACACGCACTTACACACACAAAACACCCCATAAAGAAAAAGAAGAATCTTCATAATAATTTGGAGGGATCCCCATCCAAAAAGACTGATCTTTATTTTTATTTTTTGTGTCCAAGGGGGAGATGATTCCGATGTAGTCCTTGCCCCCCAGATTTCTGCACCTTTTATCCTTGGAATTGTCCAACGGGGAGCTGCTGACTCTCTCTCCCTTTCCCCCACCCTCCTCTCTGTCCCTTCCCGATACTTCACCCATACCCCCTAGTAAAAATTAGCTTTGGGAATTGTTCACTCCCCCCTTTACCCTTGGAATTGTCCAAGGGGGAGCTGCTGACTCTTTCTCCCTCCCCTCCCTACGCTCCTCTCTCTCCCCTTCCCCGTACTTGCGCCCATACCCCCTAGTACAAATTAGCTTTGGGAATTGTCGGCTCTCCTCCCTTTTACCCTTGGAATTGTCCGAGCTGCTGACTCTCTCCCCCTTTTCCCCTATAAATTCACCGCGCGTGAGGGGCTTAGGGCTCTGAGGGAGCCCCTCTCGTTCCCGACGCAATTATCCGCCTTCTCAGCTGCAGCGGCAGAAGAAAGAGGGGATGCCGTCAGGTATTCCCTTTTTCTTTTGCCGTTGCACCTGAAATTGTGGTCCAAGCCTCTCCATGGCAGAGACAAAATGGCACTTGCCCTGCCCACTTGCAATTTGGCATTGCAAAATGAGGTAACCATTTGAAGTCATATCAAAGCTGTGATACTAACGGGCGGAAATTTCAGGTTTGTTGGTATGCAGGTAGGGACCATACTTGCCGGATGCTATGGACTCCCTCCAGCCTCCAACCAAGGACGTCTCGAGGCCCCTAGTCATGCCCATACGTGCCTTCGATGGGGGCAGGTCTCTGCTTGTGGGAAATTGAAGGAAGGGGAGGGAAGGTGCAAGTAGTTTAGGCTATGATATGTCTTCGAATCTTGGTGCTGAAAAGATAATTATTTACGGTCTATCTCGGTCTTGGTTCATGTAACTCGTCTTAGTTGCACTTTGATGACTTCGCCTTGGTCTTATATCATGTAGACTGTACTGTATAGAACATGGTATAGTGCAATCGTCATTAGTTTGTTGTCAAGATCTACGTAACGGGGCAAAAGCCTATTCGAACTGAGTAGTAGGGACACGCATGGACTCAGTCCCAAATCTCCAACCCCGTTAAACTGAGTTCGGCAGTATGAGCCATGCGATTTGGCTCGACCTTTTCCCTTGTACCAGTGTTCGTTCTTGCGTCCTTTATTGCGTGTTTTTGGCAGTAATTAGACCTGTTCATAATTTATATTCAATTCTCTCCTATTACTATTGGATGTGATGTCCAGTCTAATGCAATATCACAGAAGTCTGAAGTGCGTTTTATCTATCACCAATTACAGAAAATTAAGAAAAAGAAATCATATTGGTTGCAGCATTATATTCTTCCACCTTTGTCCTCGCTCCTCAACGTATAAGAAGAAACCTCTCCCCAACGTTTAAGAAGAAGCTCTGTAAGAGCAGCAGATTTGAGGAAAACCTGAAAATTGGATACTGCTCAATGTCGTTTTTGAGAAATAAAAGATCCTTTAGCACCACAAGGCAGAAAGCCCGATCCCCTAAGTGACATTTACATTCACACACTCACGTATACTTAGGCCATGAAATACATTATGGATAAAATTGCTGAATATTCATTTCTCTCGTCCTATCATCATTTAAATTCATTTTTATAAACTCATTATGTCTTTTTCCATCCGGATATTTAAAGTTTGTACACGTACATAATTTTTTCTTTCTTTTTTCTTTCCTCCCATACCAATGTAAAGCTCCCTTGGTCTCCTCTTACCGTCCAAAAAGAATCCTTTCTTACGCCGATTTACCTTTTTCGAGATCTATTCCTCTCCAAGGCAGTTAAATTAATTGCCCACATATGCAGGATCTTTTGTAGCAGGTATCGGTGGGAATCGATCACTGTTCCTGAACTAGAGATGTTGTAGATACACATATGAGAATGTTGAGTATGTGAATACCCGTGCTTTCCTCGGAACAAACAGAGTTGGAGAAATCCTTATGCCATTTTTGTTCGGTATAGGGACGTCGGACCGAACGTGGCATTTGTTGCTCGATTACGAAATAAAAATTAGACCCAAAAGAACATAATCATCAATTTTGGGAGATTGTCATGGACATCGATGGAATATTTCGGGTCATCACTGGAGGTCAAAAGGAGTGCTGAATTCGAAATACGAATAAGTGAAAAAAATGAAAAGAATGCAACTTAAATTTTCGAAATTACTATGGGGTTGTCACGAGCCCGGGATACCTAGAGTATCAAAACTTGACACGAAGGGACAATTAAGTGCTAAAAATTAGGAAAGTTAGGAAAGTAATACTTAAATGCCAAAATTGGAGTAAAATTGATCAGTTAAGTGCTAACGGCGAAAAAAATCCGATCAAATACTGACGTGATGATTTTCTGATGAATCAGGTGCACAACGACATTGTTTTGCATCCTGACATGGCAAGATTGGGAAAAAAAAGGGAAAAAAGGAAATTACAATCTCTTAACTGAGAAGTCAAGATAAATGATTTATACGAAATTTGATAAATTATACTAATATGCTCATTGATACTTACATTTAGCTATCAACTTTAAATTTTTGCAAATTTTGCAACATTTGTAATGCGAAACGCTTGGAACCATTCAATAATTTATGGATGCGTGTGTAATTTCTATATAATTCTTTTAGACTTAAGTTATTTTTTTTAATTACTGAGCTCATGGATTCATATGTAAATTCCTCATATCGGGGTATTTTGTAATTTAAGCAGGTTTATTATAGGAAATTCCATGGAGATGGAGAGTAGATGATTTTGGTTTTGGTTTTGGAAGATTCAAACGAAAGAGACTAATAGCAGTTGTTGCTGCTAATTCTCGAACGTATCCACTCAATTTACGCCGGGCATTTTAATTTTTAGGTCCAGAAGAACCCAAGCCCGACGTGGACCCCACCTCGAGAATCCCAGATCGCCGTCCACTGGCAACAAACGCTTCGATCCGACGAACAGAAACAGCGCGTCAAGGGCAAGGGAAGTAAACCTTCGCAGACCGAAGCACAAAGCGAAGAAGCTGAGCCCGTCGGGGCGATTATGCCGTCCCGCTGCCTCGGCGACGGATCACCGGGGGGGTCTAACTTCGCCGGAGCATATTTAAGCATAGTAAAGCATACGATGAGCCGTAGTTGTGAAATGTTTGATGATTACTTCATTCATTGCATGATTGATCGCAAGTAAAAGCATGGTGACTTGACTTCGACCGCGAAAATGATTTGAGTCTTGTGAAATCACCGGAAAGCTGGTCACTTTGTCCTCCTCAAGTGATGCTGCTTTTGGGTCCAGCGTCACTAATTTATTTTATTTGTGCGTTTTAGGTAGGTAAGGGGCCAAGGGCTAAGGGGGGACGGTGAAGATGTCTCAAGAGCACGATCCGCGAAGCCCCTTGGGGGCTTGTCAAGGACCGGACAGGCATTGGCCTCGCCAAGGTCGCAAGAAATGTGGCTGCAGAGCTCTGAGTAGCTATTGTGGAAGCCACGAGCCACGGCGATGATCTTGCGGATGATAATTACATACGTTGGATCTTGATTTTGTCTCCATACTCGCTCGAATACGTTCATGCATGTCTTTCCGCGCCACCGGAGCCAACTGAGCAAGACATGCGGATATGCTGTGGCTCTCAAATCCCTAGCGGTCATCCGTTCTCTGTTGAATGACGGAGACCCACTTTTACACGAGGAGATAATGTACACGACTAGGCGTGGTGCTGGGTCGCTTGAATTTGTCTGATTCTAGAGATGAGGCTCCCTCTAGTTCATGGGACCACTCAGCTTCTGTAAGGTCTTATGATATGTATTTTTTTTTTTTATCAGAGACTCGAGTTGATTCCGTTTGATAGAAAGAGCAGTGTCAGCAATGGTCCTAGTAAAAGTGCAGTGCTCATGGTGGTGCTAGTGTTCACAATGAGGATAGGTACGGGAGTAGAGACCATCTTCGGTCGCGGCTGCCCAGAGGGTATGATCAGGATTATACAGTGCTTATAGAGAGGAGACTATGGAAACTATGGGGGTATGAGAAGGTCGAGGTCATGTGCGGATATGAGCTATGTTGTGGCTGTGAAGGGAGGGAAACAAGAGAGAAATATAGTGGCTCCCCCGAGGGACTGGAAAGGATTTTTGGCAAAATGGGCCACTTGCGGGGGGCTAATTGGGCAGGTTCTTGTTGTGTAGGCCCACTGGTCTGGCAAAGAATACCTGGTTGATCTCGGTCGCATTGTACCTTGTTGTGAAGGAGAGCTTTCGGGTATATGTTGATATCTGAGAGGTTTTGGCTGTTTTTCTTGATAAGTTTTTCGATATGGAGTACCATGATTTGGTCTTGGCTTTTGATGCTTATGCTAGTGCTGCTAAGCAAATTGACGAGTTGATTGCATTCTACACAATTGGTGTAAGGATACAAGGGCACAAGATCATCCGAGCATCCTGAAGTGCAAGGCCAATCCTAGGCAATGCAATTGGCAAAGCTCCTAAATATAAGGTAATATGGATTGGATAAAGTTTTCACTGAGAGAGAATAGTCTCGCCAGATCTGGCGAGGCTCGAGCCTCGCCAGTTGTCGGTGACCATGAGCTCGCACGTCGGCGAGCTTGAACCCCCCTTGACCTGTTGCTAGCTGTCGCCTTGCCAACCACTGGCTAGGAAGGAGGAAAAAGAAAGAAAAAATAAAAAAAAAAAAAAAAGAAAATTGAAATATGAAAAATAATTATAATTTCGATTTTTATAAATAAAAAAAAAAAACACATTTTTATAAAGTTAAAGAGAAAAAGATTGTGTGGGGCTTGGGTTGGAAATTAGAAATGGGTTCTAAGGTTCCAACCAACTTA
The DNA here is from genome assembly GCA_014182725.1 of Eucalyptus brandiana. Lineage (NCBI taxonomy): Eukaryota > Viridiplantae > Streptophyta > Magnoliopsida > Myrtales > Myrtaceae > Eucalyptus > Eucalyptus brandiana. Next base: position 50,766,532 of record CM024670.1, on the reverse strand, counting down.
ATATTTTAAATGGGTTGGAAATGGGTTACAAGTTTTAATCCATTTTTGACCCATTTAAATCGACTCACTTTTTTGACCCATTTTTCATTAGATTTTTAAAAGCCTCTGACCCATATGCAACTTATATAAATAAAATATGAGTCTAAAAATGGGTCCATGACCCATTTTGACACCTCTACGTGTCAGCCTCTCCCCCCCCGCCCCTCCCCAAATCTCACCCCGGGGCGGCGCCGCTCCTCCAGCGTCGTCAAGAACCACAACTACACGTCAAAGCACCGCTAAAATTCTGCAAAGACTGATATCTGCGAAAACTTATATCCCGGCCCCAAAACTTTCAACCATGCAGAAAAACCACTAAAACCTCTGCAAACACAATCTCCAACTGCTAAGTGAGTCGTGAAGCTCTGGACAAGAGAAAATCACATGCCATCAGTTTAGCTAGCACAAGCCCTATGTAGCATCAACTCTCCCTAGACATCCCATAGGGTAGCATAATTCGACGAACCACTTCATCATTCCCTAACGTATATAGGAAAGTTAGTATGAGCCAATAGATTAAACACCGTTGGATAAAAAGCAAGCAATACAACAATCTTCTTTCCCAAAATATCATAATTGCCTTTGCAGTCAACAACTTGGAACGTTAGAGCCCAAAAAAATTTAATATCATATAAAGGACAGGCCAAGTAAAAGCTCTATTAGATAAGAAATTGTGCCACTCAACTATTGTACCGGTAGTCAACCAACACAGAGAACATCATAATAAAATGGGATAAAGATAGGACTGAAACACCACCCTATGGATCCACATGGAGATGTATGCTTTTTAAGTGGTCATAAGCCTTCAAAAAAAAAGGAAAAATGGAAAAACAATGACTACAAATCCATAGGGGCAAAATCAACGAAATAAATGAATTATCGTTTGTTTTATTTTTATTATCATTATCATCTTCTTTATTGAGCCATATCCTCGAGTAAGTCTGGAGAGCCGAAGGAGTCCCATGTACGCAAGCTTTTAGGACCGGTAATGCAGTAGATGAAAGCAAATAATAAAAAAATAAAAATTGCTTATTTGGTCATCTGCCGTGTGAAGATATTATGCTTTGAAATGTCAGGTGAGCTATCGAGAAACTTGGTTAACTTGTAATCGACGTGTACCGCAACTTATCGCCTAGCGTCCCACCTCGCATATAAACCAGGCATCAAGCTCGAAATGTGCGATATCGATTAGTGTCGAACAAACGGTGAGCGGTAGATAGAATGAGTGGAAGAGAGAGCATTGTTGTTTTGGCCTTTTACTAATGCTTTAACACCTTACGATCCGATTTTCATGAATCAGTGGTTCGAGAGTGGCTAATTATTTAATTGACGTACAAAAAGAAGTCTAGGTCTAGATGGAACCTCGTACACATTAGGGATACATAAAATTACAAAAATGCACCATTCATATGAGAATTTAACAAATCTTCCCTCATCCGGAGATTAAAGGACCTTTTGGATGGATGAAGGCTGCCCAAGATAGCCTAGGGTTTTCCCCTCGAGTTTCTGGAATGTTTTTAGGGATGGGCGAGATGGTAATTGCGTTGAGCTCTAGAATTCTCTAGGCATAAATGCCGATAGTTGGTAGGTTGAGATACGATCTTGTCCACTAGATCGAAAATCTATCAACGGTTATAACGGGAGGGCCTCTAGTATAAAAAGGGTGCTCCCCACTCATTGTATTCATCCAAATATTCAATGATAGAGTTTTGTTTTTTTAAGAAATTCTCTCTCTAGAACTTCGAGTGAGTAAGAATTTCTTTACGATTTGGATAAGTGAGTGAGCAAGGTCCATTATTATATATCTCATCATAAATTAATATTTACCACCTGTCGCTAGGAAACGTGAGGCCCAAATTAACCCCACCAACTGGAGGAAAAAATTCAAATTGCTCTTTTTCCTTCAATCTCTTATTGAAAAATATGGACAAACCCCTCTACAAAAATAATAACGCAACTATTTCCTAACTCAATTTCAACTTTCCTAATTCGATAAAGCTTAGATTGATAATATTTCCGATTTTTATGATAGCCTACATCAATTGTGCATGACACGTCGAGTGCATAGTTTTTGGTGAGTTTCTTGGCATCTTCGTCCACGCCGACTCCAACAAACAGTGACGTGGGAATGTACATCGCGTGAAGGGGTTGGAACATGAGGCACTTACGACCGACGCAGAGCTGGAGGATGGCAACTCGATGAGGATCGTTACTGAGCTCAGAGTTTGGGCACCTCGGTATCGAGGCCGACAATTAGCCGACTGAGCCTACGATGGTGAGAGCGCTTAATCTTCCGAATCCAACGGCTAACGATGTCGGGCTTAATCTTCCGAATCCAACGGCTAACGATGTCGGGCTGGTCAGTGACCATGTTGTGATCTTCTCTTCGTAGAAGAGGATCGAGTGAACAGATTTAAAAGATCGAGTGAAGGAGCGACGCAAGGAGTTAACACGAAAGAAATCATGAAATATATAAGTGATGGCCTAGGTTGAGTTAAATTAGGAAATATTATCAAATATCGAATCAGGAAAGTCGAATTAGGGAAGAAGAAAGTCTGAATTAGGAAAGTCAGAATTAGGAAATATTCGCATTGTTATATTGTTAAACTGTCACTATTTCATCGGGAGTAAGTCAAAAGGTTTTGCTATTATTCGCTTGGAATAGCGAGCGCAGCATTCTCCATCCTTATTAATTTGTTCTGGTCGGCGCCCCTTCGATGGACTTCTGTGTCCTGTTCTGGATTTTGTTTCTTGCCTCCGATTCCTCCAATAGTCTCTCCTCATCCTCGTCTTCCTTCATCGCAGAGGTCCGACTTTGGGGGTTTCAAGGCGAGTCGAAAGCTTGCCTCCGATTCCTCCAATAGTCTCTCCTCATCCTCGTCTTCCTTCATCGCAGAGGTCCGACTTTGGGGGTTTCAAGGCGAGTCGAAAGCGATGCCAAGAGATTTGTGATTTCCTGGAGCAAGCTCCCGTTCATGGCGAGAGTGGAAGTGAAGAGAATTGTTGTTCTGTTGGCCCTTGCCGACCCTCGCACGAGCTTGTTCCCCGACCATGCCGACCATGCGAGACCATTTGATCTCGCCCCACCATATCATTCACTTGGTGTCACTGCCGCCGGACAAAAGATCTACAGCCGTCCACTCAAGAGTATCAAATTCACTCTTCTTTTTTTTTTTTTTTTTTTTCCTTTCTTTTTCTTTTTCAATATTTCCTTTCAGTTTTTCATTTAATTTCTTTTTGATTTTTTTCCTAAAATGACCGACCACATCAGCGCCCCCTCTCTTATGAAACTAAATTTAAAAATAAAAAAAAAACACATGTCAGTTTTTTCGTAATCAAATTCAACAGAATTAGTGGAATAACTTCATTGTACAAATTTGACAAGTCTTAGAATTAAATTGCAACTTTGACAATACGCTTAGAATTAAATTGCAACTTTGACAATACGCTCCCCAAGATGCTGCAATAGTCAATCGAACAGTAATAGGACATTTCATTTCATTTTATGAATTCTCCCAATGCCAAAGATGCAAAGATGCTTAAATCCTTTTGAGTTTTTTTATTTTTATTTTTTGGTTCTATCGTGAATTTCATTTTATTCTATAAATTTTGTGCAACTTTCTTATTTCAATCAAAGCGATGCATATTCTTATAAATTATGCATATTTAACATGTTCACATCTTTTATGTTATGACCTCGATATGTGGTTAATAGATTTGTGGTGAGGAAATAAAATTGCACCGACAAGATAATCCTGAGTTCAATTCAAGTGGTCAATTTATCTTAACATGGACGTATAGTTTGCATGAGAAAAATTAACCGAGTCGATGCTTCAAAAGAAATGAAATGGTACCAATACAATTTTTTTTTTTTTTTTTTTTTGAAGAAGAAGAATTTTGTTCACCACGGCTCTCGGAAGTAACTTTGATAGGATCGGTCGACATCATGATCCAAATGTGCATAAAGAAATGAAATGTAAAATTCAACAATGATTTTTTTTTAATATATTGACAATTGGAGAAGCATGCCATATTCAAATTCCAATGCTCGACCGGTAAAAGAGAAATTCTGAAATTAACAATTGAGAAATTGAAGAAAGTCTGAATTCTCTCTCTCTCTCTCTCTCTCTCTCTCTCTCTCTCTCTCTCTTACGGCATGAGCTTGGGATAAAGCAGATATAAGATGCACAACTATTCACAACTATATCTCCCTAAAGGTCGAATCTAGTTTCCCAGTCTTGATTGACAGCCTACGGTTTGAAAAGTGAAAAAGAAATATGATATCAATAATTAGTTTTCATTGCTTCTTTTTGTTTGGAGAACTTGACTGTAACGTGATCTAAAGTATTTCTCGAGTTCTTGCAGCATGCAAAACGGGAATTGTAACGTATACCGTTTGTGGACAATGATATTAGCCTCTTTTTTCGTAAAAGAAAAGAGGATCAATGCCATAAATATATTTGGAAACTAAAAACAAGGATTATTTCATGAAACACTGTCAAACAATATTTGAACGAAAAGATGAGTCATAAACAATCGTACTAAGATTTCCATAAGCGCATCCTTCCAACTTTTTCTTCAAGATTCAAGAAAATCAAAGGTAATTATCTTCCTTGAATACAAACCTCGCATCGATATTAACGCACCAACCGTCAAAGTGTCTATCCACTGACCACGCCTCCAAAACTCTGCCGAGCTCGAAAGAAACGAATGCATCCAAGCAAGCGTACTCGATTTGACGATCCGTGAGCGTCTTATTGTCCCATTTGCTCATTGTTATCTCCTCAGGCTTTTCGAGCTCTCTACCGAGGATGGACTTGGATAGCCTTTTGAGATCCACGAATTGCCAAAAGTAATTCACCAATCTTTTCGCTGCCAGTGCACGGATGTCAATGGTGCATGACACGTCGAGTCCATAGTTTTTGGTGAGTTTCCTGGCATTTTCGTCCACGCCGACTCCAACAAAAGTGTACTTCACGTTGGCGAGGAACACAAACAGTGACGTGGGAATGTACATCGCATGAAGGGGTTCAAAGATGAGGCACTCACGACCAACGCAGAGTTGGAGGATGGCAACTTGATGAGGATCGTTACTGGGCTCGGAGTTTGGGCACCACTTGGTATCGAGGCCGACAATTAGCCGATTGAGGACAATTAGCCGATTGAGCCTACGATGGTGAAAGCGCTCAATCTTCTGAATCCAACGGCTAACAACATCGGGCTGGTCAGTGACCCATGTTGTGATCTTCTCTTCATCGAAGAGAATCGAGTGGACAGAAAACATATTGATTCAAAAGATTGAGTGAAGGAGCGACGCAAGGAGTTAACACGCAAGAAATCATGAAATATATAAGTGATGGCCTAAGTTGAGTTAAATTAGGAAATATTATCAAATGTTGAATCAGGAAAGTCGAATTAGGGAAGAAGAAAGTCTGAATTAGGAAAGTCAGAATTAGGAAATATTCGCATTGTTATATTGTTAAACTGTTACTATTCTTGAATATCAAAGTCACAACTTTGGTAACACTCTCACAAGAGAAGCTCTTTAATCAAGGAGATGAATATACTACTTGCTTAAAATGCGACTTTCGGCATTCCTGAGATATATGAAAAGATATATCTAAATAAATAGTAATAAAGACAACCCGTCTAAATAAATAATAATAAGGACACTTTAATATGTGTGTCGAAACGACTTCCCTTGGAAACTGAACAACCTTTCGACCAAAACACGAAAAGTCATGAAAGATAGGCGGTAATATATTCAATACTCCCCCTCAGTGAAAATATTTTTCAGCAAGTAGTATATTCATCTCCTTTATTAAAGAGCTTCTCTTGTGAGAGTGTTATCAAAGCTGTGCGACTCTGATATTCAACAACTATTTCATCGGGAGTAAGTCAAAAAGGTTTTGCTATTATTCGCTTGGAAGAGCGAGCGAAGCATTCTCCATCCTTATTCATTTGTTCTGCTCGGCGCCCCTTCGATGGACTTCTGTGTCCTGTTCTGGATTTTTGTTTCTTGCCTCCGATTCCTCCAATGATCTCTCCTCATCCTCGTCTTCCTTCATCGCAGAGGTCCGACTTTGGGGGTTTCAAGGCAAGTTGAAAGTGATGCCAAGAGATTTGTGATTTCCTGGAGCAAGCTCCCGTTCATGGCGAGAGTGGAAGTGAAGAGAATGGTTGTTCTGTTGGCCCTCGCCGACCCTCGCATGAGCTTGTTCCCCGACCATGCCGACCATGCGAGACACTTGGTGTCACTGCCGCCCGGACAAAAGATCTACTGCCGTCCACTGAAGAGTATCAAATTTATTCTTCTTTTTTTTTTTCCTTTCTTTTTCTTTTTCAATATTTCCTCTCAGTTTTCCATTTAATTTCTTTTCGATTTTTTTTCCTAAAATGACCGATCACATCAGCGCCCCCTCTCCTATGAAAATAATTTAAAAAAAAAAAACACACGCATGTCGGTTTTTCCATAGTCAAATTCAACAGAATTAGTGAAATGACTTCATTACAAGTCTTAGAATTAAATTGTAACCTTGACCATACACTCCCTGAGATGCAGCAATAGTCAATCGAACAGTAATAGGACATTTCATTTCATTTTATGAATTCTCCCAATGCCAAAGATGCTTAAATCCTTTTGAGTTTTTTCTTTTTGGTTCTATCATGAATTTCATTTTATTCTATGAATTTTGTGCAACTTTCTTATTTCAATCAAAGCGATGCATATTCTTATAAATTATGCATATTTAACATGTTCACATCTTTTATGTTATGACCTCGATATGTGGTTAATAGATTTGTGGTGAGGAAATAAAATTGCACCGACAAGACAATCCTGAGTTCAATTCAAGTGGTCAATTTATCTTAACATGGATGTATAGTTTGCATGAGAAAAATTAACCGAGTCGATGCTTCAAAGGAAATGAAATGGTACCAATACAATTTTTTTTTTAAAAGAATTTTGTTCACCACGGCTCTCGGAAGTAACTTTGATAGGATTGCTCGACATCATGATCCAAATGTGCATAAAGAAATAGAATGTAAAATTCAACAATGATTTTTTTTTTAATATATTGACAATTGGAGAAGCATGCCATATTCAAATTCCAATGCTCGACCGGTAAAAGAGAAATTCTGAAATTAACAATTGAGAAATTGAAGAAAGTCTGAATTCTCTCTCTCTCTCTCTCTCTCTCTCTCTCTCTCTCTCTCTCTCTCTCTTACCTGAAATACCAGAAACCGAGAGGCGAGCAACTTGAGGAATCTTCGCCCTCCTTTTTTGCTGCCAAAAACTTGGGTGTTTTCTCTTCTTCTGTCGATTATCCGATTATGATTTGCTCTTACCAGCTCTAGATCGTCTTGTCCTAATCTCTTCATATGGATCCACATAAAGACATGCTTTTAAAGTGGTTGCAAGCCTTTAAAACGAAAAACAGAAAAATAATGACTGCAATGGTAAACATGCATCAAGATCACATGGGGGCAAAATCGATGGCATGGCTTTCTTACAAGATAAAGTAAAGGCCACAAGTTTGAGAGTAGAACCGTAGGCTTACTCAATTGTTTATTAGTGTGGGCTTCAAATGACTTTGGTTTTACTTGTTTAGGTATCACGTTGCATTTTGCATTTGTTTTGCCCAACATTGGACACATCAAATTTTAAAAGTACGCGGATGTGTACATTAGAAAGCATTTGAAGCTATGAGCTTTCATGATTCTTTCAAATTACAACAATTTTTTTTTTTCCCTTTCACCTTCCAGTGGTACATTTTTAAGGTAAGTAAAATAAAAGCAGGCCTTTACCTTCCACAACAACTCAGGCATGCCAAGTGCAGGCTGTGCTATTGCTAATTCAAATATGGCTCTAGCTCGGTCGGTTTCACCCAAGGATATCTCCAATTCAGCATACATGCTCCAAGCTTAACAGTTCTCTCTGGTGACCACTCCAAAGTATATTTCATATATTTTGCGGCATCAATCTACGTTGCCAAGTTGCAGCTCTATCTCGATGTCTTTTTTACATATCTGTTAATAACCAAGCAAAAAACTTGTTTAGAACAAGTTAGGGAGGAAAAATTAAACGACAGGAATGAAAAGAGACCGACTTAGAGACTATTCTCTCTTAGTAAAAACTTTATCCAATCCATATTACCTTATCTTTAGGAGCTTTGCCGACTGCATTGCCTAGGATCTGCCTTGCACCTGTAAGATTCATTATCTCAAATTGAACCGCTAAGAGCCAAACTTAGACAAATGAGAATTTCTGGTGAGGAATCAGCTTGAGAAACTCTTTGCGAGGATTCAAAATTGAATGAGAAAGCTTCACCATGACTAAGACCTAAGTAGCACCGACATGCGACATGCGACACGTGACACACGACACATGACACAACAAGTCGACACATCATTTCTCAAAAAACAAAGAATTCCGACACGTTAGGACATGTTATATATTAAATATATATTTTTATATATAAATAATAAATTATCATTTTATAATTATTTCAATCAAACTAATTTGATTAAAACAAATAAATAAATGAATAACAATTACAATAAATTTACACTAAAAACATTAATCCATAATTTATTAATTTCATTCATTGTTTCAATTTGATAAATTCAACTCTATTCCAATAATCCATAAAATTTGAATACGTGTCGTAAGAGAAAAGAAAAAAAAACTTAGGGAGTGAATTGTATATCACAATAAATGAGAATCAAAAAGAGAAAAGAATATTAGGGTTTTATTCTTTCCAAATTTGTTATTTTTATTTTTTTTAAATTTTTTTCACGTATATACATTTTGACCATTCATTTATTGAAAATTTTTAAAATTAATCTTGTGCGTTGGAATCACGTGTCGGAAACTTGCATCTCAGAATTCCAATTAGAGTATAGGAAAGTGTCGAGAAAGTTAATCAGACACTTGTTGACCGAGTGTCAAAGAGTGTAGGAGCTTTTCGAGAGTATCGATGCTTTTTATACTAAGACTAGTCTTTAATGCTGGAAAGAGAGGGAACAAAAAGATGTGATGAATACTTGGGGTACATGCATTCAACCCCTCATAATCATTACATCATATCTATACAGATTTAAGCCAAAAGTGGGATTCGTCTCTCATTTAGTAGCTTCCAAGAAATATTCTTAAATAAATCATATATATTGTGTCCAGTTGGGGCTGAAAACGCAAATCAATTTAAGGACCGCATGTGTGAAGAAATGCATCTAATCCATCGCTCTCCCTCTCAATTACGCATTAACGGTCACCCTCACTCTTCACCGACGCATGCTCATCCATATTCCAAGTCCGGCTAGAACTGTCTCCACAAATAAAAGCTTCCAACTCCTATATATTGGAATTGAACCATGGGTTTCTTCTATCTGTATGCACGTGAATTGATTTGAGAACAATTCTAATGTCTATCTTGCAACAAAGCAACAAAGACTAAAATCACTCTAAATAAAACGTAGCGCCTGTGCATAATCAAGTTAAATAATTGAAAGGTGTATCAGCTAGGACCAGTCTCTTGAGTTGACAGCTTATATTTATCATAAAAAGACAATGCTGTGACACACAAAACACATCTGGCAAGAAAAACAAATCGAGCCAACCAAAAATGAAAAGAAAAAGAAAAAGGGCATAAACTCTTTCCCCCAAAGAACTACAACTACACATCAAATCACATGAAAGTACTGCTAATATCTTAATCCTGCAAAGACGACATCTGCCCAAACTTAAATCCCGGACCAAAACTTTCAACCACGGTAAAGCCTCCACAAACACAATCTCCAACCACTAAGCAAGTCATGAAGCTCAGGAGAAGAGAATATGACACGTCATCAGTTTAGCCAATACAAGCCCCCCTAAGTAGCATCAAATCTCCCTAGACATCCTTAGGATAGCGTAATTCGACGAAGCACTTCATCATTCCTTAACATATACAGGAAAGTTATTATAAGCCAACAGATGAATCACCCTGATCCTTTTTGAGAACACTAAAAGGAAGGATGCGAGATAGATCCCATCCCAGTCGAAAAGGCGAAAAATGCAACTTCCACAACACAAGGGCATACGTACCTGTATTTGTCCCGAGAACGCTCCACATCTTCAGCATCAAGCTCCTCATACAATGCATAATTAATCCTGAAACATCAATGGAACACCGTGAGGCATATTTCACCTCAAAAGCAAATATGAGCGTACCATTTCAAAAGTATATACCCACCACAAATAGATATAGTGTTGCCAGTACAGCTTCTCCTCAGCTGGTGGTGGCACATGGACACATGGGTGATCGCAAACTCAGAAAACCGCCCTAGCCCTCTCTTTATTGCCCAAATTAACACTCTCTTTCAAGCGAATGGAATCAAACCATGAATCATAATTCAACTGATTCTTTCTGACCTCATCCACATGCTGCTTTTCAAAAGCTACCAACTTTCTGTACAATTCCTCTGCCCTTCCATTAGGAATATGCATCTCGCCCTCTGGCTCACCTTACGAAGCTCCTCAAATTCCGCGAATGCCACAAACAACATCTCTGCTTCCTCATCATCACCTGAATCCGTGCCCGCATCCTTTTGTTTGACCCTGGTGGGACTCTTCAGACGACAAAGAGTCCGATCGAAATACTCTATTGCTTTGCTGGGGTTTAATGTCGATGAGCTCGTCAGGCACTGAGATGGGGTTTCTTAGTTCTTCTTAGCGGCGGCCTTGATGCTCGACATCCGTGAAACTGGATGGATATGGAATGGAATGAATGTTAAGGTTTTTAGGAGTGAGAGGAGGTCTATTCGAGGAAAGGTTATAAAATTCTTTCTCGAAATATTCTTCTAATGGCTAAAGTAAGTGATTTTCTATCCCTTCTTTCCAATTATAAAAATTGAAAATACTAAAATTTCTCTTATTCCTTGTGGTGAATCAATTCAAAAATTACAAATGCTACGTAAAGTTCCAATTTTATAGTCGTTATAGTGATTTTACCCGGATATGAATTTTATTTGTTGCTTTTCTTCCAAGTCTTATGATATTTCGGTTGGGTAGGTTATCTCATGCTAAGGCCAAGGCATATCACATGTGCCTAAAAGGTTATTGACAAATCACCTAACAAGTAAGTACCTTAGCTTCCACCTTTATAAGATGGTAATAATCCATTCCTTTCCTGATAAGACTTTTCTATTTGAGAAATTAGAATCTCTTCGCCTTTTGTATCCGATTGACCAAATTCTCAAAGAATATGCCCACCTATTTTTCAAGTTATGACACGAGAACACAAACCTCTTCTACTTTGGCTAGATTTTGTGCTTTGGCATGGTCCAATTAATTTAATTAAGCTTAGAGCCTACCTGCTTAAATCTATCCAATGATAATGTAATTTATAATGGGTTCATCACTACTAAATAATGATGCTCCTAATATGCAAATTAATAATATAATAAATATGTTTAGGGGTTGGGATTAGCTCCTAATTTTCTTATACAATGAATGATTCAATGTGGTGGCCAAAATTTAACTATCAACATCGATATTTAAGAAAAGTTGATAGAGAGTTTAAAAAAAAAAAAAAAGAGGGGGAAATTGTGTTGCCACTATCCCACCATCGTAGGGAAGCTAGGGCAATAATATTTTGTAGCTTTTTGGGAATCATTATCGGAAACTATTTAGATTTATTTCTATCTTTATCCATAGCAATTTCCTTCTTTGAATTTTGAAGATAAGCGGGGGTTTAATGTCTCTACGCCCATCTGAGCTATATATATATACATATATACATATGTATATATGTATATATGTATATTGTTTTGCCAACCTGAAGGCTTCATCGGCGTCAACAGCCAAAGGCAAAAGCTTGAAAATCCTCCATCCATGGCCCGGATCGAGTTCTCCGTCAATCCAACTCACCCACCGAAACATCCACATCCACAACGACCACCTCCTTCCGATCGAGATGAAACCCGAAACTTATCAGTCGATTACATCAGCGAATTGCCGGTCGCCATAATCCTTCATAGCTTCTCCTTCTTGACCAGAAAAGACGCCATCAAAACCAGTGTCTTGTCCAAGCGATGGCGTTCCACTTGGACCGCTAACCCACATATATCTTTCTCCATGCCCAAATGCGATAATAGAAGCATGTTCCGGAGTTTCATGGCTATTGTGGACGCGGTGCTGTTACGCTGCACTGCAATTAAGGTGAAGAGCTTCCTCTTTTATGCCCCTCGTCTCGACTGCCTTATCGAGTCAAGTCATACAGGCTGGCTCCGCTCTGTCGCGGGGCCAACCATTGATAGGTGGCTTCGCTTCGCCGTGGAACACGACGTCGAAGAGGTATCGATGACCTTGCGCAATGACAATTTTTATGGGATACCGAAATTCTTTTTCCGCTGCACCACGCGTGACAAATCTTTACACCCTAAGAGTTTTTCCAAATAGTTAATAACAAAGATTTCTTCATAGAGAGCTCTAAGTAACATGTCTACAGCTAAAAAAAATCTGAATCGATATTATTCAATCAAATATGTAATATTTGCTAATTTACAAAAGTAACTGCACAAGCTAATTATCTATGCTAAACGAGAGCCCACGCTGTTTAAATTTTAGAGATTAGTGGCATCCTTTTCCAAAGTCGAATAAAGAAATCAAAAGTACTGGTGTGCAAAGATTACTCTTAAACAAAATATTGCGAAGGCGAAATTATTTTTCAAGTGAAGAGATTCCATATCAAATTATGGCTGGCAGTTCGATTGTCTACCCCATTGCAGATGATGAAAATTATATTGATCAACCTACTTCATGATCACCGTGAACATTCTCTCATTCTTGATAGATGCCTCTAGATTAATGATTATTAAGCGCTAAAACAATAAAAAAGGCTCAACTTATACCGATGTCTTCGTGGTATTGATTGATGTAATTTAGACTTCTTCATGGCATCCTCCATCCTCCACTTTTCAATACGAAAATGATACTTGAGTGTTGGATATATATTAATACTAAATTATTGATAATTTTATGTAGATTTCATCGTATCTACGTGTCGGGGCTTAGAGGCACTAAATTGTGACGTCAACACCATTCTGTTGGATTGGTTTGGTTCTCCCGTGCATGCTGGTGGTTTGATGGGGCATCATTCACTTGTTCTCACTTGGTGCCTTTGATCCCACGTGGACGTTCACGTTGTTGACGGTTAAAGGGCAGTAAATGTTTCTATGTGTAATAGATACATTTTCTTCAAAATAATTACTTGAATTAATTAGTACATAAAAAATGATTTTGTTGTCTAAATATTTTCATGAATGATGAAAATATTTCTCGTTTATACATTTACGTAAATAAATACAAGTTATCTTTCTCAGTAAAATAGTTAGCGGATTGTTCATCTTACTTTTTGAAATATTTTGCGGATCGCTCATTTTACTTTTTGAAATGAACAGAGCTTTTTTACAGTCACGTTATCTCTGCATGCAACCCGCATGTTTGCCATGGGAGTTTTCTTTTTCTCTTTTTTGGACTTTAATTAAGAAATGGTGGGAATTTCTTATTATATCTACGAAATAAATCTATGTGGAGATTATGTTGTTGCTCACCGACTTGATTTTTGACTATGTCGATGGGATTTGAATCATTTTGATGTTTATTGCTCATTGGGTGCGAAATTGAGTTTTTATGATTTGCATAAGTGTATATGAACCCATGCTCTCCGCGAATGCAATAACGACTTTTAGCAAAATACAACGGATTACGAAAAAGGCAACTATTGTGTTAAATCCAAAACAGCGAGAGACACGAAACCTTCCTCTGAGTCGCCCAGCGATGCAAAATAATTCCTTGCTTTCTAACCCAAAAGTGGGAATCTATAAAGACTTACGTAATGAAAAGACATTCATTTTCATATTTTATTCTACTAAAATTAAATCATTGGACACGTAATTTTCCGAAAAAGGCAACTATTGGCACCATCGCTATCTGCTAAGGTTATTGGGCCACGTGACCGAACGATCCGATCATCACATAGCTAAAGAAAAGTTCACGTGAAGAATGTTCTCTATGCAGCAGATATCCATGAAATTGCTTATGTGTATGTCGTCTTGTAAGGGATTTCTTTCCGTAACTGTAAATGTAAACATGAAGATTGTTTGCTTATCAATTGAACCTTCTGTTTTGTCTCGAGATACTCGTTCCCATTATTTTCTTTGCTCGCTCGAACATTATGTGTACAGATTAATGGATTCTTGCTACTTCCGGCGATGTAAGTCAACAAATTACAAGAGATTTCTTGCGGGAAAGAAGTCACGTGCCGAATCTCTTTATAATAATGATATGCTAGTTAGTGTTTCTCACAAATCATATTGACTTTGAATTTATAGGGATGGATAACTCATGGGTTCCAACTTCGATTATTGCAATTGGGGGTGATTATTGAGTGGCTTCAAGTAGGATTAGACTCGCTGTTGAATTGCCCAAGCCTGCCTTTAACTAAAGTTTCCAGACAATGTTGTGGCAGGGCAGGTAAGCACATCGCCCAGACTTGCCCCCTTTATTTTTCGTGTATAGGCTGGGCCACCCGCCCATTGATCACCTCTACTTTCAAATTTTGATTAGAGATGGTGATTGAATAGGCTCAATTCAGACCCAACTTGTTGTTGGGCCTTCGCTACCCATTGTCGAATGTGACACTTTTTTCAGATTGTCCTAAGCTTATTCGTTGAGCTCGGGCCCAGGGCTGGGCTTTGCGTCTCTCTAGTTGAAACTCATCCATGATACCTTCGAGCTTTTGTCGATCCATAGGAAATACTTGTCTAAACCCAGAAGCACCGAACCAGGTGACTCACAATCTTTACTTTTGTCGTGGCACCTGTGGGGCCCACATAAGAAATTATAAAATCAACGGTAGTGTATACTTCGGTCCGGCCGAGAAAGAAAATCCGGGCCCAGCGGATCTTCTCGATGAGGTCTAAGAAAGTTCTCATGTATAGAAAAACACGTGGCAATTCCTCTCGTTGAAGTGGAAGATCACCGTAAAGAAAAAGAAACCGAAAAATAAGAGGTACATATACAAAGCAATCCACGTAAGAAAGATTGCATAATGATTTATCGTGGTTAGCTTCACATGTTCTAATTATTATGATGTTGTCCAAATTATGGTAATTGTTTCCAATGTAAAAATTACTGATTGGATATCCTTATTAGGGGAAAAATTTAAAAGACTTTAAAATTATACATTGAACATCCATCTAGCGACTTTGCTCAAAAAAAAAAAAAAAAATCCATCTAGCGACACAGAAGAAAACGTCCTAAGAGCAATTCATTCACTTTTTTCATGACAAAGACGTGTGCTCCCAATTAGATATTAACGATGGCAAAAAGCCATACGAAGAAAAAATAGACTTTTCAAATTTTATACTATATCAAGAAATGTCTTTTACTATTAGCGACATAATTTTACACGGAGTATATAAAATAGTTACAGGAGTATCTGATAATGTACTTTTCTTTAATACGCTAAAAGATGAGACATGTGAAATGTTTAATCACGGTAATTATCTTAAATAGAAAAGAAAAGGGGCTATCATTATAAATTGCAATTGAAAGATTGAGGACAGTGTTATCTTTTTAGTAGAAATGGGGTTGGATATAGTTATTTAGGGCAGCCCATGAAGAAAATTCTAATAATGATTTGCAAAATAAATACGGAGTTTTAGATCGCGAAAGACTCTTATTTGGAATTTGAGGAAAGTTGACCGTTGAAGAGTTGGCGTTTACCTTTTCTTTTTCATAAACACGAACTCTGTTTACAAGTTTTGTTGGCATTGATTGAACGCATTTTGCTTTCTACAGGAGTTTTATACTCGGGCCATTGATGATTCGGCTTCGTAGAGAGGGTTAGAGGCAGACGTAGAAACTTAGATTAGGGCCGAGATTCAAAAAAAAAAAAAGGGAAAAAGAAAATTGCAATCTACTAATTGAGGAGTCGAGATAAATGATTTATATGAAATTTGATAAATTATACTAATATGCTCATCGATACTTACATTTAGCTATCAACTTTAAATTTTTGCAAATGTCGCAACATTCATAATGCGAAACACTTGGAACCATTCAATAATTTATGGATGCGTGTGTAATTTCTACATAATTCTTTTAGACTTAAGTTATTCTTTTAATTACCGAGCTCATGGATTCATATGTAAATTCCTCATATCAGGGTATTTTGTAATTTAAGCAGGTTTATTACAGGAAATTCCATGGAGATGGAGAGTAGATGATTTTGGTTTTGGTTTTGGTTTTGGTTTTGGAAGATTCAAACGAAAGAGACGAACAGCAGTTGTTGCTGCTAATTCTCGAACACATCTACTCTATTAACGCCGGGCATTTTAATTTTTAGGTCCAGAAGAACCGAAGCCCGACGTGGACCCCACCTCGAGAATCCCAGATCGCCGTCCACTGGCAACAAATGCTTCGATCCGACGAACAGAAACAGTGCGTCAAGGGCAAGGGAAGTAAACCTTCGCAGACCGAAGCACAAAGCGAAGAAGCTGAGCCCGTCGGGGCGACGATGCCGTCCCGCTGCCTCGGCGACCGATCACTGGTGGGTCTAACTTCGCCGGAGCATATTTAAGCATAGTGAAGCATATGATGAGCATGATGACTTGACTTCCACCGTGAAAATGATTCGAGTCTTGTGAAATCACCGGAAAGCTGATCACTTGGTCCTCGTCAAGCGATGCTGCTTTTAGGTCCAGTTTCACTAATTTAGTTTATTTGTGCGTTTTAGGTAGGTAAGGGGCCAAGGGCTAAGGGGGGATGGTGAAGATGTCTCAAGAGCATGATCCGCGAAACCCCTTAGGGGCTTGTCAAGGACCGGACAGGCATCGGCCTCGCCAAGGTTGCAAGAAACATGGCTCCAGAGCTCCGAGTAGCTATTGTGGAAGCCGCGAGCCATGGTGATGATCCTGCGGATGATAATTACATACGTCGGATCTTGATTTTGTCTCCATACTCGGTCGGAGACGTTCATGCATGTCTTTCCACGCCATCGCAGCCAACTGAGCAAGACATGTGGATATGCTGTGGCTCTCAAATCCCTAGTGGTCATCCGTTCTCTGTTGAATGATGGAGACCCACTTTTACACGGGGAGATAATGTACACGACTAGGCGTGGTGCTAGGTCGCTAGGCTCCCTCTAGTTCATGGGACGACTCGGCTCATGTAAGGTCTTATGGTATGTATTTTTTCAACAGACACTCAAGTTGATTCCGTTTGATAGAAAGAGTGGCGTCGGCAGCGGTCCTAGTAAAAGTGCAGTGCTCATGGTGGTGCTAGTGTTTACAGTGAGGATAGGTACGGGAGTAGAGACCAACTTCGATCCCCGCTGCCCAGAGGGTATGATCATGATTATACAATGCTTATAGAGAGGAGATAGGAAAAGTGCCAAAAAAGTCCTAAACCTTTTGGCTTTGTGTCGATTTAGTCCTAAACTTTTTTTGGTGCCGATTTAGTCCTAAACCTTTTTACGTTGTGCCAATATTGGCCGGATTTTGCTGACTGGACATCGGCCAACTGACATGACTTGATCGGCGCTGACGTGTACAACTTTTGATAATATTTGAATATTTTTGAATATTTTTTTATTATTTTATTATTTTTATTTGTTCTCTTTTTATTTTTATTTTTATTCTTTTCTTTATTCTTTATTCTTTTATTCTTTTTCTTTTTCTTTTCATCTTCTTCCTCGAGCCGGTCGCCGGAGCTCGGCGACCGGCCGAGGCGATGGCCGGCGAGGTCGACCTTGTCGGCCACCTCGCCCGCCCGGCACGAGGCCGCCCTTGCGGCTGGGTGGCGAGGCTCGCCCTCGCCGGATCCGGCGAGGGTCGAGCCTCTCCCATGGCCGGCGAGGGCGAGCCCCGCCAGCTCGGCACGAGGCTAGCCGAACTCCTCCCCGGCTCCGTTCTCCAATCCCAATCTCGCCCTAGAAATTTCCTCCCTCCTCTCGCTCGTCATCGTCGTTGTCTCTAGGGTTTATGGGAGCTCGGGGTGTCTTCGATCGCGCAGCTTCGGCCCCGGATTTTCACCTGTTTCTCCCGTCGCGGCGATCCATCGAGGTGGGGGTTTTGTGATTCCTGGGGTTCTCCGAGGCAGCTGGCCTCACGCCGAGCTAGCGGGCTCGCCCTCGCTGGCCATGGGCAAGACTCGACCCTCGCCAAATTCGGCGAGGGCGAGCCTCGCCACCCAGGTCGCGAGGTGGTCAGCGAGGTCGACCTCGCCGGCCGTCGCCTTTGGCCGGTCGCCGAGCTCCGGTGACCGGCTAGAGGAAGAAGATGAGATGAAAAAAGAAAAAGAATAAAGAAAAGAATAAAAATAAAATAAAAAATAAAAAAATTCAAAAATATTAAAATATTATTAAAATTTGTACACGTCAGTGCCGATCAGGCCACATCAGCCGGCCGGCGTCCAGTCAGCAAAATCCGGCCAAAATTGGCCAGAAAGGACTGAATTGGCACAACGTAAAAAGGTTTAGGACTAAATCGGCATCAAAAAAATATTTAGGACTAAATCGGCACAAAGCCAAAAAGTTTATGACTTTTTTGGCACTTTTCCCGAGAGGAGACTATGGAAACTATGGGGGTATGAGAAGGTCGAGGTCATGTGGGGATATGAGCTATGTTGTGGCTATGAAGGGAGGGAAACGGGAGAGAAATGTAGTGGCTCCCCCGAGGGAAATGAAGCCGGAAAGGATTTCTTGCGAGGGACTAATTGGGCAGGTTCTTGTTGTGTAGGCCCACCGGTCTGGCAAAGAATACCTGATCGATCTCAGTCGCATTATACCCTATTGTGAAGGAGAGCTTTCGGGTATATGCTGATATCCGAGAGGTTTTGGCTGTTTTGCTCGATAAGTTTTTCAATATGGAGTACCATGATTGGGTCATGGCTTTTGATGCTTATGCTAGTGCTGGTAAGCAAATTGACGAGTTGATTGCATTTTACACAATTGGTGTAAGGATACAAGGGCAACAAGATCATCCGAGCATCCTGAAGTGCAAGGTCGATCCTAGGCAATGCAATTGGCAAAGCTCCTAAATATAAGGTAATATGGATTGGATAAAGTTTTCACCGAGAGAGAATAGTCTTGTTAGATCCCGCGAGGCTCGAGTCTCGCCATTCGTCGGTGACCACGAGCTCGCACGCCGGTGAGCTTGAGCCCCGCTTGGCCTATTGCTGGGCGTCGCCTTGCCAACCACCGACTAGGAAGGAGGAAAAAGAAAAAAAAGAAAGAAAAAAAAAAAATTGAAATATGAAAAATAATTATAATTTTTATTTTTATAAAAAAACACATTTTCATAAAGTTAAAGAGAAAAAGATTATGTGGGGCTTGGGTTGGAAATTTAGAAATGGGTTTTAAGGTTCCAACCAACTTGATATTTTAAATGGATTGAAAATGGGTCACAAGTTCTGATCCATTTTAAATCCATTTAAATCGACTCACTTTTTTGACCCATTTTTAGTTGGATTTTTAAAAGCCTTTGACCCATATACAACTTATATAAATAAAATATGAGTCTAAAAATGGGTCATGGATCCATTTTGACACCTCTACTTGTTAGTCCGCCCCCTCCCCCCTCCCCAAATCTCATCCGGGCGGCGCCGCTCCTCCCAGCGTCGTCAAGAACCACAACTACACGTCAAAGCACCGTGTTGACGCCTTAATTTTAAGCCTATTTTATTAATTAAGTTTATAATTTACTTTTTGTCTTTTCGGATAAGTAGATAATAAAAAGAAAAAAGCAAAACAAAAGAAAAGCAAAGAAAAGCAGCCCATTTCCCTTCCTGTCTTCCCCTCCGCATGGGCCTCTGCGGCCCACTTTCCTTCTCCTCCGGCCCAGCCCTTTTGGTCTTCTTCCTCCTTCGCTCCGCAACACACGCGCAGAGGGTGCGATGCCGGAATGGAGGAGAGGACGGCAACGCACATGGGGGAGGCGACGACGCACCGAAGGACGGGTGGGCGGCGGATGGGACGCCGGTTGGGCCGGCGGAAGCCGTTCGGCACACGAGGACCGGCGGTCGAAGCTCCGTCAACCGACCGGCCCCTCGCCTATAAATAGGGCTCCCCGACAACGGCAAGGGGGGGCCGAAACGATCGAAGGCTGCAAGGCTTCGAGCTTCCCGCCGAGAGACTTCGGAAGGGGAGCCGAGGTCGAGCAAGCCCGGATCCGAAGGCTTGCGGCCGGAGAGGGGGAGAGATCGATCGAGAGAGAGAGAGACGGCGAAAAAAGGAGGTCGGATCTGGAATTCGGAGAGAAGGAGACGCCGTCTAGACGGCGGATCTGGAAAGGGGAAGGCTCGCGGTTGCCGCGCCGGACTTCCGCCGCGACCTAGCGAGCGAATCTCGGTCAAGCCGTGCCCCGATGCCGCCGCTGCCCCCGGATCCCGCCGTGTAGCCGCCGTGAAGCCCTCTCGGTTCAACACCTCGGCCGCATTCTTGTTCCCTTGACACCGCAGCCGCCGTTCCGGACGTCCTACCGCAACCCCCCGACGCCGTCCTCGACGACTCGCCAAGACCCCCTGCCGTGTTGGTTCGCCGTCGCACCACCGCCACCGTGCCGGCGTCTCTTGCGTCACCTCCGTCGCCGTGTCACCGTCCGGCAACGTCCCGGCCGTCCTTCATCGGCGCCGTCAAGAGGTAAGGAGAAGGAGAGCCTTGAAGTCGGAGTCGGCCGGGTCGGACAAAAGCCTCAATCGGGTAGGGTTTTTGGCCGAGAGTCGGGTCGGGCGATAGGGTTTCGGCTAGCTTGGGCCATTCGCATGTGGGCCGGGCCTTTTTTTGGAAAATAGATCTATTTGGGCTGGGCTTGTTAAAATAAAAAAGAAAGAAAAGAAAAAAGGCAAAAAAAATCCGAGTCGGGCCCGCAACGCGGCCCGTCCCTCATTCGGACCGTTGGCCGGGTCGGACCCAACTCGCGGATCCGACCCGGTCGGTTTTTATATTATTTTAATATTAAATAATACTTTTAAATAAAATAATAAATAATAAATAATTTCAAAAAAATCAAAAAAATAATTTATTTTCAAAAAAATATTATAAAATGTTTTAATTTCCAGAAAAATCGAAAAATATTTAAAAAGTTAAAAAATGTTTTATTTTCAAAAAATCGAAAAAAAATAAAAAATAATTTATTTTCCAAAAACATTAAAAAATATTTAAAAATATTTTATTTTCTGAAAAATCAAAAAAATCAAAAAATTTCATATATTCCAAAAAATGCCAAAAATCCAAAAAAAGTCAAAATTTCATAAAAAAAAAAAAAAATCAGAAAAAGCCCAAAAGACTTGTATTTTTCCAAAAATACCAAAAAGGGTCCAAAAAAATCCCTTTTGTGTCCAAAAATTAGAAAATGACTCAAAAATATTTTTCTTCCCAAAATGCATGGAAAATCCTCGAGCATCCAAAAACCTCAAGGTTTAAACAAGATTAGGTACCGAAAGGGCATTAGTGATTAACTAGTGTAATCAAGTCCCCGATCCTAATTTCTCTGCAGTTGCGCGGAGTGAGTATTTCTCCCGATACTTCACTTGGGTTTCTAATCGACCCACCCCAAATCGATTAGTGGCGACTCCATTTTAAAAATTGATTTACAGGTTAAAAAACTTGAACCATTAAGTCGTGAATTGGTGGACTTGGGAGAGTCTGGGCATAACTAATTTCAGCCGAGCCATTAGCCTCCTTAGGCGCTTGTACCCGATTGCGGGCGCCGGAAAAAAAGAGGTCGCGACAGCTTGGCGACTCCGCTGGGGACGATTTTGAGGACTTAGGCCATTTTTGTCTTGTTTAAATTCTTTACTGACTTGTTTTCATTTTTTTCTTTATGCGGAGTCGTAGTTTAGAAATTTATTTTAATTTTGTTTAAAATAGATTATCTTGTGATTATAAACTATTGTGCATGCTTTCTTTGTTTTAACACTACACATGGCACACACAACCCGGCCGCCGGACCTGGGCCGCCATAGGATTTCTAGGATGGTGTTAAGAAAGATACGACCTCGAACGCGAGACTGCGATGTAGAGGTTGCCTTTCTTTTCCCCGAATTTCTTAGCCGAGGTTAAGGGGGTATGCTTTAACGCGAGATCGCGACGGGCGGATACCCTTTTAATTTCATCAAGCCTTCGAGTTAGAAATCGAGCCGCACGTCCCATCTCGTATGTCTTTATGCTTGCCATTTTCTTTAAAAGCGAAGTGATTTCTTTACTTTTACTCGGTCTTTTTATTTGGCCCATGGCGAAAGTGTAGGATAAACTTTTCAAATTCCAGTTTATGTGCGATGGGGAAAGACGATATCCAGTTCATTCCTGCTCCTAAGGCGGAACTCTTCAGATGGTGGGGTCAATTGGATCAGCTTGCCCAAGAGCGCGTGAAAGCCAAAATCGGTCATCTCCTATCATTGATTCAAATCATTGTTCGTCCCGAAGTCATACAGGCCATGGCACATTTTTGGTGCCCGAAGACAATTACTTTTATATTCGGTAGGTTTGAGCTAACCCCAACCCTGGAAGAATATAGCATCATCACTGGAATGCCTCTTGAGAAAAAGCTCGTCAAGCCATCGATAGGCGCCCTCCCATGGCGCGGGTTAGCACGACTTTTAGGAGCTGAAATCCATGTCATGAGACAAATTCTTGAAAACAACCATAATACATGCCCACTAGAATTTATGAATGCCTGTTTCCAAAATCAGCCTATGACCCAGAAAAGTGAGATTTTCCTCCCGGCCTTTTCGGGCTCATCATCTTCCCCATCAAAGAAATGCCATAACTCCCAAAATGGCATGGATAGTTGATCGATCTTAAGAGGGGGGAATTATGTCAACATGATTTTAACTGAAACATTCTTGTCTTTTAATCGTTTTAAAGACAACTCGGAGAAAATCATGCGAGCCTCTCCTGAAATTTTACAAGTCTGGTTCTTTTCTCACCTAAACGAATTTCGAGACTTCATGCGATCGCTGAAACAAATGCTTTTGAAAATCCGTTACAAAAATTTATGGTTTTAGGACCGTACATTCCCAATCAAAGCTGTTTAAATTGGGTAAGCTTCCTAAGAAACCCAGCTCCTGAGGCATTCCAATGGTGTCTTTGGTTGGTTCCATGAAAAGAGGGCCCGCTTTGCTTATATGCGCACCCGCCCAATTCCGTTGCTCGGTCTCACCGGCGCCATTCCCTACTACCCGTATCGGGTAGCACGACAATATGGAGCCCTTCAAGAGATCCCACCGCCTTTCAAGATGATGGTCCCTCCAGGTTCTTTTCAACACAAGCCGTGACTATGAATTCGAAATTTCTACCGAGGAAACCTGGGACAAGTGCCATCGCAAAAGGATTGTGATACCCGAAGGGCTTGAGGGAGAAGAAAAAGCCCACCACGCCTCCATGTCCTACATCCACAACCATTGTATCCCGACAAGATGGAAGCCAATAGTCCCTCACTCAATCAGCAAGAGCAGCCAGCACGAGCAAGCAGAGCTCATGGAGAGAGATTTGGGAATGGACTGGATGCACACCTCAGAGCCAGTTCAAGGAAGTAGGCGTCCTCGCAAGAACAAGGCTCCTCGTCGCATATAAATTGGCAATCATGTGCCCCTTAGTGTAAATAGTGTGAAAGTTTTGTCCCACTTTTTAGGGACTTTTGTTTAAATATCTAGTACTTTATTATGTCGTTCCAAGTTTTAGATGTCAGAAGTCTGCGGTCTATAAAATCCTCTTTTGATAAATAAAAAAAGCAGTTAGACCATTGCCATGGGTCAATTTTTATTTACTTTCGTGCTCATTCATTATTTTCGCAACGCCAGGTAATTATGAATCGTCGGCCACCACTCGTCCGTGAATGGCCTCATCCAATAGGGGTCGATCAGAATGATGTACAAAATCGCCTCATTAACATTGAAGACGATGTAGGACAGATGTCCATTGTCCTTCAACAACTCTCAAGACAAATGGAATCCGCTCAAGTCGAACCCAACTCTGCAGTTGCCTTAAGCACTGTCATGACACCTGCAAATTTGCCGGAAAATAGCCAGTACCATAGACAGTTTGAAAGAATCATGAAAAATTTAAGCCAGCTGCAGGGGCAGAATCCCATGGACCTATCCAACTACACCGGTATTGAGATCCCTGAAAAACTCAAAGCACCTGAATGCGAAAGGTATGCTAATACCTCACGCCCAGAGACCTACTTGCAGGCCTACCTGGTTCGAATGATGATTCAATCGTACCAATCAAACTTGACTGGCCCTGCCTTGCGATGGTACATTGTCAGGAAGATTAGTCTCCTTAAAACCTGGAGGGAACTAATTCATGTTTTTCACCAAGAATACGACATTGACATCACCCCTGACATCACCTTGCCCTACGAAGAGCCAATGATCGAGCACGAGGAGTTATTAGTCGATAAGATAAGAGAGGAGCATGTCAATGAAGCCTTGCATGATAAATGGGCAGCTAAGCAACATCCTGTTACTGGAAAATTTCCCACTAGAAAAGGCAAGGAGCCTTTGTACGAGATCATGGACTCAGAGCCTGTTCAAGAACGGGGCACAACTGGACAACTCCCCAAGCTTACTCCGAGAGCTAGGGTCCAAAGAATACCAACCCCTATCAACCTGGAAAGTGAATCAGACAATGAAACTCTAATGTCTCTCACTTCCCTGGATAGGATCGAGTTGGCAAAACGAAGGGCCTTACTCAAAAAGTCTGGACCGGGAGGCAAGAAAAGAAAGCCTAATGCAAAGATTCGCCGGCGAGCCACCGCACCAAAGCTTTGAGCATTCCCAAGAATACAGCTTTGAAGGACGCCATCCTCTAGAGTACAATCCTGAAG
This sequence comes from Eucalyptus brandiana, assembly GCA_014182725.1. NCBI lineage: Eukaryota > Viridiplantae > Streptophyta > Magnoliopsida > Myrtales > Myrtaceae > Eucalyptus > Eucalyptus brandiana. Next base: position 50,741,620 of record CM024670.1, on the reverse strand, counting down.
ACCTCCCGGCCCTAGAATACAATCCCAAGGACTTCCAGCGTTATTTCAACAATGAAACTGACGATTCATCATATAACTGTTTCATACTCTCATCCGGGGATGAAGGTCCGTCAGAAGAGGAAGCGTATGTCTTTATCCGTTACGATCCTAGCGAAGTGCTAAGCTTGTCCTCTGACCATGAGGATAGCTTCAATACTTCATCCTCATTCGGAAATTTTGACCAAGAAGAAAGCAATGGGGTAATCTCGGTAGAATCCAACTTCCCGAAACAAGAAAATTCACCACCGCGACGATATGCAAAGGTGGGAAAACCAATGGCCTAACCAAGATACATCAAGCCCGTCTTGCGCTCATAGGATCATGACCCCGGAGAGATGTGGATACCGATTTCCGTAAGTATAATGGCACAACTTGTCCCGTGGCTCATTTGCAATATCTCCATGCGGAAATGAGTCGGTACTATGGCCCGACGTCGTTCACAGCTCAGGCATTCCAAGAATCTCTTACAGGGTCTGCATTGCAGTGGTTCATCACAGCAGATATTTATCTCCTAAAGGATTGGAATGAGCTGACTTCCACATTCTTGCATCAGTACCAAAACCAGATCGGAACTGAATTGCCTTGTGAGAGTTTGGCTCACTTCACAAGAAGACCAACGGAGGATTTCCAAGCATACGCAGAGAGGTGGAGAGCTTTCGTAATACAAACCTACCCTCAGCTGGCTGAAGAGGAGTTGATGAAGCAGTTCATAGAAGCTTTGTCCTGCAAGCATCGCTGTTGGCTGCATGGGTTACACTTCCATAACTTCAACGAGGTAGTCATCGCATGCGAATACTTCGAGTCTACTGAAGGCGAGGAATTCAAGCACGCTTAGCTTCAAGACCAGCACTATCAAAGCGCTCCTTTACACAGGGGTTTTCATGAGTTTTACTTGTTTTTATAATTTCATGTTTCTTATTTTGTCTAGTGTGCTACTATTGTATTTTCCATTCCAAGTACTCTATTGTACAGTTATAATATTTTGTTTTAAGAGCATGAGGCGGTACTCCAAACTAGCCCAGTGATGTTATCCAACCATGAAAAGAAAATACCATCCAAGGAGAATACTGAGGGCTGGGCTTCCTCATGCCTTTTCTCCCCCAAAGACGTATTTTGAAAATAAAAAATATTTCATCACCCAAAAGCTTTTGTTAAAACAGATGATAAATTTAATCATGTTTGTTTTTCGACTCATTTACTTCATGTCTCGAAGATCATTCCCGTCCCCTTTGACTTAGTGTGACGGGGGCATTCAAGCAAGCGCATCAAGTGAACTCGCCAAATTCAAAGACACCCTGCCAAGAAAACAGGGGCAAATAGAAAGAATCATCCTACACCAAAAGAGGGTAAGTCTTATTCTCTGAATATAATTTGGAAATAATGTCCTCTCTCTTCTGTTTTACAGGATACAAAAGATGAAGCATAATAGGTACAGGCATAGAGTTGAGATCGAAGCATCCATGACATGCCTCACTCCCCGCCCAGACTCCATCCTGAGCCAAAGGACTATCTTGTCACACGACATGCCCAAACAGCAAGATGTTACAGTTCCAGCTTTGACAAGCTAAGAAGCACAGAAAATGAATTTCTCCTCTCGAATTGGCTACTGTCAACAGGGAGAAAATCTAGTCAGTTGAGGCAATCTCTAACCCCTATCTCAAATTGTGACTTAGGGCCTAAAAATCTCACTTCGTACTCCGGACACATGTTCTTCCAATGAGTAGTTGCCATCATAAAGCTTGAGATTTTGATTTCAGATTCCATAGAAGCTTAAGGTACATGACTTTACTCAATGCTGCTAATGGTCATATAGTCAAAGACAGGAGAAGAAATCCCATAGAAGAAAGGCGTTGAAGATGAATCAACGACCAACAAGCATGCATACATGGTCACAAATGAGGAAGGCCAACTGAAGGAAACATTGAACTATGCCAAGATGAAAGGGCCATCATTGACATTCAAATATCCTTAGGAATCAACAAATACAAGCCCTGGAGAAGGGTAATTTGGTATCGTTTCCAATACTCTCGCTATCTAAACCCGCTTTTGACATATTTTCCCTATTGGACAGGGAGCATCACAACTCAAGAACCAAACTCAATGGTTAAATTTGACAAATCAAATACTAGCCAAGCTAGCATACATAAATGACTTGCATCGAATTAACCTGGCTTCATGAAAAAAGACGTGTCAGCCAGGAGCCGATTTAGAGAATAATTGACCCAACGAAGCAAGGGACGTAGGACTTTGTGTCCCCCTCTCACTTCAAGTTCACCCAATCATCTGTAAACCAGTGAAGGGTAAAGTTGTATCGATTCCAATTATTCGACTCCCGAAAGAGTTCATGACTAACGCACTCCCTCTTATTTGTTGCAGGATCACCTGACTGCCAAAAATACAAATGACAAATCAATAAGAGACATGTCAGACTTTGATAAGATCTTCCAAACAAAATGGTGTCTTAAGTATTGCCAAAGCAAATGACAGAAAATCTTCAGGCCTCAACTCGCATTTGATTTTGGCCAGACTAATTGATCTACTTGTACATCTTCTCTTCTACAGGGGCAAAAGAAGAAAGACCCGTCAAATCAATGATCAGATCCCCAACCCCGGCTGATCCTTCATGTGTTATAATCAATAGGGATAACTATCGACACCCATTTGCAAATAACCCTTTTGATGTTCAAAATTTAACATATTTGGAAACACCATTATGTTAACTCCTAAAGTTGTCAATAGGGAATTTTTTGAGTCAAAACCATTCACTTGTTTTGAAGAGTTCAAACTCCATCATATTCAAAATGTTGCATCCAAATGAATTCTGCATGATGATTTTGTCTGTCTAAATCACTGATTCCATTGAGAATTATTAGAATAGACAGCTAAGTGAAGAATACAAGATTAATTGAGCGTGCTGGATGAGGCGCGTTAGAATGATGAAAGGCAAGCCATATCCTAAACACAGTCCCCCATCTATACACTTGTGAGATGAGTGCAGAAGATTCCATGACTACAGGGTAAAGAGTTCTCTCGCGAATGGTACGATAACCAAAATAGTGAGAGGCATTTCATTGCTCACCCCTTTGAGCTCCTTACACTGGTGAAGTTTCTGTCCTACCCCCGTCAAAGAACCACCCTACACTGGGGCAAGTTGAAGGCAAGTCAACATCACGAGGTGAGAAAAGGGATAGGAATTCTCTTGCTTGCACTTGCATCAATCTTTGAGTGTCTTTATTGCATATGAACACTCGCGTTAATTTAAGTGCCCTAGAGTCGTGAAGAGCAATTCTTTATTTACGCACTTGTATCCATTGTAAAACTCAATTGAGTCTCAGTAAATTCACCCTCCCATGGAGGCAAAGCGAAAGCCATTGTCATTTGAGCAAAGCATAATCAAAAGTGCCAACAAAAGATGAAGACTCCATAGTCTAACAAAGGCATTTGCTTGAACTTGCCAAGATCAATTCCTCAAGCAACAAAGACAAAAACTAGGGCATAAAAAAGCAAAGTGTACTGGTAAAAGCAAGGTCAAATGCCCATGAATGAAAAATTGAGATGAGAAATGGGGGCATGAAAAAGCAGTGTGCCTGGTAAAAGCAAGGCCGATGCCCCAAACAAAAATACAGCCATTTGTATTCCCAAGAGAAATTGCCGATACAACCGTCATCTGACCATGAAGAAAGACTAGTGACAAATGCTAAGACAATTACCAACCCTCATCCTCTTACATGTGAACCAAGACTACGTTACATTTCCGGTTGTAAAAGTCTCTTCGGACTAGGGGCACTTCAATTAACATAGGATTTCATGTGTCAATAAGTATCGCTCGAAGAAGTACGAGCAAGATTACTCTATCTCTTTTCGCAGAATTCTTGACTTGCAAACCCGAAGATGATCGTACGGCACTTCATAAGCCTTGACCTCGACGGTCCCATTTGATGAGCCGTTGACCAAGTCTTCATCTCAATTTCAACAAAGACTTCTCACATTGGTAAAGTTGTACCGTTTGCGAGAATACTCGGACCCCCGCGACATGATGACAAAGTGAGATAGTGCGGTCCTTATGAATCCCGCATCAATGGTCGGGATAGCCTTTTCCATGAGAGTGAGCGGAAAGTCCTTTCGGGCATCGAAAGTCCCTCATCTAGCATGCTCAAGACATCTATATTCCAAATAAAGGTTGTCTTTCAAAATCTTCCCAGTGGAACTCGGATGATGCAAAACCGACAAAATTGTCATACATGAATCTCATTTGAACTCATGAATTTACAAAAGATATACAATCATGTGTGCATATTGTGCAAATAGCGAGACATACTCTCAAAGATCGAGATATTGCCAGGTAAGCATATCCCTATCCCCATTTGTCTTAAAGTACCCACCGCTGTCCGGGTACTCTTTTCTTGACACTTGACCTATTCGAGTCGTCCCTTGAGTTTGGTTGCTTGCAACCCACCAAGTATCCGTTTATCATTGAATACCTACCGCTGTCTAGGTATCCCTCTTGTCTTTGAGTACCGGCCACCGTCCGGATACTCCCTTTTCTTGACACTCGACCTGTTCGAGTTGTCCCCAGAGTATTGATACTTGCGACTGACCGAGTATCCCTTCATTGTCAACTACCTACTGCTGTCTAGGTATCCCTATTGTCTTTGAGTACCGGCCACTGCTCGGATACTCTCTTTTTCTGACACTCGACCTGTTCAAGTTGTCCCTAGAGTATTGATACTTGTAACTGACCAAGTATCTCTTGGAATACCTACTGCTGTCTAGGTATCCCCATACCGTCAAGTACTCATCGTTGGCCGGTACTTCACTTTCATAACACTCGGCTCGTCCGAGTTGTCCCCAAATAATATAGCGAAATGTCAAGCATTCCATTGCTTTGCTTGGCACCACCGTCCAGGTATGTTTTCTAGCACTTGGACCAGCCTGAGTGTTCCCAGATCATATCATTAAATGCTTGTGTTCATCCAAAATATTCTAGTACTTTGTACGCCTGTGGCTATCCAGGTGTTCTACCCGTTTTAAATGCCCGCGGCAATCCAGGTAAGCCTCAAACCACATTCAAGTTTATAATACCAGGAGGTGAGAGACCTTCATGAATATCCAAGGTACGTCCTCGATATTCCCAAATGCCAGGAGGTGAGAGACCTTCATGAATATTCCAGGTACATCCTCGATATTCCCATTTACCAAGAGGTGAGAGACCTTCACGAATATCTCAGGTACGTCCTCGATATTCCCAATTACCAGGAGGTGAGAGACCTTCACGAATATCTCAGGTATGTCCTCGATATTCCCAATTACCAGAAGGTGAGAGACCTTCACGAATATGCGGGGTATGCCCTCGATATTCCCATCTACCAGGAGGTGAGAGACCTTCACGAATATGCGAGGCACGCCCTCGATATTTCCATTTACCAGGAGGTACGTCCTCGATATTCCCATTTACCAGGAGGTGAGAGACCTTCACAAATATGCGGGGCACGCCCCCGATATTCCCAATTACCGGGAGGTGAGAGACCTTCACGAATATCTCGAGTACGTCCTCGATATTCCCATTTACCGGGAGGGTGAGAGACCTTCACGAATATGCGGGGCATGCCCTCGATATTCCAACTACCGAGGTAAGAGACCTTCACCAATATCCAAGGTATGTTCTCAATATTTCCAATTATCAAGTACCCCTCCGATACTTGTGAATGCCCAGGTATCCCCTAAGAATTCATACTTGTGATCATCCAAGTACCCCTTCGACGCCTGCAAAGGCCCAAATATCCTTCAGGTTAGTCCTTGTGAATATCCATGTACTCTTTGATATGCCTGTGAATGTCCGGTATCTTCCGAAATTGATGTCCCGAGAAAGGTCGGCGCATCCTCCCGAGAAAGGTCGGGTTCCAACTGGTGTCTTCGACAGAAGTCAGACGCCCCACAAATCGATGCCCTGAGAAAGGTCGGCGCATCCTCCCGAAGAATGGTTCGGGTTCCAACTGGTGTCTTCGACAGAAGTCAGACGCCCCACAAATCGATGCCCTGAGAAAGGTCGAGAAAGGTCGGGTTCCAACCAGTGTCTTTGACAAAGGTCAGACACCCCCACAAAGCAGATGCTCTGAGAAAGGTCGGCGCATCTCCCGAGAAAAGTCGGGTACCAACTGGTGTCCTCAATACAAATCGGGCACCCACAAACGAGATGCCCCGAGAAAGGTCGGTGCATCTCTGTCACGGCGACCGAAGAATGGTTCGGGTCCGAGACAAACCACTGATTACTCCAACAGGCGACCGAAGAATGGTTCGGGTCCTAGAGGAGCAGTCTCCTGTCAAGGCAACCGAAGAAAGGTTCGGGTCCTAGACAAATCATTAATTGTTTTAACAGCGACCGAAGAATGGTTCGGGTCTGGAGAAGCAATTTCTGTCACGGCGACCGAAGAATGGTTCGGGTCCGAGACAAACCACTGATTACTCCAAAAGGCGACCGAAGAATGGTTCGGGTCTTAGAGGAGCAATCTCCAGTCAAGGCGACCGAAGAAAGGTTCGGGTCCTAGACGAATCATTGATTGTTTTAACAGGGCGACCGAAGAATGGTTCGGGTCCTGGAGAAGCAATTCCCTGTCACGGCAACCGAAGAATGGTTCGGGTCCGAGACAAACCACTGATTGCTCTAACAGGCGACCGAAGAATGGTTCGGGTCCTGAAGGAGTAATCACCAGTCAAGGCGACCGAAGAAAGGTTCGGGTCCTAGACAAATCATTGATTATTTTGACAGGTGACCGAAGAATGGTTCGGGTCCTGGAGAAGCAATTCCCTGTCACGGCAACCGAAGAATGGTTCGGGTCCGAGACAAACCACTGATTGCTCTAATAGGCGGCCGAAGAATGGTTCTGTCCCGGAAGAGTAATCCCAGTCAAGGCGACCGAAGAAAGGTTCGGGTCCTAGACAAATCACGATTGTTTTAACGGGCGACCGAAGAATGGTTCGAGCCCTGGGAAAGCAATCTCCTCATATCACTAGGTAAGATGACACCTTGATACTTGCCAAACTCGGGGCTCACACCCTATCTCACTCACTCCCGGTAAGTAACTACAGGTATCTTCTTATCTGTCTTAGTATATGTAAAGTTATATTACTATTTTTCCGCATAGAATAATAGGTGTCAAATAAAATATAATTTGTTACGCATGCATAGATAAAATTGAGGCATCAGTCTGTCTTTGAATGCAACCTCTGTGAGCTCACCTTCAAAGAGGGCATTTGTTGACGCCTTAATTTTAAGCCTATTTTATTAATTAAGTTTATAATTTACTTTTTGTCTTTTCGGATAAGTAGATAATAAAAAGAAAAAAGCAAAACAAAAGAAAAGCAAAGAAAAGCAGCCCATTTCCCTTCCTGTCTTCCCCTCCGCATGGGCCTCTGCGGCCCACTTTCCTTCTCCTCCGGCCCACCCTTTTTGGTCTTCTTCCTCCTTCGCTCCGCAACACACGCGCAGAGGGTGCGATGCCGGAATGGAGGAGAGGACGGCAACGCACATGGGGGAGCGACGACGCACCGAAGGACGGGTGGCTGGCGGATGGGGCGCCGGTTGGGCCGGCGGAAGCCGTTCGGCACACGAGGACCGGCGGTCGAAGCTCCGTCAACCGACCGGCCCCTCGCCTATAAATAGGGCTCCCCGACAACGGCAAGGGGGGCCGAAACGATCGAAGGCCGCAAGGCTTCGAGCTTCCCGCCGAGAGACTTCGGAAGGGGAGCCGAGGTCGAGCAAGCCCGGATCCGAAGGCTTGCGGCGGAGAGGGGGAGAGATCGATCGAGAGAGAGAGAGACAGCGAAGAGGGAGGTCGGATCTGGAATTCGGAGAGAAGGAGACGCCGTCTAGACGGCGGATCTCGGAAAGGGGAAGGCTCGCGGTTGCCGCGCCGGACTTCCGCCGCGACCTAGCGAGCGAATCTCGGTCAAGCCGTGCCCCGATGCCGCCGCCCCCGGATCCCGCCGTGTAGCCGCCGTGAAGCCCTCTCGGTTCAACACCTCGGCCGCATTCTTGTTCCCTTGACACCGCAGCCGCCGTTCCGGACGTCCTACCGCAACCCCCCGACGCCGTCCTCGACGACTCGCCAAGACCCCCGCCGTGTTGGTTCGCCGTCGCACCACCGCCACCGTGCCGGCGTCTCTTTGCGTCACCTCCGTCGCCGTGTCACCGTCCAACAACGTCCCGGCCGTCCTTCATCGGCGCCGTCAAGAGGTAAGGAGAAGGAGAGCCTTGAAGTCGGTCAGTCGGGTCGGACAAAAGCCTCAATCGGGTAGGGTTTTTGGCCGAGAGTCGGGTCGGGCGGTAGGGTTTCGGCTAGCTTGGGCCATTCGCATGTGGGCCGGGCCTTTTTTGGAAAATAGATCTATTTGGGCTTTGGGCTTGTTAAAATAAAAAAGAAAGAAAAGAAAAGAAAAAGGCAAAAAAAAAATCCGAGTCGGGCCCGCAACGCGGCCCGTCCCTCATTCGGACCGTTGGCCGGGTCGGACCCAACTCGCGGATCCGACCCGGGTCGATTTTTATATTATTTTAATATTAAATAATACTTTTAAATAAAATAATAAATAATAAATAATTTCAAAAAAATCAAAAAAATAATTTATTTTCAAAAAAATATTATAAAATGTTTTAATTTCCAGAAAAATCGAAAAATATTTAAAAAAGTTAAAAAATGTTTTATTTTCAAAAAATCGAAAAAAAATAAAAAATAATTTATTTTCCAAAAACATTAAAAAATATTTAAAAATATTTTATTTTCTGAAAAATCAAAAAAATCAAAAAATTTCATATATTCCAAAAAATGCCAAAAATCCAAAAAAAGTCAAAATTTCATAAAAAAAACAAAAAAAAAATCAGAAAAAGCCCAAAAGACTTGTATTTTTCCAAAAATACCAAAAAGGGTCCAAAAAAATCCCTTTTGTGTCCAAAAATTAGAAAATGACTCAAAAAATATTTTTCCTCCCAAAATGCATGGAAAATCCCTCGAGCATCCAAAAACCTCAAGGTTTAAACAAGATTAGGTACCGAAAGGGCATTAGTGATTAACTAGTGTAATCAAGTCCCCGATCCTAATTTCTCAAGCGCGGGAGTGAGTATTTCTCCCGATACTTCACTTGGGTTTCTAATCGACCCACCCCAAATCGATTAGTGGCGACTCCATTTTAAAAATTGATTTACGGGTTAAAAAACTTGAACCATTAAGTCGTGAATTGGTGGACTTGGGAGAGTCTGGGCATAACTAATTTCAGCCGAGCCATTAGCCTCCTTAGGCGCTTGTACCCGATTGCGGGCGCCGGAAAAAAAGAGGTCGCGACACACCGCTAAAATCCTACAAAGACTGATATCTGCACAAACTTATATCCCGGCCCCAAAACTTTCAACCATGCAGAAAAACCACTAAAACCTCCGCAAACGCAATCTCCAACTGCTAAGTGAGTCGTGAAGCTCTGGACAAGAGAAAATCACATGACATCAGTTTAGCTAGCACAAGCCCTATGTAGCATCAACTCTCCCTAGGCATCCCATAGGGTAGCATAATTTGACGAACCACTTCATCATTCCCTAACGTATATAGGAAAGTTAGTATGAGCCAATAGATTAAATACCGTTGGATAAAAAGAAAGTAATACAACAATCTTCTTTCCCAAAATATCATAATTGTCTTTGCAGCCAACAACTTGGAACGTTAGAGCCCTAAAAAATTTAATATCATATCAAGGACAGGCCAAGTAAAAGCTCTATTAGATAAGAAATTGTGCCACTCAACTATTGTACCGGCAAATCAACCAACACAGAGAACATCGTAATAAAATGGGATAAAGATAGGACTGAAACACCACCCTATGGATCAACATGGAGATGTATGCTTTTTAAGTGGTCATAAGCCTTCAAAAAAAGAAAAATGGACAAATGGAAAAACAATGACTACAAATCCATAGGGGGCAAAATCAACGAAATAAATGAATTATCATTTGTTTTATTTTTATTGTCATTATCATCTTCTTTATTGAGCCATATCCTCGAGTAAGTCAATGGAGAGCCGAAGGAGTCCCATGTACGCAAGCTTTTAGGACCGGTAATGCAGTAGATGAAAACAAATAATAAAAAAATAAAAAAATGCTTATTTGCTCATCTGCCGTGTGAAGATATTATGCTTTGAAATGTCAGGTGAGCTATCGGAAACTTGGTTAACTTGTAATCGACGTGTACCGCAACTTATCGCCCGGCGCCCCACCTCGCATATAAACCAGGCATCAAGCTCAAAATGTGTGATATCGATTAGTGTCGAACAAATGGTGAGCGGTAGATAGAATGAGTAGAAGAGAGAGCATTGTTGTTTTGGCCTTTTACTAATGCTTTAACACTTACGAGACGATCCAATTTTCATGAATCAGTGGTTTGAGAATGGCTAATTATTTAATTGACGTACAAAAAGAAGTCTAGGTCTAGATGGAACCTCATACATATTAGGTATGCATAAAATTACAAAAATGCACCATTCATATGAGAATTTAACAAATCTTCTCTCATCCAAATTCGTGTGTCACAGCCTTGGGTTGCCGTGATTAAAGGACTTGTTGGATGGATGAAGACTGCCCAAGATAGCCTAGGGTTTTCCCCTCGAGTTTCTGGAATGTTTTTAGGAATGGGCGAGATGGTAATTGCATTGAGCTCTAGAATTCTCTAGGCATAAATGCCGATAGTTGGTAGGTTGAGATACGATCTTGTCCACTAGATCGAAAATCTATCAATGGTTATAACGGGAGGGCCTCTAGTATAAGAAGGGGTGCTCCCCACTCATTGTATTCATCCAAATATTCAATGATAGAGTTTTGTTTTTTTAAGAAATTCTCTCTCTAGAACTTCTTTACGATTTGGATAAGAGAGTGAGCAAGAATTTCTTTACGGTTTGGATCAGTGAGTGAGCAAGGTCCATTATTATATATCTCATCATAAATTAATATTTACCACCTGTAGTTGGGAAACGTGAGGCCCAAATTAACCCCACCAACTGGAGGAAAAAATTCAAATTGCTCTTTTTCCTTCATCTCTTCATTGAAAAATATGGACAAACCCCTCTACAAAAATAATAACGCAATTATTTCCTAACTCAATTTCAACTTTCCTAATTTGACAAAGATTAGATTGATAATATTTCCTATTTTTATGATAGCCTAAGTAATATATATATATATATATATATGATGATGATTTTTTCACGTCAACTCTTTCCATCGCTCTTTTACTCTATCTTTTAAGATAATATGTTTTTTGTTCACATGATTCTCTTCCATGACGAAAATCACAACACACTGCGTCACACCCACCATATAGATACGGTAGATGCCATCTTCTGCCGAGGATGGGCATGTAAATAGAATCACATCTTGGGAGTGGGTCGGGCTTGCCATCATCCAAACTATTATTAGTACTGGCTCGAGCAAGTAGGCATACCAAGCTGCAGTTGCAAAGGAGGAGCTGCTGAGGCTGGGAATGTGGGTGGAACTGCTTACTGATTAGCGACCCTCTAGCTTTGCGTCAACAATAAGTACCTTATCTTCCGGTCTGAGGTATGTTCGTGTTCTCGCCAACGTGAAGTACACTTCCATTGGAGTTGACGTGGACAAAGACATGAGGAAGCTCACCAAAGACTGTGAACTTGAGGCGTCATGCAATGCACTGGCAATGGAGAGTTTGATTAACCACTTGTGGTGATACATGGTGTCCAAAAGTTGTCAGAGGGATCCTTCATAAAAAAAGCTTGGAAAGCCGAAGGATGGTAGGACAACATAACAATTAAAGTACGACTTACCATAAGATCCAGACTTCTCTGGTAAGATAATTATCGGCAGCTGAAGTTCTCGAGGTTGCTTCTTTGCAAGTTTTTCCTGACACTTTGCATCAATTTCCTCAAGGACTCCCAAAAGTTGTCAGAGGGATCCTTCATAAAAAGCTTGGAAAGCCGAAGGATGGTAGGACAACATAACAATTAAAGTACGACTTACCATAAGATCCAGACTTCTCTGGTAAGATAATTATCGGCAGCTGAAGTGTTCGAGGTTGCTTCTTTGCAAGTTTTTCCCGACACTTTGCATCAATTTCCTCAAGGACTCCCAAAAGTTGTCAGAGGGATCCTTCATAAAAAGCTGCCGAAGGATGGTAGGACAACACAACAATTAAAGTACGACTTACCATAAGATCCAGGCTTCTCTGGTAAGATAATTATCAGCAGCTGAAGTTCTGAAGGTTGCTTCTTTGCAAGTTTTTCCCGACACTTTGCATCAATTTCCTCAAGGACTCCTTTTAATCCGGTCAGCTTGAGCCTTCCAGATAGGGAATACTAGTTTGCGCTCAAAATGCTGCGAGGAGATTAGAATATGTTAAGGCGCAAATAATTTGTACCTCATAACATCACCGGAAAAGGAAACAAAGGAACATATCTATCGACGATAGTGCTCTGTCAAGGGACGAGATAAATATATAAAAAGCAACGGAGCCATCATAGTATTTTTTAACTGCTCCGAAAGGAAGGATGGTAATTGGATCATTTGCCGATCTGAATCGGATAAACCCTCTATCTAACAAACAAGGAAATGATCGAATCGTCAAACGCCCTGAAAATGCCATGAGGTGTTCGGAAATGGTTGAAGTAGTTGAATAGGAGGATCACTATGACTATAGCCCTTGGTAAATTTACCAAAGACGAACCATCCCTTTACTTGTACACATATTGACCAATTGGTCACGAATTTTACAGGTTTTAAATTTGAGAAGTTTACACACGTCTCCACTTTATCTCCCTCGAACATTTGCTGTAAAGAAATAGCAAAAAGAACTGATCATGCTCAAAATGTTACGGTAATCAACAAGGGATAACTCTACACAACAATCCACCTAAGAAAGATTGCATAATGATTTATCGTGCTTAGTTTCACATGTTCTAATTATTGTGATGTTGTCCAAATTACGGTAATTGTTTTGAATGTAAAAATTACCGATTGGATATCCTTATTAGGGGAAAAATTAAAAAGACTTTAAAATTATATATTGAACATCCGTATAGCGACACAGAAGAAAAGAAAAACGTCCTAAAAGTAATTCATTCATTTTTTTCATGACAAAGACGTGTGCTCCCAATTAGATATTAACAATGGCAAAAAGCCATTTGAAGGAAAAATAGACTTTTCAATTTTATACTATATCAAGAAATGTCTTTACTATCAGCGAGATAATTTTACACGGAGTTTATAAAATAGTTATAGGATCTGATAATGTACTTTTCTTTAATACGCTAAAAGATGAGACATGCAAAATGTTTAATTATGGTAATTATCATAAATAGAAAAGGAAATGGGCCGTCATTATAAATTGCAATCGAAAGATTGAGTATAGCGTTATCTTTTTAGTAGAAATGGGGTTGTATATAGTTATTTAGGGCCGCCCGTGAAGAAAATCCTAATAATGATTTGCAAAATAAATACGGAGTTTTAGATCACGAAAGACTCTTATTTGGAATTTGAGGAAAGTGGACCGTTAAAGAGTTGAAGTTTACCTTTTCTTTTTCATAAACACGAACTCCGTTAACAAGTTTTGTTGGCATTGATTGAACGTATTTTGCTTTCTACGGGAGTTTTAAACTCGCGCAATTGACAATTAATGGGCTTCGCTGAGAGGGTTAGAGGCAGACGTAGAAACTGAGATTCTGGGCGAGATTGGAAAATTGCAATCTCCTAACTGAGGAGTCGAGATAAATGATTTATATGAAATTTGATAAATTATACTAATATGCTCATCAATACTTACATTTAGCTATCAACTTTAAAATTTTACAAATTTCGCAACATTCATAATTCGAAACACTTGGAATCATTCAATAATTTATGGATGCATGTGTAATTTCTACATGATTCTTTTAGACTTGAGTTATTTTTATAATTACCGAGCTCATGGATTCATATGTAAATTCCTCATATTGGGGTATTTTGTAATTTAAGAAGGTTTATTATAGGAAATTTCATGGAGATGGAGAGTAGATGATTTTGGTTTTGGTTTTGGAAGATTCAAACCAAAGAGACGAACCACAGTTGTTGCTGCTAATTCTCGAACACATCTACTCTATTTACGCCGGGCATTTTAATTTTTAGGTCCAGAAGAAGCGAAGCCCGACGTGGACCCCACCTCGAGAATCCTAGATCGCCGTTCACTAGCAACAAACGCTTCGATCCGACGAACAGGGCAAGGGAAGTAAACCTTCGCAGACCGAAGCACAAAGCGAAGAAGCGGAGCCCGGCAGGGCGAGCATGCCGTCCCGCTGCCTCGGCGACGGCTCACCTGTGGGTCTAACTTCGCCGGAGCATATTTAAGCATAGTGAAGCATATGATGAGCATGGTGACTGGACTTCGACCGCGAAAATGATTCGAGTCTTGTGAAATCACCGGAAAGCTGGTCACTTGGTCCTCCTCAAGTGATGCTGCTTTTGGGTCCAGCGTCACTAATTTAGTTTATTTGTGCGTTTTAGGTAGGCAAGGGGCCAAGGGCAAGGGGGGGACGGTGAAGATGTCTTGAGAGCACGATCCGCGAAACCCCTTGGGGGCCTGTCAAGGACCGGATAGGCATCGGCCTCGCCAAGGTTGCAAGAAACATGGCTCCAGAGCTCCGAGTAGCTATTGTGGAAGCCGCGGGCACGGTGATGATCCTGCGCATGATAATTACATACGTCGGATCTTGATTTTGTCTCCATATTCGGTCGGAGACGTTCATGCATGTCTTTCCGCGCCATTGCAGCCAACTGAGCAAGACATGTGGATATGCTGTGGCTCTCAAATCCCTAGTGGTCATCCGTTCTCTGTTGAATGATGGAGACCCACTTTTACACGAGGAGATAATGTACACGATTAGGCATGCTGCTAGGTCGCTAGGCTCCCTCTAGCTCATGGGACAACTCGGCTTCTGTAAGGTCTTATGGTATGTATTTTTTTATCAGAGACTCAAGTTGATTCCGTTTGATAGAAAGAGTGGCGTTGGCAGCGCTCCTAGTAAAAGTGCAGTGCTCATGGCGGTGCTAGTGTTCACAGTGAGAATAGGTACGGGAGTAGAGACCATCTTCGGTCCGGCTGCCCAGAGGGTTTGATCAGGATTATACGGTACTTATAGAGAGGAGACTAAGGAAAGTTGGCCAGAGCGTAGAGAGAGGGAGGGAGGGAGAGAGATAGACATCGGTGTGGCGGAAGACGGAGATGGTGAGAAAAATTGGAGTTTGGGAAGTGGTGTAGGGGTTGTTTATCTTGTCAAACCTGGGTCTTTTCAAATTGAAAATTTTCGAAAGTGGGATGATATATATCGGGTGGCTTACCGTATCACATACACCAATTTTTTTCTAACTGGTTTTCACCATCAGATTCTTTAGTTAGCCCGTCTATGCGTCATGAAGTAAGCCAATTTCATGCATGCATAAAGAACTCGAAGCACAATAATTTAGATGGAGAAAATTCTTCGCCACAATGATAAAAGAAGAAAAGTGAAGGATAAAGCACTCTATATAAAACAAAACACAGAAAATCAAACCGACTTGTTGAGGGGTAGATAGTAAAATCGGATTGAAGAACGAGTGAGAAGATTGCTTGACGCGAGGGTTGCATCGGGCTGAGATGGTGCAATGTGAAAAACACTCAGCCTAATTTGACCTCCTTTTGATTAAAGAAGAGCGGACATCATTAAAACGAACGTTAATTAATCAAAAGCTGTGTGGTAAACAAAACTTATTGGCAGCTTTATGAGATAAAAGCACATTGTAACCTCATGGGACAAATATTAAGCTGAGCCAAAAGTCAAAGTTGAGCAAATACAAAGAGACGATGCTTCAAATTTCGGCGCCAGACCGTTGTACCCTAAACGCATGCAACAGAACTCCTATAAGTGCTAGGCTAAAGTTCAGGTGTACAAAGAGGAGGAGAGGAGCACCCTCGTCGAAGGACATCCTTGGGAGGGATAGCTAAGAATGACCTTCAAGCAGGGAGAACGATTTGGGTGCGACAGAATAATCCAAACCACTTCGAGTAGCACCCATGGATTAACTTTGTGGTAGATGCTGGAATTGTTACTACCATTAATCTTTATTTTGTCCAGCAAGGGTGCATTCTGAAGGAGAAACTTGAGCAGGGAAAGAACAGGTTCCCACGCCAGCCAATGGGCACCGGGATCAACAATCTCGACATTCTTGAGATGCACCAGACACGGGTAGATCCTCTGGTTGGCAGAATCCCAAAATTCTTTCGCGGTAACGCTCTAGAACATCATGACAAATGATGAGCAATCCAATTCGAACCACATGAGACAACTATCGAAGTTTGACAAAATAAAATAGCAGTTGCTACATTAAGAGAGACATAAATCGCTGAAGAATCCATAATGTCGATTAAAATGACATAGTCAATCACGAGAAAAAAAGAAATGACAGGTTTATGTGTGGCCTAAGGCTGAAATTCACAAATTATGTACGGTCAAATATGCTGTTAAAAGTGAACTGAGGGTTTTAGCAATTGTTTACCCTAAAAGTGGGTCTGCAAGCCATTTGTAAGAATAACTTCTCTAGGTGCGGCGAACTTTCGAGTATTTTCACTATCCCAGGAGCCCCCTCATGGTTCTCTGCAACACGCAACACCAAATGTCGACATTCTAAGGATGGAAGAAACACTCCTCTCGCCTCCATGAACGACAGTACCTAAGCACGTCAGTGGTGATGGAACAAGCAAAAGCTAATCAGTTTTACTTCTTCAAGCACTAAAAAAGATCTTTCATAAGGCATGCTTGCAATTCCAACGATCTCTCACAATAGCCGAGTGTAAGTCCTATTACAAAAAGAACGTAAAAAAAGTCTGTCTAGCAAAAATTCCATTAAAGCTTATAAGATGACCGTGTTTCTTTGAACTAAGAATTTTATGAGCATCAAGCAACCATAAACAACAACACAATCTATTGATAGAATTTATAACGAATATCCGGACTCAAAATTAAATAAATCAGCTTGCACCTGAAGACACAAGTTCCCCATCACCAATTTCGTGACATGATGCAAACTCTGGATGAGCCTCCTGACAAGATCGCCCTGGGCTTGAGCTTGTAATTGGCCAGATACATAATAATCCATCTTGAAATTTAACTCGACCTCAACGAAGGAAGAAACTTTATCTATTTTGAACTCTCCCCTCTCACAATCGCCCAATATGCGCAACTTGAGAAGATGAGGAGCTGAAATTTTCAGTATCTGACCATGAACAAAGTCATACTTGTGAGAATCGATCACCAACTCTCTCAATCCTCTTGATTCAATTTTAATGTGCTCGTAGCCCCAGCAACCTTTCAACTCAAAGAACTCTAGAACAGGGCAGCCTTTCAAAAGTCTCGTGATTGCATTATCCTCCAACTTTGCATGATCAATGCGCAATCTCTTCAGCGAAGACCAATTCACAGCACCCATCATCGAAAAACAGCAACGGGACACGTGAAAACTCACCATTGTGGTGCAGCGGAAAAAGAACTTCGGCAACGTATAAATGTCGTGATCTAAAAACATCGACACCTCTTCGATGTCGTGTTTGACAGCAAAGCGGAGCCACCTATGAAAGGTTGGCCCGACGGCAAAGCGGAGCCAACTATTATAGAAGAGACGAGTAGCATCAAAGTGGAAGCTCTTCACCTTAACTGCAGTGCAGCGTAATAGCACCGCGTCGACAATAGCTGTGAAACTCCGAAGCATCCTCCTATTATAGCAGGGGGCCATGGAGAAAGATATACGTGGATTAGCGGTCCAAATGTAACGCCACTGCTTGGACAAGACACTGGTTTTGATGGCGTCTTTTGAGGTCAAGAAGGAGAAGATATGAAGAATTATGCCAATGGGCAATTCGCTGATGTAATCCACTGAGTTTCGGGTTTCATCTCGATTGGAAGGAGGTGGCGGTGATGTTTGTGGATGTGGATGTTTCGGCAGGTGAGTTGGATTAGCGGAGAACTCGATCTTGGCCATTGATGGAGGATTTTTCAAGCTTTTTGCCACTGGCTGTTGACGCCGATGAAGCCTTCGGGTTTGGCAAAAATAAAAGAGGACCGTATATAACTATATATAAGCTCCGATGGGCAAAGAGAGATCAAACCCTAAAAACGCTTATCTTCAAAATTCCAAAAAGAAAGTTACTATGGTTAAAAATGGAAATAGGTCTAAATAGTTTCTGATAATAATTCCCAGAAGGTAACTAAATATTATATTGCTCCGACTTCTCAAAGATAGTGGGGTAGTGGCAACACGCCGTAGCATTCGATCCCCCTCCCCTTTTTTGTAACTATCAATCCACTTTTATTATATATCGATATCGACACTAAAATTTTGACCACCCAATTCAGTCATCTGTCATATAAGAAAATTAGGAGCTAAACCCAACCTCTAAACATATATACTATTAATTTGTATATTGGGAGCATCATTATTTAGAGGTAATGGACCTGTTAAAAGATGGATAGGATTGATTTAAGCAGGTAGGTTTTGAGCTTAAATTAAATTGACTGGACTAAGCCGAAACACAAAATCTAGCCAAATCATGGAAGATTTGTGTTCTTATATCATAACTTGGAAAGTGGGTGGACATATTCTTTGAGAATTTGGTCAGTCGGATACAAGAGACGAAGAGATTACAATTTCTCAAATGGAAAAGTCATATTAGGAAAGGAGAGGTTGCTAATATAATGAAGGTAAAGTATTCACTTGTATAAATTAAGAACAGTTCGGTTTGATAGGCGATTTGTAAATAACATTCAAGGCATGTCGTATGCCTTAGACTTAGTATGGGAACATGATAAGATTTTAAAGAAAAGCAACAAAAAGAACCCATATTCGGGTAAAAGCACTACAGCGACTATAAAATTTGAAATCTAAATGGAATTTTGATATTCAAATTGATTCAGGAAGGAGAAGAAGAGAAAGTTTAGTAATTTTAATCTTTATAATTGGAAAGAAGAGATAGAAAATCACTTACTTAGCCAATAAAAGAATATATTGAGAACGATTTTTATGACCTCGTTCGTATCATTCCATTCCATGTCCAATTTCTTTGTAGGACCAACAATGTCATCAGGTGAAACGGATGTCCGGCGGCCGGAGCAACGTCCCAAATCAAGCATCGAGGCCGCCGCCAAGGAGGAGGAGGAGGAGGAGGAGGAGGGGGAGGACCGCGACCTGAGGAAGAAGCCCCGTCTCAGCGCCAGACGAACTTATCGCCACTAAACCCCAGCGGGCGATGGAGTATTTCGATCGGACTCTTTGCCGTGTGAACCGTCGTCCTACCAGGGTCAAACAAAGGTATGCCGGCACGGATTCAGGTGATGATGAGGAAGCAAAGATGTTGTTTGTGGCAATCGAGGAATTGGAGGAGCGCCCTAAGGAGACGCAGAGGGCGAGATGCATATTCCTAATGGAAGGGCAGAGGATTTGAACAGAACGTTGGTAGCTTTTGAAAAGCAGTATGTGAAGATAAGGGAAGGGATTTAGGTTGCTATTGTGGGGGAAGAGGAGGTTTCAGTAGGTGGATGAAGTCAGAAAGAATCCGTTGTATTACTATTCATGGTTTGATTCCATTCGCTTGGAAGATAGTGTGACTGTGGGCAACAAAGGGAGGCTAGGGCGGTTTATGAGCTTGGGATTGCCAATGTGCCACCAGCTGAGGAGAAGCTGTACTGGCAATGCTATATCTATTTGTGGTGGTTGGTATATATATCCTCGAAATGGTATGCTCATATTTGCTTTCGAGATGAAATATTTCTCACGGTGTTTCCGTTGGTGTTTCCGGATTAATCATGGTTCGTCTGAATTATTGTTAGAAGAATTAAACAGGTTATAGAAGATCAGAAGTGCATAGAAGTCAGTAACAGTAGAAAAGCCAAACCTGAAGAAGTAACTGGAACAGAGGAAGCTAAAACAGAGGAAGGTCGTGGGATGGCGATCCAAGTGAACGAATGAGCTGGCGATCCGTGACAACAGGAGCTGGCGATCCGTGAAAGCAAAACCTGAAACACAGAAGCAGGTCAAGCAAATTAAAGAAGCTGCAGTCAGAAGAAATACACGTGTGTTGTTCACTTTATTCGGTTGTAACAATTCTATAACAGAAAATAGTTGAGCTAGTGACTAGTATAAAAGGAAAAGAAAGAACGAGAGAAAGTGTGAGAGTTCATTGTTAGTTTCTGAAGTTGCAAGCTTCTCTCGATTCATCCAGAGCTTCTCCTTCTTCTTCTTCTTCTGTATCTGAGAAATGATAAAAGATTGTGTAAAGAATAAACTTGAAGTTTTGAAGAAGAAATACAACAGAACCTGAGGTATTCTCATTGCTTGTTCGAGATCTAAACTCCTCTCATATATAGATCTTGTTCTGTATTCGATTTCTTCTCATGGTATCAGAGCGTGATTTCCTGGGTATGATAGATTTGATGTGTTCTTACTGCATGATGTTATAAAGATCCTGATATCTCTTAGACAGCTTACTTTCAAAGTCTACTGGATTATCTGCGAATCTTCAAAGCCTTTGAACATAGAAGAATGACCACTAGACTTCAGAAGTATCCATTCCCTATTCATGTGAATATAGGGAACTTCGTTACCATCAAGTTGAACGAAGAAAACTTTCTGTTGTGGCAAGCTCAGTTTAATAGATTTCTGAAAAGCCAAGATTTAATCGGTTTTATTAATGGTGAAACATTACCTCCAAATCGAATGATACAAACTGAGACTGGAGAAATGATGAACCCTGATCACCTGGATTGGATAAAAACCGATCAGCTTATATCCTCCTGGATAAGCGGTGCAGTATCAGAAAATATTCTAAGTCTAATAATTGGCTTAGAAACCTCACTTGAAGTATGGCAGGCTCTCATAAATAGATTTACACAGAAATCTGTTGCAAAGGAGTTTGAGTTGAGAGGAAAACTTCAAGCCTGCAAGAAAAGAAACAGATCACTAAGTGAATATCTCCGAGAATTCAAAACCATTTGCGATCAATTGAATGCAATTGGAAAGCCTGTTGATGATATAACAAGAATGTTTGGCATATTGGAAGGGCTAGGTCCTGAATATGAAACTTTCAGGACAACCATGTACTGTCTTAAGCCTCAGCCAGAGTATGATGAGGTAATTTCACAACTTGAGAGGTTTGAAACTCGATTACAAACATACTCTATGAATGAGTATAATCTAACTTGGCCTATTATGGGCAAAGAAAAGCTGGAACAAGTCAGCAAAGAATCAATCCCAGAAATCAAAGAGAAAGTTTTCGAGGAGAAGTTAGCTATGGCAGAGGTCAGCCTTTTATTAGAAGAGAATATGGAAATAATTCTGCAGAAGCTGGAAGGAATCAACTAAATAGAATGAATAACCTGTATTCAACTCAGCAAGGTCAGGTTAATAAGGATAACTGGTCTAGCTATGGACAAGGATTTCGACCATATTCAAATCCTGCACAAAGGTATCAAAATGTTAGATCTTATCCACCACAAAGCTCAAATGGTGATAGATAACCACAGAACACAAAGCCTACTAATAATGGCCCTCTACAATGCCAGATCTGTAAGAAATCAGGTCACACAGCACTCAGATGTTGGTATAGGTTCGACAATTCGTACCAGGCAGATGAGATACCAACTGCATTAGCAGCAGTACACATTGAAGAACCCTATGGCTCAGAATGGTATCCGGATACAGGGGCTACATCACACATTACCTCAGAACCTGGTATGATTCAAACCTACAATACATATAGTGGTAATGACACTGTCATGATAGGAGATGGATCTCATTTGTCAATCTCATGCATTGGTAATGGAATACTAAATACAGGAAATAGCAAATTACCTCTGAATGATGTATTAATAGTCCCTGCAATCACCAAGAATCTTTTATCTGTATCAAAATTGACAGATGACTATCCCTGTTCTTTTATTTTTGATAAACATGGGGTATATATGAAGGACAATCACAATCATACAACGGTGAAGCTAGGAAGGAAAGTCAAGGGGCTCTACCAGGTGGAACCTAAAGCTGCAGAAGTCTTCTTCACACAGACTCAACAAGAAGTAGCAGAAGATACCTGGCATCAAAGGCTTGCTCACACCAATCTTAAAACAAGTGAAGATTCTGCGAAAACAAAATCTCATTCAATTTAGTTCCAATACTCGAATATATGTAGCAAATTTGTCAAGTTGCTAAAAGCTCACTTTATCTTTTCACTCCTCGAGACCATATTTCTAATATTCCATTAGAAAGAATACATTGTGATGTATGGGGACCTTCGCCAATTCAATCTGTTCAGAAATTCTCCTACTATGTCATTTTTGTGGATGATTTTTCTCGGTATAGCTGGATATACCCTATGAGACAGAAATCAGAAGTATATGAAATATTCGTTATGTTTCAAAGACTTGTAGAAAATCAGCTTAATCACAAGATCAAAATCTTCCGAGTGATGGAGGTGGTGAGTTCACTAGTAATAAACTCCAACTTCATCTACGAAGTTTGGAATTAAGCAATTTATCTCCCGTCCTCACACACCGAGCAAAATGGTGTCTCAGAGAGAAAACATAGACATGTGATTGAATTAGGTCTAGCAATGATGTATCATGCTAAAGTACCACTGAAATATTGGGTTGATGCATTCAAAACAGCAGTTTATGTTATCAATCTTCTGCCCACAGCAAAACTACATATGCATTCACCTCATTCCAAGCTCTACAATAAGACACCAGATTATTATTATCTTCGAGTTTTTGGATCAGCTTGTTATCCATGTCTCGGCATTACACAAAGCATAAATTTGATCCAAGATCACTCACATGTATCTTTCTTGGCTACAAAGTGAGAAGCATAAAGGATACAGGTGTCTCTTACCTACAAATGGAAGAATCTACATTAGCAGACATGTAATATTTGATGAGAATATCTTTCCCTTTATTCATACACTTAGTACTGAATATCAGCAGGGATCTGATCTATACAGACAGTGGATAAAAGGAGTCCTATCTTCTAGTTCCAACTATACTAAGAAGTCTCCATCGCAAGACAATCTGTCAAAGGGGTATTTGCAGCATACCAGAATCAATCAAATAGCTCCAGAAATACAGAATGGTGAGCTCATCTCAAATGATTCTGAAGGTCGATCCCACATCAGTCATCTCCAACCAGATATTGAATCTGAAAATATACCTGGTACTGAGATACAGAGTGCTGTTAATAATATCTCCAGTAATAATGAATCACATCAGTCATCTTCAACCATAGAGAGACAAATATCTACAAACCAAGAGCCTGTTTCAATACCAACTGCCAACACAGGACAAACTCAAATCAGTGTTGAAACAGAAAATATGTCAGGTACATCTTCAACTCATCCTATGCAAACTAGACTACGATCTGGAATTATTAAAGCAAACCCCAAATATGCATGTCTGGTTGAGTATAAGATTCCTGTTGAACCAAAATCAATAAAGTCTGCCTTAGCAAACCGAGGATGGTATCAAGCAATGCAAGAAGAAATGGATGCATTATATCAGAATCAAACCTGGGAATTAGTTCCTCGAGATAATCACATGAATGTAATCGGGTGCAAATGGGTGTTCAAGACAAAACTTGCACCTGATGGAAGCTTGGATAGACTTAAAGCTAGGCTTGTAGCCAAAGGCTTTCATCAAGAAGAAGGTCTTGATTTTACAGAAACCTTCATCCCCGTAGTAAAACATGCAACAATTCGAATAATTCATCGTAGCTATGATGAAACAATGGAAAATCCATCAATTAGATGTCAAAAATGCTTTCTTACATGGACACTTAAGTGAAACAGTGTATATGGAGCACCTCCGGCTTTAAAGACACACAAAGGCCTCACCATGTTTGTCTTCTTCAAAGATCTCTTTATGGACTTCGACAAGCTCCTCGAGCCTGGTTTGATAGATTCAGTAGCTTTCTGCTTGAGTATGGCTTTTTCTGTAGCTCCACTGATCCTTCTCTATTCATCCTGCATACTGAAACAGACACTATCCTCCTATTACTGTATGTAGATGATATCATTCTCACTGGCAGCTCACCTCACATGCTTTCGAGTCTCATTACTTCACTAAGTATTCATTTTCATATGAAGGATCTAGGTGCCCTACACTATTTTCTTGGCATTGAAGCTACACGAAACTCAGATTATCTATTCCTTTGCCAAACCAAATATGCTCTAGATCTTCTCACCCGAGCTCAGATGCAAGATTCCAAACCCCTTTCAACCCCTCTCTCACTAAAACCATCCATTTTAATCAATGATTCTCTACCTTTGCATAATCCTACTGAGTACAGAAGCTTAGTTGGAGGTCTTCAATACCTCACCTTAACCCGACCAGACATTGCTTATGCTACAAATATACTTTGTCAACGAATGCAACAACCTACAATTGCAGACTTCAACAGATTGAAAAGAGTCTTACGGTATATAAAGGGTACCATAAAGCTTGGCTTATTTCTTCACTCTCACAGTACAATGCATCTCTATGGTTACTCTGATTCAGATTGGGCTGGTTGTATCGACACCAGAAGATCAACAACTGGTTTCTGTATATATATTGGATCCAATCTTATATCCTGGGTAGCAAAGAAACAACCTACCGTGAGCAGATCATCTACTGAAGCTGAATACCGTGCTCTTGCATCAGCCACTGCTGATCTTACATGGGTCAGTTTTGTATTACGTGATATAGGCTGTTTTCTTAAACCTCCTATCCATTTGTATTGTGATAATAAGTCAGCAATATCTCTTACTCTGAATCCTATCTTACATGCTCGAACCAAACATATTGAAGTCGATTTTCATTTTGTTCGGGAAAAAGTCTCCTCAGGGTCACTACAGGTCAGCTACATTCCAAATTCTTATCAATTAGCTGATATTTTTACCAAACCATTGACAAGCAGAGCACATTCTTATATGCGAACCAAATTGGGAATTTGTACACTCTCCATTCCCAATTTGAGGGGGGATGTTAGAAGAATTAAACAGGTTATAGAAGATCGAAGTGCATAGAAGTCGAATAAAGAGAAAAGCCAAACTGAAGAAGTAACTGGAACAGAGGAAGCTAAAACGAGAGGAAGGTCGTGGGATGGCGATCCAAGTGAACGAATGGGCTGGCGATCCGTGACAACGAGCTGGCGATCCGTGAAAGCAAAACCTGAAACACGAAGCGGTCAAGCAAATTAAAGAAGCTGCAGTCGAAAGAAATACACGTGTGTTGTTCACTTTATTCGGTTGTAACAATTCTATAACAGAAAATAGTTGAGCTAGTGACTAGTATAAAAGGAAAAGAAAGAACGAGAGAAAGTGTGAGAGTTCATTGTTAGTTTCTGAAGTTGCAAGCTTCTCTCGATTCATCCAGAGCTTCTTCTTCTTCTTCTTCTTCTGTATCTGAGAAATGATAAAAGATTGTGTAAAGAATAAACTTGAAGTTCTGAAGAAGAAATACAACAGAACCTGAGGTATTCTCATTGCTTGTTCGAGATCTAAACTCCTCTCATATATAGATCTTGTTCTGTATTCGATTTCTTCTCATGCTATCCTATGGGATGTCTCGGGATTGTTGCTGGTACTTTGGCCTTGTACTAGCTAAACTGATGACATGTTATTTTCTCTTCTTCTGACCTAGTGGTCGGAGATTGTGTTTGTGGAGGCTTTAGTGGTTTTTCTGCATGGTCGAAAGTTTTGGGTCCGGGATTTAAGTTTGCGCTGACATCGACTTTGCAGGATTTTAGCGATACTTTGATGTGTAGTCGTGCTTCCCAAGGATAAGAGTTTATGTCTTTTTTCTTTCTCTTTTCATTTTTGGTTGGCTCTGTTTATTTTTCTCGACACATGTGTTCCATGCGTCACACTTTCAAGTCTTGCCCCTTTTATTTTAAATTTAAGCTGTCAACTCAACGTGAGACTTGTCGACATATCTCTCAAATTTTTTAACTTGATTCTACATACGCGCTACGCCGTGTACAGAGTGATTTTTGTCTTTGTTGCTTTGTTGTGAGATAGACTTTAGAATTGTTCTCGAATCAATTCACGTGCTTACAAATAATAGAGATCCATGTTTCAATTCCGATATGTTGGAGTTGGAAGCTTTTTATTTGTAGAGACAGTTCTAGCTGGACTTGGAATATGGATGAGCATGCGTTGGTGGAGAGTGAGGGTGACGGTTAATGCGTAATCGAGAGGGAGAGGGATGGATAGATGCATGCTGCTCTCTTTTCTTTTTCTTTTTCAATTTCTTCTTAATACTGTGTTTCCAATTGGCCAAGTTAGGCTCCTATGACAACTGTCTACTGACTGGCGATGCATATCAGCACTTGGGGAATGACTTGCAATATGGAAACTTGCACTGACGGTGCTACTCATGAAAGTCCTCTTCGTGTTACAGGTTCTATTCAACGATGGCGTCTTCCGTTGGAAAGGGCTCCAAAACTTTATTGTTGTTGCCAAGGACAATGTGGCTAAGATGAGCAGCAACCCTGCATTGTAGAAAAGGATATACTTGTATCATGGTTCCGCTTGCTTAATTTGTAGTCATGGTACATGGGCATGTCACGGGTTTTATCCTCTTTTGACAGGCAAAGGTCAAGAGACTGGCAAGTTGAGGGGAAACTTGAAAACAGCTCCTCCTTGCCTTGACAGAAGACTCGAAGCTTCAAATTCAGGAGGACTGTCTGAAACTTAATTGGTATCATGTGACATTGTACACCTTAGTAATTATCGAGGACAATAATATCAGCATAATATAAGCTTTTCTGAGAATATATATACATGCTCCATTGAGCGATGATTTTAACTGCTGAATACAAATAAACAAATCCCCAGCTATTCTTTATTCACATAGCCTATTATCCCTTTTGCTTATAGATTAGGGTGAACGTAAATAAACTAGTTATGAAGAGCCAATCATAGCAAGGTTTGCCAGCTTTGAACTACTTGTTGCATCATTGACATAACTCGGATGCCGGAGGACGGGTGATTCACTAGAAGAGATCAAGTCAACGCTATCTGAATATAAAAATTGGGATCCTACGTTTGACTGGAAAATGAGAAGTCTCATTTCAGGTAGGAGTATATGAAGAACAAGAGCCCTAGAATCTGCGATGTGCTGGCTTTCTCTTCTTATTTAAAAAAAAAAATTAAAAAAAAATGGTCAAGTTAGGGCTTCAAAATCAAATCTAAAGAGAAAAAAAGACGGGCTCGATTTGGGGCTTTAGGATTAGGGCTCTTGAGAGCCAAATTTCAGTTCGTCAATGGGAGACTGGTAGGGTTTCCACTCGGTGCTCCATTTCATTAGACAGAGAGAGAGAGAGAGTGAAGAGGAAGTGGGTGGGGGGGGGTGGGGCGGTGAGGGAGGGAGGCACTCGTTTTCATCTAATGTTTCCTTTTTCTTTTTTTTTTTTTGATGACCTAGGAACCACTGTATAGCCGGCAGCCGGCGACATCACCGCAGGGACCCACTTTCCACGGCGCCGTTAAGTCGTGCAATGCGCACGTGGTGACTTGAACCTCCTCCCTTCCACAATTAGAGAGGGAAAGGCCTAAACCAACTCGCCCACAGCGGGGTGGGTTTTTTTTTTTTCACTTGATAAGTCGATAATATGGAAATGGGAGAGTTGTTCAAAGATAATTTATTTGGCCAGAATAGAAGGTGGAAGCATATAACTTATTGGTAACCCATCCAACATGGAGACTATTTTTTCAATACATATGAAGCATTCCGGCACAGCTATCTCTGCCACAAGAGAGGCACAATAATTGTTGTGAAAGAAAGCGATCAAATAATAGAATGAGAAAATAAATCGAACACCAGACTTATGTAGTTTGATCATAATAACTCACATCTACGAGGAAAGTAGTAATGAATTTCATGATATATCAAGCGATACAATGTAAATTAGAATCACCCTCGAGTCATTAAAACATCCTCAATATTTCCCAAGCCCTAATTACAGCTAATAATTCATGCAGGGATTACTTCCACAATTCCTCACAAAATAATTTCTCAAGCTCACTAAAGAATTAGAAACAAATTCTTACTAGGAGAATTTAATCGACTTCAACACTAAAACATTCCATAAAGAAAAAAAATTTCATGCCAAGTGCTCGATCGATAATGGTGCTTCAAGACCTCTTCTTGTCAATTTAAGTAGTGGAACCAACGCATGAGCCAAGGATATATAATTATCCTTTGAATCATTGCCGACTTAAACAAGGAAAGATATCCGTGAGAATATCTGTGATTCTGTATATATATTCCCACCACTTACACTTGCGAAGCACAGTGTCTTGAACCAGGGGGTACTTGTTAAACACGCTATATATATTCCCAGAGCTTCAAGGAGTCCAAATCGAATGGGTCAAAGGCAGTTGACTTCGGTGTAATTCTTGACCTTGCTAATTTGACATAAGACAAAAAAGTAATCCTTATACAACCTGGACACGCAACTCTAAATCGGAAATCCTAATTTCCATAGCACACAATTGGATGTTCCTAGAGTCACAACTTCCGCACTTTCCTTCAATCAATCGGGCTTCCTTATAATTTATCTCGAATTTTGGTTTTGCTCATGGATTTAAACTCGAGATATATTTTAACAATATCTCAACTTATCATGACTTGCTCATGATATATTGATGCCACACAAAATCAAACGACATGGTCTCCAACAGCTAATCTTCTTTCCCAAATACAAAATAAACTGCACTATAACACATGCATTATAAACTAGGTCAAAACCAAACAGAGTAATGCAAAAGAAATCGGAGAATTAACAAAAAAAATCATAAACATATTATAATTGTACCAATTCAGTCTTAAACTTTTTTTTTAGCCAATTTAGTTATAAACCTTTTACAATTGTGCCAGTTTAGTCCATCCGGCCAAAATTGACCGATCAGTGTTGACGTGGATGACGCCCATCCGATGAAAGCTGATGTGGCAATTTTTAAATATTATTTTTCTTTTTTTGTTCTACCTTCTCCTTCCTCTGGTCAGCTGTCAGCCAGAGGTGAGGGTTGGCGAGGTCGGCCTCGCCGTTGCTAGGAGAGGCCCCGCCAAACCTGGCAAGGCCGGCCTTGCCATCGATAGGCAAGGCCTCGCCTAGACCCTCGCCTTGGCCGACGAGGCTCCTTGCTTAGGGACGGCGAGGCCTTGCCAAACCTGGCGAGGCTCGACCTCACCTAGCCAAGGTGACGGTCGCTCGCCATCCCTAGGCAAGGTCGAGCCTTGCCTTGGATCTGGCAAGGGTTGACCTCACCAGTGCCACGAGCTCAGCCCTCGCCAAATCTAGCGAGGTCTCGCCTAGCGACGGTGAGGCCAGACTTGCTAGATTTGGCGGGGCCTCGCCCAGCGACGGCGAGGCTGGCCTTGTTATTGGCCGGTGAGGCTAACCTCACTGGTCGGCCAGAGGAAGGAGTAGGTAGAAAAAAAAAATTCAAAAATTCAAAAAATATTTAAAAAATTGAAAAAAAAATAAAAATTTAAAAATTGTCATGTCAGCTTTCGCCGGACGGCTGGCATCCATGTCCGCGCTGACTAGCCAATTTTGGCTAGATGGACTAAACTAACACAATTGTAAAAGATTTAGGACTAAATTGACAACAAACAAAAAGTTTAGAATTGAATTGGCACAATTACAATAGGTTTAAGACTTTTTTGGTAATTCTCCCCAAAAGAAATAGTGTCCTCACATGGTTTGGCTTATTGGCTCATTTGACGCTCTAGTTATCCAGTAAGTTCTCCAATACTGTTTTTACCGGTGTTGTACAGTAAAAGAAGATAGATAATGAATAGCAATGTAATACAAGTGAACTAGGACGTTCTCTTTTCTTGTCCACTTGTTGCTCATCTCCGTCTGCACTAGATTTTAGTGGAAAGAATTTGCTCAGACTTTATCAATGATGAACCGAGTGAATCACCATCGGAGATTAGATCAGAAGATCCCACATGAGCTTTACAGCATTTAATTCAGCGATTGTGATGAGCAAAACATGATGGACCGTCCATGCAACGCTAGCTAGAGAAGATAACATTGTCTTGGCTCTCGTGCTGATTTTCTTACATCGTCCCTGTACAATCATTGTTGCATTGGCCCATCTGATGGCCTCCTCTTTTTAGGTTATTCTCATTTCTTTCATTAACGTTTTTTTCTGAAAACGATATGATGTTATGCATTGACTACGTTTCTCATGTCGAGTGAATTAAGAAACCAAACCTCTTTCCTTTGTGTAAAGTTTGAGCTCCTATCGCTGCTCTCTCGGAGCTCTCCTCTACCGGCTGAGTAGCTATGATAAACCCCACTCGTCCCTTTACAAACCCTAATTTCCCACCATGATTTAGCCTTTCCATCAACAGAATCCGCAAGTTTTCAGTCGATGACTGCTGGAACCCTCACCGAAGCAATTTCGGTCGGTGCCCATACCAGATTTCTCATCTTCATCAACCCTAATCCCCCAACATGGTTTAGTTATCACATCCACAGGAATCGCAGCTTTCTTCAGTTTATTGTCCTAGCTGGAACCCGCATCGAAGCATCTTCACGGCAGCTCTAATCTCGGAGGACAGATAAGGTGGCCTCTTCTTCTCGCCATTCCGGGAAATGCAAAGGATCTGTAGTCAGTAAACCTAGCAGCGTAA
Source organism: Eucalyptus brandiana (assembly GCA_014182725.1). Classification (NCBI taxonomy): domain Eukaryota; kingdom Viridiplantae; phylum Streptophyta; class Magnoliopsida; order Myrtales; family Myrtaceae; genus Eucalyptus; species Eucalyptus brandiana. The sequence goes on along the minus strand of CM024670.1, from coordinate 50,710,847 downwards.
GAACAGCAACGACTATGGCAGGGGAAGAAGGAGCAATGGATCGCCTCGCCCATCTATGCAACAAATTAGGTAAGCTGATGTATGAGAACAATATACATATTCTTGATGAGGAAATATCGGAGGAAAAAATCCAGGAATGTCGCTTCTCCCTCGTTGGGCAACTATATAAGAACCCCACCATTAATTTCCAAGCTCTCACAACAGCAATGAAAAAGGCATGGAAGAATGAGAATGTGGAAGTAAAACCCTTAGAAAATGAGAAAATCAGCTTTGTCTTCCGTAATCAAGGGGATAAGAACCGTGTATTAGAGGGAGATCCATGGTCTTTCTCCAACCATTTATTGTTATTAAATGATTGGGAGTCGGATACTCCCCCACATTGTTATGAATTTAAAACATGTGCTTTCTGGATAAGAATATTCGGCCTTCCACTGGAATGGAACTCTGGGAGTATGATAAAGAAAATAGCCAGCTCAATGGGAAAGGTTCTGGAAGTGAAAACAGATGCCAGAGGTCTTGCTTTTCAGAAAATTGGGAAAGCATTAGTGGAGTTAGATGTAGAGACTAAATTGCGAGTAGGACAATTGATGTATCATGGGAATAAGAGAGTGTGGTTGGACTTTAAGTATGAACGACTGCCATTTTTCTACTATTCATGTGGAAAAATTTAACTAATGATATGCAAATATGTTCTCTTGCTTTGCTATTCATAAAAGATATAACCTCTTCGGACAGACCAAATGCTGCACTATGGAAGCGCCCAATATAGTTTCAATCATGCATGTTCCACATGATTCTTTGAAGTTGCAGTTCTTGACACAAAAATAAATAAATAAAAATAAAAAGGATAATATTGGCATGCTTGTGTTATAGACCCTGCACGTACGTACGAAGTGTGTCCTTTAACTTCTATCTCATGGTACCCCAATGTTTTGCATGCCCTACACTGACTCTAAATGATCTAGGCTTCTGGCTCCAAGCAAGCATAGTTCCAATGATGAGGCAAGCTGTGTGACTTCATGTCCCAGCTCTAGTTGATGATATATACGCATTTCTGCTGTCCTAAAATAGAATGGATTTTCTTGTAATCAAATATAAATGCGAATATTAAGATCCTTAACTCTTAGTGTGTATTTAGCTGAGCCTTTCTTCATCTGTAAAAATTGTCTAGCTATATAGAACATATATTTAGTAAATATTAGTCAAAATCTTAACGATCCCTTTTCTGTATCTTTTAAGAAGCATTGTCATTCAGTTACTATCTTTGTGCTTCTTGGATAGTGCTATTTATTTGGTTGTTCACTTGGGAACAGAATACGCTTGTCCTTTGCAAGGCGTCTACCAGAAAGCAACTTCACCTTGCCTCTCTTAGATGAGCACTCTTGTGAATCTCAGATGCAAACCTAAGGCACGCTGCTGTTTTTTTTTTAGGTTCCCTTCTAAACACTGGGTGTCCAATTGGCCAAGTTAGGCTCCTACGACAACTGTCTACTGACTGGTGATGCATGTCAGCTCTTGGGAATGACTCGCAAAATGGAAACTTGCACCGAGGGTGTTACTCAAAAAAGTTTTCTTTGTGTTACAGGTTCTATTTAACGATGGCATCTTCCGGTGGAAAGGGATGAAAAACTTGATTGTTCTTGCCAAGGACGATGTGGCTGAGATGAGCAGCAACCCTGCATTATGGAAAAGGTTATATTTGTATCATGGTGCCGCTCGCTTAATTTGTAGTCATGTTACGGGGGCATGACTCAGGTTTTATCCTGTTTTTACAGGCAAAGGTTAAGAGACTGGCAAGTTGAGAGGAAACTCGAAAACAGCTCCTCCTTGCTTTGACAGAAGACTAGAAGCATGCCACCAGTCAATGGGATGTGGCCGCCAACCTGTATTATTATATGATCCTTTTTGTATTGGGGAAGAGTGAACCAATGGAGATTCTTTTTGGAAAGATATTTGGATGGTTACACCCATTGCATCCCACACCTGCCTGTGTTTCTTGTAATATCAAAATTTCCATGAACTCCTCAGCCTCTTGTACCGTCGTAGTATAGACAGAACTGAATCTGTCGGTGTCTAGTAGCTCTGTGCTTGGTTGCTTCATGTGTAAAAGTAGACTGACCGTGCTCTGTTCTAAAAGGCAGAATTGCTTATGTTGTCGTATGAACAATAGAATTCAATTTCTTCAATCTAGAATTTTGTATTTGCTCCTGCCCTTTCTGTTTCTTGTGTCACTTGGAATCATCTGGAGCTTTTTGCTATTCTCTTTCCTCTTAACCTCGAGCTACAGGAAATCTGGAGCTTATTGCTATTCTCTTTCCTCTTAACCTCGAGCTACAGGAATGAAGAAGCTGGAAAGATAGGGAAGGAGGGGAATACTTGGACCTGAATTGAATTATGACTATATAAGCTATTCTGATATTCAGATTCAATAGTGGTGATGCCATTGATTATAAAAAATCTTGGATGAAAATCCCTTGGTGAAAGATGATGCTGAAGAACAATTTCTAATCGTCATGAAAAGACTTACGGCATAAGCTTGGGATAAAGCAGATATAAGATGCACAACTATATCTCTAAAGGTCGAATCTAGTTTCCCAGTCTTGATTGACAGCCTACGGTTTGAAAAGTGAAAAAGAAATATGATATCAATAATTAGTTTTCATTGCTTCTTTTGTTTGGAGAACTTGACTGTAACGTGATCTAAAGTATTTCTCGAGTTCTTGCAGCATGCAAAACGGGAATTGTAACGTATACCGTTTGTGGACAATGATATTAGCCTCTTTTTTTCGTAAAAGAAAAGAGGATCAATGCCATAAATATATTTGGAAACTAAAAACAAGGATTATTTCATGAAACACTGTCAAACAATATTTGAACGAAAAGATGAGTCATAAACAATCGTACTAAAATTTCCGTAAGCGCATCCTTCAAACTTTTTCTATCAAGATTCAAGAAAATCAAAGGTAATTATCTTCCTTGAATACAAACCTCGCATCGATATTAACGCACCAACCGTCAAAGTGTCTATCCACTGACCACTCCTCCAAAACTCTGCCGAGCTATACTCCTCCAAAACTCTGCCGAGCTCGAAAGAAACGAATGCATCCAAGCAAGCGTACTCGATTTGATGATCCGTGAGCGTCTTATTGTCCCATTTGCTCATTGTTATCTCCTCAGGCTTTTCGAGCTCTCTACCGAGGATGGACTTGGATAGCCTTTTGAGATCCACGAATTGCCAAAAGTAATTCACCAATCTTTTCGCTGCCAGTGCACGGATGTCAATGGTGCATGACACGTTGAGTCCATAGTTTTTGGTGAGTTTCCTGGCATCTTCGTCCACGCCGACTCCAACAAAAGTGTACTTCACGTTGGCGAGGAACACAAACAGTGACGTGGGAATGTACATCGCATGAAGGGGTTGGAAGATGAGACACTCACGACCGACGCAGAGCTGGAGGATGGCAACTCGATGAGGATTGTTACTGGGCTCAGAGTTTGGGCACCACTTGGTATCGAGGCCGACAATTAGCCGATTGAGCCTACGATGGTGAAAGCGCTCAATCTTCTGAATCCAACGGCTAACAACATCGGGCTGGTCAGTGACCCAGTTGTGATCGATGAAGAGAATCGAGTGGACAGAAAACATATTGATTCAAAAGATCGAGTGAAGGAGCGACGCAAGGAGTTAACACGCAAGAAATCATGAAATATATAAGTGATGGCCTAAATTGAGTTAAATTAGGAAATATTATCAAATATTGAATCAGGAAAGTCGAATTAGGGAAGAAGAAAGTCTGAATTAGGAAAGTCAGAATTAGGAAATATTCGCATTGTTATATTGTTAAACTGTTACTATTGTTGAATATCAAAGTCGCACAACTTTGGTAACACTAGTTTCCTTTCGACCAAAACACGAAAAATCATGAAAGATAGGCGGTAATATATTCAATACTCCCCCTCAGTGAAAATATTTTTCAGCAAATAGTATATTCATCTCCTTCATTAAAGAGCTTCTCTTGTGTGACTCTGATATTCAACAACTATTTCATTGGGAGGAAGTCAAAAAGGTTTTGCTATTATTCGCTTGGAAGAGGGAGCGCAGCATTCTCCATCCTTATTCATTTGTTCTGCTCGGCGCCCCTTCGATGGACTTCTGTGTCCTGTTCTGGATTTTTGTTTCTTGTCTCCGATTCCTCCAATGATCTCTCCTCATCCTCGTCTTCCTTCATCGCAGAGGTCCGACTTTGGGGGTTTCAAGGCGAGTCGAAAGCGATGCCAACAGATTTGTGATTTCCTGGAGCAAGCTCCCGTTCATGGCGAGAGTGGAGGTGAAGAGAATTGTTGTTCTGTTGGCCCTCGCCGACCCTGAGCTTGTTCCCCGACCATGCGAGACACTTGGTGTCACTGCCTCCCGGACAAAAGACGTCCACTAAGAGTATCAAATTTATTCTTCCTTTTTTTTTTCCTTTCTTTTTCTTTTTCAATATTTCCTCTCAGTTTTCCATTTAATTTCTTTTTGATTTTTTTTCCTAAAATGACCGACCACATCAGCGCCCCCTCTCCTATGAAAATAATTTAAAAAAAAAAAACACACATGTCGGTTTTTCCATAGTCAAATTCAACAGAATTAGTGGAATGACTTCATTACAAGTCTTAGAATTAAATTGTAACTTTGACAATACACTCCCTGAGATGCAGCAATAGTCAATCGAACAGTAATAGGACATTTCATTTCATTTTATGAATTCTCTCAATGCCAAAGATGCTTAAATCCTTTTTGAGTTTTTTTTTTTTTTTTTTTTTTGGTTCTATCATGAATTTCATTTTATTCTATGAATTTTGTGCAACTTTCTTATTTCAATCAAAGCGATGCATATTCTTATAAATTATGCATATTTAACATGTTCACATCTTTTATGTTATGACCTTGATATGTGGTTAATAGATTTGTGGTGAGGAAATAAAATTGCACCGACAAGACAATCCTGAGTTCAATTCAAGTGGTCAATTTATCTTAACATGGACGTATAGTTTGCATGAGAAAAATTAACCAAGTCGATGCTTCAAAGGAAATGAAATGGTACCAATACAATTTTCTGTTTTTTGAAGAATTTTGTTCACCATGACTCTCGGAAGTAACTTTGATAGGATCGGTCGACATCATGATCCAAATGTGCATAAAGAAATAGAATGTAAAATTCAACAATGATTTTTTTTTTTAATATATTGACAATTGGAGAAGCATGCCATATTCAAATTCCAATGCTCGACCGGTAAAAGAGAAATTCTGAAATTAACAATTGAGAAATTGAAGAAAGTCTGAATTCTCTCTCTCTCTCTCCCTCTCTCTCTTACCTGAAATACCAGAAACCGAGAGGCGAGCAACTTGAGGAATCTTTGCCCTCCTTTTTTGCTGCCAAAAACTTGGGTGTTTTCTCTTCTTCTGTCGATTATCCGATTCTGATTTGCTCTTACCAGCTCTAGATCGTCCTGTCCTAATCTCTTCATATGGATCCACATAAAGACATGCTTTTAAAGTGGTTGCAAGCCTTTAAAACGAAAAACAGAAAAATAATGACTGCAATGGTAAACATGCATCAAGATCACATGGGGCAAAATCGATGGCATGGCTTTCTTACAAGATAAAGTAAAGGCCACAAGTTTGAGAGTAGAACCGTAGGCTTACTCAATTGTGTATTAGTGTGGGCTTCGAATGACTTTGGTTTTACTTGTTTAGGTATCACGTTGCATTTTGCATTTGTTTTGCCCAACATTGGACACATCAAATTTTAAAAGTACGCGGATGTGTACATTAGAAAGCATTTGAAGCTATGAGCTTTCATGATTCTTTCAAATTACAACAATTTTTCTCCCTTTCACCTTCCAGTGGTACATTTTTAAGGTAAGTAAAATAAAAGCAGGCCTTTACCTTCCACAACAACTCAGGCATGCCAAGTGCAGGCTGTGCTATTGCTAATTCAAATATGGCTCTAGCTCGGTCGGTTTCACCCAAGGATATCTCCAATTCAGCATACATGCTCCAAGCTTAACAGTTCTCTCTGGTGACCACTCCAAAGTATATTTCATATATTTTGCGGCATCAATCTACGTTGCCAAGTTGCAGCTCTATCTCGAAGTCTTTTTTACATATCTGTTAATAACCAAGCAAAAAACTTGTTTAGAACAAGTTAGGGAGGAAAAATTAAACGACAGGAATGAAAAGAGACCGACTTAGAGACTATTCTCTCTCAGTAAAAACTTTATCCAATTCATATTACCTTATCTTTAGGAGCTTTGCCGACTGCATTGCCTAGGATCTGCCTTGCACCTGTAAGATTCATTATCTCAAATTGAACCGCTAAGAGCCAAACTTAGGCAAATGAGAATTTCTGGTGAGGAATTAGCTTGAGAAACTCTTTGCGAGGATTCAAAATTGAATGAGAAAGCTTCACCATGACTAAGACCTAAGTAGCACCGACATGCGACATGCAACACGTGACACACGACACATGACACATGACACAACAAGTCGACACATCATTTCTCAAAAAACAAAGAATTCCGACACGTTAGGACGTTATATATTAAATATATATTTTTATATATACATAATAAATTATCATTTTATAATTATTTCAATCAAACTAATTTGATTAAAACAAATAAATAAATGAATAACAATTACAATAAATTTACACTAAAAACATTAATCCACAATTTATTAATTTCATTCATTGTTTCAATTTGATAAATTCAACTCTATTCCAATAATCCATAAAATTTGAATACGTGTCGTAAGAGTGAATTGTATATCACAAGAAATGAGAATCAAAAAGAGAAAAGAATATTAGGGTTTTATTCTTTCCAAATTTGTTATTTTTATTTTTTTTTAATTTTTTCACGTATATACATTATGACCATTCATTTATTGAAAATTTTTAAAATTAATCTTGTGCTGTCGGAAACTTGCATCTCAGAATTCCAATTAGAGTATCGGAAAGTGTCGAGAAAGTTAATCAGACACTTGTTGACCGAGTGTCAAAGAGTGTAAGAGCTTTTCGAGAGTATCGATGCTTTTTATACTAAGACTAGTCTTTAATGCTGGAAAGAGAGGGAACAAAAAGATGCGATGAATACTTGGGGTACATGCATTCAACCCCACATAATCATTACATCATATCTATATAGATTTAAGCCAAAAGTGGGATTCGTCTCGCATTTAGTAGCTTCCAAGAAATATTCTTAAATAAATCATATATATTGTGTCCAGTTGGGGCTGAAAACGCAAATCAATTTAAGGACCGCATATGTGAAGAAATGCATCTAATCCATCGCTCTCCCTCTGAATTACGCATTAACCGTCACCCTCACTCTTCACCGACGCATGCTCATCCATATTCCAAGTCCGGCTAGAACTGTCTCCACAAATAAAAGCTTCCAACTCCTATATATTGGAATTGAAACGTGGGTTTCTTCTATCTGTATGCACGTGAATTGGTTTGAGAACAATTCTAATGTCTATCTTGCAACAAAGCAACAAAGACTAAAATCACTCTAAATGCGACGCAGTCAGTGCGTGTGCATAATCAAGTTAAATAATTGAAAGATGTATCAGCTAGGACCAGTCTCACGTTGAGTTGACAGCTTATATTTATCATAAAAAAGACAATGCTGTGTGACACACAAAACACATCTGGCAAGAAAAATAAATCGAGCCAACCAAAAATGAAAAGAAAAAGAAAAAGAGAAAGGGCATAAACTCTTTCCCCAAGAACTACAACTACACATCAAAACACATGAAAGTACCGCTAAAATCTTAATCCTGCAAAGACGACATCTGCCCAAACTTAAATCCCGGACCAAAACTTTCAACCATGGTAAACCATGGTAAAGCCTCCACAAACACAATCTCCAACCATTAAGCAAGTCATGAAGCTCAGGAGGAGAGAATATGACACCAGTTTAGCCAATACAAGCCCCCCTAAGTAGCATCAAATCTCCCTAGACATCCATAGGGTAGCATAATTCGACGAACCACTTCATCATTCCTTAACATATACAGGAAAGTTATTATAAGCCAACAGATAAATCACCCTGATCCTTTTTGAGAACACTAATAGGAAGGCTGCGAGATAGATCCCATCCCAATCGAAAAGGCGAAAAATGCAACTTCCACAACACAAGGGCATACATAACTGTATTTGTCCCGAGAACGCTCCACATCTTCAGCATCAATCTCCTCATACAATGCATAATTAATCCTGAAACATCAATGGAAACACCGTCTGGCATATTTCAATCTCAAAAGCAAATATGAGCATACCATTTCAAAAATATATACCCACCACAAATAGATATACCGTTGCCAGTACAGCTTCTCCTCAGCTGGTGGCACATGGACACACGGGTGAACGCAAACTCATAAAACCGCCCTAGCCCTCTCTTTATTGCCCAAATTAACACTCTCTTTCAAGCGAATGGACTCAACAGATTCTTTCTGACCTCATCCACATGCTGCTTTTCAAAAGCTACCAACTTTCTGTACAATTCCTCTGCCCTTCCATTAGGAATATGCATCTCGCCCTCTGGCTCACCTTACGAAGCTCCTCAAATTCCGCGAATGCCACAAACAACATCTCTGCTTCCTCATCATCACCTGAATCCGTGCCCGCATCCTTTTGTTTGACCCTGGTGGGACTCTTCAGACGACAAAGAGTCCGATCGAAATACTCTATTGCTTTGCTGGGGTTTAATGTCGATGAGCTCGTCAGGCACTGAGATGGGGTTTCTTAGTTCTTCTTAGCGGCGGCCTTGATGCTCGACATCCGTGAAACTGGGGATATGGAATGGAATGAATGTTAAGGTTTTTAGGAGTGAGAGGAGGTCTATTCGAGGAAAGGTTATAAAATTCTTTCTCGAAATATTCTTCTAATGGCTAAAGTAAGTGATTTTCTATCCCTTCTTTCCAATTATAAAAATTGAAAATACTAAAATTTCTCTTATTCCTTGTGGTGAATCAATTCAAAAATTACAAATGCTACGTAAAGTTCCAATTTTATAGTCGTTATAGTGATTTTACCCGGATATGAATTTTATTTGTTGCTTTTCTTCCAAGTCTTATGATATTTCGGTTGGGTAGGTTATCTCATGCTAAGGCCAAGGCATATCACATGTGCCTAAAAGGTTATTGACAAATCACCTAACAAGTAAGTACCTTAGCTTCCACCTTTATAAGATGGTAATAATCCATTCCTTTCCTGATAAGACTTTTCTATTTGAGAAATTAGAATCTCTTCGCCTTTTGTATCCGACTAACCAAATTCTCAAAGAATATGCCCACCTATTTTTCAAGTTATGACACAAGAACACAAACCTCTTCTACTTTGGCTAGATTTTGTGCTTTGGCTTAGTCCAGTTAATTTAATTAAGCTTAGAGCCTACCTGCTTAAATCTATCCAATGATAATGTAATTTATAATGGATAATGTAATTTATAATGGGTTCATCACTACTGAATAATGATGCTCCTAATATGCAAATTAATAATATAATATATATGTTTAGGGGTTGGGATTAGCTCCTAATTTTCTTATACAATGAATGATTCAATGAGGTGGCCAAAATTTAACTATCGACATCGATATTTAAGAAAAGTTGATAGATAGTTTAACAAAAAAAAAAAAAAGAGGGGGAAATTGTGTTGCCACTATCCCACCATCGTAGGGAAGCTAGGGCAATAATATTTTGTAGCTTTTTGGGAATCATTATCGGAAACTATTTAGATTTATTTCCATCTTTATCCATAGCAATTTCCTTCTTTGAATTTTGAAGATAAGCGGGGGTTTAATCTCTCTACGCCCATCTGAGCTATATATATACATATATATTTATATATACATATGTATATACATATATACATATATGTATATATGTATATATGTATATTGTTTTGCCAACCTGAAGGCTTCATCGGCGTCAACAGCCAAAGGCAAAAGCTTGAAAATCCTCCATCCATGGCCCGGATCGAGTTCTCCGTCAATCCAACTCACCCACCGAAACATCCACATCCACAACGACCACCTCCTTCCGATCGAGATGAAACCCGAAACTCATCAGTCGATTACATCAGCGAATTGCCGGTCGCCATAATCCTTCATATCTTCTCCTTGTTGACCACAAAAGACGCCATCAAAACCAGTGTCTTGTCCAAGCGATGGCGTTCCACTTGGACCGCTAACCCACATATATCTTTCTCCATGCCCGAATGCGATAATAGAAGCATGTTCCGGAGTTTCATGGCTATTGTGGACGCGGTGCTGTTACGCTGCACTGCAATTAAGGTGAAGAGCTTCCTCTTTTATGCCCCTCGTCTCGACTGCCTTATCGAGTCAAGTCATACAGGCTGGCTCCGCTCTGTCGCGGGGCCAACCATTGATAGGTGGCTTCGCTTCGTCGTGGAACACGACGTCGAAGAGGTATCGATGACCTTGCGCAACGACAATTTTTATGGGATACCGAAATTCTTTTTCCGCTGCACCACGCTGGTGAGTTTTCACGTATCCCGTTGCCGTTTTTCAACTATGGGCGCTGTGAATTGGTCTTCGTTGAAGAGACTGCGCATTGATGATGCGAAATTGGAGGACAATGTGATAAGGAGAATTTTGAAAGGCTGTCCTGTTCTAGAGTTCTTTGAGTTGAAAGGCTGCTGGGGTTTCGAGCACATTAAAATTGAATCAAGAGGTTTGAGAGAATTGGTGATTCATTTTCCCAAGTTTGTTCATCATCGAGATTCCATCTTGAGCCTTCCCAGAGGAAACATTGACACCTTACCAGAAGATTCCATCTTGAAAATTTCTGCTCCTCATCTTCTCAAGTTGCGCATACTGGGTAATTCCGTGAAGGGAAAGTTTGAAGTAGATAAACTTTCTTCCTTGATTGAGGTCGAGTTAAATTTCGATATAGAAACTCATGCAACCAGTCAACTTCAGGCTCACTGCAATCTTGTCAAGGGACTTCTCCAGAGTATGTATCATGTCACGAAATTGGTAATGGGGAGCTGGTGTCTTCAGGTGCGAGCTAATTCATTTAATTATGAGCTCTGTTGTTGTGGACATTCATTACAGATTCTGCCATTTGCTTAAAATAGATTGTGATATTGTTTATGGGTGTTTGATGGTATCATGCTCATAAATTCTTTGTTAAAAAAAATCAATTCTTGCTGGATAGGACTTACACAAATCATAACCTGATGGATGCAGCTATACATTCAAACCTTTATAAGACTAAAATCTGATGTGTAATAAAAGAATTTCTTGAGAAGCATTAACTGGTTGTTTGCTCATTTATCGGGTCTGTCGGCTATTGTGAGAGAACCTTGAAGAAGTAAAAGTGATTAATTTTTGCTTCTTCCAATACGACGTACATGCCTAGGTGCTATCGTTAACGGAGGCAAGAGGACTGTTTTTTCCGTTCTTAGAATGTGTGCATCTGATGTTCCCCATCGCAGCGGACCATGAGGGAGCTCCTGGGATAGCAAAAATACTCGAAAGTTCGCCGCGCCTGGAGAAGTTATTCTTACAAATGACCTGCACGCCCAGTTTTCCGGTAAACAATTACTAGAACCCTACCAGTTCACTTTTAGCAGCAGACTTGCATGAACATACATAACTTGTGGATTTCAGCCTTGGGCCGCATATAATCCTCTCATTTCTTTTCTTCCCGTGATTGACAAATGTCTTTATACCTCTGTCATTTTGATTGATTCTCTGGATTCTCCAGCGATTTATGTTTCATTTAATGTAACAACTGCTATTTTATCCCTTCAAATCTCGATATTTATCTCATGTAGTTCCAAATATGTCGCTCATCATTTGTCATGGTGTTCTAGTTCGTTGGCGAGAATGTTGGCCGTGGCAACTTTGAGGCAGAAGAATTTTGGAATTCGACAAAGTGGAGGATCCATCAGTGTCTAATGCATCTCAAGAATGTCGAGATTGTTGATCCCGGTGCCAATTGGCTGGCGTGGGAACCCGTTCTTTCCATGCTCAAGTTTCTCCTCCAGAAGGCACCCTCGCTGGACAACATAGAGATCAATAGTAACGATTCCATGGTGTTCGATGCGGTTAATCCATGGGTGCTGCTCGAAGTGGCTTGGATAATTCTATCACACCCAGATCGTTCTCCCAGTTTGAAAGTCATTCTTAATTATCCCTCCCAAGAATGCCCTTCTGCAAGCGTGCTTAAATGTGATTTTTACTTCAGCCCGGATGTTGTCTTCTCGTGATTGCGCTATTACTTTAAGCAACATGTTCATTAAGGAGAAATTGGACGGAATTGGAATTGGAATTGGAATGGATCTTTAGGGTTTGTGAGAGGAGAGAGGCTGATGAGGGTAACATATGATACAGTTTTTTTTTACAATATTCTTTTTGATGTATTATTTATGGGTAGATGATAGATATAAGAAAACATTATATACATAAAAGAAAATGAAAGTGTTTTTTTTACAAGTTCCTATTTCTTCTACGCCCAATTTCTTTAGTCGATTTCATTTTACTTTTCCGAAAAATGAAAGTGTTAGTCGGTCACTTTGGTTGACATATAATAGAATTGGCCTAACGTTTGTTCGTCCTATGACATGCACAATACGTAAGAGTTTCCCTTCTAATATAGGATGATGATTAACGGTGATGCTGTGTCGTCACGCTCATATGAATGGCACACTTTTAAAATAATTTTAAGTAGTGGACGCAGTAAAGTCATGAGGAATAATATAATATAGAAACCAATGAGAAACAAAAAAGGGACTATTTCATCAATCAAATGAAAACAACAATAAGCCGCACGAACATCACAAGGCCTCGGCGACCAAAACCGGCACAAAACAGCAATGATTTGAGCAAGAATTTTACAGGTAAAAATTTTATGTAAAATGAAGGAGGAGATGCGTTACGTCATAGTGGTAAATCTTTGTCGGCTCCTTTAACAAGGAAATGGTTCGCTCGAACCACAAACTTTTTGCCCACTGTTTCGAAGTTCAGCCTCTGCGTAAATTTCATCCCTTCGATGAAAGGGGCTGCCGTGAAGCAGACACCGTATTAGACAAAGTCTTTGGTGTAAATGAGAGGACCTCAGCTAGAGGAACGGAGGAACCTACATAGAAGAAAGAGATTTGTAGAAATGAGCCTGATACCCTTAAAGTCGGCTGAAATCAAGAAACGGAGACTCGGCACAGAAAATTCTCTCGTGTTTCATAAAAAATTCCTTTTCGGTATTTTCACTGTCGACCTTTGGGAGGGGGAAGAAACGACATGGATAAGTGGATTCCAAAAGCATTATTTCGGTCAAATTTATTATTTTGGAGATCCCGATACCTTAAAAGTCAGTTGAAATCAGGAAACGGAGACTCAACACAGAAAATTGTTTTGCCAATATCATATATTCTTTTCTGAATGCAGGTTGTGCCTAGTATTGCTATGGTGGAAACATATACCGGACTGCTGCTCACTGCCCCTCACTCATTATTTCGCTCTCACATCAGTGTAGGCACTTCTTTCAAGTAGTCTAAGTAATAAGTATGCCTAATCTTTAATGCAAAGTTCTACCTAGTTGAGGTGACATGACTATGTCCCATTTTCTGCAGCATTTGGCCCAGAGAAATCCAGGAGTACGCACGTATCAGAAGATATCAAATCGGTCACCGTTCACAGAGAGAGAGAGAGAGAGAGAGAGCATAATGCTTGCAAGGCAGCAGTCGACAAAGCAGCATCTACAGTACACAACTCCGACTCTGCACACAAAGCACACGCACACAAAGACGCAGGACGAGAGACAGATTGTTGATGAACAGACAAAAGCATGCAGAGAGGATGATAGATCAGGAGATTCATGAGAAAACGCTGGCGGAACACGGAGAGACGAAGAAGCACACTTGTTATGGAAAGCGAAAGGACGAGGGCAACAATGGCTTCACCTCTGTGGACGCGTCTCGGTGTTGCTTTCTCTCTCTGAAAGCCTTTGTTTACCGGAGCTCTTGATCTTTTGAGTGACTGGTCTCTAGCGTGATTTTCTCTGAGAACATGGTGCGCATTGTTTACGGGCTATCTGAGCCCATCTAAGCACTAAGTTCTAGCGACAACGTAGTTTTGAAGGTTCCCGGTCCCATGAGACCAGCACGTGACCACGTTCGAGCCTTCTCTGTTCTATGGACTGCTGACACTGCAGACGCTCCTTGTATCATGCAAATGATCTCATCATCCATCTGCGAGCATTTATGGTGAACATTAAAGAAGCTTTGAAGAGACGCCGAGTCAAAAAGACCTTGGTCTTTTGACCAGAAAGAAAAACAGACCCTGCTCTTCTCCCTGCTCTAGGCTACTACTAGATACTTGCTTAACTCGATTACTGGTCCCCACTGAAAAAGAAAAGGGATAAATTAATAATACGTACAGATAATGAATTTTGCTACCATCTACATCTATACATCTACGATGTCATTCTGAATTTTTTTTTTTATATATATTCAATTTAATTTATAAATTATATAAAAATTTTAGAGATTGCAATAAATTAAAAGTTTAAGAATGATATTACATATTGAGTATTCTCAAAATTTCTGATCTTTTGCTAAAATAAGTTGCCACGAGCTCCAACGAGGGCGAAAAAGAAAAATTAATTTCAGTCAATGGTTCACCATCCCGGCAAAAAGGTCATCGCCTGCTTAAAGCCGAGTCATTTGCCAAGTAAAAGAATCTCGAATCCCCTCTTAAAGCACATAATAGCAGCGACGAAAACGGGCAACCTTTTCTTATCGATGTAGAATTCCAGAACTCAAACACAACTCAAAAAGAAACAAAAGGACAAGCTTGATTAATCATCACCCATCCTCTATCGCGAAAGAATAGAAAAAGATTAAAAGTATGGCAGTACCTGCAACAACACCCAGGATAGAAATGCATAATGGAGATAGGGATGGGACGCTTGTGCTTGTCTCGATGAAGCTCTCGCCGAAGAAGAAAACAGAAAAAAAAAAAAAAAAAAAAAAAGGAAATAATAAACAAATAGAAATAGAAAACAAAATCGAAAATAGAGAAAAAAAAAAAAAAAAAAAAAGGAGGCCGGGCGGGGAGTTAAAAGACTGGGCTGGGTGGAGTTCATGGGGCTGAAAGTTTTTGGGTTAAGATAGGTTTAGATTTGGACACTTTCGGACAGGGCCCAAGGGGCGGTCCTAATTTCAGACCTGCACATTCTGACGGGGTTCCCCGACCCGATCCGAGTCCTCATTTTTCAAAATTAAAAAAAAAAATTAAAATTCGGAAAAATTAAAATTCACAGTTTAGGTTTCGATTAAAATTTTTAAAAAATTGAAAATCTTTGGATAAAAAACTGAACTCAAAATTGAACAAGCTCTAAGGGCTTTATAAAATGATTTAAGGATTTTTGGATGTTCTTAGAGACAATTATTAGAATGCTATTTGTGCATTCCGATTTCGATTTTGCTTGATTACGCACTTTTAATATATTGTTATTTTTCTTTTCAATATGGTTAGGATAAATCTTGGATCTCAATGAAAAGATTGCATGGACATGATAAAAACCTTTGACTCATAATTGGGAAAAATGCTACATGAATACTTTAGTTGACAAATAATCAAATTTAAGTATCGAAATGACAATAGTTGGATAACTAGTGTAATCAAGTTTCCAATACTGGAATCTTTGGTTCGGCAAGAATTAAGACGTCATTCCCACGTCTCAAATGGTTTTTTTGCTGATCTCAAATGGCTAGTGGCGATTCCTAGAAATACTTAAATTGTTAAGAATATAAAAGACATTATGTGCCACATGAGGTATGGGCTGAGAGAGCCCGTGCTCTTAACTGATGAATCTTTTGATGGTTGAAAAGATAATGTATTTAGACTGTCTTTTCAATGATTATTAGAATGGTCTCTTGAGCAAATAACTCTAGAACAAATGATTTGTCAGAATTTCCAATTATGGGTCTAAAATCACTTTTTGTTAGGTAATTTTTCAAAGTTAACGTTACATTTTGAAACATTGAATTGAAATTACATCGTGTGCCTAAAGCTCTCAAAATGGAAGAGTTTTTCGAAAGCAGATTCATGTTTTAATGCATAAAGTTTTCAAAATTGAAGTCGCAGCTTTGAAGGAAAATTCTTCGAACTTTGACAGGTGGAACTTATTTGGTTTGTAAAATCCTATGGGCATTTAATTGACAGATCACGGAGGGAGCTCTCAACGACGTTTTCTCTTAAGAGTGAAACAGCAGCAAAACACTTAACCCTGGTAAGCGGGGACTCGAGGGCAAAGTATTGATGCCCCGCTTTCAATATAAGAGAGCCCGTTGAGAGATCAATTTTTCATTAGTATATTGACATTTGTCTTTCTTTCCCAAGTTACTCGTGACGGCTTATCCTAAGGAACCTCATGCCATGGAAGGAAATGGACACTTCTCTGAAGCCAGGATAGAAAATTTGGGTCCTCTACATCTGTCGATCTTTCAGATTTCTTTCTGGATGGTATTTTGTCCCCAAGTTATGACATTCTGCACCTGAATCTGGTTAGCTAGAGAGGTTTGACACTTGCACGGAGTCAAATGAAGTCATCATTAGAAACGAGAATTCCAAACCTGAAATCCCGAAGTGTTGCAGCTTTAATGCAAGGATGTTGCAGTCCCGTGACACAAATGTCGATTGCCTGGACAATTGTCACTTCGAAAAAGATTTGACTAATGCAGATCTACCAAAGTAAGTCATGGAAAAGCGGTGATTCTTTCCAACCGCACCTTCAAAATAATTCTCAAACTTGCAATTCGGCATTGTAAAATGAGGTAATTCTTTGTTCTTTGGTTATGTGATGAGGTAAAAAAGTTTTTAAAGTAAAATTGGGTGAGAAATTAAAATTACAATGGTTTAGGACCTAATTAGACAAACAAACAATGGAGGGTCTCGTGGTCTTTATGGCCAGGAGTGATAGCTGTTGATTTGAGTCTACTAATGAATAATTATGCAAAGTTCTTGTGGGCTAATGTTTTAGTTGAGAAAGTTCAAAACAAGGTACAAGTCGATTTGTTGTGAAACTACTCTTATTTAACTCATATAGTAAGGCCGCTCTTGTTTAAGCTGTAAAAGGACGAAGAGAAATGGGACTCAATTTCTGCCTGTGTAAAGGACAACTTCACACATGAAAACATTCTAGCCCACAAGGAAGCTTTATCATGTTGCTTTGATTGTCTTGAGGGATGATTTCTTGGAATATCCTAGAGCCGGCAAATTCAACATTTTTAATGTTAATATAAGCCGTCCCTATTAATCATTGCCGAAACGCTGTCATTTTGAGCCTAACCTTATCACCCGGCTACCGAATTTCTCCGGCCAAAGCCACTAAGAGCTTGATCATCATCACTTCACAATCTGAGATTTGGATATCTAGTTTCCTCCACTTCCTTCCTTTTCTAGCTTGAAAAGAAACCATGCAAGTGTGCATCCTCTCGAGCTCCCCGTTCCTGTTTCTCTTCTTGTCTCTTGCCAAACTTTGGTACAAGTTATGGTGGAAACTGCACAGGATACAGAGGATAATGAACGAGCAGGGAATCAAAGGTCCCCCTTACAAGTTCGTCCATGGAAGCAGCAAGGAATCATTCAAGATGATCACATAGGTCAGAGACATACCAATGAATAATTTCTCTCATGACATAATCCCCAAGATTCAGCTTGAAATATACACATGGACAAACGCATACGGTAAATGAATTAAGTCCTACGTTTTAGTTTCAATTTTATGCTCTACTTAATGTCCCTAATGAAAACCGTTGTGGGATGATCTGACCTTAAATTGTTAATTGGATCTTTTGTGACTTTTGTAGGGAGAAATTCCTTAAGTTGGCATGGGACTCAAGCTCAGCTGGTCATTATAGAACCAGAACCGATCAAAGAGGTATTAGTTAATAGAGACAAAACGTATCCAAAAACACCAGCTACGGACTTCGTCAAGGAGCTTTTAGGGGATGGGCTTGTGACCACAAACAACGAAGAAAAATGGGCATAATAGCGTAAACTTGCTAATCATGCTTTCCACAGGGGAAGCTTGAAGGTAATTAAGCTTTGATAGTAAATTGCT
The DNA here is from genome assembly GCA_014182725.1 of Eucalyptus brandiana. Taxonomy (NCBI): domain Eukaryota; kingdom Viridiplantae; phylum Streptophyta; class Magnoliopsida; order Myrtales; family Myrtaceae; genus Eucalyptus; species Eucalyptus brandiana. The sequence continues at coordinate 50,692,710 of CM024670.1, read as the reverse complement.
CCAACCTCATTACTTCAACAATCTCAATCTTAATAAAATTTCATGCAATTAATAAGCATTGAATGCACATTTCGAGATCGAATTAATGTAAGGCCTAAGTGACCGAGCAATGTGCGGGCGAGCAAATGGGCAAGAGAGGCGCGGCCACGAGAAAGAGAGAGAGGCCAACGGTGAGGTTGAGAGAATGAAGGAGGAAGATGAGGTGGTGTGGAAATGAGGGGGGAAATTCCTCAAGTTATAGGCAAACCCTTCATGATAATCTTTCCAAATGGACCAATTATTTTAATGTAGGTGGACAATCTAGGTTGAGAAGGTGGCAAGCTAAAGAGATGGGTGGCAAGTTTAGTTTCTAGGGACGACACTTGCTCATCTTTCCATTGGTCCACCTAAGAAGTTGAGTCATCATGGAATAATTACATGTAATTATTATGGGGACACCTAAGCCAATAACTAAGCCTTCCTCATTTAATGTTTGGATTTTGAGTAATCATTAGGTTATATATGTTCATATCACAAACTTGCTCTCCAAGTTTTTAAATTGTGAGGCATTATGGCCTATTCCTCTAAGGGACACCTCAACTTGGCATTGAAAAACTAGAGTTCAAAGATATTTAATGCATCCTCATCCTATTCCAAGAAGACTCTAGATTGGCTAGTCCAACGTTCTGCACCACGAATCTTGGTCAGTTTGAAATTAAACCACGTTGAGTTCATTCGATCCATGATCAATTATCGGTTGTTATGTAATCATGTGGAATTGATTGATTCTTACCAACTCATGGTCGCATGGGATTAGTTCATGGTCGTCCATGGCCAGTTCAACGACCATGCAAAATCACTCGCGATCAGTGCATTGACTAGGCGGAATCAAGCCATGACCGTCCGTTGATCCGTGATGGTATGTGATCGTCTCATGACTAATTCTTATGATCGAATAACATTTCTATAGTTGAATACTCTATATTGAACCTTTGGTTACCGATCCTGAATGGCCAATTGACTCATGACCGACCTTCGGGCCGGCTCATGGCCAAGTCTCGCCCTTGATGTACCGGGCTTTGACCTACTAGTTGAGGCCAAAATAGGGAATGAAGACCTTGACTTCAATGGAATTGCCAAGTTAAGGACAGTACAATGAACTGATCTTTGCCTTGATTGATTTGGTAGACTAGAAATGATCCTCCTAACAACATATTGGCATGCATGATTGTTTAAGTCCAAAACTCAAACTCATTGATACTCTATATTACTAGAATTATACCATTTGCCACTCTGTTTGAGGAACACCCTTGTAAGTAAACGTTGATGCTCAACCGTTAGTAATTGTAAAAAATTTGTTGGTAAAAAATAAGTAAATAAAGGCTAGTAAGTTTTTATGTAACTTGCCAACACTTTAAAGAAATTATCGACTTGGTTTGTAGGTTGCGAATTACCAATATTGTATTACTTTACCAATTTTTTGATCTACCTGGATTGATTTTTTACTTTTACTCTTTACTAAAATAATCTAAATCTTGCACCTCAACATATTGCCTGTTTAAATTCAAAAACCTTAGAACTTTCCTGACACCCAAATGTTGACATGTAGAATCAATACATAATTTTTAAAAATTCTTCAAATTTGAACAATATTTTAAATTTTTGGCGGGAAAGTAAAATAATATATATAAACAGGCCCTTTAGTTGTATAACCTACCAACGCTTTGAACTGTCTTTACATATAATTTCTTTTGGAGCAAGCGGATCATTACTAATGTAAAGGGGGAGCTTCAGGTAAGCACTCCAATTAAGGTTGGTGATTTCTAAAAATATTTTTAAATTTAATATGTTGATAAGTAAGGTAAATAGAAATTTGTAATTCAGTAGTTAAATTTGTAAATTCTTAAAAAAAAAAAAGATTAAATAAATGCAGGTAAACGACTTAAATGTGATTTAGTAAATTAAATTGGTAATCCAATGGGTGAGAATGGTAAGTTACACAAATAAAATTGGTAACTTTATGTAAACTTGATAATTATAAGGGTTTTTTAAGAAAGAAAAATAATAGTTGGTAAACAATAACATAAATTCAAATGAGAGTTAGTAATCCAAGACTAGTTTGTAATTTAATCAGAATTAATTGATGGGTCACTTAAATTAAAATTGATGAATTCATATAGAAATTGAAAGGTTAAAAGAATTAGCAAGAAAGGGCAAATAAAATTTAGTTAAATGTAAGAAATGTTGATGAGTTGATAAAAGTGTCGTAAATTACCAACAAAGTCGTTGGGAAATTACGTGACCAATGACTGTCAACAGTTTTTTGACACTTGACAACTCTTTCGTATACTGACTTAGGACAGGAAAGAATTGTTCTATTGGGAACGAAACAATGAAATAGTCCTTCTAAATTCTGAGTTGTACGTGTTGTCAAGTAATGTCTTCTCTTGCGTGCATATCAGCATGATCATGAACGAAGCGCTCCGATTATATTCTCCTGGGATTGGGTTTACTCGAAAAGTCGACCAGGAACTTGGGCTAGGGAAACTTGTTCTTCCTCCTAACATTCAAGTTTACGTAGCTAACCTCAAGCTTCAGCACAACCCTGAAATCTGAGGAGAAGTTGTGCACCTCTTCAGACCGGACCGATTCTCGGAAGGCATCCTTGAAGCTACTAACAACAACTCAATCGCGTTCCTTCCCTTTGGTTTTGGGCCTCGAATGGGCGTGGGAATGAACTTCGTGATGAACGAGATGAAAATCGTCCTTTCGATGATTCTGCAGCGCTACGCTTTCAAACTGTCTCCTGGGTACATCCACAGTCCAGTTGAAATCGTCACGACTCGCCCTCTGCACAGACTTCAAGTTGTATTTCATCCCCCGTAGCTTGTTAATCAGCATATATGTCCCAGTTAATGCTGAGATAACAACGTGCAGAGACTACTTTTAATGCCTTCATGAGCTTGTGGGTTCTAGTTTCATGAAAAATCTATTGAAGTTTTATTTTAATTCAAAGATGTGTTCTGGGTCACAATTGGGTCGGATTGACCTACATTTAACTTAACAGATTAGACAAGCTGTGTTTTGGATCAGGTATGTATTCATTAGATGTCCGTTCCAAGTTTCTTGAAATATAATTATCTAATGGACCGCGTACAATTGACCAATTTATGTTTTGATCCTGATGGATCTAACAACCGGTCAAGTCATTCATCAAGTCCTATCAGATTGGTGGTTCAATCCCCCTTGAGGTACCCTCTTGAGTTGACCAACTATGCGGCGGCTAGGCTACCTTTATATGGGTGTGGTGATAAAGCAACGGAAACAGAAGGCCAAATTTGTTTTTGGATCTGCCATTAAAGATTGTGTGGGTTAGGACTTTTCGAACTAAGCAAGAAAAAGATGAAAGCGAGTGATACGTGGTCTTGGTGTTTCCTCGTCACGTCCGATGTCATCCCCGTGCTCACGATTGTGTCCTTTATACGTTGGCCCTTGAATTTTTCATCGATCTATGTCGCGTCTTGTAAGCGAGATTATTTGCTAAGAAATAGTTCCGGTGTCGAGAAGACGGCCAAGACAGCTTGTGTCATGTAACGCTGGTCAGATGAAAAACGAATCGAGAACCGTGTCTCTAATTGAAAAGTTCGACGAATTCTCTATTCATCGAATTCTCAGTAAGGTTTGGCTTTGGAAAGGGCTTTTCGACAGATTGCGCACATTCGAGGCGCCATCCTGTCGTGGGCTTGGAGGAGAACCGGGTGCATGCACAACTTGTTCATCACGATTTGGATTGATTTTAATAATTCCAGGTCGGCAAGGAAGTCACGGATGACGTTAATCAGTTCGTCCCTATCGTAAGTTTCCTCTGAAATGGAGCCAAAATGTCAAAGGTGGACCGACAGAACTTTCCCGACATTTTCCCAACAAAGGTTGTTTAATCTTGATCGCGGCGCCGTCCGGCTTATAGAATCCTCCGAAAGACACAATAAATACCTAAATCAATCGAACTTTTTCATTTCATAAGAGAAACCCAGTATCATAATTTTCACTGTTTTCATTTTCTTTATCGTTTGATCCCCTTAGTATACCATGCAATCGGTCATCTTCCTGAGCTCTCTGTTTCTGTTTCTTCTCTGGTCTCTTGCCAAGCTCTTGCACAAGCTATGGTGGAATCCGCTCAGGATACAGAGGATGATGGCCCAACAGGGGATCTCTGGCCCTCCTTACAGGTTCCTCCATGGAAGCACCAAGGAAACAATCAAGATGAAGATGGAAATCAGGAACACGCCCATGAACAATCTCTCTCACGACATATTCCCTAAGATTCAGCCTCAAGTCAACACATGGATAGACACATACGGTAATTACCGGAATACTAAACTTAAGTTTCATTAGTGTCATGACGCTTTGATATTGAACTTTTGTGCAACTTTGTAGGGAGGAATTACCTGAATTGGCACGGACCTCAAGCTCAACTGGTCATCACAGAGCCAGATCTTATTAAGGAGGTGCTGCTTAACAGAGACAAAACATACCCAAAAACAGGAACTAAGGACTTTGCCAAGAAGCTTCTAGGAGATGGGCTCGTGAGTACAGTCGATGGCAAGAAATGGGCGAACCAGCGTAAACTAGCCAATCACGCTTTCCATGGGGAAAGTTTGAAGGTAGTTGAACTCAATCGAAAAAGAGAATTGTCTGATTTGAGGTTTTACTAATTATTTTGGGGGGATTGAAATTGCAGAATATGGCACCGACAATGGTGGAGAGTGTTCACACTATGCTAGGAAAATGGAAGAATCAAGAAGGGAAAGAGATCGAGGTGTTCGGAGAGTTTAAGTTATTGACATCCGAAGTGATTTCAAGAACTGCGTTCGGGAGCAGCTATGTTGAGGGGAGGAACATTTTTCAGATGTTGACAGGATTGGTTACGTTAACATCCAAAAATGCTTTCAATATAAGGCTACCGGGAATAAGGTATCGCAAATTTTTTCTAAGATATTTTGTTTTGACCATTTTTATGATGAAGCAGCTAGGAAGTACAGTGATTATCACTTTTAGAAGGAACTTTAGACATCTGAACTTGATTATTCTGACAAGTTTTCCAGGTGAGTAAATGCATTCGAAGGAGGCACCCTGTTTTTGGATAACCATTCTTATCACTAAAATTACTGATGTGAGATCACACTTAGCAAGCTGCTAATTTCTGACGATGGTCGGGCAACAGTTTTGTTCATTGTGCAAATGCAAACTTCAAGCCTCAAAAGACTTAGGACATTTCACGTCTCAGAACCAGAGTTTTAATTAGGCCTAACTAATTATGGAATTTGTTCTGAATCCTGCTGGCAGAAAGCTTTGGAAGACAGCGGATGAAGTCGAAGCGGAGAAACTTGAGAAAGGCATACGCAATTCCATCTTACAGATGATCAAGAGAAGAGAGAAGAAGGTGATGGCCGGTGAAGAAGATGGCTTTGGGGATGATTTCCTAGGACAACTTGTGAAGGCTTTGCACGATACGGACAAGAGCAAAAAATTCACAGTAGATAATTTGGTGGATGAGTGTAAGACATTCTACATAGCCGGACAAGAAACTGCCAACTCAATGATGACATGGATGTTATTCCTCCTAGCCATTAATCCAGAATGGCAAGAGGAAGCAAGAAGGGAGGTTCTCAATGTATTTGGGAATAAAGACCCTGATTCCGATGGACTAGGAAAGCTTAAGAAGGTATAGAAAACAACTCAAGTCTTGGTCCCGGTCAACCTTTTTTGATTCACTCGAATTGTAGGTTAGACATGATGACTAACTAAACATTTTCCCTTTTTCATGTGCAGATTAGCATGATCATGAACGAAACTCTGCGTTTGTACCCCCCTGTAGTCGGCTTGACTCGAAAAGTTGGCAAGAAACTGAGGTTAGGGAGGCTTGTTCTTCCTGCTAATAGTCAGATCTTTATACCGACCCTTAAGCTTCACCATGACCCTGAAATCTGGGGGGAAGATGTGCATGAATTCAAGCCGGAACGATTCTCAGAAGGCATAGCTAAGGCTACCAACAACAATGCGGTCGTGTTCATCCCCTTCGGCTTCGGACCTCGATCTTGCGTCGGGATGAGCTTCGTGGCGGCAGAAGCGAAAATCCTCCTTTCGATGATCCTCCAGCGCTACACCTTCAAGCTGTCCCCGACGTATATCCACTGCCCAGGTCAGCTCGCGACAACCCGCCCTCAACATGGACTTCAAATCAGGTTTCATCCTCTACAGCAGTAGTTCATCACCGCATGATGTTCAGTCGCCAATGTGCATGGATGCCTCCATGGATCCATGCAACAATGGCCTGTGAATTCTTGGTTCCAGAGGTATCAAGTTGTTTTTCTTTTAATTTCAGAAGCACTATTCCTATTGTGCAGTGTATTCGCTTTGCCAAGACTCTGCACGGTGTACAATCTTGTGTTCTGGTTCTCGTAAGTAGTTATTTTATTTTTTAGGCACGTACCTCATATGTGTGCATGGTCATGTCTAGTGGAACTTAATAATGATTTACCATATTTCTTACCGAATAAATGCAACATTCTGGAAGTACAGCTAATGCGTATACTGGACTAAGGCAAAGAATGAATGTCTAATGACCGATGTTTGGATGACAAGAATTATCAAAATCAGTCGACTTATTTGACCTAATCTACGAATCATATAATTCAAGTTCATTTCAAGTTTCAACTGTAGATCACTTTGGGCTCAATGATGAAACTGCGTAATTAATGGTTAAGATGAGATCAATATACCTGATCTATAGACTATGACAGCGTTTGCAGCTAGTCCCTCATTCACCTCCATCGTCTCTGGTCCCAAGCTCCATCCATTCGCTGCACGACCATTCATTGAAATGCTTGGAGGTTTCTACTCTTTCTGGGTGAAACGAGCATCCATTCGCTATACCCACCATCGACCTCTGGTTTCCTAGTATTTGAAACTTGTTTCCGGTTGGGGCTCTGTACTGTCTGACAGCTCTCAATGGTTGAATTTCCACCAGCAGCACCACGGTCGGAGGTGCATCCGGTCGAACCATCCTCCCTCGCTTGAATCTCCGGCCAATGATCCTTCCTACGTCCCACAGCCTCACAATTGAACGGGGACTCAACACCTTCACAAGGCTGCTGAAAACTCTGCACAGGTCATCTTTACTTCGAAAACGAACCTCAAAAGGAATGCCCAAAATCGATGCGCACTCCATTAATCGACAGCAGCTTCTGGGTTTGTGAAGTCTTTTCAAATGAATTGCCATTCGATCCTTCGTGTCAAGCATTTCCACGGCTTCTCCTGGCGGCGGATATTTTAAATGAGGAAAATCACTAATTTTTTGAGATACTTTCTGTTATATCTCTTTGTCCAAAAGCACAAAAAAATTCGAACCTTTTATGAACCCACATTGCAATTTTCAAGAAATGTCGAATAATAAACATCTTAAGATTATATCTATATTAAACCATTCACTGCCATGTTGTCATGAACAAATTCTCGTTGAACTTACCAAATAAAGCTAGGTGTGTTTGGGAACACTTCCCCAATGCCCCTTGGGCCTCCAAAGCCTGTTGGCTAAATGCAAGAACCACATAATTGTATTTCCAAAGGCCCCAACCTAAGGCAGATCCGAATGTACTATGGAATTTTGGTATTCTCGAAATACATATCTTGAATTTAATAATTATTTCATTCCGCTTTTGGACAGTTTATTTTCCCCACGGTTTGCACAGAGGGGTTAGATGGAGGGGGGTAAGCTCTATGTTTAAATAAGTCTCGAATTTAAATTCAAAGCAAAAAGTTGAATTCCAGAAATAATAATATTAATAATGAAAAAGGACTTCTTGCTAACAAGAAAAGCCCAAAAAGGGGGATTTACACAAATCTAAGTTTCCTGTTCAGCGTTGAAGTCAAACATGATATTAGACTTTGATCATGAAAAAAGAGGACGAAGAAGTTAATGTTGGAGTCGGAGTTGCAGGAGGAAACGAATATTCTTTCCTGATCTACATGGGAGGCACTTTCAAGATTTGGAAAGTCCACTGTGGACTTGAAGACCATACATTTGACCCTACATAGAGAAGAAGGCACGCTATTAGAGATTTCTTGAAGAACTGCTGCTTTTGTGTGAGGGCTTGTTGTGGTTGTTGATGTACAGAGGACTTCATCGTGGGGTTTCAAAATTCACTACATCCGGATGCTAGTATTGAAGCCAACTAAATTTTTGTGGTAAGAATGTGTATATAATTCCTTCGTGAGATTGATAAATTATTTAACAAAAAATTATGGGGCTAAACACCGCTTGAGTTATTGGGTGTAATTAGAACGTGGAAACACTGAAAATGTTAAGTTATTTGAGTATGATTATAATCTCTTGTGTATCGTTCGATCTATAATGAAATTCATTGCTACTCTAATCATGTATCAAATCTATTTTTTTTTCATCTATTTTATTGTTCGATTGCTTGCTTTTGTGGATTATTTGAGTTGAAGTGAATCGATGATGACGGAAGAAGGAAAAGTGAGAATCTACAAAATTGATGGAAATGATTTTGATTTCTAAAAGATATAGATTGAGGATTATCTCTACCAAATAAAATTGCACTTGCCTCTATTGGGGGAGAAGCTAGAGATGATGAAGCAATCTGATTAGGAATTGCTAGATAAACAAGCTTTGGGCATTATTTGGCTAACGTTGGCCTATAACATTGCGTTCAACACCATGAAAGAGAATACCATCGCGAGTTTAATGAAATCCTTGTCAGATATGTATGAAAAGCCCTTTGTGATCAATAAGGTCTATTTGATACAATGTCCATTTAACTTGAAGATGAGTGAAGATGCGTAGTTGCACATCATATCAATGAATTCAATGTGATTATTATTTAATTCCATTCAGTTAAAATTGACTTTGAAAATGAGGTATGTGTTTTGATCCTATTATCTTCATTACTTGATAGTTAGAATATCACTGTTATTGCTATTTGTAATTCTTATGGGTCAACAATCTTAACATTTCATGAGGTTCGAGATTTAATTCTAAGTGAGGACATCTGTAGAAAAAAAATCTGCGAACTTGTATCTACTATTTTAGTAGGTGAAAATAGAGGAAGAATTGATTCATATGTTAGCAGGAGTAGTATAAACATGAACATACATAGTCAGTCTAGGACTGATAGTGATGTATGTAAGAGTTGTGGTAAGAGGGGGAATCTTAAAAGGAATTGCCTTAAGCTAAAAAATGAAAAGTATAAGAGAATCATAATTGAGTCTATAGATAATTTTGGAGCTATAACTGATGGTAATTGGGGTAGTAGCGATTATGTCTTGTCCATCATTAATGATTCATTGTTTGATTGATATATAATGGATTCTGATTGTTTTGTTCATGCTATGTCAAATATAAACTAGTTTACTAATTATCAATGCATGAATAATAGTAAAGTTCAATTAGGGAACAACGCAAAGTCAATATTATAGGTGTTGATGATGTTAACATTAGAATGCATGATGGTATGTGAGGACATTGACTTGATGAGGCATATACTTCGAAATATGGAGTTCTAAAAGTTATTTGAGATGCTTTGATAATAATGAGATGAATCAAATATGGTGGCCTATATGAACTTTGAGGTGAGACAATGACAAATTTTGTTGTTGAAAAGTTGAAAGCATTTGTTTGAAAGTCTAAATTGTGGCATAGGCATTTGGGGCACATTGGCGAGAGAAGCTTGAAGATTTTAAGTGAAAGAAATTTGTTATATGGTTATGTTGCTAATTTGAATGTATGCAAGTGCTGTGATATAGATCAATGACAATAAGTGTAATTCAATATGGCTGTCAAAGAAACCACAAAAATAGTAGAGTCAATTCATTTAAATATTTTGCAAATTGTCGCAATTTCCTTCAAGAGAAAATGCCAATGCTAATAGTTGTCAATGACTATTTGAGGAAGCTTTTGGTGTCTATGTTTGGGCACAAGTTTGATACTATTGTCAGGATTAGGTAGTTGATAGCTTTAATCGAAAATGAAATTAGTAAGACGATTGAACATGTGTAGACTTACATTAACATGGAGTTTTGCTTAAAATTGTTAAACAAATTTTGTATGAAATAAAGCATAATAAAACACCACATTAGTGCTAGTGAACCACAACATGTTGCAAAATTGATGAGCAGAATAATACTAGAGATAATGCATAAAATGCTCTCTAGTGCTAGTATGATTAAGAGATTCCCAGCGGATGTACTTAGTACGACGAGCTACTTGATGAATAAATTTCCATAAATTGTAATTGGATGTCTGACTCCCAAAGAAGTATGGTTAGGTAACGTTGTCAATTATTTTATTTTTAAAATATTTGGTTGCCCATGTTATGCTTGAGTGAGTGATGGTACGGTGGATGAGAAGGTAAGAAAGTGCATGTTCCTAGATTATGCACAAGGTGAGCGAGGCTATCGGTTGTGGTGTCCAAAATTAGATTAACCTATCATTAGTAGAGAAGTTACATTTGATGAGTCTCCAATACTTCTAGCTAGGACTAATTATAATAGTTTTTATACGGACTTGAGATGGAGTTGCAACTAGAAACTCCTAAGGCAACGGATACTAGCAAAGTAATCAATATAAGATGCTTATAGCGAGGTGGACCATATAGAGCCAATGGTTGTTCTAACTACTAATATTAACAAGGTATGTATTTGGTCTCCTAATAGGTATGGAGGCAATAATGTTTTGCTTTATTCGTGGTTGAGGAGGTTGAGTTGAAAAATCCTTGCAAAGTAGTTAAGCGTGTGTGTGGAGTTGGTGTTCTAACGGGATCCTCAATTATAGCGAAATTGAAGTGAGGCTTGAACTTAGAAAATATTTGTGGTATTTGAGCCCATTGGGATTGTAGGAGAGTAGCAGCAGAGTTAGATTTTTTAACCAAATAATTGTAACTTGACCCAAATATCAAGCCAAAGTGGAGATTATTGAAATATGTCTTGAGTTTAAACCTGAAGCAAAAATTTGAATTTTAGAAATAATAATATTAATAATGAAAAAGGACTTTGTGCTCGTGCAAAATTTGCTACCAAGTAAAGCCGAAAAAGGGAGATATACACAAATCTAAGTTTCCTGTTTAGTGTTGGAGTCAAACGTGATATTAGACTTTGACCGTAAGAAACAAAGAAGTTAAGATTGGAGTCCAAGTTACAAGAGGAAACGAGTATTCTTTCTTAATCCACATGGGAGTCACTTTCAAGAATTGGAAAGTCCATTGTGGACCTAAAGACCATATATTCAGCCATTTGTGGAGAAGAAGGCACGTTGTCAGAGATTTCTTGAAGCGCCGTCGCTTTTGTGTGAGTGCTTGTTGCAGCTATGATGTATAGAAGACTTCATTGTGAGGTTTCAAAATTCAGATAATTACATATGGGTGCTACTGTTGAAACCAATTAAATTCTTGTGGTAAGAATTTATGTATAATTCTTTTGTAGAGCTTCTTTAGCAAGGAATTATAGGGCTAAACTTCGTGTAAGTTATTAAATGTAATCAAGACTTGAGAAACACTAACAATGTTTGAATTACTCAAGTGTGACTGTAATATTAGTTATATCGCTTAATTTATATTGGAATTTGTTGTTGCTCTCTATGTGGACATAGGTTATTACAATCGAACAACTTAAATCTAATATTTGATCTTAATTTCTTATTCATATTTATTTTATTATTATTCAATCGTTTGCTTTTCTAAGACGTCACCTGGAGGTCGCACTACCTCCGCAATTGTCGCCAGGGGGTTGTATGACCTAAGCAACAAGGCTTGAGGTTGCGAGACCTTACGCCGCCTTGCCTTGGGTCATGTGACCTCAGGCAAGACTGTTGGTAGCCAGATCTAACTCGCTAACGGTTGGCTTGCACCAAATCTAACTCGCCAATGGCAAATGTTTGAGATTTTTTATTCTAAAACAAATTGGCAAAAATCCTTCACAATGCATAGTTTTCTTTTCTAATCACCATTTACATTAAAATTGCTTTACAATTTATTTTTCAATTACATTTTGCTAAATATTATTTGCATTTAAAAAAAAGAAGAAGAAAAAACCTTTTACCTAATCTCCTTCGCATTTCTCCAAAAGTTTTCCCCCAGAGTGTTTCTATAATAGCATCAGGTAGAGCCTCTTTGTAGCTTAAATAAGCATGACACATATGTGTGTGTATATAATGGATATCACGGATGGATAAGTCCCACCTGAAATGAAGATCAAGACAAAGCACTTTTGTCCGCTATCAAGCGCAGAAGATTCCCACGATACAAAGACAAATGCAAAATCAATAAATAATTTGAAAATAAAGAAAGAACCAAGAAACTTCGAACTCGAGGCTGAGGGAGGAGTTCAGAAGTTGCGTTGATTTCACTAGCCCAGAAGCTGGTTTCACTCTCCTCTTGTTGTTCGTCGTCCTTTCGGAGCCCAACTCGATTCTCTGGGAGACGCCATGATCGTGCTCTGGACCTCTCTGTTTCTACTTCTCTTCTCAGCTCTCGCCATCGCTCTCCACAAGCTATGGTGGACCCCGTATCGCATCCAGAGGACGATGGCCTCACAAGGAATCAGAGGCCCTCCTTACAAGCTCTTCTATGGAAACACCCGGGAGATCCTCCAGCTCAAGAATGAAGCTTCGAGCAGACCCTTGAACCTTTCTCACGACATCTTCCCTCGCGTCCAGCCTCACATCTCCACTTGGACTGGAACATACGGTGAGGTCGCGAAAATTCGTGTAATGTTCGTCGTCTCGGAATTCCAATCTGTTTAATTTTACGTGGTTTCTGATCTGTGGGTGTTGTAGGGGCAAATTATCTGAGCTGGTATGGTCTTCAGCCTCGGCTGATTGTGACAGAGCCTGAGCTGATCAAAGAGGTGTTGAACAATAAAGACAAGGCCTTTCCGAAACCTGAAATGGACTGGTTTGTCAAGAAGCTTTTGGGCAACGGGCTCGTGACAACGGAAGGCGAGAAATGGGCAAAGCAACGTAAGTTGGCGAATTATGCTTTCCATGGGGATAGCTTGAAGGTACAATTTACATGTTCACCTAGGAAATGTTATCTGATGTCTTTGATCACCAAAGATGGAATAGTAGAGATATGAATGAACACAAGGAATGACTGAGTATTTGGAAACACGATGTTGCTTGAAAATTGTTGGCCCATACTGAAGAATTAAATTGATTTCATCAAATGTGTGCAAATGCAGGTTATGCTTCCAGCAATGGTAGATAGCGTCCACATGATGCTGGACAGATGGAAAAATCTACACGGCGATGAGATCGAGGTGTACCAAGAATTGACAATATTGACTTCAGAAATAATTTCCAGAACTGCATTCGGGAGCAGCTATGTGGAAGCAAGAAATATCTTCGAGATGTTAAGGAAGTTGACCTTGATTGCGTCCAGAAACACTTTCAAAATAAGGTTTCCAGGAATCAGGTACTCTCTCTTCTTTCTATTTTTCAGTTTAATTGGTCTGATAAGCCAACTAGTTGGTTGTTAGCAGAATGTCAAACCAAAAGTATACAGAACTTGTCCGACAATATACTTTGGCATTAGAATTTCTGTTCATTCTGGTGAACCGAGTTGATATGAGTGGGTTTTGGTTACGCTTTTCAGTAAATTGTGGAAGACGAACGATGAACTTGAGTCCGAAAAGCTTGAGAATGGAATACGTGATGCCATGTTAGAGATAATTAGGAAAAGAGAAGAGAAGGTGAAAGCCGGAGAATTGGATGATTTGGGGAATGATTTTCTGGGACTGCTTGTGAAGGCTTCTCACAGTGATGATGAGAGTCGAAGAATTACAATTACTGATCTTGTTGACGAGTGCAAGACCTTCTACGTTGCTGGGCACGATACCTCAAATAGCATGCTTACATGGACTGTCTTCCTCCTGGCGATTCACCCAGACTGGCAAGATGAAGCAAGAAAGGAAGTTCTCAACGTGTTCGGCAATCAGGATCCAGATCCTGATAGTATTGCGAAACTGAAAACGGTAATTTCTATTCATCCCATTTAGTTCTAAAATGTTCCTTTATTGTTGTCATTTCTACCTGGCGAAATGATTTACATACTATGTGCTCTCTTTTCGCTATAGATGGGAATGATCATAAACGAGTCTCTGCGATTATATCCTCCAGTTGTTGGTCTCATTAGGAAAGTTGTTACAAAAACTAGGCTTGGAAAGCTTGTTCTTCCTGCCAACATTGGCCTATACATCCCGAATTTGAAGCTTCACCACAACCCTCAAATCTGGGGTGACGATGCACAGCTTTTCAAGCCGGAGAGATTCTCTGAAGGGGTTGCTAAAGCCACCAACAACAATTTGGCGGCATTCTTCCCTTTTGGCTTGGGACCTCGAACTTGTGTGGGTTTCAATTTCGCAACTGCGGAAGCGAAGATTGCTCTTTCGATGATTCTGCAGCGCTATACTTTCTCTCTCTCCCCTGCATACGTCCACTCACCTACTCAACTTCTCACGACCTGCCCTGAACACGGACTTCAGGTGATATTTCATGCACTGTAGTGGGGTGATGTATGTGCTCGCAGCAAGTTTGTACATTCAGAATCAGAAGACAGTTGAACTTGTCATTGGCTAGTATATGCAGTCATGTATTTTGGTGCATCCAGGTTTTTCTGCCCCGCAGTCATCACTGTGAATAACCAGGTTTCGAATTCCGAAATAAGATTGCATGCCAAAAGATAAAAAAGCAACAGATAATTGGTCGCAAACTGTGTACAACAGAATAACGTTATACATAGAGTTATCAATTTGCAAATCTGTTTTAGACAGTGATGTTCAAGGCCTTTGCTGGGTATTTGTATACGACCCCGTTTTATTTACTTCTTGACTAAATAAACCGATTTCATTAAAGTAAGTTTTAGTACTTTTAAGGTTATTCTATTAGAGTTCTACACTGCACCAGCATAATTGTTGCCAAATTTGAGGATAGTCTGTATGCCTTCTTGTTTGACTCGTTATATTTATACTGAAGAATACGTGGTTAGTCTTATCACGTGGCACTTTGACAGAGTCTTACTTAATAATTGTCCTAAATCAAGAGTTTACTTGCTAAACATTGCGGATGATGCGCAGAATACATAAAGTACTTCCATTTTTTTTTTGTTATACATAAAGCCGTAAGATATTTGAATAATTTATGGAACACCCGGCATAAGTGCAAAATGGAGTTAGCTAAAGCCTTTCCAAATTCCAAACATACATTATTCGAGAGAAGTAATGGACCCAGCAATATGAATTTTCTCAAGCAATAGACCTCTCTATATAATGTCATCACCAACAACAAAAGCTAACCCCTTTTTGTCTCATTGCCGAGACTTAAGTTGCTATAATGACCCTTTACTTTGAAATTCTCCATCTCCCCCTCCAACTTGTCAAAATGAATCATAAATCTATTTTTTAAACCATATTTGATGGACGAGTTATTATATGTATTAGTTGTTTTTAGTAAATGGGTTTAAGATGGTAAAACCCAAAATAATATGGGTTTTATATAGATTTACAACTTATTAAGACTCAAGCCACTTTTATGATTCTCTCTTGCCCTCACTCAATCTCGTGCTCGCTTATTCTGCGCTTTCACCCTAGTTTGTATATGATTTTTCCTAAATTGGGTTAAATAAGAAAGTGTTTTAGTAATATGGGTTAGGTATGTGTTTAGTATAAATTGAGTCGGACATATGTTTATAAATTTGTATTACATGAAAATGAATTAATATGGATAAGAGCATTTTCGACTTGATCCGACCCAATAGTTTGATGGATTTACCCTCCACCATCGCACCCACTCAACCTCCCCAAGCAAGGAACTTGCAAGAAGATGACATCTCCTAACCATGCCAAAACCTCCTTCCTTCCTCCCTCACCAAAAAAGCTGGGTCGCCACCTCTACCTACCAATACCAAGGCTTCCGGGTTGGCCCAAAGCTCTTGGACGGCGTCCAGGCTTGCCAAGACCACTTCCAAGCCCAAGATCAGTGTCCTCCTCATCGCGTCCTCAAGTCCCACACCACCTGGCTGACGGCCATTCTGTTATGTCTGTTGAACCGGGCCGAGTACTAGGGCCCAACACAACACCGCCCTCTCCTCACCCAAAGCCCCCACAACCTCGTGCCCTTCTTGGAGCTCAAGATCTACTTCGGGCAACAGGTTCCCAACCTCGCCTCCCTCGTGTCCCAGATGCCCTCCCACCCTCTTGCCTTAAGCTTCACTCCTGCGGTCGGTCAAGGACTCTGGGCGCAATTGGTATTAGTAATTTAAAACATACCGCCGTGTGAAAGCATCAAATAATGCTGGGAGCATGTAATTTGTTTGGGTTTTTTTTATGAAACCCTCTTTGCGGGGCAAATTGGCAGATAGATGTGCAAGAATATTATTGAAAGACTTGGTCCTGTGCTTGGCGACTTGTGATGTATATCATTGACTTCATTTTTAAACACCAGTAGAATATTTCAATAGGTTGCTTCGCTTAGTCCAAAATAGAGGTAGGCCGGCTACCTATTAATTGTTATTAAAGGACCAACGGGAACCTTCGAATATGCTGTTCAAAGTTGACATGATACAGATGCTACTTCTATAGAAATAATAATACGCATTTCGCAAGACAACAAAACATATTTTGGGTCAGATGAGTTACTTTATCGTGTTTTAGAATGTGCAAGTGTTCGATCGTTCAAGGCACTATATAGGTATCCATTTACTAATGTATCCGTATATCTCGAACATGACAGGGAACAAATTGGAGGATTGAGGATGTGTAGCTTCAATAGTTTGAGCACATTGGAGGCGAACAAGAGCAATAAGTTATCGATTGGACAAGAGACCAAGTTGCACTTTAGGAAAAGCGAGGTCGGATATTAAGTCTAGCCATGGATGAAGTTTCCTAGTGATATTGTATTTTATGTAGGTTTTTCTCTCGACAATTTGTTAGGACAATGTTAACACTAGAAAATGACTAACTTGTGATCTTATCGGCAAATAGGAAGTTTAAACAAAGTTTGATCAAGATTATAAGTTGCCAAGGTATAAAGCATTTGACAATTTAAAGAGAATCGACAACTGTCAAAATTAGACATTTTAGAAATTATCGACAAGGGCCTTCACTAGTCAGTGGTATCTATGGCTCTTTGCATATCATTGTTTCCAACATTACAGATATTTTCAACGAAAACTTCTTGGTCTATGACTCATACTAGACTTTTAGATCTTTAGCTTACAATCTGCTTTAGCAAAATCAGGGTTTCTATTTGTTAGGAAGCCCAACAAAAACACTTTAAAAGACCATGATTATAGAATAAACTTGTGACAAGCGAGCCCATATGTTCGAAATCAATTGGGCAGAGCTAACTAAATTACCATGTTAGATAGTCTAATCCAAAAGTTAGCTTATAGATGAAAATATCACCTGTATATAAAGAGCATATATAACCCTATAGAAAAATGAAGTCTACCTTCAGTCTCCGGGGCTAAGAGAATAAGAGAGCGCTCCGGATGTAGACGAGTTAGATGAAAAAGGGTGGCCTCGGGGAAAAGAAGTCTCCGGTTCACATCGGAACAGGCCCTGTCAATTCTTTCCTGGACCATACCGCCAATTCCATGGCTATAGGTCCAAGTATATTCCATCATGTTACACCAGTTCATGTAGCGTTGATAACATTACTGGATTTGTTAACAATGCTATGGCCGCTGTTTAATCATGCCATTTTGGATTTGTTTTTCACCATGAAGCCTAAGAAATCAGTTGCTGATGTGAAACAACGAACATCAAAGAGCTCGGGAAATGATTCTTCAGGTAATGTTCTTTAATGTGCAACCACGCCCGTCCAGATTTTCTGATCTTTGTCTATTTCCTTTCGGAGACGAACAATCACAATTTTGCGGACACACCTGCAAAGCTTGCTCGTAAAGATAATCTTCTGTTTCTTCTTTAATGAGAAATGCTATGATTTGCGTACGTTGTTTTGTCCCAAGGACCTCTTTTTTATATTAACTTGCATATGGAGATGAGAATATGAGTAGGTTTTCGCCAACTGCTTTTATTATCACTGTGCATCGTTTGCTTGGTTATTGCAAATTTCTCTTTATTATGCATTTTAAAAATCTTCCTATGGTTGAGGTTGGACGGAGGCACCTCAGGCTTGGACGAGGAGGACGCCGAATTAACAGAGTACGTAATTATTTTTGTACATACTGGGGGGGACGAGCATAGTTCGGATGGACACTTTCCACCCTATAACTAGAAACTGCCCACTAAAGACTAGTTCCAAAAAATTGAAACTTGGTCATTCCATGGATTCACTTAGGAACTGTACTGCCGGTTTGGTCCAATTCCTAGGTGGGTCCATAGAACCGGTCCCACTAAGCTTCACCACTTAGACAATGTTTTCTAACAAGCCAAAGTAAAGTGAAGAACGAAGATTGCCCTATTATTAATTGCAAGATCAATAAAAATAAAATAAAATTGAGCTTATATTGAGTGTTTAGAGTTGAGATCGTGAGTCCATGGACGATGAACTTGGCAATTGAGGTTGTAAGTGAGAGATAGAAAGACAGTTTAGACGAGGCAAGAGTGAGATGAGACGAGCACCCAGTCGATAGTGTTGAGCTTCAAATTAGGGATTTTAGGATTTTCATTTTTCTTAAATTATTTTTTGGAATTTTTTTTTAAAAACTAAGTATATTTATTACTGGTCTAGTCCAAATGGGTGGGTGGATGGTTCCATACATAGAACTGGGAACCGGACCAATATCCATCAATTCCCATAAATAGGAACCGAGAACCGAACCGATCCCCTCGGGAACCTTCGGTTCCAATCTCATCCAGTCTGGTTTCGAGTGATCCAGGCGATTCCTAGTTCATTTGCACACCCCTATTGACATAGTGCTTTGGCTTCATTTGTTTTGCGAAAAATTAAAAGTTTGAAAATATTTTCCAAAAAATGATTATTTGTATTACTTATAAAATAAATAAACAAAAAATATTTCATCGTCCATGAGAACATTTAGAAATAAATTGGTGTCGATAATTAAAAAATATTAATTAATTAATTCAAGAGATATAAGCCATTAATATTAGGAAAATGTTTTCTAGATCTTTCATTTTTTTTCCAAAATAAACGAAATCAGTTCATTTATATTTTTACATGCATTATCTTTTATTGATCTTCCAATTGTATTCTTTGTAGGTGCTTATTAGTGATTTCAATTTTTTTCTTTGTGTTGATTATTGAGGCTGGCCGCCATTTATAGGGTGATTTGGATTTGGATTTTTTTCGAAAATAAAAATATGCCGAAGGAAGAATTGTGGAATTTTTGTATAATTTTATATTGAATCTTTTTCTAACGAGTAGTATAGAAATAGGCTATATCAAGGTAATCAATCAAGTATGATTAATTAAGATATGCATAAACAAAGATATGTAGAATCTCCAAGATATATGCATAATTATGAGAATTATGAAAAATATCCTAAATATCTCACGATTCCCCCTTATACCCAAGTTGTGTAGACGTCAACTTGAGTTTAAATAAAAAGAAATTGAAAAAAAAACAGTATATGAGACTATTTATAGTCTATTAAATCCAAAAAACATTAGGACTGATCAGGGTGTTTTCACCTTTATATGCTGATATGATCTTAGTTTTGTTTTTTTGGTTGATCATCGAGGAAGGTGGAGCCACTTTGTGTGTGTATATATATATCTTTTCTAATGCACTATGTGATGTATAGCTGGACACCTGAATTTTAGCACCTTTGTCAACTGCATGGATTATTCTGTGCTTATGCCGCATCAAGTTATGTTTAGTTGTATATTTCCTCATTTGCTTCATTTATTATGTATAAGTTGGAAAAATAGAATTATAAGTGCCTATATTTCCAAATGAAACATGAATTATAAAATCGAAATCTGCAAGTGACTTTTAGCAATGAAAACTCCTAGCAAATTTGGATACGCAGCAAAGCAGTTTTAGCCTTTGAAAAAACAATGGGCCAAATTATAACATTAGCAACGCAATTTTCGATGCAATTTTCGCTTCGGAAATTGCAAATAGCCTCAGAAAATGTGGCTTGATTATACTAATAGGGACGATTTTATTTTTTTGATGCGTGAAAAACATATGGACCCTTTAGCAACCAAATATTTCATCACTAAAAGTGCAAAGTTCTTTGTGACGACTATTCAACAACGAAACATGCTGACACCTCTTTATAAATAATTTATTTTCGGTGAAATAAAGAAAATAAGAGGACATTCCCATCGTTGCGCATAATCCAATGGCATTCAACAGTGATAAGTCACACAAAAAGGGGTAATTCCACATAGACAAATCCATCCCCGCGCCCGTCCTCACTCCCTCTCTCCCGTGTCACTCTCTCTCTCTCACTCTCCCCCCCCCAAATCTCACCCCGGGCCCAGCCTTTTTCCCCTTCGGCCCGGCCCGGCCCGCACCAACTTTTCTCCCTCCTCCGTGCCATCTTCGCGCCGAATCTTGCAGGAAAAGAAGAGAAAATGGCAGCTGACAGTGGGGGCTACAGGGGGTCTTGGCACGCGACCTGCAACAAAAGCAGCAGAGCACAGGGCAGAGGAAAAGAAAAAAGCAGCAGAAGAAACCAGAGAAAAAACCAGAGAGAGGACCGAGAAGGAGAGGTCAGGGGAAGAGGGAGAGAGAGGACCGGAGAGGAGATGGGGAGTCTCCGGCACCGTCGCCGCCGCCGCCGACCCTCGCTGCCGCCTCCAACACCTCCGGAACCCAGTCGCGGAGCAGGGGCCGCAGGACCGACGTCCTAGCCGCAGCCGCCGGCAACCCCCGACCTCAGAGGTCGAGGGTTTGCCCCCGCTCGCCCAGTCGAGGCGGCGCCGTCGCGGCCCTAGCCGGAGGGGCCGCCTGTGCCGCCACCGACCACACCTCTCCAGCAACCGCCATCCCCGACGACTGCCGCCGTCCTGGGTCCCTGCCGTGCCGAGTCAGCTCCGTCGCAGCACCAGCCCCGAGCCACCGCGGGATGCCAACGCCATCGCTGCATCAAGTCGCTGTTGCCTCGCCAACGACGCCGCTTGAGCTCGAAAACCACGGCGCCGTCCCCGACGAAGAAGTCCCGACGCCGTTCCTGAGCGACCCACCACGAGATCCACCGCGCAGGGCCGTTGTTGCCTCTCCGAGGCACGCCGTCGACCACCGCCGTGCTGCTTCCCCCGCCGTCGCCTGCTGCTGCTGTTTCGTCACCAGACGCTGCTTCGCCGTCGCCCGCCGCTGCTGTTCCGCCACCAGACGCCGTCTCTTGTCCGAGCCCCACGCCATCAAGCTTGACGCCCACCCCGGAGATCAACCTGCTGCCGCCGTTCGCCGCGTCGCCGCCACCTTCAACAGCAAGCCGCCGCTTCCCGGCACCGTCCCGGCCACCTCCAGCGCCCGCCGGCGCCGCCCGTCGCAGCTGCCTCCTTCGGCGCCGCGAAGAAGCAGGGGAGAGAGGAGGCACGAACCGGGTCGCGCGAGCCGGGCCGGGTGCAATTCTCGGGTAGGGCTTTTGTCTGCTTGGGCCTATCACGGCGGGCCCTCTGATTGTTGGGTTTTAGTTGTGCCTTTTTTTTTTAAAATCAATTTCTGCTGGGTTGGACCAAAAATTAAAACGTTGGGTTGGATCTTCCTACCGGGCCGGGCTCGCGCCTCGGGCCCGTTCCGGGCCCCTGATTTCTGCGACCTGGGTTGGTCCCGACCCGGGAATCCGACCGGGTCGTTTTTGTATTATTATATAATTATAATGATATTTTAATTAAAAAATAAAAAATATATCTAATTATTTAAAAAATTAAAACAATTTCGAAAATCAAAAAAATGTAGAAAAAAGGATTAAAAAATTAAAACAAAATTAAAAATATTAAAAAATATATTAGAAATTTTAAAAATATTAAAAAAATCAAAAAATGTAGAAAAATATTTAAAAAATTAGAAAATTAAAAAGATTAAAATATTTTAAAATATTTTATGAAAACCCAAAAAAATGTAGGGTTTGGTTAGGAAGTGTTATATTTTGCATTCTTAAATAATCAGACATTTATTTTATTATACTTTGATTATATCGCATATTTAATTCACATATTTGATTACGTTTGTGAATGTTTAATTACATGTGATCAATTTTATTGCAATTAGGATTTTGGTAATCATGATTGTTATTTTAATGATTGCGCATTCGCATGATCACTTCACATGTTAGTAAATATATATAAAATCAATCCAAACTGTTTGAAATTTTTATTTTTATTTTCTAAAATGAATAAGATTAGGTACCAAAATGGCACAAATTGATTAATTAGCGTAATTAAGTTACCAACTCTAGATTCTCTGGTTGCATAGGAAGTGTAGCATACTCTTGTATCTCACTTGATTTCTAGCCGACTTCAATAGGTTAGTGGCAACTTCTTTTTATGAAATTCTTAAGAATACCTTAATGTCATGCGAGGTATGGGTTTGAGAGAGCCTGTGCCTAATCATGGGTTTTAGATTCGTTTTTTAAGCAATACCCCTAAACTTGTTCTCTCTCCCGAGATTAGGTTGCAATCGATGCCTACCATCCATTTACTTATACACGTATTGACCAATTGGTCAAGAATTTTACAAGCCACAACAGATTTTAAATTTGAGAAGTTTACACACATCCAAGTCTTCACTCTACCTCCCTTGAACATTTGGTATAAAGAAATAGTAAAAAGAAGAATTGATCATGTTCAAAATATTACAATAATAAGAATTGATTAGTTGTGACACTGGGATTAAATTTTATTTGTTGGGGTTCTAGCGATCTTTTATAAGTATCATTTTCAGTATTCTTAATTTTGGTAAACTTAATATGTTGAAATCATTTATAAAAACAGCTCTATGAACCTGTAAATGTGTCTTCATTGCGTAGAGGGAAGAAAAAAGCAAATGAAAGAAAAATATATATAGGTGCAATCTGCGATAACTGAAATGTTATATGTTTTATCCATATTATCTATGTACGTGTGGGTTTCCGTTTGTGAGCATGTGTTTTGGTTGGTGTGAGAGGGGTATTTCTATTTAATTTCTATTTAGATGGTTATTTCGTGTTTGTTTTTATTTTTTATTTTTTATTTTTTTATGCAAGTGGATTATGAAAATTTTTCATTTTAGACATTGTCCTTGCCCTTTTTGGGATTTTAAGTGAATAAGGTTTTGAGTGGAATTAAGGTGATTACATATTATTTGGGATATGTAAGAAATTAAAGGATAACTGGATTGTCAAATGAGCCACTGAGTTAATTAAAGTGATGACATTTTTTCTTTAGTATTGCTTTGTCTGATTGTACCGTAGTTTATAATGCATGCGTTGTCAGGCACAATTTATTCTGTATTTGGGAAAGATGATTAGATTATAAACTATGCCCGACAACACATGCATTATAAATTACGGTACAACTAAACAGAGCAATGCTAAAGAAAAAAGGTCTTCACTTTAATTGGCTCAGTAGCTCATTTGACAATTCAGTTATCCTCTAACTTCTTGCATATCTCAAATGATATGTAAACATTCCAAACAAAGCCTTCTTCACCTAAAATTTCAAAAATGACAAGAAAAATTTCTAAAATGAGAGATTTTTGTAATTCACTTGCATAAAAAAAAAAAAAAAAAAAAAAACATGCGCCGAATAACCATCTAAAGAGAAATTAAATAGAAATACCCATTTCCCACCAATTGAAACACACATATGCTCACAGGCAGAAATCCACACGTACAGAAATAATACGGATAAAAGAAATAACATTTCAATTTTCATAGATTTCATATATATATACTTCTTCCGTTTGATTTTTTTATTTCCTCTACACAATATAGACGCATTCACAGGTTTATAGAGCTATTTTTATAAATAACTTTAACATATTAAGAATACTGAAAATGATGTTTGTAAAAAATCGCTAGAATCCCAACAAATAAAGTTTAATCCAGTGTCACGGGCCGATCAATTCTTATTACCGTAACATTTTGAGCATAATCAATTCTTCTTTTTGCTATTTCTTTGCACCAAATGTTCAAGAGAGGTAGAGTAGAAATTTGGATGTGTGTAAACTTCTCAAATTTGAAACCAGTTGTCTGTAAAATTCTTGACCAATTGGTCAATACATGTACAAGTAAAGATATGGTAGGTATTGGTCGCGACCTACTCTCGGGAGAGGGAATAAATTTAGAGGTATTACTTAAAAAAATGGCCTAAAATTCATGATTAAGCGCGAACTCTCCCAAATCCATATCTCACGTGACATTAGGGCATTCTTAAGAATTTAATAAATTGCTACTAATTTATTGGGGTCAGCTAAAAATCAAGTGAGACAAGAGTATACACTTCCTACGCAATTTAGAGTCGGTGACTTAATTACGCTAATTAATCAATTAGTGCCATTTTAGAATGAATGGTAGTGGATGATTCGGTCCGGCCAAGAAAGAAAATCCCAGGTCCAGCGGATCTTCTCGATGAGGTCATGTGTTCAAGAAAAACACGTAGCACTTCCTCTCGTTGTTCGAGTTTTAGAAGTGGAAAATCACTGTAAAGAAAACGAAACCAAAAAATAGAGAGGTACACATACAAAGCAATCCACGTAAGAAAGATTGCATAATGATTTATCGTGGTTACTTTCGCATATTCTAATTATTGTGATGTTGTCCAAATTACGGTAATTGTTTTGAATGTGAAAATTACCAATTGGATATCTTATTAGGGGAAAAATTGAAAAGACTTTAAAAGTATACATTGAACATCCGTATAGCGACACAGAAGAAAAGAAAAGTGTCCTAAGAGTAATTCATTCATTTTTTTCATGACAAAGACGTGCTCCCAATTAGATATTAACGATGGCAAAAAGTCAAATGAAGGAAAAATAGACTTTTCAATTTTATACTATATCAAGAAATGTCTTTACCATTAGCGAGATAAATTTACACAGAGCATATAAAATAGTTATAGGAGTATCCGACAATGTACTTTTCTTTAATAGGCTAAAAGATGAGACATGTGAAATGTTTAATCATGGTAATTATCCTAAATAGAAAAGGAAAGGAGCAGTCATTATAAATTGCAATCGAAAGATTGAGGACAGTGTTATCTTTTTAGTAGAAATGGGGTTGGATATAGTTATTTAGGGCCGCCCATGAAGAAAATTCTAATAATGATTTGTAAAATAAATACGGAGTTTTAGATCTCGAAAGTCTCTTATTTGGAATTTGAGGAAAGTTGACCGTTAAAGAGTTGGCGTTTACCTTTTCTTTTTCATAAACACGAACTCCGCTTACAAGTTTTGTTGGCATTGATTGAACGCATTTTGCTTTCTACAAGAGTTTTATACTCGGGCCATTGACAATTAATGGGCTTCACTGAGAGGGTTAGAGGCAGACGTAGAAACTTAGATTAGGGGTGAGATTGGAAAAAAAAAGAGGAAAAAAAGAAAATTGCAATCTCCTAACTGAGGAGTCGAGATATTTGATTTATATGAAATTTGATAAATTATACTAATATGCTCACCGATACTTACATTTAGCTATCAACTTTAATATTTTGCAAATTCACAACATTCGTAATTCAAAACACTTGGAATCATTCAATAATTTATGGATGCGTGTGTAATTTCTACATAATTCTTTTAGACTTGAGTTATTTTTTTAATTACCAAGCTCATTGGATTCATATGTAAATTCTTCATATTGGGGTATTTGTAATTTAAGCAGGTTTATTATAGGAAATTCCAAGGAGATGGAGAGTAGATGATTTTGATTTTGGTTTTGGAAGTTTCAAACGAAAGAGACTAACAGCAGTTGTTGCTGCTAATTCTTGAACACATCTACTCTAATTACGCCGGGCATTTTAGTTTTTAGGTCCAAAAGAACCGAAGCCCGACGTGGACCCCACCTTGAGAAGCCCAGATCGCCATCCACTGGCAACAAACGCTTCGATCCGACGAACAGAAACAGCGTGTCAAGGGCAAGGGAAGTAAACCTTCGCAGACCGAAACACAAAGCAAAGAAGCTGAGCCCGGCGGGGCGACGAAGTCGTTCCGCTGCCTCGGCGACGGATCACCGGAGCATATTTAAGCATAGTGAAGCATATGATGGGCCGTAGTTGTGAAATAATTGATTATTACTTCGTTCATTGCATGATTGATCACAGTAAAAGCACGGTGACTTGACTTCGACCGCGAAAATGATTTGAGTCTTGTGAAATCACTGGAAAGCTGGTCACTTGGTCCTCCTGTGATGCTACTTTTGGGTCCAGTGTCACTAATTTAGTTTATTTGCGCGTTTTAGGTAGGTAAGGGGCCAAGGGCTAAGAGGGGACGGTGAAGATGTCTCAAAAGCACGATCCGCGAAGCCCCTTGGGGGCCTGTCAAGGACCGGACAAGCATCGGCCTCGCCAAGGTCGCAAGAAACGTGGCTCCAGAGCTCCAAGTAGATATTGTGGAAGCCGCAAGCCACGGTGATGATCCTGCGGATGATAATTACATACGTCGGATCTTGATTTTGTCTCCATACTCGCTTGGGTACGTTCATGCATGTCTTTCCACGCCATCGATTTTGGCCCATGTGATCTTAATGCATGTTTACTATTGTCATTATTTTTCTGTTTTTCGTTTTAAAGGCTCACGACCACTTTAAAAACATGTCTTTACGTGGATCCATAGGGTGGTGTTTCAGTCCCATCTTATCCCCTTTTATTCTGATGTTCTCTGTATTAGTTGATTGCCAGTACAATATTTGAGATGCACAATTTCTTTTTTAATAGAGCTTTTACGTGGCCTATCCTTGATATGATATTGAAATTTTTAGGATCCTAACGTTCCAAGTTGTTGACTGCAGAGGCAATTATGATGACTCACAAAATTGTATTATTTTGAAGTTACTATTGATGTGTGCTGTCTAATTGGGAGAATATCCGGTAGTAACTTAGTTGTCTTTTGATAACAGGCAGACGTTGATTTTGAGATATGTGAGGGCGAATTTCGACAAACAAGGGAGGGAGAGGGCGAATTTCGACAAACGAGGGAGGGAGCTTTATGAGAGATTACTAGATTGGACTAAGCACCTGAAAGTGTGGATCAGCCATGCTAAGTTTGAGGCATCAACCATGGATGCCTTAAATTCGGATATGTCAGAAGATCAATTGCAACCATGTCTGTTGGAACAAAGAAGTGAATGTATACGGCATGCTAGAAGTGAGTGATCAATTGGCATTTGACTCAGGTGTTTCCCCTTTGTGGTTCGAGTATTCATATATTCTTATTTCCTGTCTGGAAACGCATCAGGAGTCTTCAAAAGAGCCATAATTACTTCAGAACATCAGCTTGCGGATCTAAAGAAGAAATGGCAATGCTATGGGAAGAGTGGTTAAACATGGAGAGTAGTTTTGGTGAGCTTGGTGATGTTGGCATTGTCCGGCCTAAGCTGCCAAAGAAGCTGAAGGAAAGGAGACAGATTTTGACTGAGGACAGTCCAACTGGGTATGTAACTGACTTCTGTTGTCACTCATTTCTTCTCTTTGTTACATTCGATGCTTGCCAACAAAGATGTCCTTATAATGATATTTAGCACATCTGATCTTTAATTGGTTTTTGACTGTTGTCTGTTGGGTATACACTCACCCACCGCCAGCCATAGTGCTGTCCTTGATTCATGCTTGTTGGTCTATCTGACTGTGATGTCCTCATTGTGAATACAAGATTTAATAAGTCTGATGTTGCCCATCAATGATAAGTCCAGTGGGTGGCCAGTTGGGTTTTGCTCTATGGGGTTCAGTTTATTTTTTTTCCTTTTTCTTTTCAGTAGTAGTGCAGTAGTACATCTTATGTCTGCTTTACCCGGAGCTCATGCCATAAGTCTTTTCATGATGATTAGTAAACGTTCTTCAGTGTGTCATCTTTCACGGAGGGATTTTTTTCCGAGATTTTTTTAAAATCAAGAGCATTATCATATCGGTTAGGAATTATCCAGCACAAGCGACAAGCTCCAGATGATTTCAAGTGACACGAAACAGAAAGGGCAGGAGCAAATACAAAATTCTAGATTGAAGAAATTGAATTCTATTGTTCATGTGACAACGTAAGCAATTCTGCCTTTTATAACAGAGCTTGGTTTGACGGTCAGTCTACTTTTACACATGAAGCAACCAAGCACAGAGGTACTAGACAACGACAGATTCAGTTCTGTCTATACTATGACGGCACAAGAGGCTGAGGAGTTCATGGGAATTTTAATATTACAAGAAACCCGAGCAGATGTAGGATGCAACGTGTTTAACCATCCAAATATCTTCCCAAAAAGAATCTCCATTGGTTCACTCTTCCCTCTTCCCAAATACAAAAAGGACCATATCATAACGAAATACATAACTGGATTTCAACCCAAAAAAAGAAAACATACATAACTAGATTTCAACCCAAAAAAAGAAAAAATACATAACTAGATGAAAAGAGGAAAAACAAGTCATATGGTGATAAGCAAGCAACATCAGTGAGGATTATAGTAATACCCGGTTGGCAGTGGCATCCCATTGACTGGCGGCATGCTTTGAGTCTTCTGTCAAAGCAAGGAGGAGCTGTTTTCGAGTTTCCTACCAACTTGCCAGTCTCTTGACCTTTGCAGCTTGCTTAGGTCGGCAACACTCAGAGAATTTCCATTTCAGTTTCGCATATTCTTTCTATCTTCCCTGCGAAGGAAATGGTCATTAGAAAAGGGAAGGTGTTAAGTCCCTAAGAGCTCTAAAGAGGACAACTAAAGGACAACTTACCACAAGATCTAGTCATGTCTGGTAAAATAATTACCAACACTAAAGTTCTTTTCGAGGTAGATCCATGTTTGCAACTCTTGCCCGAGATTCTCTATTGATATTCGCAAGGACTCCTTCAATCTGGTCAGGTTGACCATCCCGTATAGGGAGTATTGGTCGTTGGTTAAAATCCTGAGAGGAGATTATAATTTGTGAAGGTGCAAATAAACATAACATCACATGACAGTGCTCTGTCAGTAGATACCTACCATCCCTTTACTTATACACATCTTGACCAATTCATCACAAAAGTAATAGTCATACTTCCATACACCCTTGAGAAGCTTGCACAAGGTATCCACTCTACCTCCGTCGACCATTTTCTGCCAAGAAATGGCAAAAAGAGAATTGATCATGCTCAAAATGTTATACTAATCAACTAAAGACAAACTGGAATGTTTGTCTATGGAATTTTTCTGCATCAACCATCACTACAGCTATGTATTGAGTGCACATCAGATGATGATTGTCAATTGAGAATAGATGGAAGTAGCTCACTTGCTTAATCATATTCTACTGTCTCATCAACGGACGAACAAGTGCATCTTGATCACTTCCATGATATTTAAGCTGCAACAATGGAAAACGTGAGCTGGCGAAACTAGAGATAGAATGCAACTACTTGAAGCATTCAGTTTCTCACGACAAAGATGTACGACGGCTCACCATTGGTGATGGCAAGACACGAGCCTCAAAGGAAGCGAGTTCTTTTTCCACCAATATTTTAAAATGTTCAGCTACAAGGAGTTCTTCATCATACTTATTTTCATCAGCTATTTGCACAAGCATGCGATGGCTTAGCCTGGAAACTGCACCGCCTAGAAGAACCTTATCTAAAGGATGTACATATAAAGCCAACTAACATTTCCTACCTGCCCGATACTCTTTTCTTTGTCATGAGGGCGTTGGTAGTATTTAACGGAGCAATTACTTGCCGTTCATTCAATCTCTTAGTGTACCTCTGCCTACCAACAATCCTATAAAGCTGTAAACAGAGAATCTAGACCTTTCAAGGCCAGTGCTAAAAACGCTAGACTCCTTAAAAGAGAATTTGAAGAAATAAATATTCTCATTATTTAAAAACAAAACCTCTGGGGGCAAATAAGTAGGTCTCGTATTATTTCCCGCTTGCAGAGTGGGCAAGGACTGATGATTCGAAAAGATGTTGTAACGCTCGTTAAAATAATCCACAATGGATCACCCTCCTTTACTTCTATCATTTAACCTGATTGACCACATACCCTGTGAACATTTTGTAAAACGCAAAGCTTACTGTGAGAATTCAAAATTTAGGTTACACAGTTCCTCTAGGTCATAATTATAACGGAAGTACAAGAACAGGTACTAAATTCAGTGAGGGTTACGTTACATCTAAAACAACCATGTCTAAGGATACCAAGTGATGGCACTTTAGTTACAGCTTACCAGAATGAAGAGAAGCACGCATCATAGGCAACAAGTCCTTGATATCTCAAAAATTAAACAAGTCAAAACAGCTCTTACAAAAATCATCTCACATCAATGTTTCCTTCGCTTTTTTGTTTACTTGATGAGTCACATCATAGTTTTCTTGAAAAGAAACTTTCATAAAAGGGACCGTCGAGAATATGGAAATGGGGAAGTTGTTCAAAGAACATTTACTTTGCCAGAATAGCAGGTGGAAACATATAACTTAATGGTAACCCATCCAAAATGGAGTCCATTTTTTCAATCCATATGAAGCATTCCCAAACACAATTTTTGCCACAAGAGGCACAGGAATATCTCAGGTTATCGCGTTTTGCTCCTGATATATCGATGCCATACAAAATTAAATGTTAGGGTCTTCAACATCCAATCTTCTTTCCCAAATACAAAATAAACTTTATGCTACAATACATGCATTTTAAATTAGGGTAGGACTAGATAGAGCAATGCAAAAGAAAAAAGTCCTCACGTGGTTTGGCTCATTGGCTCATTGGACAATTCAGTTATCTTGCAATTTCTTTGATATCGTAGATGAGTAGTTTCCACCCTAATTCCTCTCAAAGCTTTCTTTATCTAAGATTCTAAAAAGGACCAGGGCAATGTGAAAAACACGAGATTTTCGTTTAAAAAAAAAAAGAACAAGGAAGAAGGACCAAAACCAAATAACCATCCAAAGAGAAGTTAAACAGAAATACCCCTCTACCGCACCACCTGAAACACACGTGCTCACCGACGGACACACACGCATACAGGAATAACATGGATAAAACAAATACCATGCATTAATAGGTTCTCAAAGCTGTTCTTGTTTACGTTACTTATACCGAAAATGATACTCGTAACAAATTGCTCAAACCCCATCAAACATAATTCATTCCAAGCATCAAATGTCTTAGTCAACTGAATTAGCTGCATAAATTTCATACTTGAAATGCATTATAAATGGACTTTTGCCAAAATAGACTAGAAATATCTTCTGCAAACCATAAAGTAGAGGAGAAGATCTTGATAATCTCTGCTCTCCGAAATTAAATTATGATCCTTTTGTCGAACTGCAGAATCAAGGCATTGCTATCAATTAAATCAACATGGGCTTCATTTGCAAATATAAAAGCTCATACGTTAATATGGTCCTGATCAGACAATGGCCTCGACAAATCTCGATGGTTTAAGTGTTTTGCAACACACTCGGTAACAAGAATTGGCTCATAGAAAGTTCTAGCCGACACATCTAAAGCTCCTAAAAAGCTCTAGCCGACATGTTTACAGCTTGAGAAAATGCCATAGAGTGAATCAGTACCATTGAGACAGATTTGCAAGATTGACTGATGTACACATGCAAAGATAATTAGCTGCTCAAGCGAAGTACCTATATTGAGCGAGATCCCAAACTGTGCAGGCCTTACAGATTGGTAGTAGTATCTTCTCCAATATTCTAAACCGTCACCGTGATCCCCTTTGAGTCCTAAATCAGGTTAGAAAAATGATCGTCCAATAGTAGTGTACCTATGGTGATGAATTCAGCAAGTCAACAGATGGATGGATAGAGGAAGCAAAAGTACACACAAGTTACCCCTAAAGAATTTGAAAGGAGAGCCGAAGAAAGCAAGAAGCAAGAGATAAGAAGTGTAGAAGGATTTTTCTATTACTTGAGTTCTCATCAATGTACAATCATTTGTAATTATAATACACGATGTACATAGAGAAAGGAAATAAAATATTTTACAAATATTCTATAAATCAATTCTAAATCAATCCATCAAAAATGGACTAATTGATGTAAATTAGATCAATTAGATCAGATCAGATCAATCTTGCGGATCTTCAGGCATATCTTCCAACACTCCCCCTCAAGCTGGTGGCCCGTAGATATCCAAGACGCCTAGCTTGCTTAATAGATATGCATGTTGTCTCGAACACAAGGGTTTGGTGAAAATGTCCGCGGGTTGTTCAACAGTTCAATCCCTCTTGTTTCGATTACCCCTTCTTGGATTTTCTCCCGAGTGAAGTGACAATCCACCTCTATATGCTTGGTTCTTTCATGCATTACGGGGTTGGCTGCAAGTTTCATCTTGACTCATTATCACAAAATAATTTTGTTGGCCCTTTTACTTGTACTCCGAGATCTCCAAGCGGACCTCGTATCCATACAATCTCACATGTGGTTTTTGCCATGGCCCTATATTCTCGCTTCGGGCTGAGGACAAAGAAACCGTTGCCTGCTTCTTAGTTTTCCGGAAAGAAGGGATTCCCCCAATTTAATGCAAAATCCGAGAAACAGATCTTCGACTCATGGGACAAGTGGCGTAATCATCACAATATGCTACCATTTCCATGTTGCATTTTCTGGATAAAAGTATTCCCAATCTGGACAACTCTTCAAATATTTTACAACTTTCGGAGCAGCATTCATGTGAGATTCTTTTGGTTTGTGCATAAATTGGCTGAGATTTTGCACTTTGCATATGATATATCAGTGTCCGGTCATGGTCAAATATATAAGTTTTCCAATGAGCTTCGATAACTTGACGGATCTTCAAGAATAGGATCATCTTGAGATGTAACATGATCTCGCTTTGCCGATCAATCTGGTATTTTGCTCAATTGGAATAACTGGTTTGCATCCCGATAAACCCGTTTTCGATATAATCTCTAATACGAACTTCCTTTGACTAAGAGAAATTCCTTGGTGAGATCTGGCAATCTCAATTCCAAGAAAGTACTTTGGTGCTCCCAAGTCTTTTATATGGAATGTAGTATGCAAATATTTCTTAAGATTTTCTATTGCGGCTTCATCATTTCCCATAATGAGAATGTCATCTACATATATCATTAGATAAATAGATGACTTACCTCTAGTCCATGTGAACAAGGCATAATCAAATCTGGATTGTTTGAAGTCTGCGGTTGTGAGAGCTTTAGCAAATTTTGCATACCATTGTCGGGAGGCTGCTTTAGTCCATAAAGGGATTTGCGGAGACGACACACTTTATTCTCCCCCTGTCTCCGTAAACCCTGAGGAATATCCATGTAGATTTCCTCATCCAAGTCCCCATGGAGAAAGGCGTTATGGACGTCCATCTGATGTAGCGACCAATCATGGATGGCTGCAACGATAAGAAAGATCGCACTTTGTGACATCTTTAGCAAC
Organism: Eucalyptus brandiana; assembly: GCA_014182725.1. NCBI lineage: Eukaryota > Viridiplantae > Streptophyta > Magnoliopsida > Myrtales > Myrtaceae > Eucalyptus > Eucalyptus brandiana. The sequence goes on along the minus strand of CM024670.1, from coordinate 50,659,213 downwards.
GGCGAAAAGTTTCGTGATAATCGAAACCTTCTCGCCGGGTATATCCCTTGGCCACCAATCGAGCTTTGTAACGTTCAATGGATCCATCAGCTTTATATTTGATTTTGTAGACCCATTTGCATCCAATAGACTTTCTATTTGGAGGAAGCCTGACCAGTTCCCATGTATGATTCTCAGTCAGTGCCTGTAATTCTGCTACCATGGCCTGTTGCCATCGTGGATCTCGGGATGCCTCATTATAACTGGAAGGTTTCCGTTCATCGGATATATGACTAATACAACATCTATGTTGGGATGAAAGCTTATCAAAAGAAACATATGATGATATTGGATAATTGATACACCGGCGATTTGAGAGATGCACGAGATATAATCCTTTGTCCAAGTTGGTGGTCTAGTGGCTCGTCCCGAACGACGTGGTGGATCCACTAGTGGAGAAGGAGATGTTCCTTCAATAGTTGTATCAGCCGAAATATCAGGGATATTTTCCACATCATGGATATTTTCCACTGGTTGAGTTGCAGGCATATTTTCCATCTCTTCCTCGATCTGCTGATTATATGAAGTAGATGCTTTGAAGGTGAAGAAGTAACTGTTCTTGATATCTCGGGAGAAGATATTCAGGACATATATCTTCCTGCTGTGGGAAATTTTGAGATTTGTTGGAGACAATCAAATCCTCTTCCTTTGTTTGGAATGGGAAGATATTCTCATGAAAAATGACATCTCTGCTTACAAAAAAATTCCCTGTTGATTCATCGAGGACACGATATCCTTTCTGTAGGTTGGGATAACCCATAAATATGCATCGTTTGGCACGTGGGGTCATCTTGTCCCGAGTTCCCAAAGTTGCAGTATAGCATAAACAACCGAATATTCTTAAATGATCAACTGCTGGTTTTTACCATAAAGTAATTCAAAAGGTGATTTACCGGACGGTATACGAGATGGCATCCGGTTGATGAGGTAAGCTGCAGTAAGAATACAATCTCCCCAATAAACATCTGGAATGGATCCTTGAAACTTTAGTGCTCTTGCGACCTCCGGCGATGACGATGTTTTCTTTCTACCACTCCATTCTGCTGTGGAGTGTATACACATGAGCTTTCATGGAGAATCCCATGAGATAAGAAAAGTGAACTGCATTCATGGTTAAAAAATTCTTTTCCATTGTCGGTGCGGACCCGCCGTATGGACTTTCTAAACTGATTTTTGATCGAATGATAAAAGATCTCATATTTGAGGGAACTTGAGCTTTGGACTGCATAAGAAATATCCGGGTAGCACGGGAGTAATCATCTACAATAGTGAGGAAATAACGTGAACCATCACGATGTGCTGTGTGATATGGCCCCCAAACGTCCACATGGATTAGTGAAAAATATCATCAGAATGGCTTTTACTGATAGGAAAAGGTTTGCGAGATTGCTTTGCCATGGGACATATATGACATTTGGAGTAAGGAAAAAAAGCACTATGACCCATTCTTGAATGCAAAAGAAAGGTTTTATCATCGGTAGCAGCATTACACAATGACATTTTATTTGAGGCAACAAATGAAAGATCAAGATGACGTGGAAATTCATCCCAAAAAAACAATCCTTCTGAGAGATTACCCAAGCCCATCATCTTGCCGCCGAAAGGGCCTGGAAAAAACAGTCGAAATTAAAGAGTACTTGACAGGAATTTTCTTTGCTGACTTTGGAGACAGAGAGATAAGATTAAATTGAAATTGAGGCACATAGAGGACATTTTGGAGAGTAATTTGAGGATTCAGCTGAACAGTGCTGTGAAAGTGACATTGGTGATATCCCCATTTGGCGGTTGCACGAAATAGGAATATCTAATTTCTTATGCATAGCAAAGAATAAATTTTTATCACAAACAATGTGATCACTTGCTCCCGAGTCCACTATCCATGCCCTTTTGAAATAGAATTTATCGGGCAATAAGATATACCTGAAAAACTTCCTCCTTTGCTTGTGATTTCTGCCTTTTGTAAAGCCCGCATCAACTGTGCATATTGACCATGGGTAATTGGGTGATCATTACGAGACCAAGATAACTTGGTAAGCTGCAGAATATTCCTTCCTTTTTTTCTTTTTCTCCTGTCTTTCCATGCAATTTCCAACAATTATCAATAGTGTGATGTGGACGTTTGCAGTACTCACAATACAATTTACCTCTTCCTTTGGAATTTTGACCAAAATTCCTTGAAAATGCCGAAATAATCTGACCGTCCGATGCCTTTTTCGCGGAATCATATCCGCCGTCCGATCCCCTAAAATATCCACCGTCCGATCCCTTTTTCGCGGGATGATATCCGCCGTCGAATCCCCTAAAATATCCACCGTCCGATCCCTTTTTCGCGGAATAATATCCGCCGTCGGATTCAACCGACAGATCGAGCTCTTGGACACCGTCAGATCGCCGTGAAGGATCTGAGCCGTTCGCTCCCCCCTTTTTAAAGCCTCTTTCGCCGTTCCCCGGAACCCTAGTGCCTCTTTGTCTCGCGTTAGGGTTTTGAACCCCGATTCTCTCCTCTCCCCGCGAATGGCGAGAGCGATCTTTGTCGCTTCCTCGCGTTTGTTCCGAGGCCGTGAGACGCTGGTTTTCCTCCTGGACAGCTAGCTGAAAAATCCTCCCGAGAGGAGGAACCGGATCCATCGCCAGGATTTGCGAGCGGAATGTCAGGTAACTCTCGTTCAAAATCAGGAGAAACCGAGTGGTTTTCTCTCTTTCCTTTATGGATCTATACTTTGTTCGAGGGTTTCGCCGGTCCCTCGAGCTTTTCTTCCGCGGCCTCGAGCTCGTTCCGGAGCGATGAGAGTCTATTGTAACACGCCGTGACGCTCATATTTCTTTGTTTGAGATCGCTGAGTTCCTGCATGAGGGAGAAAATCTTAGCCCGATCTAATTTTCCATACATTTCGTTGATGTTGTCCCACATTTTTTTGCTGTCTTCTGTCGGCGGGAGGCCGGCTGCGACATCTGGGGAGATGCAGTTGCCGATCCACGTTCGGATGAGGTGATTGCATTTTCTCCAATGTCGAGCCAGTCGCTCGTCTGAAGGAACGGGCACAGTCCCGTCAAGGAAACCGTCCTTGTCCTTTGTCACCAAGGCTCGCCGGAAGTCCTGCGACCATCGGAGTAATTTTCCGTCCCGGTTAGTTGCAAAGTTATTAAACGCAGCTCTGGACCGTCGGCGGTTGATACGTACAGAGGATCCCCAGGCTCCGGTCGGCCGGTGACGCCCGTGATTGGAAAAGGGAAAAAATTCGGGTAGGGATTCGTCCCCATCCCGACCCGACCCGACGATCCGATTCCGTGACCCGCATTATGGAAATTCGGGTAGGGATTTGATCCCCGACCCGTTTCGCTCGACCCGCCGGTTTGCCCTGTTCCGACGGTTGGGCTTGCCCCACTCATGGCTGGTGGGCTCCCGTCGGGCTGGACGCCTACAATCCCCGGCAATGATGTATTTGGGCCTTGCCCAACGTACCATGGATAAGGTACCCAATGGTAAGGATGGCCTGTGGTGGGCAACCCCATATTAGACTGAGCCGGAAGATATTGCCACTGCATCCCTTGAGGCTGGATCTGTTGTTGAGGTGCGGAAGTTGGCCCAATAATATCTTGTGCTTCTGAGATTTGTGGCGTGACGTTTACTGTAGGCGAAGCATCAGCAGCCGAGGAGGGATTCTCTAAATGAGCCATGGTAATTGATCTGGATTCGCTTCTTCTTCCTTTAGCGAAAAATTGATTCCTTCGCAATTCTCTTTTTGCGGGTTAGAGTTCGAAGGCAATCGGTGCGGAAGTGGGTTTACGGAGCTTGCTGCTCGATACCATGAAAGGAGAGCCGAAGAAAGCAAGAAGCAAGAGATAAGAAGTGTAGAAGGATTTTTCTATTACTTGAGTTCTCATCAATGTACAATCATTTGTAATTATAATACACGATGTACATAGAGAAAGGAAATAAAATATTTTACAAATATTCTATAAATCAATTCTAAATCAATCCTATCAAAAATGGACTAATTGATGTAAATTAGATCAATTAGATCAGATCAGATCAATCTTGCGGATCTTCAGGCATATCTTCCAACAGAATTTAATGTATACAAGTTGCATGTAAATTACTTTTCAAATGCAGAAGCTCTAAGGATCACATCAAGAACTTCTAGTAGCATCCAATTGTCCACCCTGAATAAATTGCTGAAGATGATGAAGATCAATCTTGGCAACCAGCGATACAATCACCTTGAATTCATGCTCCTTCCTGCATGATGCTTCCAAATTAAAAACTAAAGTGCTTATTTAGTGCCAAAAACAACAAGGAAGGTTCGCCTTATTGGTTGAGAAGAACTACCGGCAGCTTTCTCATTTTTTTACCAGTTTAATAGAAAACACCTTGGTATTGAAGGGGAGTGTTCCTCCTGTGTAGAGATTCTTTCGACCATCGTAAGATGGCATCTTCCCACCCAAATAAGACTCACCATAATGTTTGACAAGATCCCCTAATATCTCCCTATTGGTTTTCTCGGAAGTAACCACAGGATCAATACACCTAAATCATGTGTTATCAATGCCAAAAATGATGTCAGCAAATTCAAAGCATCCTAACTTCGATAAAATTAAATATGGCACAACAAAACTCCTAGGCAAGGGACTCACAATTAAAATAATTTTAAGTAGTGGACACAGCGAAGTCATGAGGAATAATACAATATAGAAAACAATGAGAAACAAAAACGGGACTATTTCATCAATCAAATAAAAACAACAATAAGCCGCATGAACATCACAAGGCCTCGGCGACCAGAACCGGCACAAAGCAGTAATGATTTGAGCAAGAATTTTACAGGTACAAATTTTATGTAAAATGAAGGAGGAGATGCGTTGCGTCATAGTGGTAAATCTCTTTGTCGGCTGCTTTAACAAGGAAATCGTTCGCTCGAACCACAAAATTTGTGCTCACTGTTCCGAAGTTCGGCCTCTGCGCAAATTTCATCCCCTTCGATGAAAGGGGCTGCCGTGAAGCAGACACCGTAGTGGACGAAGTCTTTGGTGTAAATGAGAGGACCTCGGCTACAGGAACCCGCATAGAAGAAAGAGATACGTAGAAATAAGTAGTACGTACTTAGCAGAAGATATCAAATCGGTCACCGTTCACAGAGAGAGAAAGCATAATGCTTGCAACACAACAGTCGACAAAGCAGCATCTACAGTACACAACTCCGACTCTTCACACAAAGCACACACACACAAAGACGCAGGACGAGAGACAGATTGTTGATGAACAGACAAAATCATGCAGAGAGGATGACATTCATGAGAGCCCATCGATGGAGAGATCAGGAGATTCATGAGAAAACGCTGGTGGCACACAGAGACGCAAAGAAGCACACTTGTTATGGGAAGCGAAAGGACGAGGGCACTAAAGGTTTTCACAAGCCTTTAGTGCCCTCGCCCTTTGGCCTTCACTCGCAGAAATTACAGAGCTGATGGAGTTACCAGAGCTCTTGATCTTTCGAGCAGCTGGTCACTAGCGTGATTTTCTCTGAGAACATGGTGCGCATCGTTTACGGGCTATCTGAACTCGTCTAAATAGTAAGTTCTAGCGACAACGTAGTTTTGAAGGTCCCGGTCCCATGAGACCAGCACGTGACCACGTTCGAGCCTTCTCTCTTCTATGGACTGCTGACGCTGCAGACGCTCCTTGTATGTATCACGCAAATGATCTCATCATCCAACTGCGAGGAGAAAATATTAGGTCTATGGACTGCTGACGCTGCATTTATGGTGAACATTAAAGCAGCTTGAAGAGACGTCGAGTCAAAAAGACCTTGGTCTTTTGACCAGAAAGAAAAACAGACCCTGCTCTAGGCTACTACTGGATACTTGCTTAACTCGATTACTGGTCCCCACTGAAAAAGAAAAAGGAATAATAACACATATGAATAATGAATTTTACTATCTAGTGATTCTCGAATTTTTTTTATATATATTCAATTTAATCTGTTGGAAATTTTACAGACCATAACAAATTAAAAGTTCAAAAGTGGTGTTGCACATTGAGCTAGAATTTTTCATTTCCAAAATTTCTAATCTTCATATAATATTGTTGCCATGAGCTCCAACAAGGGTGAAAAAGAAAAATTAATTTCAGGCAATGGTTCACCCTTCCCAGCAAAAACATCATCGCCTGCATAAATCAAGTCATTTGCCAAGCAAAATAAAGAAATTTCATTTCAATAACTCAATTATTTTTATTCTGATTTTCAGTTCTAGGCATGGAACTGCCAACCCATCCATCCATCCAGATTGGACCGCTATATATATATATATATATATATATATATATATATATATATATATATATATATATATATATATATATATATATATATATATATATATATATATATATAAAGAAATTTTATTTCAATAACCCAATTATTTTGTAGCTTTTCAACCAAATATATATGTTCATATATGTATATTTGTAGTTATTGGACATCATTGACAAATTTTGTCTCTTGGGTGTGAACCCCATATCTTTCTTTTCATTTTAACAATCTATTTACTTGTTTTCTCAACCAAAACAAAATAAACAAACATAAAAGAAGGAGAGAACTAATTGGAGATGTCCATAAGAGCCGATGGCTTATTTTAAGAGTATAATTAGGTCTTTCATTAGCCATCCCATAATTAAATTTGGTTGACATTGAAAAAAGATAAATCAAGCAATTAATGTTTGAATTTTTGTGAGGTTAGGACTTTTAACGTGGAGTCTAATTTTCCACTTGTTTCCAGTGTCAGGAAACTTTAAGAGGACCACACTATGACCTTGGAATAAGTAAAGTTTTTAGCTAACAAGTATTGTTAATTCATTTTACCCTATAGTTTTCAATTCTTAATAATAAAAAAAAAAAATGGATTGCAATTCAACCCCAATATAAGGTTGAATAAGTTTTGTAGAGATTGGAGGCTGGTTCCATGAACTCACCCAAGAATCGGATCGGATTGACGGTCTAGTTCCCGAAAGGATCCACGGAACCAACGGAAAAGTCTCAATTTCAATTTTTCGAAATCGGTTCTTAGTGGGTGGGTCCTAATTCCAAGGTGAGAACCGCCCATTCGGACAATGCTCACCCCTAATATGGTTGTGTTTTCTGCACATAGGATTGTAGACAAACAATGGAGGGTCTCGTAGTCTCTATGCAAGGTTTTTGTGGGCTAATGTTTTAGTTGAGAAAGTACAAAACAAGGTACAAGTCGATTTGTTGTGAAACTACTCTTATTTAACTTGTATAGTAAATGCATGTTTGAGTTTATGTGAGAGATACCCTTCAAAGTGAAATGCAATATGCGCTATTCAATAATTCCAACATATTCACTGAACATATTTTAAAACAAATGTAAAGAATTTGGATCGAATGTTTGAAGGAACTGACAATAATATGTGCAGGTCTCTTTGATTCACATTTGAAACTCGCAACATAATTATCTACTAAAACAAGTTCTTATAGCAAGTCTTTTTTAGCTCGTCCGCCATTATTAGTTACGTCCCGAAAGGGGATAAAATCCTGCTTACTTTTATATTCATGAATGACAAATTTGGCTTTCAAATGACTGTATAGATCCTTGTACTCCTTGACTCCAGCATAACATTATTGAATATTTTAACAGGTATATCTCCCGTTCTAAAAATGGTTCTATCTAATGCGATCGTCCTATTTGACCGTACATTTGGCACACGGTTGTATTGTTGTCTATGGATTTAAAAAGTCAGAGTTCAAGTACTCATCGGCATTTGCAGAGAGCTTGAGAGGAGGGACCAATCTTGCACCGTTGAGAATTGGAAGATTTAGGAAATTAGGAAGATTGAAGTAATTATTTGGCAATTCATTCTTCAATACAAGGATCAAAAAAGCCAAATTTGTAGTTAGCCAACGTGTTTCCCATCTCAGATGGTCTTGGCCTAATTGAGCTTGATTTTTGTCGTATGATTAGATTAGATTAGACTAGATTAGATTGTCGATACTAAAAGGGTTTGATTTGTGAGCTACCGGTGTATGCACAATTGATTGAAACCATGAAAGAAGTCAAGTGCGATAAGAATGATTTTCTTCCTCTTCCCTTTCAGAAAACAAACGTCTTTTTCGCTAATTTTGTTTTTCATGTTGGGTCATAATGTAGGTTACTACTTTCTTAAGCACATGAAATAACTTTCAACATGGGTCATTCTATAGTCCTTTGTGCAGAAAACAAAACCATATTAGGGGTGAGCATTGTCCAAATGGGCAGTTCTCACATTGGAATTAGGAATCACCTATTAAGAACCGATTCCGAAAAATTGGAATTGAGACTTGTTCGTTGGTTCTATAGATCCTTTTAGGAATTGGACCGTCAATCCAATTTGATTTCCAGGTGAGTCCATGGAACCGGCACCCAATCTCTACAAAACTTGTTCAACCTTATATTCGGGTTGAATTGCAAGCCATTTATTTTGATTAAGAATTGAAAACTATATGGTAAAATGAATGGACAATACTTGTTAGCTAAAACTTTATTTATTCCAAGATCATAGTGTGGTCCTCTTCAAGTTTCCTAACATCGAAAACAAGTAGAGAATTAGACTTCATGTTAAAAGTCCTAACATCACAAAATTCAAATATTAATTGTTGACACCTAATTTTGGAAAAATAAAATTGCATTTTGAACAAATAAAAAGAAAAAAAATGAAAATGGGAGAAGTTGATTTGATTGAATTATGCAAGAAAATATAGAATTCTGATGGATGTCCGGATTTTGTTAAATGCAGCAATAATTTTAAAATTAAGTGAAAAATGGACAAGAATGAAACTGATTGTCAAATTATATAGATTTGATTTAATGTGATAAGAAATGGTAACTCAAGAAAATGCCATGTAAAGAGACTGTTTGGAATTACTATTAAAAAAAAAAGGCTCATTTTTCATGACAAAAAGGGAGCGATTTTCGAAAATTGAGAACAAAAAGTTTCAGAGAGAAAATTCGTGCAAAAAATTCGTGTAGAAAAAGTGAGCGGTTTCCTTCGGTGGAGTTGAAAATTGAAGAGCAAAATTTTTATGAGAAGAAAAAAAGTCAAGAGGGCAGTGTCCTTTTGACTGAGGAAGGGACAGCAGAAGGTACAGAGAAAAGGGGGAGAGGCGACGTAAGAGCAGAGGGAGGGATATTTTAAAAAAAAAAAAAAAAGTCACCGTTTGTCTTCCTCCTCCACACCCGCCGCACGCGTCTCCATCCGTGCCGATCTCTCGCCTGCGCCTCCGCCATTGTCGCTCCGACACCACCACTCTACCAGCATCCCGCTAGCCTTGTGCCGGACGCCGTTGCTCCAGTGCCACCCAACGCCGGCAGCCGAGCTGCCGATCCCCGTGAAGCCACTGCTCCCTCGCTGGTCTCCGCTGTTCCCCACCTCAGTACGTCGGCCACCACTGTCGCAAGTTGCAGCACTGCTGTCCACCCATCACCACCGCGCGCCCTTCGAGCGACGTCGCGCCTGCACCTTCGCCCCGGTGTCCCCTGCAGCTCCGGATCCTCACCGCGCCTCACCCGTGACTGCAAATCGCCCCCGCAGCCCCACTCGCCACCGTTCTCCCTCGCGACCCAACGCCCGACGCCCTGCGCGCCCCCCCCGACGACCGCGCCACTATCCACGCTCGCCCGACGGCGCCGCCGCGCGCGCTCAAGGCGGCCTAACGCCGTCACCGCGCCGCCGCCTCTGTCTGCCCAATCTTGCCCGAAGCCAACAGCCCGCATCACCTTCGCGCCTGGACCTCCGCTCGTCGCCGCTGTTGCCAACATCACTGCCTGCCAACCCTCGACGGAGCTCCGACGCCGGCTACCCTTCGCTTGGCAGCTGTCCCCCTTGCCCGCGCGACTCCCATCGCGTCCTGTTTTCCTGAGTCCCTTAGGTAGTTTAGGGTGCGAATGGTAACGTTTATGTACGAATTATCTACGACAACACAAAAGAACCGGTGGAGAACACTGTTCATCGGATGCTCTCAATTCGGATTCCCGAGTTACTATTCATCCATCTGGTGTGTTGCTGATTCCCGTGGCTGTGGGTGTCGGAATGCGCTGATTTTCGGAGGGAAGCTTCAGCTCAGTCCCCTCTACATTTCCACCGATCGGTTTCGCGAAAGTGGCCTGGATGCAGAGAAATCATCTGCCCTAGGTTACGAATTTCTGCCCAGATTTCTCCTCTGGTTTCCCGGCTGTTCTTTTGTTCGTTTGAGGAGCTTCGGTGGGTGTCTTCGGCTGATTTTCGGAGAGAAGCTTCAGCTCAGGCCCCTCTACGTTTCCACCGAACGGTTTCGCATAAGATGGCTTGTGTGCAGAGAAATCGTCTAGCTTAGGTTACGAATTTCTGCCCAGTTTTTCTCATCTGGTTTCCGGCTGTTCTTTTGTTCGTTTGAGGAGTTTAGATGGGTGTCTTCGGCTAATTTTCGAAAGAAAGCTTCAGTTCAGTTCCCTTCACGTTTCCACCAAACGGTTTTGCAAAAGACGGCCTGCTTGCAGAGAAATCGTCTGGCCTAGGTTACGAATTTATGCCCAATTTTTCTCCTCTGGTTTCCGACTGTTCTTCTATTCGTTTGGGGAGATCCAATGGGTGTTTTTTGGCTGAATTTTGGAAGAGAGCCTTGCCTCATCTTGCCCTTCCCACCCTCCGAATAACTCTGGTTGGTTTGAGCTAGTTGGGGAAATCCGTCCGAACAAGTTGCTGCACACGATCTGGTCTGTGCGTGGGAGCTGCTGTTCACTCCTCAGCTGCGGGTTGAAGGGAAGCGGTTGGGGATTCGGTTCTGTCACGTGTTTCTCCTGCATCTTCCTAGCTCAGATTCTCCTAGTATTGTTTTCCAGGTCAGTCGATACTCCTTCCCAATAGCTGTTTGTTTTCTGCTGAATAGTATTGCTCGATTCTGTGCTAGTGTGAATTCGGTTCTGGTGTGCTGTGCTGCGATTTGTTCGAGTTTGCTGGCTCCTCTGGTACGGAGGGGGGGCACTTAAAGTGTTGGCAGATTTGCACCCTAGTTCTTGATGGTCTTTTATTCGGTTGAGTGGGAGATGCAGTCCAGCTATTTGTGAAAATGCCTGCAGATCCTGTTCTGGCTGGAATCGCCCCTTCTAGCCGTTCTTCGGCTGTCAGCCCATTGGGGCATCCGACTTCCCCTCTTGGGGATGCTCTGCCTATGGCTCAGCATGGTATTGATGTGGCGACCTCCTCCGATCATCCACAACCGAACATGATGAGAGGCCGGCAGAATTCATCAAGGCCACGCCAATCAAGAGGAAAAAGTCGCAGACGCTCGGCCTCTAAACGTCCTCTTCAGCCTCCAGCGGGTCACCATGATGCCCCGGCGCGTTCTTGGGCAAATGTAGCTCGGTTGGCGATCAAAGGATCGAAATTAACCTATGTTCCGCCCACTTTTGTGGATGAGGAAGCGGTTGTGAACCTCCCGGACGAAGCCCTCGATGCTATGGACCCAAAGTGGAATGATTGTTTGGTCGGATATCTAGTGGGGGGAAGAAAGTTCCCTTTCGGCTTGATAGAGCAATCGTTGAGGAAGGTGTGGGGCTCCAGAATTGGGGAGATCTTCGCCGATGATCAAGGATTTTTATTCCTCCAAATCCCGGATCCCGGGTATAGGAGGAAAATCCTTGAAGATGGGCCGGTGACGATTGCAAGGGTGCCGCTAATACTTTGGCAATGGAAGCCTCTTATGGACCTTAAGAGAGAAGACCAATCTGCCATTCCCATGTGGATTCGGTTGCGGAATTTGCCTTTCGAGTGTTGGACGGTGCCGGCAATGAGCGCGATAGCGAGTGTGGTGGGGAAGTCACTATATGTTGATCATCGGACTGATCAAATGCAGATGGTATCTTTCGCGAGAATTTGTGTTGAGATCACGCCTGATAAGCCAAGACTAAAGATGGCCAAGGTCACTTTGAAAGGAGTTTCGCGGTTCGCTAACATTGAATATGAATGGCTCCCGGCAGCATGCTTGGATTGCAATGCTTTTGGCCATAATTGCCGTGCTCCTCCTCAAGAACAGAGAGCCTCTAGGCGCAATCCGAATCCAAAACAGGCTGCTCGGCGTCCAGCAAGATAGCCTTCGATCACACCTACTCCACCAGCCGCTCCATCCCCTCCGGTTGTGGTTCCTCCGGGTCCACAGAGGGCGTCCCCTCCTCCCCCGGTTGAAGAGGTGTCGGAGCAGATTGTGCGAAGGTCAGAAACTGCTATTGGTCCGCCTCAAGCTGTAGGAGGCGTCCATATTCCACCTCACTTGGAGGTGGACCCTGTTCGTCTACAGCCCGCCCCGGTTTCATTGCAGACCGCTCCAGCAGAGGACATGGATCCTCCTCAAGTGAATCCAGCTCCTCTGCCTGCTCAGAATCAACTTGGGAAGAAGGCTAAGAAAAAGAAAAAGAAGAAGAAGGGATCCAAGACAGGAGAATCCTCCTCCTCCTCTTTGGCAGTCTCTGACCAGCATTCTACGGGCAATCTACCTGCTGCGGCTTCTCCTCATCCCGCCCCTATCCATCCGCATTTCTCTTGAGACAGGCCACCTGCTGTGGCTCCTCCTCACCCCGTCTCTGCTCGTAAGGGTGTTAGGGGCTCTAGTGCTCCCCCAAAAATCGTCCTATCTCTCACGGCGGGATACCGGCCGCCCCCTATTCTCTCATTGAGGGCTGATCACGACTCGGATATGGATGAATCGAGTGAATCGGAGGTGAAGCCCCCCGGTGGCTCGAATGTGGAGGCCCTCGACGACTCGTCGGAGGATGAGGACATCTCCTACCCTGAGTCATCGTTTCATCCTCCGCCCTTGGCCATGACAAGTGTGGAGACCATTCAGGACAGGTTGCTTGCTCTAGCCCCTGATCCTGAGCCGGAGAAGATCGTTGGAGCGGCGGGAGCATCTTGCCGCAAGCCTCAGAAACAGAGGTAGGCCTTGCCTCCTTTGTCTTTCTTTGTGTAGAGTAGTGTAGCCTGTACATAGTTTATTATGTATTTTGGTTTCTGGAACATTAGAGATATTATGGATCCTTTGAGGAGAGCCGAGGTTCGTAAATTGGCTCAGTCTAACGGCCTCTGTGTGGTCGGCTTATTGGAAACTAAAGTCCCGGAGTATCTCTTTGGTCCCCTGTCGTCGGGGCTGTTGTATGGGTGGTCTTGGATTGCCAATTATGATTCTATTCTGGGAGGCAGGATATGGGTTGGTTGGGACCCCTCGCTGGTTAATTTTGAGGTGATTTCCTCCACTGATTAGGCCATCCATGGTAGAGTCAAGCATATTTCGTCGGGTCTCTGCTGCTGCATCTCGGTTGTTTATGGCAAGCACTCTTTTGTTTCTCAGAGGCCTCTGTGGGCGGACTTGATCAGAATGAGGTCTTGCACCTATGACCTTCCCTGGATGGTGGCGGGAGATTTCAACGCCATAAGGGACCCATCCGATAGGTTTGGCGGTTCCAACGCCTGGCCTCCTTCTTTTGATGAGTTTAATCAGTGTCTGCATCAAGCGGAGCTTGATGATTTAAGATATGTGGAGCTCCGGTTTACTTGGTCGACGTCTTCGGGGGCTAATTGGAAAATGAGGAAGATTGACCGGGTATTAGTGAACAATTTATGGAGCTTGCATTTCTCTTATTCGGAAGCGAATTTTCTGACTTCTGGTATTTCCGACCACTCCCCTATGGTAGTCAAGGTTATCCAACCAGTTATGCGAAGGAAGCCCTTCAAATTCTTTGACTTTTGGATGGAGCATCCTTCCTTTCAAACCATTGTTAATCAGGTGTGGGAGGCCCTGGGAGGAGGAGTGCCCATTTATAGACTGGTCACCAAGTTGAAAGCTCTTAAGGGTCGTCTTAAGCAGTTGAATAGAGACTCCTTCTATAACATATCCGAGAGGGTTGCTCAATCCATGAATGATTTCAGGTTTGCGCAAGTGGACCTTCAACAGGATCCGACCAACATCCTCTTAGCGGAGCTTGAGAAGAGTCATCGCAGGACCTTCATAGAATTGAAAAGTTAGGAGGAGGCTTTCTTTAGACAGAAATCCAGAATTCGTTGGCTTGAGAATGGTGACAGGAACACTAAGTACTTTCATCATTCGGTGACTACAAGGCAAATGAGGAATAGGATTATCTCGGTTCTTGATAAAGATGGGAATCTTGTCACTGAGCCGATCCATGTCCAAGACATATTTGTCAATCACTTTAAAGAGCTGTTTGCGCCGCGTACCCTCCCCCTTAGGCCGGTGTTGGGAGACTTGCAGCAAGTTATCCGATGTCCGCTCACGGAAGATCAGATCGCTTCTCTCGCCCGCCCATTTTCGGAGATGGAAATTAAGGATACCATGTTCTCTCTACCCCGTGGGAAGGCCCCGATGCCGGATGGGTTTGGTGTCGAATTCTTCAAGAGCAATTGGGACCTTGTTGGACCCCTGGTCATTGAAGCAGCAAAGGATTTCCTTGTTATGGGGAGACTTCTAAGGGAGATTAATTCCACCATCTTGGTGTTAATTCCAAATGTGCCTAATGCTACCTCGGTAAATGATTATAGGCCCATTGCTTGCTGCAACACGATCTATAAATGTATTACTAAGGTCTTAGCCAACCGTGTAGCTGCAGTGCTTCAGGACACCATCAGCCCTTCTTAGAATGCATTCGTCAAGGGTAGGCGGATTAGGGATAATATTCTCCTTGCTCATGAGTTATTTGCCGGGTTCCATCTTCAGCCATTCGTTCCCAAATGTGCTGTCAAGGTGGATTTTCAGAAAGCATACGATACGGTGGACTGGGACTTCCTGGAGCTGGTTCTACGTGCTTTTCGTTTCCCGGACCATCTTATTCGTCTTATCATGGTTTGTGTGCGCACACCTATGTTTTCTATCTCCTTGAATGGGGAGCTCCATGGATTCTTCCCGAGTAACCGAGGCCTTCGACAGGGTGACCCTATGTCTCCTTACCTTTTCACCTTGGTTATGGAAGTTTTCTCAGGGATGCTCACTTCTCGTGCGGAGCAACCGGGTTTCAAATTCTCTTGGAGGTGTAAGGCCACTAGATTATCACACCTTTTCTTTGCAGATGATGTATTTCTCTTTTGCCGTGCGGATATGGCCTCCACCTTGCTCCTCAAGGATGGCTTGGACACATTCGCCGCTTGGAGTGGATTGAAGCCGAACAATAGCAAATGTGAGGTGTTTCTTGCAGGGGGCTCGGATGACTTGAAGTGTCAGATCAAGGACACCTTTGAATTTATGGAAGGGAAGCTGCCGGTGCGTTACCTAGGAGCTCCAATTATCTCCTCAAGGCTTGGCAAGTCGGACTGTGTATCCTTAGTGGATCGTATCACAGCTAGAGTGCAATCCTGGACTCATCGCTTTCTATCCTTTGCTGGGAGAGTTCAGCTTATAAGGTTAGTGCTCCATGCTATTCAAGCTTATTGGGCCAGTGTCTTTGTTATTCCTATGGCGGTTCTTGACCATATTGAGCAGATCCTTAGACAATTCCTTTGGAAGGGTCCTGCCCTTGGAAAGGGAGGAGCTAAAGTGTCCTGGGAGGATGTATGCCTCCCAAAGGAGGAAGGAGGTCTTGGAATTCGCAGGCTTCGAGAGTGCAACAAGGCTGCGATGCTTAAACACATATGGATCCTCTTCACGGATAAGGAATCCTTATGGTGCAAGTGGATACACTCTAACTTTCTGAAAAGATGGATGAATTTCTGGGTGGTAAAGGCTCTGACACGTTGCTCGTGGGCATGGAAGAAAATCCTCCAACTTAGATCTGAATTTCGACTAAAATTCTGCTGGAGGATTGGAGATAGGCGAAAGGTTTCCCTTTGGTTTGACCATTGGCATCAAAGAGGTCCGCTGGAGTTTATTTGTTCAGAGCAAACTATATTGGATTTGGGGCTTCCTAGGTTTGCAACTGTTGCAGACCTATTCTCTTCTGCAGGTCAAGTCTTCAGGACTGTATTAGATTCTTGTAGCCTGCCCCTTCCGCTCCTTTCCGACGGCCCGGATAGATTTATTTGGAGTGATAATCCGTCTGGTCTCTTTTCAGTCGCCTCAGCTTGGCATATTTTCGGGAGAAGGAAAGCAAGGGTGGATTGGTCTTCCTTTATTTGGAATAAGGCCATCACTCCGAGATACCAATTCAATCTTTGGCTGATCATAAAGAATCGTCTCCCTACTCAAGCCTTCCTTATGTCTTATGGGAGAATTGGGAGAGAAGTTTGTGCCTTTTGCAAGCTCACGCCAGACTCTATTGACCACCTCTTCTTCGGTTGTTGCATCACGGCTAGTATGGCTTACTTTTGGGCTTCCAGGAGTAACCTCCCGTGGAGGAACAGGACGTGGGTGGAAAATCTACAGTGGGCTATGAAATTCCTCTCAGGTAAAGACTTCTATCATTCCATTGGTCGATTATCTTTCGGTGCTCTTTGCCATCTCATTTGGAAGTATAGAAACGACATTCTCTTTAGAGAGCATCCGGTCGTAGTTGCGGGCATCAAGAAGCATCTCATTAAAGTTGTCAAGGATAAAGCCTTAACTTTCAAGAATGTGGAAGATTGCCCGAGAAATAGGAGGTTACAACGGACCTGGGGCCTTGACCCTGCTATTTTCGATTCTCCTATGCCGATCGGCTAGACCTTCTTGATCTAGCATGGCAGGTACCTTCTCCTGCTCCCGCCGCTTCTCCTGGCTAGCCTGCACTTTTGATGGGGCCTATCTGGATTCGTCGGTGCCTCGCCCTCTTGGCGTCTTTTTGTTGTAGTTTGGAGTCTGGCCCTGCGTGGCCCTTCATGTGGTTTCTTTTTCGTTTTGTTGGTTGTTCCGGCCCCGCGTGGCCGTCTCTCTTGGCCTGCTTGTTTGGCCCTGCTTGCTTTGACCGCTTTGCGGTGCGCTTTTGTTTCCGGCGCCCTTCCACTCGATTAGACGTTGTGTCTTCTTGAGTGTAAGTTTTGTGGTGCCTGATCTTGTAAATTGGTTGGTTAAAGCTCAATATATTATTACCCTTTACCAAAAAAAATAAAATGGTAACGTTTCTGTTTTTTTTTTTTTTTTTCTAGGGAACAAAAAAAAAATGTTTACATTCGGGGAACAATTTTTGAACAAAAGAACGTGGTAACGTTTGTTTCGGGAATAAAAAATGAATAGAAACACGTTTGGTAAATTTTATTCTTTTTTTGTTTCTTTTAATTTTTTAAACATTTTTATTTTATTTTTCATTTTTCCTTTCTTTTTTTTTTCTTTTTTTGGCCGGTCCCCGGCCTCCGGTGACCGGCCGACGGGGCGGGCGGCCTCGCCCGGCCACGGCGAGGCTCGGCCTCGCCTTGGCCGGGCGAGCTTGGCATGAGTATATAGGTTTAGTAAATCAGATATGTAGGTTTAGTAAATTAGGATTTTCTTAGGATTACATTTTTAGGGTTGCATTTTTTATAAATCAGTTAGGGTTGGACCTAAGTAATTTTCTTTTAGGGTTTTAGATAATGTTCGCACATTTTAATTATCTCATTTTTCCAAAAAAAATAGTTTTCTAAGATAGGATAGGGTTTTAGTCAAATTAATCCCTAAAATAAATTAGAAAATTATCCCTTTTTAAATAGATTAATTAGGGTTTGATAAATTCTGAATTTCAATAAAAAAAATGCAAAAATACTAGGTGCATGTTGACTAGTTTGCATAAGAGGATCATTTAATCAGAATTTGTTCATTAGTGAAGCTAAGTCATGAGGTGTATAATAACTAGTTTGTATAATAGGCCAATTTAATTAGAATTTGCATATTAATAAGATTAAGTCATTTAGTTTAAAAATACATTTTTTTAAAATAATTATAATTTTTAAGAAAACCCAAAAAAAGAAATGATTGCTTGCTTTGTGTGATGCAATTTATTTATTTATTATTCTTATTTGAATTTTAATAATGGATGAGCACCCGTGTGGTCACCACATTTACATGATAGTAATTTAGGTTAAAATAAATCAGCTGCCTGCAAAAACATTTTTGAAAATTAAAAAGAAATGGTACCGAAAGGGCATTAGAAAATTCTAGTGTAACCAAGTTCCCGTATCCTTAGTCTCTAGTTCGTAGAAGTAAAATAATTCTCCCATTATTTTACTTAGGTGTTTAATCAACCTACCGTAAACCGATTAGTGGTGACTCCTAGTTAATAATCTTTTGCATGCTAAAAAAACTTGAACCTTAAGTCGCGAATTGATATGGGCTTGGGAAAGCCCGAGCCAAGTTAAAGACTTAGTAGTCCATTAACCTAGTTTTAGGTGGTGCACCCGAAAGTTAGGTCGCAACATTAATCATTTGATTTATCCTTTTCAATGTCAACCTAATTTAATTATGAGATGGCTAAGGAAAGACCTAATTATACTCTTAAAATGAGCCATTGACTCTTATGGACATCTCCAATCAGTTCTCTCCTTCCTCTATGTTTGTTTATTTTGTTTTGGTTGAGAAAGTAAGTAAATAGATTGTTAAAATGAAAAGAAAAATATTGTGTTCACACCCAAGAGACAAAATTTGTCAATAATGTCCAATAACTACAAATATACATATATGAACATATAATTTGGTCGAAAAACTACAAAATAATTGAGTTATTGAAATAAATTTTCTTTTTTTAAATATATATACTAGTCTGATCTGGGTAGATGAGCGGGCAATTCAATGCCTAGAACCGAAGATTGGATCGATATTTACCGATTATACTAAATTGGAATCGGGAACTGAACCGGCCCTCAAGGAACCATCAGTTTCGATTTGGTCTAATGGACAATTCTTGGTTCTTTTGCACACTCCTAAACCATACACGGACATTTGCACAAAACCTATACATGTACATTCTTTTATTTTTTATTTTTGGTCAGAACGAACTTCTTTTATAACGGATGAGGTATTTTACAACAACTACTGAGAAAGCTCTATTTAGCAGGGAATTTAAGAAATGAATAAGTGATTTATATAGAAACGGTGATTTACAAAATGAACACAGTTTTTAACAATTTGTCTAACAACAAAAAATATTTTTACAAACAGAGAACTTATTTTACGAGTCTGCTATTTTCGCTACGGTAAAGTAAGGTCCTCTATTACATCGAAAGGTGCGTGCAATTTAGTATGGAATGGTAATTTACGCGTGGTATTTATCGGTGACTAACGAAGTAAATGTTATATTCCGGATGGACGCTATTTTACAAGTCGAAAGAAAAATTTACAAACATCATTAATTGCTTATCACAATGAGAAAAGGACCTGTCCAAGCCATCGTTGCTCCAAACCACCACCGCCACCGCCTCTGCCAAAACCGAGCTCTTCCTCCGTCGGGGAAGTTGAAGCCCTCGAAAATCGATCTGGCCTCGAACGATTCGATGGCGAAGTGCCGGTGGCCGGGCTTCGTGAACCTCACTCGCGGCTTGATGAATGGGATGGCCTCGTCGAGGTTCCAGTTCGCCGCCTCCATCTCGCGAGCCATGGCTTTCGCGAAGTGCCTCACAGATCATAAGGCGTAGTGGAGGGCTTGTGCGAAGTGGGTTGGGCTCAACAACGCGAGCTTGAAGCCGTCGAACAGGGGCAAGACACTGCTCGCGTTGAGCTTCTTCTCCGACGACCGGTTCTTAGAGACGAGCTCGTTGAGCTTCTTCTCCGACGACCAGTTCTCTGTTATTTCATTTCTTTCTTTCTTTTTTCAATTCTGTTCAGCTATTGTATTGTTTTCGATGCTCCAGTGATTGCCAACACAAGTTTCTGCTCGACGTGGCACCCACTTCTTGCCCACTCAAATCAAGAGCGAAATGCCAAGCCTATGCTCATACAACGTGCCCGTAGTTATTATTATGAAACATCACCAAATTATACATTAGACAATGTTTTCTCAAGAAAACTATGAATTTAGTTTTCTGTTCGGATGTAAAAGATTTATATTGCTGTGTTTTGGCAGGTATTGAAAATGGAGGGCCAACTATTGAATTATTTCGGCTTCCAAATATTCACGTCGACTACGAAAATGAAATAAAAAATAAAAAAAAAAAGAACCTGTTGGAACCTGGAACCGACCCTAGAACCTGTGACAGGGTAGATTCCAGGTTCTCGGTTCTAACGGGTAGGTTTCAAGTTCCAAAAATTGAGGAACCTGTACCCGAGGGTAGGTTCCAGGTTCCAGACGAAACCGAACCGGAACCGGGAACCGCTCACCCCTAGGTAATACACGGACTTTAATTATCTATTACAACTCAAAAGGGAAAAATTAGTACATAGAAACTCTGATTTACAAACAGGGCATATGATTTATGAAACAACAGAAAATATTCTTACAAGCAGAAAGGTGACTTACGAACCGATTAATTCATGAAGCTATTACTTAGTCACGGTAGAGTAAGTATTCTGCTACAAATATACTAAGAATTGGTAATTTACGAACGAATGATGCTATTATACCATTCAGATTAAAGGATAACTTACAAGTTGGATACATTACTTATTATAAGATAAGAAATATCACTACTTACGGAAAATAGAGAGAGGCAATTCTACTAGATTCAAAGTTATCTTATAGTTATTTATGACACAATGAAGAATTTTAGTACTCAAGAGACGGAAGGTTAAAGAAAATGAAAATTTATCTTACAAATAGAAAGAGACTTTCGCTGATTTATCTTACAAAATTTATCTTACAAATTTATTTTAGTACTCAAGAGGCCGATCTTTTCTCCGATTCTGGCCAGGCTCTTAAGGCTGTCTTGGAGTCTTGGGATCATCCCCTCCCAGTTCTAACCTGGACCACTTTTGCTGGCTGGAGAGCTCCTCAGGTTTATTTTCGGTTGCTTTTGCATGGGAGTTAGTCAAGCCAAAGAAGGGTGTGGTTCCTTGGTTTGCTTTTGTCTGGAGCAACTCAATCATTCCATTGTATCAATTCAACCTTTGGCTTATTGTTAAGAACCGGTTCCCCATCCAGGTTCTTTTACTTTCTTATGGAAGAATTGACAACGTCACTTGTGCTTTTTGCAATTCTAGATCAGATTCTATTGATCATCTACTCTTTGGGTGTCGTATCACCGCTGGTTTAGCTTCTTTTTGGGCTATGAGATGCAACCTCCCTTGGCATAATAGGATTTGGGCGGACAACCTCCTTTGGGCTATGAAGTTTCTCTCCGGTAATTACTTTTACCAGTGCATTGCTCAATTCTCCTTTGGAGCCCTTTGCCATGTAATTTGGAAGAAGGGAAACAACATCCTCTTCAGAGAGCAGGCATTAGCAATCCCGGCCTTGAAGAACCATCTCATCAAAGTCGTCAAGGATAAGGCGTTAACCTTCAACAATGTTGTGGACACCTTGCGGAATAGGAGGATGCAGCGCTGTTGGGGTTTTGACCCGATTATTTTTGCTCCTGCGGAGTCCAACTCTACCCCGTAGCTTCGATTGTGGGCTGGCGTGTCTCTGGCTTCCCCGTTCTGTGGTGTTGGGCCAACTTTAGGTTTGTGATGCTACTGCTGCTCGACTGTTCGCGTTCGGTGAAGTTGGGGGATGCTCTAGTGTCTTCGCAAGTTGGTGGTTGCGTGCTGATAGGTTCGCCGCTGGCTGTTGGTCTCTCCTCTTTGTTGCTGTTGTTTGGCTAGTTGCGATTTTACCTAGTTTAGGAGATCTCTTTTTTCCTTGTTGGTGGCTGTTGTTGTGGCTGCTTTGTTCCCTTTGTTTTGGCTTTTCGTTTGCTCATTTGCTGCTTGTGGCTCTTTTTCTCAGCACCCTTCCACTCGTCTTGACGTGTTATGTCTTCATAAGTGTAAGTTCTTGGTGCCAAATCCTTGCTGTATAGCTGTATAGCTTTTGATTAAAGTTCAATATATCTCTTACCTTTACCAAAAGAAAGACTTTTGCCCTAAACTTGTTTCTTACGATGGATTAGGATGATTTAGTTACGGTACAACATTTTCGATGTTCCTATTAATAATGGAAAATGATGATGTAGGAGGACAATTACTTACTCACTAGTAGGATCCTTGAATTTATGAAGTGTAAAAGAGTGTTACTTTTTTTTTAAGGTAGGTTACTTAGAATAGGGTAAAAAGTAATTTACTGAAAAGTTAAGTTAACTGCGATATTTTATCAGAAATTATGAACACTAGAAAATTTACCTTATGAGACTTAAGGTAAATCACTGCGTTTGAAGGATGATTACTAACTTGACGTTTAGAAAGACTTACAAGAAGATTATGACTATTGGAGGGAAATTACTAAGCATAGATACATTTAGTCACAACAATTTGTGGCCTTTTACTGTGCTAGTTCCTTCATTAGTTAATAATGTTAACATTTTCAAGTAACGTACTCCATAGTGAAATTTTCTTTCGTGAAGGCTAATTACTAATTATAAGAAGAAAAAAAACGAGCGATGATGACTATTGATGAATTAGAACCCACAAAGTTGAAGGATTTACGAATCCAAAGGATGATTTACGACCTATATTCATTATTTATGATTATTTAAAGAATATAGTCGCATCAAATTTACTGAGACAGAGCAGTGGGCAAGTAGAATTCGAAAATATATTTGAACCCTCGTACGGTCCTAAACTCATTTATTGTAATATCGAAACGTCACCGCCTGCCCAGCTTCGCTTAGGAATTGATGAGAATTTATGGATGAATTCGACACGACAACCTCGAAAGTCTAGTTTCGTCGCCCTTCAGGGGCTTCCTCGGTCTCGTGCAGATCAAAAGCCACCCTACTCTCTCTTAAAATGCATCATAATACATTTATCTTAAATTAAACCTTACTAATATATCAACTCCATTAGCTTCGGTCAAGTCCACATTATTAATTAGGAGTAAATTTATCATAAATATATTAATTTGAGTATTTTTTTATAATCTAAAAATTAGTCTTGAATAAATTTATCACAATTATATTAACTTGAGGCTTTTCAGGATAATAATTCAAAAATAAACAATAATCATGGAAAATGTGGAAATTCTTATTTTACTTTGGCAATTGAAAGAAAAATTGTTGAAGGATCATAATCATCTCTTGAAAGTTCCTAGTATTTAAATCCGGGTTGGTCTGAAAATGTCGAATTCATGGCATTGAAGTGTGATCTGAAAATTGGTTGGTGGCCTAGCATGTTCCCCGCATCTAATACGGGTTGGTCTGAAAAATGTCGAATTCATTGCATTGGATCGATTTGAAAATTGGCTATATATGGGTTGGTTCGAAAATGTTGAATTCACTGCACTCCGTTCATTCCCATTTCCTACTGTTATATTGCAATGATTCGTCCATGACAGGATACGATTGAGATGCAATGATTCATTTTGATATAATGTTATAGAAATACAAATTTTTAAGAGGTGTGAAGAGTTATCTATTAAGGGCAAGTTAAATAACTTCCCACATGACTTGATAAGGATAACCAACTCAAAAAGATGTTATGAGGAAAGTGAACATCCCCCCACCCCCCTCGATCTTCCTCTTTGTCTCCTCCCATCTAAGAGAACAACACACAAAAAGGCTTTTAAGATAATTGGTGTTAACACTATGAAACGAGAATATTTTCATTGTGGTTTTATTTAGACCATTGTGAAATCATAGATTTATCCATTGCGCACGGATGATTCAACATATATTCTTGAGTAATCGCTTTTGTTGAGTAATGAAAAGTTAGTCATTTCTTTCGCCGACTTTTTTCCAACTTTGGTATTAGAGCTAGGTTAGGATCTCTGATTTGTTTTTCCATCAAGTTTCACTTGCTATTTGATATGGAGATCGAAAGGTTGAACTTCATATCGTCTGCATGTTTATTGCTCAGAAATTGCAACATAAATGGTCGAAGACAAACTAGATGTGAAGAATAGATTTGAAGGATGAAGTCAACAATTCTATTATGGTCGATTCTTGAAATATTTGTTTTTGGAGGAAATCAATTTTGATCACATGGGATGAAAGAACTCGTTGAGACGACCAAACCGGCAGATGGCATGTCGTTAGAAGATCCAGGACGCGCCTCCACATGTGGCTAGAAGTTGTGGCGTCGGTGGCCACATGCAAATTGGTGCCTAGGGCATTGGTGTCATTAATGACATCAGCAACTCAGATCGGTAGCCCAACCTAATGATGTCACCATCTGATTCGATTGGAGATTCGACTCAATCAGCAACCCGACTCAATCCGACTCAACAACTAACCTAATTGACTGATCAATAGTTGAATCGGTCTAACCAATCGACTAGTTGAACTAGTTGTCTAGTACTTTGTATTATGATATAGTTACTTTACATGTTTGAAATTTTAAAGATATAAAAATGCATATAGAACCCTAAATATGCGTATTTTTTAGGTATAATTGTATTGATTATTCCTTTTTACTTGTATTTCTCTATGGGACTGTATACGGGTTGTGTAGAGCTTGATTCAATAATAGTATATATATGGTTTAACATACTTGTAATTTTCTAGTTCCAAGCAATCTCAAACAATAATTGGAGATCGTTGATCTTTTCATTGCATATTGAATTATACTTTTGATTATAATTGTTGCATGAATGTTTTGTATATTGGTTCACATTATACTATACATTTTGATATTTAAGCTCTGTTCGTTTCGCGGAAAATTATTTCCAGTATAACATTTTCCAAATTTTCTAGCGTCCATTTTACAAAAAATGAATTCCTTAGTGAAAATGTTTTCCACGAAAGGAAAAAAAGTTTTCTAAATTAAGGGACAATGTTTTCCACTTTTGAAAAGTTAAAAACATTTTACTCACTTGATATCTCTTATCTTACACATCTACAAATCATCACTTCCTCTTACCATTTCTTCTTCTTCCTTTCTTTTTATTAGAATTATTTTTTTAATTTTATTTTTTTTTTTTTAATTTGAATTTTTTAATTTCTTTTTTTCTTTTTCTTCTCTTTGTTTCCCATTTTCTTCTTTCTTAGCTAATTGTCGGCCATCGCTAGGCGAATGTCAAGTTCGTCGATCTCAAGCTCGCACTTATCGATTTGGTGAGCCTTGAGCTCAACGCTCAACACTCGCGCTCGCCAATATGGGGAGCAGCAAGCCTCATGCTCATCGGTGAGCTCGAGGCTTGCCAGTGGCTGGTCGCGGGCTATCGTCGTGGCTGGCGACCGGCCAAGAAAGAATGAGATGGAAAAAAAAAAAAAAAGAAAATTAAAATTAAAATTAAAAAATAGATTTTAAAAATTAAAAATAATTAAAAATCTAAATCTAAAAAATATGAAAAATCCATTCTAAAAAATAAAATAAATGAAAAAGAGCATATGAAGGAAAATATTTTCCTTACCGACCAGCGAAAAATATTTTTCACTTCATTTTTAAGTTTCATCCGAACATCGGAAAATAATTACATTTTCCTGGAAAATGATTTTCTGGAAAATATTTTCTAGAGACACCACATTTTCCACAAAACGAATAGAGCCTTAATAGAAAATGTGAAAATTACATGAGATTATATAATCATCTTTTTTAATGGGAGTTCGTAAGTTAGAAAAATTTAAAGAAATTACCACCTAAACTTAAATTTGAGCAAATTAAGAAAAATTAATGATAGTAAGAAAATCATAGACATAATTTGATTGGAAACATAGTCAATTTTCGTTTCAGCGAATTATCATTAATTTAGTTTATCTTTACTTCAAATTAAATATGTATATTATTGTGAAAAATATATTAATATTAATTTTACATTTATTATGTCTAGAAATCCATCATGGCCTTGATATTTACGATCATTGTGTTGATATTAGGTGTGAAAGTGAACAGTGATAATTACAATATTTGTCATCAGCTGTTAGATATTCCCTCGGGAAGTATGTCTAGGATCATTATTTTACGGGGTTGGAGGCCTACAATTCTAGGGGGGCGTCACGGTATGGAAATTGTTGTGCCTGCTATTCAATTGGGAAGAAAATAATAGGCTCAAATGGGAATGAGAGCGAATGGAGGTTGACATAATTTTTGCTGACATCCGAGAGAGAGGGAGAGAGAGAGACGCCTACAAGGCTAGGGGTATGGGCATTGTGCTTGCTATTGCCTTGGGAAGTACTTCGCAGTTTAGGATCATTATTGTACGGGTATTAGAGGCCTGCAAAGCTAAAAGTTCCTTTTAGGATAGATTGCTTCTTTTGTTATCATTAACATTGCATACCTGAATGAAAAAAGAAAAAAAGAGGTGACTCTTTGTTCTCCAGAGCGGCAATGAGATAAAAAAAAAGTTATTAAAAATAAAAATAAAATTGTAGGCGCTAGAAAGACATGTTGTGATGGCTTGGGATCTAATTAAACAAATAAACGGTGGAGGGTCTTGCGGTGGTCCCTAGGGCTGGGGGTGCTAGGTGTTAATTGCGGACGCAAGAGTATTAGTTGAGCACCACCAATATATTCTTGAAAGAGGTGAGTTCCATCGAGTTTCCTTTTTGTATATCTTCTTTCATGTTGATGAACATTTAAATGCTCACAACTCAACAATAAATATTCAAGAAAATATGAAATGTAAATAAAGAGAGAGGTAAAGGAAGGGAGAGAAAGAGAGGGACAATTATTTCGAGAGTCATTTAGTTGTTGGGAATTCAAAGTTAGCGAAGGTCGGCAATGTGAAGTTAATATGACACTAAGCTTAATAATTGCTACGTGATCCATGGATGGCCAGAAAGCAACTTTAACTCCACCGTAACGGCGACTTTGCAGTGCTTTGCTTGCTTCACTTTCCAATTGATTGGAATTCGTTGATAGATGATTTTCCCCAATTCAATTTGACCGGATCTCAAGAGAAGGAATGAATTTCGATGCAAGAATTGTGAACAGTAACGCACTATAAATAGGTTATAATAAAAAATGTTCACATGTACCTCGGAGCAAAAAAAATGGTTGGCCTTGATAACACAAATTTACCTAACAAAGATGAAAATTAAGGGGGCTAAATCTTCAATTTCTAGCAATTGATTTCCAAATAGTAACAATGTCGAGTTTTTAGAAATTATTGAGGCAACAACAAAAACAAATGATGTTCTCTGTTCTTGACGAGGATGGAAGCGACGACACACTGGCGTCTGTGGCGTAATGACGACGACGACCATGTACATGTCTATGCTTTGGTAGCTCAGAAAACAGAGCCACAATAACCGTCAACATTTTTATCGTTCGACGTAAAGAGTTCACCTACCTGATTTTTTTTTATATTTGTGGGTACTCGGGTTTTGAGGCCATCAGAGGGTTCAGAGGGTCTTCGAAAGAGCGGGTGGGTCACAATATTCTTAATGATTGCAGCAAGCGTGGGTGGGGCGGATTGCGGGACCCCATTTACATTTATGGAAGCAAAAGAAAGCACAGATGTTTTGCTCGAAAAACTCTTCTGCACAAAGTAGTCCTTGAAAAGTATTTCACTGCTGGCTTCAACACATGACCAATCACAATTTTTGTGTCAAAAGTTAAAAATGTTTTTTTTTTTCAAAAGTTAAAAATATTTATAGAAATCCAGTTTCTAGGTTAACAGCATCGTGGGTTTATCCAATGCTTGAGTGGATCTAATTGGGCTGAGTTTAGGTCTGTGTCCTTCCCGATTAATTTGACATGTGTGTATTATTAACGAATCACTTATCCCACAAGTACTGTTCTTACTGATAGATATCATGTGAGCATAAATATTATTATCGTGTGCTTTAACAGTCGCAAATGATATGTACAACTTCACTCGCTTCGTTATAATATATATATATATAAGAAAAAAAGAAAAAGAGAATGCATTAATCACTTATATCACTATTTGAATCGCTGTATCCTATGATGATCATTCTAATGCGTTGAGAAGTAAGCATTTCGCTAATCAACGTTACATTTCTCTTATCTTGTACACTACGTTCATGAATATAAGCATTCTAACCGGGACATTTACATGTGATATTTAGTTCATGTATGCAATTATCATCTGCTCCAAATTCTTTTCGAGCAATAGAATGTTCTTGGACATAGAAGTGAAAATCGACAAGAATTGTTACCCTCACTTGTTGAAATCAATTTGCACCGTGCTTCAGTCAAATTCCCACTTGGTGGGATCCTTTAAATAATAATAATAATAATAATAATAATAATAATAATAATAATAATAATAATAATAATAAATGAATAAAAAATTACTAGAAACGTCTCAATTACAATCACGTCCATTAAAAGAAAGAAGGGAATGCATAGGGTATGCTAGAAGTGAGTGATCAATTGGCATTTGACTGAGGTGTTTCGTGGCTATTTTGGACGCGGTGCTGTTACGCTGCACTGCAATAAAGGTGAAGAGCTTCCTCTTTTACGCTCCCCGTCTCCCCTCCTTCCACCAGTCAAGGAATGATAGGTGGCTCCGCTTTGCTGCCGAAGACGAGTCGAAGAGGTGTCGATCACCCTGCGCAACAATAACATTTATACGCTGCCGCAATTCTTTTTCCGCTGCACCTCGGTGAGTTTTCACGCGTCCCTCTGCTGTTTTTCGATGATGGGCGCTGTGAATTGCTGTTCACTCAAGGGATTGCGCATTGATGATGCGGAGTTGGAGGATAATGCGATCGCGAGAGTTTTGAACGGCTGCCCTGTTCTAGAGTTCTTTGAGTTAAGAGGCCGCTGGGGCTTCAAGCACATTAAAATTAGATCAAGAGATTTGAGAGAGTTGGTGATCGATTCTCCCAAATTTATTCGCGGTCAAGATTCGATCCTGAAAATTTCAGCTCCTCATCTTCCCAGATTGCACGTATTGGGCAATTCTGTGAAGGGAAAGTTCAAAGTAGATAAAGTTTCTTCCTTAGTTGAGGCTGACTCATATTTCGATGTAAAAATCAATAGTTCAAAATGCATGATATCGTAAATGTAATTATGTCAAACAAACGGTGATCGACAAATAGAATGACAAGAAGAGAGAGCATTACTAATGCCTTTACACCTTACAAGATGATTCAACTTTTATGAATCAATAGTTCGAGAGTGGCTAATCATTTAACTGATGTACAAAAAGAAGTCTAGGTCTAGATGAACCACGTACATATTAGGAACGCACGGAATTACCAAAAGATGCACCATTCATTCGAGCATTTAACGATTTTTCTCTTGCCCTAATTCTTCTGTCACAGTCTCAAGGTTCATAGGACTAAAGGACTATGTCCAAGATTGGCTAGGGTTTCTCTTGGAGCTTTGAGAATGTTCTCAGGGTTGGCAAAATGGTAATTATCTTGAGTTCAGAATTCTCTCGGAAGTTGGTAGGCCAATATATACAATCTCATTCGTCAAATCAAAGGTCTATCAACGGTTGTAAGAAAAGGGCCTCTACTATAAAAAAGGGAGCTTTCCCCCACTCATTATATTCATCCAGCCATTCTATAATAAGGTTCCATTCTCTCAAGAGCTTCTCTCTCTAGAATTTTTTCTACATGATTTGCTTTGCCAAAAATAATGTGAATATTTCCTAACTCAACTTCAACTTTCCTAATTCAACACAACTTAAATTGATAATATTTCCTTTTTTAGTCAACTGTATAATTGAATCCTCTCTATATATGTTTCATGATTTCTTCGCATCAACTCCCTAGGCTCTTTTGATCTATCTTTTAAGGCAATATGTTTTCTATTTGCATGATTCTCTTTCATAACGATAAAATTACAAGATGAGTCACTAACGAGCCTGTTGTCATTAGCCATTGAATTTACAAAATCAAGCATCTTCACTGCCGTAGGCTCAATAAGCTAATTGTCAGCCTCGATACCTTGAGTTCCAAGCCCAATAATAATCATCGTAGGCTCAATAGGCTAATTGTCAGCCTCGATACCGAGTAGTGCTCGAGTTCTGAGCCTAATAATGATGCTCACCGAGTTGCAACTCTCCAGCTCTGGTCAGCCATAAGTGCAGTATCTTCCAACCTCGGAAAATTCACACATTGCTCTTCATGTTCCTCGCCAACGTGAAGTACACTTGTGTTGGAGTTGGCGTGGACGAAGACGTGAGGAAGCTCACCAAAGACTACGGAGTTGACGTGTCATACAACATCGACATCCGTGCACCGGCAGCAGAGGTTGATTAACCACTTGTGGTGATACATGGTCTCAAAAAACTATCCAAATCCTCCATAAAAACTTGAAAAGTTGAAGGATTGAATAGGTAGGAGCTCACGGATTATCAAATTGAGTATGGCTGCTTGGACGCGTTCGCTTCTTTCGAGCTCGGTAGAGTTGTGAGGGCATTGTCAGTGAATATAGTCTTTGATGGTTGATGTGTTAGGATTGATGGTAAGTTCACGTTGGAAGAAGATATTTAGCCTTGATCTTCATGAATTTCGCTAGAAAAAGCTGTACTTATAGAAAATTTGCAACTAGTACAATTGTTTACAACTTATTTTTTCATCCAAATATTTTTTGACAATGTTTCATGATATAATCATCGTTTTTGTTTCCAAATATATTTTTGGCACTGATCATCTTTCCTTTTATTAAAAAAAAAAAGGTTAATTTCATTATCCATAACAAGGGATACATTACAATTCCCATTCTACATGCTGCAAAAACTCGAGAAGTACTTCATATTATTAGTCAATAATGAGAACTAATTATTGATATCATGTCTTTTTCACTTTTCAACCAGTATTTGTTAATCAAATTTATTTACATTTGTTACGTACTATTCTTTTACTTTATTGCATGGTGCTTTAAATTTTAATGAGCCAAGTGAACAGCATATCCTAATATAGAATTACATACAAATTCACAATTAAAAGAATACACGTAAACAGAATCCAAAATAATCGAATATGGGATCTTGCCCAGTTCTAAAACTTTATGAAGCTAATATACGTTTGAGTTTGGTAATTCGGCATGGTTCAATAACTAATTTAAGTAGTAGGTTTCTCCGTCTAATGTGGTCTTGTCGAATACGAATAAAGCCAGGTACATGCCATTGCACGGGTAGCATCCCGAGATAATTCCAGTTTTCATATTGCATGCTCCTAATTCACAAACCAATCTATCTGGACCAGATTCTGTTTCCGTAATTAAGGGACTTGACTTGCATGGATTTGAAAAATAGGTGTAATTTTATACCAACATAGGTATTTAATAAAAATAATAATTTGTACCGATGGGTGAGATTCAAGTATTCTGTGTTAAACTATATAGTTTACATCATTATGATTATTAATATTGAATAGTTATGATTTTTAATTTAAAAATAGAAACCATAAAGATAAAATAGTACTTTCTTGATTTCGGGTGGCCAATTATCTATGTATTTGAGGATTTCTCATTTTTGGAATAATTTAAATTTTCTCTACGCTAATTCATCATTGACTAATGGGAAGAAAAAGCTAGATAAGCTCTATTTGCTCCGAATAGGCCTAATGACCGAATAGAAGAAAAATCGTAAAAGCTTGCTTAGGATAAATCGTCTTTTAACTTATAGGATCTTGTGATCGAGAGGACTTTCACTTAACAAGATGATTTTTTGTAAGAATACTCATTAAATCATCAGTCTACTCCTGATGAAAAAATCGTTCTTTTCCTATTTAGCTCAAGAATTTATTGGAAATTACTGTTCATACGGAATATCTACTTTTCTTTGTCAGAATAAAGAATTTATGGTCCGTTCCTTAACCTCAATAGAAATAGCTATGCCATGAAATTTATGGGGGTGCAGCAAGCTAAGAGAGGGTTGATTATGAGCGTATGGAATTCACACACATCTGTTGGTAACATTATTGGATCGCTGGTGGCATCTGGGGTGTTGGAGTATGGTTGGGGTTGGTCTTTTGTATTGCCTGGGATTTTGGTTATTTTGATCGGTGTCTTAATTTTTCTATCTCTAGTGGTCGCACCTGAGGATCTTGGATTTGAGTCACTAGGTAAGGAGTTTGAGATGAATGTGGGAGCGGCGGACATTGAAACTTCAGAGAAGCTGGAATCTGAAGAGGCGGGTTTGCTTCACGCGAGTAATGTGAAGGACGTCGAGTCTTCAGATGCAATAGGCTTCTTGGAGGAGTGGAGATTGCCTGGTGTGGTACCGTTTGCATTCTGCCTCTTCTTCTCCAAGCTTGTTGCTTATACGTTTCTGTATTCGTTGCCCTTCTATATAGGGCACACAGGTAGTTCTAAAGATTTTTTAAGAATGACAATTTGCGTAGTTTTGCATTGATTCTCCATGCCTAGCTCATGAGGCATTCAATCAATGGCTTGTGGTTTTTTTACTCTTACTCCCGTACGTACATTTTGTATCAATGGAGAACCCCCCGATGGTCATACTTTATTTTTTTTGGGTAAAGAGATGGTCTACTTTTTGTGTTCCTCTTTTCTCATTTTGTAATTTTGTGCCTGATATTTTCTACCAACTTTCAGGCTAATTTTATTGGTGTTATATCTCAGTTTGTCCCTTTCGAGTTCCGTTTTGGTCTCCGGTCTGCATTGCACTTTTTCTGCGCCACTGTTTAGAGGTTTACTATCTTGAAAGTGTTGCTTCTCACACTTCGTGCGACCGTTCTGCTAAATTTGTTCCAAACCGTGGTACTTTGCATCATTTGCCAGTTAGAGTGCAGTCCAAAACTCTGCTTTTCGTGTACTTTTCAGCTCGAAATGGAGATTGTCTTAGGAGATTTTCGTCTCTCATTTCGACAGACCCAAAACATTTGATTCTTCACCATTTCAATATAAAAGATTAGTTAATCAAATAATTGATAGTAAATGGATCGGTTTGAAAATAAATGAATTGCTAATCGTAAAACATTATTCTCGTCAGTTTCATAACATGAAGTAAGAAGCAGTAAGGGTTCAATTTGGCAAAACCAATTCTTCCACTGCAGACCCTTTTCTCTTGAGGAAATCTCTACTGGACAGGAGAAGTTGAACACTAAAGGGGTACATGACAACCATTCTGTTCCAGAAATTTCTGGAACAGAAATAGATTTTTCTATTTCTATTTCTGAAGAGTTTCTAAGTAAAAATAACCGTTTGATAACGACACAAAATTTCTACTCTAAAAATAGAAATTTGTTTGATAACTACACAAAATTTCTTCTTTTCGAACGGCGGTGGACCGGTGATTGGTAGGGATGCACGGCCGACGGCCGGCGGCGGCGGCGGGGCCGGCGGTCAGAGGGTAGTGACGGTAGCGATCGACAGCGGCGACCGGCGGCGGCGGTGGTCGACGGGCGGCAAAGCGGCCAGCGCCAGCCGGGCGGCCGGCGGCGGCAACAACGAGTGGCGGCAACGACCCGGCGGCGGCCCAGCGGCGACGGCGGCGACTAGCGGCAACTGGCGGTGGCGGCGGCGAGCGACAGACGAACGGTAGTCAGCTGCGACGAATGAAGAACCGATTGACGAACGATGAGAAGAATTTTTATTTCGATTTATATTCCGAAATAGAGAAATAAAAAATTTTATCTTTTGATTTATCTTCCAAAACCTATTTCTAAAATAGAAATCTATTCCAGAAATAGAAAAACTGAATAAGTTTATCAAACGGATTTCTCTTCCAGAAATAGGTTTGGAATAGAAAAACTATTTCTAGAACAGAAATTTTAGTTATCATGCACCCCTAAGATTCTTGGTGGAGAAAAAAAGAGAACGTGGACAAACAAAATAGAATAAAAAAGAATTGAATGGTACTATGAAACCCCGAATACTATCTCCTCATTGCATATAAACCGCGATATGTCTTTGTAGTTCAAAAAGTAGAGATAATGCTCTTGCCTTTTTCGATGAAAGGGTATTAGCGAGTCAGCTTTGTGGAATGTCACGTCAAGGCTTAGAGGTTCTATACAAAGGATTGCGACTGATCTGTGAAGAACAAGTGACCCTCAAAAACATTTAAGTCTTAATTTTTATTTTTATATATTTGAATTTAATTCTATCTTATAATATAAATTCAATATAAAAATATAAAAATATATTTATATTTACTACATATTTTAGGAATTTTAGTATTATAGGTATATTAGTACAGTTTAATATTTAATAAATTATATTAGAGAATAATGGAAGGGGAAAAAAAGAAATAAAAAAGAAAATAATTAACAAAAGAGAGAAAAATAAAATATAAAAGTAAATAAAAATAAAGAAGATAAAAGTATTGCAAAATATTTTTACTATCTCTATTTATGAACTTTTAAGTTTATTTACACTAATATACTGTTTATAACCAAAAAAAAAATGTACATAATATGATATCAATGAATCCAACATTATTATTGTAATTCAATAAACAGTAAATAGGATATAGCAAAATCTCTGGATTTCCGAATTTCATATTTTATCTTATCCAGTCCTGTCTTGATAAAAAATCTAGATTGTTCTTGACTAAAAAAGAAAAAACCAAATAACATATAATTTGAATTGTTATAGAGTCTACTTTTTCAAGTATTTGTTGCTTACAATATGTGTTATCCTTACAATAGTCCAAAGTTTATTATGCTAACAAAATCCTTGAGTATACTACTGTAAATACACACCATATCATTTCATATTTAGGAAACATAAATATATTATTTTTTATATAATTTCTTGAAAACTAATAAATGGGCGGAATAACACTAAAAGTGCCAAAAATTGTATATGATATTTACTTTAGTACTAAAAATTTTCATCGAATCACTTAAGTGCCAAATTAAAGAAAAAACAATCGCTAAGGACATCCATGACAACCATTTTGTCTCTCAATTTTTTTTCCAATTCTCAAGAACATGTTTAGAGCAGAAATCTATTTGGTAATGTAATTTTATTTTTCTATCTCTTAAACATATTTTTACTCTAGAGATAGGTTTAGAATGCAAATCGAAGTATTTTTTATTTATTTTTGAAATAAAAATAAGAAATAAAAACTTAGGAAAATTCCAAAGAATGACCTAAAGTGAAGTCATTTTCTCAAATAATGGTCCAAAATGGACTTTATTTCAATGAGAGCCTATAAGAGCCACTTTGTCTCAAATAAGAGTCTAAGCTCGCGGCCATCCCCATGACTGCAGATCAGAAACTTAAATTTGCCCATCATCTTCACTTCAATTAAGCCGAAACATCGATTCAGAAATAAAGAACGGTCAAGCATCTCTATTTCTTCGAGTTATGAGCCGGGCTAGACCCTATGCAATTCGTTTATAATTAAAAAATCGATTTAAAAAGTATAAAAATAAAAAAAAAAAAAATATTAAATTGGTGCATGGAGGAAAAGATTTTCCTTATCAAAGAGTGAAAAGTATTTTCAAACTTATTTTCAAGTTTTAGCCAAATGCTGGAAATATGGTTATTTT
Source organism: Eucalyptus brandiana (assembly GCA_014182725.1). Classification (NCBI taxonomy): domain Eukaryota; kingdom Viridiplantae; phylum Streptophyta; class Magnoliopsida; order Myrtales; family Myrtaceae; genus Eucalyptus; species Eucalyptus brandiana. The sequence goes on along the minus strand of CM024670.1, from coordinate 50,623,878 downwards.
TCTAGAAAATACATTCCTGCAAAATATTTTCCAGAAATGCTATATTTTTTTGCAAAACAAATAAAGCCTAAAACTCGCAACACAAACTATTTACTAAAATGAGTTAGCAAGTCTTTTTTAGCTTGTCCACCATTATTAATTACGTCTTTAGAACATTGTTATGATAAGAATACCCGGTGTAAAGAAGAAAACAAGAAGACTACCTTTCTTATTTCTTCTTCGTTTTCCAAAAAGGATCTCGAAAGGGGATAAAATCCTACTTATTTTCATATTCACAAGTTTAATAAACTATAGACATGTTTTAATAATATGAATTGAGTACGGATCGAATTTAGATCACCGACTTTGTACTATGTATAAATGAGTTAAATGAATTAAATGGATTAGATCATTTTTTATCCAACCCGCCCATTTATAACCCTACGACCAGGTTACCGTCTTCATGTGCCAAGCCATTAATGGCCTCGTGTTCTTCTCCTGTACCTCTGAACTCTACCAAAGAAGACTGCCATATCTTTCCCATCAACTTCTTTTAATGCAAACATCTGCTGATAGCGAAGAGCTGTTCCAAGTACTATTTCTAATCACGGTGTGCCATTGCTCTCCTATCTTGGCTATTAAACGATGGCGAGCTTCCCTCCATTCCGTTGTTGTCACTCTACTTCCTCTTTCGTCTGTCTGATGCCCAATTTCTGGTTCTTCCACGTTAGTTAGTCGATTTCATTTTATTTTTCTTAATGCATGTTAGTCTCTATGCATCTATAGATTGGCCTTTTATTTGCAGGTTTTATGTGTGGCTATGCTTTTTGAAGAAAAAATAAAATCAAATTTTCCCTTCTAAATATAAAATGATAACCCATGATGTTGTGATCAGTTTAATTGCTCGAATCTAATTGATGTGTATTATGCTCTTCCCCCTCTCCCGCCAATTTCTATCTACTTTCAGGCTAATTTTCTCGGTTTTGCATCTCAGATTGCTCAGCTTCCACTTTTTGGTGTGTTCAGAGGATGCGATCTCTTGAAAGAGTCGCTTCTCACATTTCATGCGACTGTGCTGCTAAATTTGTTCCAAAATATGGTGCTTTGCATCGTTTCCCAGTTATAGTGCATTCCGAAACTCTACTTTTTCATGTACTTGTCTACTCGAAATGGAGGTCGTCTTGGGAGATTTCGGTCCCCCATTGGACACTGAAATTCTTGGTGGAGAAAAAAAGAGAACATGGACGAACAAGATAGGACCCAAAAGAACTGAATGATACCAGGCAACCATTGAATACTTTCTTCTCCTAGTATATAATCCACATTACGTCCTTGTTTAAAAAGAAGTGATGCTGCTCTTGCCAGCTCAGATGAAAGGGTACTTAGCAAGTAAGCTTTGTAGAATCTCATGTCATGGTTTATGGTTTACATCCTTCCACCTAAACATCAGTTAAAAACTCAGGCTGTTTGGTCCACTAGATAGCCGTACGCAAAGTTCTAGTAGATGATTAAAACCGAATAATAATGCCAATTTCAGACTAATTATGTCTTCTTGCGGTCGATTCATTTTTTCTCAACAACTTCCATCAGCAACGTTATTTGGTTCAAAATCTTCGTTCAGTCCCGTACCATGACAATTCACTTGCATGAACAGGGTAAAATAAGAAAAAGAAAATCACTCACTCACTGTATGTATCTGACAATATTTCCACAAATTCGATCAAGTTGCTCCCAAAGACAGCACAAATTTGGACTAAAAAGGTATAGAAAATCCAAGCTATATCACGAGACTAAATGAATTCTTAGGGCATTGTGACATCTCACCTTATCATCACGCTTTCACTCTGGGATTGTGCAAGGATACAAATGAAAAAAGGAAACAGTTTGACAAAGGAATACACAGCAGAAAATGCTGTTGTCTCTCTCCCCAGATATCTCCATGCTTTCCTGCTCGCAGAAGAAAAAGAACAAGGCACATTACACTGACAGTCTGTGAATCTTGTCACCAAGCTAACGAAGATACTGCATAGCTGGTGCTCTCGCATCAAAACTCTAATGCTCAACAGTTGTAGCCACAGTATGCATTTTTCTGTTCTGTTGCATCATCATAGATCACTCTCTCTGCAAAATGAAAGTCAATATTGTCATTTTATAACAATCATATAACTGGCACATAACGTAAGAATTGAAGTTGAGAACTTTTATTTTTCTCCAAAGCACAGTGTTGCATTCTCATTTCAATTTGCTTAGTGCTCAGCAATATGAATGATCAAAGTCACCCAATCCGGCCTAGCAAATTCAAAGCTTACTGTAAGAAATATAATAATCGCGTCAATGCTTTCTGGCTCCATATATGACAGAAAAAGATAAATCACACTACAATAGGCTGTGGCTTTTTTCTTGTAATTGCTCAGACACAAGCCTGATAGCATAGGACGAAAAATGCCTTCAAGACTGAGGCAGATACAGCTAACCAATCCTTTCCAGTGCTAAGCATGCACCAAATACGTCCAACATAATATGGATTTTAATTTCTCGTGCCAGTTGATGTCCAAGTCTGGGAATTAGAGCAACCCTAACAAGATGACCATGGATCAGCGGTTCCCTGATGCTAGAGCACTGCCCACATGTTTCGCAGATCACACAGAATGACAATGTCAATTCTGAGTATACATATCATCAGGAGAATTCCTTGATTGACTCCTCTTTAGCTCTTTTAATTATGCTGAAAATCATGGTTTCAGGGATGACAAGTTCGTGTAGTACCCAGCAAATAATACCTTCAGTGTTACATCATTTTAATCTATCTAAAGGAATCTCTCCACTATCATGCCTCTCCAAAGCAATTCAGCTAGCCCATATTCCTTGTAGAATTTCTTTCTTTTGCTGGACGGAAGCTTGTTATAAGATCCTTACTACTGAGAATCTTAAAAATGGGATCTCTTTCTGATGAACGTGTTACATGTGTAAGCATGCTGGTCAATCCTTTGAACATCTCTTATTGCGACTTCACCTTCAAACTTTGGAATCATATCTTCAGATTTTCTAAGGTGGCATGGCTCACGCCAGGAAATGCCATTCAACTATTTAGCTGTTGGAATGCCTATGAGAGTTAATTTCTAATAGTCTGAAAGGCTGCACCACTTCGTCTCATGTAATGCACTAAGAAAGGATGCAATAAAAGATTTTTTTGAGGGTTCGGAATCTCCAGTTTCTTTTCATTGTGCTCTTGAATCAATTTTGTTCTTCTTGTTCTGATTCAGTATAGCCTTGAGATGCTTTTCTTTCATTTATTTACTTCTCCCTCTGTTTTTGAACATTTCTTATGCACTAAATTTTTCTCAATTAATGAGATCCTCCCTATCCATATGTGAGAAAGAGAGAGAGAGAGACCTGAATTAAAATAGCCTAATTATCTCTGTGGTTCTTGAGTGTTTATTCTCTGTGTTTGCACCATGAATGCATGCATATGTATCCAAAATAGAAAATAGCAGTCTCGTACCTTTTGACGCTTTGCGTTGGGAGGACACTGGTCAAGATCATTCCACCCATGTGATGTCCCAATATCAGAGCTCTCAGCCTGCAAAAACACCTTGTTACCAGTACCTTTTCCTTTCAACAGTACTTTTGCAATGAACATGACAAGGCACAATCACCATGACAACAAGGACGAATGATCACAAGTTCACCATCGTCCTTGTTCTCGTATAAATTTTTCATCACCCATTAGACATATCTGGGGTAAAGGATGTAATAGAGTTTCTTGCGCTTTTTGAAATAATTTGCCATTATGTGCAACTAATAGAAAACGTGAGCAAGCAACTGGGGAAAATGCTCACCTCAGGCTCAGTGGATGAATCTTGAGCTCTCCTGCACGTTGTCATGTTTGATTCTTCACCGCTCATTGGATTTGACCCAGCAACTGCATGTTCAGATATGAAGGGCATGATCTGGTGAAGCAAATTCGATAGAAATATTCCATCATCACTTGCTCTATTTTCTGATTCTGGAGAATTCATGGCGCCAGCTGATGTCCCCGCATCCTGAGAGGCAGATCCTATCACTGTCCCATCAATGCTGGAACCCTCTACACGAATGTCGCCACCAGGAAATAGGCTCCTCAGAAACTGAACAACACTGCCAGGGACTTGTCTCTCAGTTTCTCCATTAGTGTGTGACCCAGCAGAGGAAATAATGTTAATATTTACACTCCTAGAAACAGATGGCTCCTGCCTTCTTAGATCAGTTGGAGATGATCCTGCAGAAAGAAGAGATTCTCCTTAGAGCCGTAAGGAAATTCTCATTGCCTTAGTGTTCAAACATATTAGAACCCCACACCCAAGCATATCAACTATGCAAGAAAACATTCAGCTGCTGAACGTAAAGAGCAAAGAGCATTTATTCCTGAATAATTGTCTAAATATGTTGAAAGAATATATCCAACCCCTGCACAGAAATTCAACTACCACTACTTAAACCTTCGTCTACCAGACTGCAATTGATCAATATTGTCATTAGCAAGAGTAACCAAATCATTCCATTACCATCTCTTCCAGGATCTGCAGGGGCTTGCTGGTGAAGCAAAGGCTCAGGTATTGCTTGCTGTATAGTTTCCACAAGAGTTGGATGTTGCTCAGAGGAAGCATGGGATCCTCTTTCACCAGCCACACTTCCAGCATGTTGAAATCTTCCAACCAATGGATAGTATATCCCGGCCGAGTTACTGGGAGAATCTGAGGACAGTCTACTGAAGGGAGCTGGGACTGCTGCAACCATGGTTCTGATAGGCACCACCCGCACACCAGACTCTCCGGTAAAAGATGGAGTTGCAGCCTCAGAGGCTGCTGAAGATGAGAGGCTAACAGGATTTTCCCCACTGGGGTTTGCAGCAGCTGCTGTAGCAGCAGCACTAGCACTTCTTGAGAACGATGGTTGCTGAATGCTGACGCTTTCTTCTCCATTAGCATTTGATCCAGCCGTTGGGGAGCCTTAGGGTAAGAAAAAATGGGAGCGACATATGACATTATGTTATACAGCACAAACTACACGATTAACATTACTATGATATGCCTAATCCAGCATGCAATAAGCAGTCTATGAATAACACTTGCGAGAGTGTACCTCTTCGAATTTGGATATCAATTCGCCTTGGGAGGAACCCTCCACCAAACCCACCCCCCAAGCTGGATCCACCATGTACACTCCCCACTGGAATGCTACTAAAATTTGTTCCCATCTGAAATGGTACAGGCTGGAGCCAGAGGAATACATTCAATCAGACCGTCTGATTGTAACAGAAAGCCAACAGGAAAGTAAACATAATGCTTGAATAAGACGTGTAGGACATTGCCTGAACCATTAGAGGATTAGGACCAGATGGAGAAATGTAAATCGCTGGTCCAGCATTGACTACAGCTTCAGACTGCATACAAAAAGCATTTAGGATCATAGAATCTGATTGATTAATAAGTAAATTGTAGTCTACTTACCGCTGTTTGACCTAATCTCAACGTCATGGCTGTGCGACCAAGTTCCAGTATATAAGCACCTAGAGAGTGAAAAAGCACCCCCATTCTCATGGCAGTACTCTGAGTGTTTGACCGCATCCCTCGATCAGTAACACCCCCCTGATTTTGAAGTTGACTCGCACATAGCTGCAATTTTAGATATTGAAAACCGTACATATTGGTGCAAATCACATTGGATTTTGTATAGAAGGATATAACACTTCATTGCAGGTAACAAAGGAGTACAAAACACTTTCACGGTAAAAAGACGCAGCTTTCTTCGATTAAGCAAGCATCTATTCAAAGTATTCCATTTCAACAACCCATTAAAAAATTAAACAATATCAGTTTACTCCATACATACTTGTATATCATGCTACAAAGAAAAGTTAACTAAGAATAACCTGTAAACATTCTGCCACTTGTTCAATTAGCATTTGTCTAGTTGAGAGCATAACTTCAGCTAAAGATGCAGGCGTTGGAAGACCTTCCGGTATAGCCCCTGGTTGTGATGCAGAGTTTGGGTCTCTATTGTCAGGTCTATTTGAAGCAGACATTCCATTACTTCTACCTGCCAATGCTGTACTTCTGATCATTTCGTTCAGTCACCAAAACATCACATCGTCATCATCATAAGGAGGAACTTACCAATGTCTTCAAATTCACTCTTTATATAACTTAAACACTGGGACATAGTTGTCAATGAATCAGGTATAACCTGAAAAAATGACCATGCAAAAGAGTCTATTGTACCCATTGTTTTATTAAGAGAAAGGGTAAGAGACCAGGAACTTAAATAAACTAGAGTTCCATACTCACGGGAGGTTGCCCCATAGAAATAGTGGGAAGTCCAAAAGCACCAGGCCATCTGCCAGATTGACCTCTCATGCCAGACTGTTCGGATGGCACCTGACCTAAATGTAACGTACTGCTGGCACCTGATGTTCTCTCAGATCTCTGTGAATAAAGAAATTCCCAGGGACACCCGCCCACATTTAAAACCATAATCAGGTATTTTGACATATAAAGAGGTTGACATCAAAAGAGTTCAAAGACATGTACCCCTTCATTGCTGCTCCCCGGATTTGTAATTCCAAAAGAACTCAGCACAGCAGACACGATCTGCTCAGCAGGACGAGCAAACAACAGTTATCATAATGAAGACAGAAGCACCTAACCAAACTTCTCCTTTTAGACTTAAGTATCATATTCTCACCCGACCAATTTCTGGGGGAACCCCATCCCCTTGATCAGGCAAATTGAAAGTCTCGATCACGACACCTGGAGCTACATGGCTATTGTGACTATGGCTTGTGTCTGAGGGATCAATCATTAGAAGAGATAAAGGACAGTCAGTCACACTTTCCAGTGGTTTTTGAATTTGGGCAGAAGTAAGATGAGCATTGTTTATAAAACATTAAATATACCTATTTTTCCAACCAAATAGAAGTCAATTAAGATGAGAGTTCACTAAGGTGCAACATGAAAATTGAAGTTAGGGAAGCAACACCAAAGCACAGTAGGCCAAAAAGAAGAAAAGATAAGATTACAAACAAGATAGAAAGGATATCCACTAAACTTGTCCCATCAAGCTAACTAGCTCTAAAAGGTTGACATGCAGTCAGAAGTATTCTAAGAACCGAGCCATCCAGGCCACAGGGTGCTGCTTTAAATTTCGGTGGACAAGTCAATTTCAAGATAAATGACTCAGTAGATAGCCGACAATCTGATCTAGAAAGGAAACCAAGGTCACACTATATATATATGGTACAGACTGGATAGATAGATAGATAGATAGATAGATAGACAGATAGATAGATAGAGCTATCCAGTTCATAGAATCCTCATAGAATGCCAACCACACCCTAAGTTTGAAACTATGCTTAGGTCCATTAGATCGGGCAAAACATTAAGCTGCGTGGTATATCTCTATCGAGAAAGAAGCTTCTAGAACAACTCCGCAAGTAAAAAATGTTGCACACAAGATTCACACTGGTTTTTGGAACTGAATGACCAAGCAATAAAACCCCATCCCACATTTTGTGTCCCCATCTTTTCAATATCAATTGCTAGATAGAGTAAAGCAACAAAATCAAAGGGGAAAGGAACCAAATAGAATGACAAACCGGCAAGTGACCAGGCCAGAATTTTAGCATCTAATAGGTCTTAGACAAAGAAACATGTCATTTGATATTTATGGTCATTTTCTACTCCATATATATGCGATTATTGTGTGCCCTATCAATCTTCACATAGTATTTGCATGTCCTAAAAACTTGTTACAAGAGAGGCACATTTAACTGCCACATGCTGGTAGATTACACCACAGAAACATGTATATTAAACGGAAAATACTCATTATTGACAAGAATTCATGCCAACTGCTAATTCTCATTTCAAAGGAACTCCTAAATTCATGCTGTAGTACAATATTACATGATATATGTATATTTGCATCTAAACTGGTATCTCATAGAAAGACCATAAATAGAGTACAGTAGTCGCTGATTCAAATCTGCGAGCAATAGAAGTTTTTATCAAAAATGGGGTTGCTTGAAAGATTTTATTTGTTTAGATTAGTTATTGCCCTGGGAATCCAAAAGCTGTCTAATGATGGATTGAGAGAAGACACATGCTATTAAATCAAACTTAAAGATACTGAACTCTGTATTTGAGCTTTTTCTTCTTTTTGGTTTATTTAGCTACTTGTGGATGCGTTAGGCTGTTAGCTGCAGTGCTGCAATCAGAGCGGTGCATTGCTAATCTTGATAATCATGCATCTAAATACGAAACTGTGCAAAATAAAAGGCCACTATCTCTGGTGTGAGTATACGCCAAAAAATCTAACTGGGCCAAGCTTGTTTCACCAACATTAACATGGATATCACCATAGACTTGTATGCAACTGATTGGCTGATGTTATATATAAGCAGAAAACTTCAAAAAGTCTTCACAGAATTCAAACCTGCATGACCGGGTGCCCCCTCCGATGATGGTGGAACTGGTTGCCTCACAACCAGATGCAATGTGTGACCATCTTCAACATCTAATAATAATGTTAAGTGCATATCCAAGAGTCCGAGCAGCTAAATCTGAACCAGCAACCTTACATGCTTCTTGTTGTACAAGAATGCATTGGAATCCTCCCAATTTGAGGAGCAAATAAATTGAGAGTCCAGCTTACCCCTCAACTTCATAACATATCAAAGAAGTTTCTAATGGTTGAAAATCTCTTCAGTGACTTGGGACTCAACCACTTTTTTTCTTTTACCGTGATGTATCATGATCGAAAGGGTAAAATCCTCTTATTTTACCTCTTATATATATAGAAAATCTATGACATCTGGCATAGGTACTCTGGTCTGTAAGCGAATGCATTTCTTTTATTTATTTTTTTATTTTTATTTTTTTTGGTTGGGGGGGGGGGAGGGGCGGTTATCGCTAATCATATGATTCAATTGGTGACCAAACCTAATGCAGAATGGTGGATCATGATCGCATCTCAAGTATAATAAATCTGGAGGAGAAGATGATGATAAGAAACTAACAACAAGAAGATGATATCTTGCAAAATGAACTTCACCATGCTAATAAGGATACGGTAGGCAGACAGGAGCTGATCATCCTTCAATACCTTCCCACGGCATATCAGACGCTGCTGCTCAGAGACAACCCCAGTGACTGAAGCTACCTGCTCTTTCAAAGCAGGGACTGAAACCTGAGGAGAAAACAACAGAGCAAAAAGTTAATGCCTCCATGAAGAAGAAAAGAGCCCAAACCAAAGAGTCCCCAAAATACCAATGACATCTTCACGAGGGAAATCCATAATAAGCCAGTTTTTTTAAAAAGCAACACACAACAAAGTGAGACACTGCAAATGATACTTATCACAGCGTTACCATCACTAAAAAAGCCATTATCTCCGAATCAAACAGTTTAGAGTAGCAAAAGTAAAAACGGTATTGAGACAAGGCACACCCAAGGAGGAAAATGGCACTTCCATGTATGCTCAGAGTCAGTGATTACCTGCTTATTCACTCTCAATGAGTAAGTCTGTGAATCCAAGGTTTTAATTTTGATCTCGATGGTGCTTTCTGAAGCTTCAGCCTCATTGATTCTAGGAATTTTAGTGGCATCGTTACTGCCCATTCTTCTCAAGGTATAGAAGCACCTGTAAAGAACAAGAGAATGGAGCCACAATTAACAGTAGAAGATACTCCACACTCTCATCAGTCTCTCAACAAAATCCACAGGAACAAGAAAAAAGTAATCAATTTCGTCAAAAATGCAATAGAAACCCAGACAAAGCAACTGAATTTCGTTCCATTGATGCATTGGGTTAAGATCACTGTCATCAAACAAACGATCCCACGCACAGAGCCAAGAAACCTTCTTGCTAACCTCGCGGGCCAAGAAAGGCCAAAACTTTACGATTCCCACCACCGGAAGACACCATCCCAAAGTCGACCCAAATCAGTTTACACCCAAAAACGCCAAGAAATCCCCCCCATTCTCGCTAAAGAACCAATCCAAACACGATCGACCCTAGGGTTTCAAATTCCACGAGGAGCAGAGCAAATCCACGCGCAGAACGCAGCCATTCAACTCCAAGAAGCGAGAGGCGACCCGAAACGAGCAGGGGCGCGCACGAATTACGCACCCAATTGACTAAGAAAACAACTTTCAATCCGAGAACAAGATGTTCAGAGCAAGAAACCGCACTCACCAGACTCCGAAGCCTTCAAGAAACTCGGGAAATCCCGAGGTAGGGGAAGACAGAGAGAAAGCTCGAGCGAGACGAGCGACGAAGAGGGTACGGACGAATTCGGGAGCACTCCCCTCCTTCCGTCTCTCCCTCCCTCACTCTCTCCCTCTCTCCCTCTCTCTCTCTGGTTGGGCTTTTGCAGGAAGGCGAAATGGAAATTGCTTTGGTTTTGTGTTGGTCCTGGAGAGATTACTGTAGCGAAATCACTCCTGGATATTTTACCCATTTGGGAGGAGACCTTCTTTATTTGACATCTTGACTTTGATTAAAGCACCAAAAATCAAAATGTACGTATCCGGCAGTGTAGAATTGAGACAAAACAAAATTAACAGGGAACTCCCTTTCACTCTAGCTAATACCATCATGGCGACTCGATCGCTCGAGCTCTCCGGCCCACGACGAAGGCCGGCAAACTACTGGAGCTCATGGCTATGGCCGTTCGACTGCCCCCCGATTAAAAAAAAAACATCTCACTTAGTAGGGGCAAGTCAATTTACCCACTAGGTGTGTTGTAGCATCATCATAATTTGAAGCTCGCATCGGTCGTGGCCACTCGAGTTTTAAGCCCGAAGCCATCCTAGTTGCTGGTAAGGGTGATCGGTCGGTGGCCTAATTTCCTGTTACAACTCTTAGTCCAAAACTATTAAAATTTGGAATCAAGTCTGCCCATTTTGTTTTGTGTGAAAAATCTAACTCTTATAGTAGATTATGAAAAGGTGTTTAAGATTCTTTATATTGTAGGACATGGTTGTTTGCTACCAAACACATGTTGGTCATGTTATTGTATATTTATGTTGTAGATTATGGTTTGATTTATCCGTATGTGCAATAATATATTTTTTAGTGATAAGTGTATTGAAAATTTCAAATCTTGTCACCAAAGTGCAATTAAATTCTAAAATATTAAAAAAATGCAATCAAATACTTTTGAGCAACTAATTGATTTTTTTTATTCCTAAGGATAATTAGCCTAATTGCATGCTCGATTGACCTTGCCCATGATTGAATTGATGATTGATAAACTTAAATTTGGATTAGCAATTCTTAACTCTTAGATGAGTAATTTAGGAATGGGGATTAGATTCCCAATTATATGCTAGTGACTTAGCTTACTGATGAAACACAAATAGGGCTAATAATCACTTAGCATTAATCAATAAACTTCTTAGTTGATTACAAGGTTGATGGGTAAATCAAATTGCATGATTAACATCAAATTACCAGACCAAGCCTGAAATTCTTGATTGATAATTAATTGGATGAACGTTCTAATTGCTTGGATTGAGTAATTGCATGGTTGAATGTTTGAATGGAGTTGACATTAGAGGCCGATGGCCGAGAGCTTGGAATAGAGGTCCGATGTGGTGATTTTGGCTCCCATTAGCATGGAATTCATGTCGCCATGCATTCGATCGGGCTAAATATCTTTTAGTTAAAATTACATGTTGACAGATACCTTGAAACACTTTTTAGAAAGCCACACATAAGAAGAACACAAATTTCAATACTTTGTTTCTTTCGTATTGTATAATTGAAAGTTCAAACATAGCGTCCGAAAATTACTCATTAACAAATGACAAGAGCCTTTTTTCAGTTAGCTTTGGGTGACTTATGTCAAGAATATAATCGTGTAGTTTGATCTAATTTGGATGCACGTCAAAGTTATGACCTAGATTGTTTTACCAATTCTCTTCGGTGACACTTACGTGCTTGTACTTTGACGTCGCAATTCTTATGTGCATGTGCAGCACGAGTTCCAAGGATGCTCTTGAGTTAGTTTTAGACCGTTCATGCAATTTGGTAGCTAGCTATTGTAATTCTAATTGACCATGAGAAAGAATTGTGAAATGCCTTTAACAACAATGAACAGTTTGGATTGATTTTGTGTTTAAATGTAAAAGTTAAGCTATCACCTTTTAAAGTTCTATAGATGATAAAAACATCATATATGTGTACAAAATTTCTTGTTGAAAAATCTTTAAGCATTGTCTTTATTGACCATACTAAAAAATGATCCTAACTCCGCCACAAGATTCTATCCTATCATGATTTACATGTACAAGTATTGCCACATGGCACGATCACACTTTATACCTGACTTTATAATTGAATGAGGATGCATGGTGGAGTTATAGATAACTTACAGATAGAGGACTACTGATAGCGGAAATTGAATCTAGGCAGGGTCTATACCAAGTGTTCTAACTTTACCAATTTAGTCAATCCTTCATCTACAAAAGTCAAGTCTCTCTCTCTCTCTGTGGTAAACATTGACGGCTGAATTGTTGAGCTAGACATCGAGGGTACATTTTCATATGGCCCCGCATAGACATCACATTCGGAAGGTACAACTTAGACAAACAAAATTAAGAGAGAATTATAGTTCGCTCTAGCGATCATGATGGCCACTCGATCTCGCCACCATCATGGTCGCTCAAGTTCTCAGCTCACGGCAATTTCCGGCATATTGCAGCTCACAGCAATTTCCGGCATATTGCAGCTCACAGCTATGGCGTTTCAATTATACCAACTGGATGTATTCTTGAGAAAACATCACACTTAGTTTTTTTTTTTTTTTTTTTTTTGAGGGGGGTGGGGGGTTGGTGGGTTTCAATTCCCACCGAGTGTCATTGTAGCACTATCGCCGTGAAGAGTTTGCATCATCATAGCCATTCGAGTTTTAAGCACAAGGCCGTCCTAGTTACAAGTAGAGGTGGAGGTGACCGGCAGATGACCCAGTTTTCGATTGAAACTTTAGGTTCCAAACTAATAGAATCGGAATTAAGCCTGCCCATTTTTATTTTTATTTTTTTTGTGCGAAAGATCTCACTCTATACAAAATGTAAAAGTTGTTTACTCTAGCTACACAAATATACGTTAGTTAGGATTTTTATTTTTCTTAATATTGTAGAACATGTTTGTTTGCTCCAAAAACACACTTTGGTCATGTTAATGTTTATTAATGTTGTAAACTATGGTTCGATTCCTCAATATGTGCAGAAAACTTTTTTTTTTCCCAGGGAAGTTTCAAAGCCAGTTTAGAACCAGATCAAACCTGAGAACAAGTTCTCGTGTAGAATCAGTGGCTCCAACCCTACAATCGAAAACCGAAGTGGTCCTAGGCTGAATCAAGGTTTGTGTAGCCAGGAACCAAGCCAGTCCCATACAAAACCGACCTCGCACCATTTGGCCCAGGTCGCTCAAGTTGGTTTTTGAGATTAGCCGGATCTAATGCACAAGTCTAGTTGCTAAAGCTCAAGCTTTGGGCTGATGGCCATGGCCATGGCCGCTAGCTTGAGCTTGAGAAAGAGACAGAGAAAGCAATAATTTTTGGGTCGAAAAGTAGAGATTAGTGGTGATTACTTTCATGTGTTAAAAAAAGTCCATGAAGATATTGGGCACAATTCCAAAGTCCACGAAAATATTTCCTCATATTCACCACTGATGAAACAATTTAGCGAGGGAATCCAAGGTTGCGTTTTTTAAACCACTTTCCCAAAGGCGTTTGGGCCTCTGAAGGGCCTTGGGCAGATATCAAGAAGGCATTTGACATGTATTTCTTTTAGAACTTTTGAGAGGTTCATTACATTTATAAAGTTCTCCAAAGGCTCTTAATCCAATACAAGTCCTACCCAACTTTTGGCTTAATCATTTCGAGCATGCTAATGCATTTTTTTTTTCTAACTATGCCATCACTACTTTCAAAATTTCAGTTTTATGCTAACCATTTTAACTTCAAGCAACAGCGGCCTGGGGCCGGGTGACTTTAGCATTGCAAGTGGATTTTATTTTTTCTTTTCAAATTTATTTATCTAAAATTTGTACCTAAGGTCCTTTACACATCTAGGTTTTTCCAAACAGCATTTAAATCATCATAAAGTACTTTTTTTTAATACACCTAACCAAATATTATTTGTATTTCTAAAAAATCCTTTCACTTAAAGTCTTTACATTTCTTCAAAAGCCGAACCAAATGCGGCCTTAGTATTCTAAAGGTTTGGCCAAACAAGAAATCTTATTAATGTATTTTTTTGATGGATACGTAGGTTCATAACTATGGCATGCAGATCTCAATATGAAAACCATCGAAATAGTTATCATCTAATTTCATCTTTTGAAATCTTTTTTTAGTGTTATTAGCACCTTTAACTAAATAGTTCATGTTATCAGCAACTTTAATTCCAGTAACTGTACATGGTATCCTTCCTAAGCTATCTGACTTCCTAATGTGTGGGGAGTTTTTTAGAGCCGGGGCACATTTGGTAGCTTAAGCCCAAGGCCAATTTATCTTATATGACATTTGGTGGTACGCTTTGGACGAAATAAATCCACATTTGTCAGAATAAAAAGCCAGCGAGTGTCTTGCCTCTAAGGGCGAAATACTTTTTATCCCACCCTGATTTGATAAAAATATTAAGAAATAATAATGAAAAAGGTAATTGAGCAGATACTAACGGTTGACATCTAAATTTTGGCAATCTTTTAGTCATATTATTGTATAGAAAATTAGGAATCAATCCCGGCCTTCAAATAAAATATTATATGATAGCATTTGCATATTAGAACAATTTTTTTAATAAACCCATATGAATTGTGTTCTAGTTGGACTGGAGCTAATGGACTTAAGCAGTGAAACTCTAAACTTAGTTGAATTATTTGGAGTAACCGCGCAGGAGAAGTAAATTTGGCCAAGCCTATCAAATATCTTAAGTGGCTGAAAATTACATGTGAAGAGCTCATGGGAGAAACTAAATTAAAAGAAATTGCATTCTTGATCAAGTGTTGAACTGATAAAATCAATATATTTGAAGATTTTGATCATTGGAAGATAAGAAAGAGGAACGCTTAGGTTTCCTATCTTAAATATAGCGCATACCTCTTTCCTTTTGCACGACCCCATTCATTTTCATGAACATGCACAATTCATAACGTATCTACGTGAACAGAAGAGCAATGAAACAACTATAGTAATGCTCATTCTCTTATTAAATCATTGAACTTATTACAATGAAATCGTTACATCCACAGAACTGATACTCCTTCCCTTTTTCAGTACATACTCTTGTGTTCAACTCAATCTCCATCACCTTCAATGCTTAGTTGTATCGAACTCGTCATTATGTGGAGGCGCAGCATGAGAAGGAGCTTAATCCAAATGAATCCCCTCCGAGTCTTGTGTGTCAAACTAGTTGATTTGTGAAGGCGTGGCACGAGCAGGAGCATAATCCAAATGAATCCCCTTGAAGTCTTGTGTGTCGAACTAGATGATGTGTGGAGGCACGGCATGAGCAGGAGCATAATCCAAATGAATCCCTCCGAGTCTTGTGAGTCGAGCTGGTTGATTTATGGAGGCGCGGCATGAGCAGGAGCATAATCCAGATGAATCCCCTCCGAGTCCTGGGTGTCCCCAAGCTTTTCTGTTCAAAGGAAAAAAAGAGGGCCACAAAGAATGGTCAACTCAATGGAGAGTGCAACATTGAGTCAACATTTTTCTCAGGGAAATGCTAATAACATACCGAAGCATCGTCCGTCTTTGCATAAAATGAATTCTCCAACTCTGCCAGCTTCAACTTGCGGCCTATATTTTCATAAAGAAGAAAAACGTTGTTGCTCAAAGTAAATCATATGCTTTGCGTGAATCATTAAAATAAGGTGTCGGGTCACTTAGGGCCTGTTTGGTAAAAGTTGATTATGTTCCCCATAACAAAAATTTCTGTTATTTTGTTCCAAGGAACAAAAAAAGAATAGAAACGTATTTAGTAAAACTTTTATTCCCGAAAACCAAAAAATCTATTTTTTTTTTTTTGTTTACGGGAATAAATTTGGAACAGAAACAAACAATAGAAAATGTAGTTTTTTATTCCCGAGAACAATTTCTAGAATCAATTTTTCTCTCTCTTCTTTTTTCTTCTCTTTTCTTCTTCTTCTTCTTCCTTTTGGCCGGTCACCAGCGTTGGCCATGGCCAGTGTTAACGACCGGCCAGATGAGGGCCGACAACCTCGCCAGAGCATCGCCAGCCCTCAGAGACGCTGAGCCATGGCGAGGCTCGTCGGCCTGACCTCGCCCAAATCTGACGAGGTTGAGCTCGCCCAGCCACCGACAAGGCTCAACCTCTTCAAATTTGGGCGAGGTTGACCTCGCCCAGCCAAGGCGGGGTCAAGCCTCGCCCACCGGCACGAGGCTCGGCCATCACCGGTTAGGGCGAGGCCAACCTCACGTTGCTTAGGCGAGGTCGAGCCTCACCGGTGACCTGGCGAGGCTCACCTGGCCACCGGCAAGGTCGCCGGCCCTCACCTAGCCAATTGCCGGCGGCGCCATGGTCGGCGACCAGCCACCAAGAAGGAAGATGGAAAAAAAAAAAAAGAGAAGGAAGAAAAAAGGAAAAATATTAAAAAATTAAAAGAAACAACAAAATTATAAAATTTTACCAAACATATTTTTATCTCGGGAATATAATTTTTTTTTGCGCTTACCAAGTGCACTATCATACTCGAAATTGTTCCCGGGAATAGAAACAAAAAAAAAACTATTTCTCATCAAAAATTGTTTTCCGGAACAAAATCGTTATCAAACGCGCCCTTAATGCATGCATAAAAAACATGGCTTTCCAAGTACCTAAGAACGATGAGGAACAAGAGAAGTAGAGAGATTGCTGATGATGGCCTCATTTCGATGATCCGAAATGGAGGGGAGCGGTGACTAGTGCTGTATTTGACAAGCTTTTGATCTCGTGAACGATGTAAGGGGTAATGTAGAAGGCTTTTGTGTATATACGTTGGGCACGTTATTCTGCAAAGCTTGTACTTCCTTAGTTCTTTTCATTTTTTTTTTCGGTTAAATTACTTCCTTAGCTTAGTTTGGGATTGCTTTCCATTTCTTGAAACGATTTATTTCCATTCCAGAAATTAAAGATGAAGTTGTTGTTATGGCACAAAGATGCCATAAGTTGGTCCAAAACTAAGGATTTGTTACTCTATTTACAAATACACGAGCAAGAGCAATCATTTACAAGCCTGTTTCGTGATTCTTCAGACAATCCTTTAGATAGGTAAAGCAATTATACATCTTCAACTGAAATCAGATTGGAAAAAACGAATTGAGACTATTATTTATGGATGATGCTAATGGTGGCACCACTTAGGCTTCATTTGTTTTGTAAAAATAAATGATTTTAAAAAACCTTTTTTTGAAAAATGTTCGCAAGTATCGCTTACAAAAAAATGATTGAACGAAAAATATTTTCATTGTCTATGAAAACATTTAGACGTAATCGTTGCTGGTAATGAAAAAAAATTATTAACTATTTATTTTAAGCAATGTAAACGATCATTTTCAAGAAAATATTTTCCATCTTATTCATTTTCTGCGAAACAAGTAGATCATAATTGCAAATATTTTTATTTTTAGCATAACATTCTCATCACAGGTTAATTTAAACCCAATAAGCTTTTTGAAAAACAAAATTGGCCTCATTGAAACTTTAGTAACCCAAGTCACAACGAAAAATGGTCAAACTTAAAAACCAACTCGACATATGCAAATAACTTTGACAATATAAACATAATAAAGGTTGCAATTTTCTTTCTCAAATTTCCATTTTTGCACGACTGAGATTCAGTCTTTTGCATAAAAAATTAGGAGTTGATTATGATCCCTAACCAAAAATATTATCAATTTGTAAGCCCACATAAATTCATGACTGACGTCTATATTTACAATTCACAAATTTAAAAGTCTAATGGAAGAATTACCAAAAAAGTCTTAAACTTATTATAATTGTGTCAATTCGATCATAAACATTATTTTTTTTGTCACTTGAGTTCTAAAGCTTTTTTCATTTGTGTCAATTCAATTCATTTGGCTGACATGAAATCCTTTGAACCATATCGGCCATCCTTTGATCACTCGTAGTAAAATGTTCTTCCAAGTGCATTTGGGATTTATCAAGGCCGATTTAAGTGATGATTGAGACCTAATTGTAGCTAAAGTCTTCCTCGCTCTTTCCTTTTGCACGATCCCATTCATCTTCGTAAACATGCAAAATTCAGGATGTATTTCCGCGTAAATGGAAGAGCAACGAAACAACTACTGAAATGTTTTCTCTTTTATTAAATCATTGAACTCGTTACAATGAAATTGTCACTAGCCCAGAACTGGCACGTTTTCCCTCTTTCGGTACACCCTTGTATTCAACTTAGTCTCCCATTCTCAACCATTAGTTGTGTTGAGGAGGCGAAGCATGAGAAGGAGGATAATCCAAATGAATCCCCTCCAAGTGTTGAGTGTCGAGCTCGTCGTTAACTGGAGGCGCAGCATGAGAAGGAGCACAATTTAAATGAATCCCCTCTGAGTCTAGAGTGTTGAACTCGTCGTTATGTGAAGGCACAGCACGAGAAGGAGCACAATCCAAATAAATCTCCTTTGAGTTTTGAATGTCCGCTTGCTTTTCTGTTCAAAGAGAAAAAAGAGGGCCAAAAAGAATGGTCAACTCGATGGAGAGTGCAACATTAAGTCAACATTTTTCTCAGGGAAGTGCCAATAACACACCGGAGCATAATCTGTCTTTGCAGAAAATGAATTCTCCGACTCTGCCGGCTTCAACTTGCGGCCTATATTTTCATAAAGGAGAAAACGTTATCGCTCTAAGTAAATCACATGCGCTACATGAATCATTCAAATAAGTTGTTGGATCACATAATGTGTGCATATAAAAACATGGCTTTCCAAGTACCTAAGAACGAAGAGGAATAAGAGAAGAAGAGATAGTGCTGATGAAGGCCTCATTTCGATGATCTGAAATGGAGGAAAGCCGGGACCAGCGTTGTATTTGACAAGCTCTTGATCTCGTGAATGATGTAGGGGATACTATAGAAGGTGTTTGTGTATATACACCGAGCACGTTTATATATACTCTGCATGGCTTGTACATCTTTATTTCAGTTTGGGATTACTTTCCATTTCTTGAAACTATTTATTTCCATTCCATATATTGAAGATGTTATTTTTAAGGCACAAAGATGCATAAATTTTGTGAAAAAGTAAGGATTTGTTACTCTATTTGCAAATACACAAGCAAGACTAGTCATTTACCTGCCTATTTTGTGCTTCTTCAATCTATCCTATAGATAGGGAAAAGCGATGGTTTTTGAGATATTTTCATGTATTAGAAAAAGTCCATGAAGATAATGGGTAATTTCCAAAGTTCACGAAGAAATTTTCTTATATTCACCACTAATAAAATGATTGGGAGTCTAAGGTTTCATTTTGGGAGCCACTTTCTTGAATGTCTTTAGGCCTCAAAAGGGCCTTGGCTGGATAGATGTCTTTAGTCATTTTGGGAGCCACTTTCTTGAATGTCTTTAGTCATTTACCTGACAATTTTTCTTTTTTAGAACTTTTGAGAGATGCATTACATTTCCAAAGTCCTCCAAAGGCTCCTAACCCAACACAAGTCCTACCCACCTTTTGGCTTTAGCATTTCCGGAATGGTAATGCATTTTTTTCCAATTATGCCCTTGATAAATTCTCAGAATTTCAATTTTAAGCAAACTAATTTCACCTCAGGCAATGGCTGCTTGGGTCGCGCAACTTTAATGTCACAAGTGGTTTTCTTTTTCTTATAAATTTATATATCTGAAATATATATATGAAGTCCTTTACAAGTCCAGTTTGTTCCGAACAGCATTCAAATAAAAAATAATTCCCGAAGTACTTTTCAAATATACTCAACCAAACGCTATTTGTATTTCTAGAAAACCCTTTTACATTAATTCTTTAAATTATTTCAAAAGCCACACCAAATGTAGCCTTAGTATTCTAGAGGTTTCGCCAAACAAGAAGTCTGTATTTTTTTTGACGGATATGGAGGTTCATAACTATGGAATGCAAATCTCAATACAAAAACCAACGAAATTACTTACCGTCTAATTTTATCTTTTTAAATCTTATTTTAGCGTTATAGCAGCTTTAACTCCAATAGTTATTGTTATCAGCAGCTTTAATTTTAGTAACTGTACATGGTATCCTTCCTAAGCTATTTGACTTCGTAATGCGTGAGGAGTTTCTACGAGCGGGGGCACATTTGGTAGCTCAAATATAAGGCCAATTTATCATATCCGACACTTGTTAACATGCTTTGAACGCGATAAATCTGCATTTGTCTAAATAAAAAGCCAGCTAATCTATCTTGCCTCTAAGGGTGAACTACCTTTTACGCCATCCCGATTTGATTAAAATATTAAGAAATTAAAAGAAAAGATAATTGAGCAAATACTAACTGTTGACACTTAAATTTTGATAATCTTTTAATCCCATATTTTATAGAAAATTAGAGATCAACCCAACTTTAAATAAAAAATTTGATTGCATTTGCATATTAGAACATTTTCATAATAAACCCATATGAATTGTATTCTAATTGTCGTGGAGCTAATGGACTTAAGCGATGAAACTTTGAGATTAATTGAATTATTTGTATAAAGCACGTAGGAGCACTGGATTTGGCCAAGCCTATTGAATATCTCAGTGGTCAAAAATTACATGCGAAGAGCTCATGGGAGCAACTAAATTTAAAGAAATTGCATTCTCGAAAGTTTTGAATCGATAATATCTATATATTTGAAGATTTTAATCAAGGGAAAATAAGAAAGAGGAATACTTTAATTTCCTATCTTAAAAATATATTAGAGAAATGATTTGATGGCAATCTTTAATCTATTGTAAGAATAAATATCTGTTATGCATCACAAAAAATCAAATTATAAATAATTATAAATTACTATTGGGCCCACTTCTTTAAAAATTTATGTCTTACAAGTTACAACAAGTTATAACCACTGGGGTTTAGTGGTCATCCGGTTGGGGATTCGAATCTCTACCTTCTTAGGGAAGGTTGAGGTGATGACAAATTTGTTTCAGGCGTAGGAGTAGGCAAAAGTATGAGGATGAGAGTTAGTCTAAGCTCGCTCGCCCCCCATGCTATTGCTGCCTGTTCTACTTGCGATTGGTGTCCCCGTTGTTGATATCTAAATTTTAATGACCTATTTAGTCGATATTTTGCATAGAAAATTAGGAGTTGATTATGATCCCTAACCAAAAATATTATTAATTTGTAAGCCTACATAAATTTGCGACGTCTATATTTACAATTCACAAATTTAAAAATCAAATGAAAGAATTACCAAAAAAGTCTTTAAATTTATTTTAATTATGCCAATTCAGTCAGAAATAATTTTTTTGGTCACTTGAGTCCTAAATCTTCTTTTTTTTTTTGGTGTCAATTTAATTCATCTTGCCAAAATGAAATCCTTTGAACCACATCAGCAATCCTTTGATCATTCATAGTAAAATGTCCTTCCTAGTGCATTTGGGATTTATCAAGGCTCGTTTAAGTGGTGATTAAGACCTAATTGTAGCTAAGGTCTTCCTCGCTCTTTCCTTTTGCACGACCCCATTCATTTTCGTAAACATGCAAAATTCAGGATGTATTTCCGCGTAAATGGAAGAGCAACGAAACAACTACTGAAATGTTCTCTCTTTTATTAAATCATTGAACTCGCTGCTATGAAATTGTCACTCGCACAAAGGGGATTAATTTGGATTATCCTCCTGCTCATGCTTCACCTCCCTAAGGTCTTTGAGTGCCGCATCCATCACAACACTGTGGAGACCTAATGTTTCCCCTCCAATTCTTGGGTGTCGCATCCAGGACTGCATCTGGGAGGCGAAGGATGAGCAGGAGTATAATCCAAATGAAAGTCTTGAGTGTCGAACTCGTTGTTATGTGGAAGCACAGCACGAGAAGGAGCAGAATCCAAATAGATCCCCTTCGAGTTTTGAATGTCCGCTAGCTTTTCTGTTCAAAGAGAAAAAAGAGGGCCAAAAAGAATGGTCAACTCGATGGAGAGTGCAACGTTAAGTCAACAATTTTCTCAGGAAAGTGCCAATAACACACCGGAGCATAATCTGTCTTTGCAGAAAATGAATTCTCCGACTCTGCCGGCTTCAACTTGCGGCCTATATTTTCATAAAGGAAAAAAGTTATCGCTCTAAGTAAATCACATGCGCTGCACGAATCATTCAAATAAGTTGTTGGATCACTTAATGCGTGCATAAAAAAACATGGCTTTCCAAGTACCTCAGAATATCGACCAAAAAAGAAAAAAAGTACCTCAGAATGACGAGGAAAAAGAGAAGAAGAGATACTACTGACGAAGGCCTCATTTCGATGGTCTAAAATGGAGGGAAGCGGCGACCAGCGCTGTATTAGACAAGCTCTTGATCTCGTGAACGATATAGGGGATAATGTAGAAGGTGTTTGTGTATGTACACCGGGCAAGTTTATATATACTCTGCAAGGCTTGTACATCTTTATTTCAATTTGGGATTACTTTCCATTTCTTGGAACCATTCCAGCTATTGAAGATGTCATTTTTAAGGCACAAAGATATTGAAGATGTCATTTTTAATGCACAAAGATGCATTATGGAAAACTAAGGATTTGTTACTCTATTTGCAAATACACGAGCAAGACTAGTCATTTACCTGTCTATTTTGTGCTTCTTCAATCTATCCTATTGTTGACACCTAATTTTTGGTAATCTTAGGAAAATAAAAATAAAAATCACAAATAAAAGGAAAAATGGCGAAAATCAATTTGATTGATTATGCATGGAAATTTGAAATTCTAATGAATATTCGGATTTTGTTAAATGTAGAAACAATCTAAAAATCAAGTGAATAAATGGTAAGAATTTTTACAAAATGGAAGAAATCTTAGCAAAATCGAGCTGATTGTGAAATTACATTACAAAATGGAAGAAATCTTAACAAAATCGAGCTGATTGTGAAATTACATTTCGATTTACAGTTTTGATTTAGTGCGACAGAATATGGAAACTCGGAAAATATCATACAAAGCGGCCGTCTGGAATCACGGTAAAAGAGAGCTGCATTTTTGGTGACTAGGGGGGTCGAATTCGAAAAAATTCGAGAGAGAAATTTCTGCAAGAAAAAAAGAATTCGCGAAGGAAAAGGGGTTAATGGCGTCTTTTGTGGATTTTTGTATTTCTTTTGTTCTTTCTTCAAAGTCAAAGAAAAGAAAAGAGGGAAAGAGAGAAAAGATGTGAGGGCAGAGGGAGAAGTGACATACAGCAGAGAGGGAAGAAAAAGGAAAATAAAAAGAAAAGGAGATTGTTCACTGTCTTCTTCTTGGAAGCCTCCCGTCGCCCCCTCCCTCTGTTCGCTGTTGCCCAGGCCGCCGGGGCCGAGCTCCTGCGCCGCCGGCCTCTTCGCGCCACCACCGTGCCAGCGCCACCCAACGCCGGCAGCCGGGCAACCAGCCCTCACCGCGTCTCGCCAGCGTTTCCTTTCGCGTGCTCGCCGCTGCCCCTGCACTGTCTGTAATCAGCCCAGCTTGACGCCCCAGTTTTCCTCCTGCTCTCGCCTGTTGAAGCCCCGACGCCCCAGCTGCTGCTGCTCACCCTCCGTTCGTCTGCGACGCAACCCAGTGCAGCTCCACGGCCGCACCTCCGCCCGCGAGCCAGAACCCGAAGTCGCAGCGATCCGCGAGCTCGGCGCTTGAAGCCGTACCGCCGCTCGGAGCCCATCCCTCGCTGGTCACCACCACGACGCCATCAACCTGCGTCTCCGCCACCGCTGCTTGCTGCTCCTGCTACACCCGCTTCGTCGCGATCAGCCCTCTGCACGCCGCCTCCACCTGAAATTGCTTGCTGCCGCTGTTCCTCACCGAAGCTTCGAGCTCTGCCGAGTAGCAGCCCGCTCGCCGTTTTCCTCCTCTGTCGCCGACGCAGCAGCGCCCGACTCCGCCGCACCCGACGACCGCGCTCCTGCCCTCGCCGACGCCGCGCCACTGCACCACCTCCGCTCGTCCGCTTCACCGCCGCCGGAGCCCGACGCCGCCGCGCTTCCCGCCTGCCCTCCGCCGTGCTCCGCCCCTCACTGATCGGCGCCGTTGCTCCCTCTTTCCAAGTCCTCCTTTAGATGGCTTTTGTTATTCGTATTTTTTTTTATTTATTTCATGCTATTTTAGTTTATTTTTTATTTTTAATATTATTGTACAGGAATGTGATTTTCATTTTATGCATAACATTATCTGCCGAGATTTTGTCCAAATTATTGTAATTATTAATTTGATCCGTAAGACTTCGGATCAGATTTTTAATTATTTTGAACACTTTATTGTGATACTTTACTTAGGGTTAAAATAATCGTTAATTTGACTTGTAAAACAACATGTTCTTTTTTCGATTATTTCAATCATTTATTTGTTAAATATTTTGATTAGTTTATCTGACATTTGCTTGTCTCGGAAAAACACTAAAAATATACAAATCAAATCAAAAAAAAAAAAAAAAAAAAAATCAAATTTTACATCAAAGCATGTCATTTAGTAAATTAGACGTATGTTTCGTAAATTAGAATTTTTTTTTAGGATTGCATTTTTAGATAATTTTTAAAATAGGTTAAGGTTGGACTTAGATAATTTATTTTATATAAATAGGGTTTTAGATAATGTTTGCACATTTTAATTATCTCATTTTTCTAAAAAATAGTTTTCTAAAATAGGATAGAGTTTAAGTCAAATTAATCTGTAAAATAAATTAGAAAAATATTTCTTTTTTTAGATAGTTTAATTAGGATTTTTATTAATTTCAAATTTCAATAAAAAAAACACAAAAATATTAGGTGCATGTTGATTAATTTGCATAATAGGATAATTTAATTAGAAATTTGTTTATTAGTAAAATCAGGTCATGTAGTTAAAAGGCATGTTTTATTTATTGCTTGTGCATCCGTGTGGTCACAATACTTGCATGATAGTAATTTATGTTAAAATAAATTAGCTACTTGCAAAAAGCATTTTTTAAAAAATAAAAAGAAATTGTACCAAAAGGGCATTAGAGAAATTTAATGTAACCAAGTCCCCGTACCCATAGTTTCTGGTTCGTATGGGTAAAATAATCCTCTAATTATTTTACTTATGTGTCTAATCGACCTATCATAAATCGATTAGTGACGACTCATAGTTAATAATATTTTATATGTTAAATATTGGAACCTTAAGTCGCGAATTGGTATGGGCTTAGAAGAACCCGAGCTAAGTTTAAAAACTTAATAGTCCATTAACTTAATCCTATGAGGTGCACCTCGAAATTTAGGTCGCGACACCTATAAATATTCGACCAAAAAAAAAATCTATCCTATAGAGAGGGAAAAGCGATGGTTTTTGGGATATTTTCATGTATGAGAAAAAATCCACGAAGATAACAGGTAATTTCCAAAGTCCACGAATAAATTTTCTTATATTCAGCACTAATAAAACGATTGGGAGTCTAAGATTTCGTTTTGGGAGCAACTTTCTAGAATGTCTTTAGGCCTCAAAAGGGCCTTGGCTAGATATCAAGGTATTTGACAATTTTTCTTTTTTAGAACTTTTGAGAGATGCATTACATTTCCAAAGTCCTCTAAGGCTCCTAACCCAACACAAGTCCTACCCACCTTTTGGCTTTAGCATTTCCGGAATGGTAATGCATTTTTTTTTCCAATTATGCCCTTGCTAAACTCTCAGAATTTCAATTTTAAGCAAATTAATTTCACCTCAGGCAATGGCCACTCGGGTCGCGCAACTTCAACATCACAAGTTTCTTTTTCCTATAAATTTATTTATCTAAAATATATACATGAAGTCCTTTACAAGTCCAGTTTGTTCCGAACAACATCCAAATAAAAAACAATTCCCAAAGTGCTTTTCAAATACACTCAACCAAACACTATTTGTATTTCTAGAAAACCCTTTTACATTAATTCTTTAAATTTTTCCAAAAGCCGAACTAAATGCAACCTTAGTATTCTAGAGGTTTGCTAAATAAGAAGTCTTATTAATGTATTTTTTTTTTACGGATATGGAGGTTCATAACTATAAAATGCAAATCTCAATACAAAAACCAACGAAATTACTTATTGTCTAATTTTATCTTTTTAAATCTTATTTTAGTGTTATAGCCGCTTTAACTCCAATAGTGCATGTTATCAGCAGCTTTTAATCCGGTAATTGTACATGGTGTCCTTCCTAAGCTATTTGACTTCGTAATGCGTGAGGAGTTTCTTCGAGCAGAGGCACACTTGGGCCATGTTTGGCAACCATCCAAACAAATGCCTCGATTTCGATTTTTGTTCCTTAATCAATTTGGGAACGTAATCGCGTTTGGTAAATTTTTGTCCAAAACCGATTCTGGGAACAAATTTACTCCTGAAATCGCTTTTGGACAAGAATTCAGAATCAAAAAGAATATGATCCTCCGTCCGAGAATCAAAAAAGAGAATCAAAAGTGCCGAATCAAATTTTTTTTTATTTCTATATTTTATTTTTATTTCTTCCTAGTATGAAATATATATTTTTGTATATAGAATACATATTTAATTTTATGTTATAATTTAGTATTTTTATTTATTACATATTGTAGGGATATTAGTATAGTTTATACTATGGTTTATTATTTACTATATAATAAAAATTGATTAGTTAATATTTTTATTACTTAGTATAAAAATATAATTAATCGCTGAATGGTTTATGAAAATTCAATATCAAATTTATTTTAATCTAAAAAGGTAATTAAAAAAGAATTGGAATAGAAATTTTATATAGTTATCAAACGCGTTTCTATTCTTTTTCTATTTCGAAATCGAAATTTTATTTGTTACCAAACGCGTTTTTTACTCGGAATCGCCCCTAGGGACCGAATCGAAATAATCATTTCTGTCGAATCGCTTCCCGGAACAGATCGTTACCAAACGCGCCCTTGGTAGCTCGAGTATAAGGCCAATTTATCTTATCCAACATTTGTCGACACGATTTGAATGCGATAAATCTGCATTTGTCTGAATAAAAAGCTAGCTAGTGTGTCTTGCCTCTAAGGGTGAACTACTTTTTATCCCACCCCGATTTGATTAAAATATTAAGAAATTAAAAGAAAAGATTATTGAGCAAATACTAACTGTTAACACATAAATTTTGGCAATTTTTTAATCCCATTATTTTATAGAAAATTAGAGATCAACCCAACTTTTAAATAAAATTATTGTTAAATTGCATTTGCATATCAGAAAATTTTGATAATAAACCCATATGAATTGTATTCTAATTGGAGTGGAGCTAATGGACTTAAGCGACGAAAGTTTGAGCTTAATTGAATTATTTGTATAAAGCGCGCAGGAGTACTGGATTTGGCCAAGCCTATTGAATATCTTAGTGGTCAAAAATTACATGCAAAGAGCTCGTGGGAGCAACTAAATTAAAAGAAATTACATTCTCGAACAAGTTTTGAACCGATGATATCAATATATTTGAAGATTTTAAGCAAGGGAAAATAAGAAAGAGGAATACTTTAATTTCCTATATTAAAAATATATTACGTAAAATGATTGGATGACGATCTTTAGTCTATTGTAAGAATAAATAACTATTATGCATCGCAAAAAATCAAATTATAAATTATTATAAATTATTATTGGGCCCACTTCTTTAAAAATTTTGTCTTACAACAAGTTAATATTTTCACAATAGCCCAAAATTTGTCATGTTAGTAAATTCCAATATATTACATAGCTCTTTGATTCAAATTAGGAGATAAGGTGGTTGGACATGGACTCCATATAGAGAAGAGAAAAACAATACAGGTGAAAGAGAGAAAGAGCTCCTTGCCCATGCACCGCCATGCTTCATATCAATCAGGCGCATCAGGCCGCCTTGTCCGATCATTACTCGTCAATAATCCTATTGCGCAGCAGCTGTTCCTCAATGTTTTTTCGTTGCTCTCGCTACTGTGACTACTTCGATTTTCTTAGTTTCGCTTTTGCCACGCTTCAATGTTGTTGTCATCGTCGCTGGTTGCTGCTCGGTCGATTTCTGAAGTCCATGGCTTTGTTCACGGCCTTGTTGGTTGCCTTTCCGCCTATACCAGACCTTCCTGGCCTTGTCCCATTGGTCGTTGCTGGTCTAAGCTCGCCCCCCATGCCGTTGCTGCCTGTCCTGCTTGCGATTGGTGTCCCCGTTTTTTATACCTAAATTTTAATGACCCATTTAGTTAGTCTTTTGCATAAAAAAATTATAGTTGATTATGATCCCTAACCAAAAATATTATCAATTTGTAAAACCATATAAATTCGCGAGTGATGTCTATATTTACAGTTCACAAATTTAAAAGTCTAATGGAAGAATTACCAAAAAAGTTTTAAACCTATTGTAATTGTGACAATTTAGTCATAAACATTATTTTTTTTGTCACTTGAGTTCTAAAGCTATTTTCATT
This sequence comes from Eucalyptus brandiana, assembly GCA_014182725.1. Lineage (NCBI taxonomy): Eukaryota > Viridiplantae > Streptophyta > Magnoliopsida > Myrtales > Myrtaceae > Eucalyptus > Eucalyptus brandiana. The sequence continues at coordinate 50,595,294 of CM024670.1, read as the reverse complement.
TGTGTCAATTCAATTCATCTAGCCAACATGAAATCCTTTGAACCATATCGGCAATCCTTTGATCACTCATAGTAAAATGTCCTTTCAAGTGCATTTGGGATTTATCAAGGCCGATTTAAGTGGTGATTAAGAACTAACTGTAGCTAAAGTCTTCCTCGCTCTTTCCTTTTGCACGATCCCATTCATTTTCATAAACATGCAAAATTCAGGATGTATTTCCGCGTAAATGGAAGAGCAACGAAACAACTGCTGAAATGTTTTCTCTTTTATTAAATCATTGAACTCGTTACAATGAAATTGTCACTCGCACAGAACTGGCATGAGCAGTAGTATTAGAGTCCAAATGAGGCCCCTACAAGTCTTTGAGTGCCGCATCCATCACAACACTGGAGACCTAATGATTCCCCTCCAATTCTTGGGTGTTGCATCTACTGCATCCGGGAGGCGGAGTCGTAGGCGGAGGATCAACAGGAGCATAATCCAGAATCCGCTCTGAGTCTTGAGTGTCCGCTTGCTTTTCTGTTCAAAGAGAAAAAAAAGAGGGCCAAAAAGAATGGTCAACTCGATGGAGAGTGCAACATTAAGTCAACATTTTTCTCAGGGAAGTGCCAATAACACACCGGAGCACCATCTGTCTTTGCAGAAAATGAATTCTCCGACTCTGCCGGCTTCAACTTGCGGCCTATATTTTCGTAAAGGAGAAAACGTTATCACTTTAAGTAAATCACATGCACTGCGCGAATCATTCAAATAAGAAGTTGGATCACTTAATGTGTGCATAAAAAAACATGGCTTTCCAAGTACCTAAGAACAAAGAGGAATAAGAGAAGAAGAGATACTGCTGATGAAGGCCTCATTTCGATGATCTGAAATGGAGGAAAGCTGTGACCAGCGCTGTATTTGACAAGCTCTTGATCTCGTGAACGATGTAGGGGATACTGTAAAAGGTGTTTGTGTATATACACCGGGCACATTTATATGCTCCTGTTGATCCTCTGCAAGGCTTGTACATCTTTATTTCAGTTTGGGATTACTTTCCATTTCTTGAAACGATCTACTTCCATTTCAGATATTGAAGATGTTATTTTTAAGGCACAAAGAAGTATAAGTTTGTGGAAAACTAATCATTTACTTGCCTATCCCTTGCTTCTTCAAACAATCCTTTAGATAAGCAAAGCAATTAATGGACTGTGATTTTGGCTCTCATTAGCATTGAATTTGCGTTGCCACACATTTGATTGAGCCAAATATCTTTTTAGTTATAATTCCATGTTAAAGAGTGCCTCAAAACACTTGTTAGAATGCCACACATAAGAAGAGTGCAGATTTCAATACTTTGTTTCTCTCGTATTGTATAATTAGCATTGAAACTTCAAGCATAGCATTTGAAAATGCTTGTTAACAAATGACAAAAGCCTTTTCTCAGTTAGTTTTGGGTGACTTATGTCAAGAATATAATCTTATTGTTTGATCTAGTTCAGACACATGCCAGAGTTAAGACCTAAATTGTTTTGCCAATTTTGTTTGATGACACTTATGTGCGTATAAGTTGCTGGTGCAATTCTTATGTCCATGTGTGGCACCAGTTCCGAGGACGCTTTTGAGTTAGTTTTAGACTATTTGTGCGACCAGGTAATTAGCTATTGTAATTCCGATCCACCATGAGCAAGAATTGTGAAATGTAGTCAGCAGCGTGAACATTATTGATCAAATTTATATCATTATAGCATTAAAATATCACTTTTTAAAGTTCTATGGACGACTCAAAATCATACATATATGTACAAATTTTCTTGTTGAAAAATCATTTAGCAGTGTCCTTGCTGACCCCACTCAAAAATGATCCTAATTTTGGCACAAGATACTGCCACATCGCAATTTACAAGTACGAGAGTAGCCACAGGGTAATATCATAATTATTTATAACTTACTTCATAATTGAATGAGGTCAAACAATGAAGTTACAGATCGCTCATTGATGAAGGACTGTCGGTAGCAGGAATCAAATCTAGGCATGGTCCATAAGTAGGGTATGTTTGTTTTGCAAAAAATAAATGGCTCAAAAAGTTTTTTCCTTAAAATGATCACTTACATCACTTAGAAAAAATGAATGAACAAAAAATATTTATAAGTAGGGTACGTTTCCTTAAAATGATCTCTCACTGATGGAGGACTGCCGATAGCAGGAATTAAATCTAGGCATGGTCCATAAGTAGGGTACGTTTGTTTTGCAAAAAATAAATGGCTCAAAAAGTTTTTTACTTAAAATGATCACTTACATCACTTAGAAAAAATGAATGAACAAAAAATATTTATAAGTAGGGTATGTTTCCTTAAAATGATCTCTCATTGATGGAGGACTGTCGATAGCAGGAATCAAATTTAGGCATGGTCCATAAGTAGGGTACGTTTGTTTCGCAAAAAGTAAATGGCTCAAAAAGTTTTTTACTTAAAATGATCACTTACATCACTTAGAAAAAATGAATGAACAAAAAATATTTATAAGTAGGGTATGTTTCCTTAAAATGATCTCTCATTGATGGAGGACTACCGATAGCAGGAATCAAATTTAGGCATGGTCCATAAGTAGGGTACGTTTGTTTCGCAAAAAATAAATGGCTCAAAAAGTTTTTTACTTAAAATGATCACTTACATCACTTAGAAAAAATGAATGAACAAAAAATATTTATAAGTAGGGTAGGTTTCCTTAAAATTATCTCTCTCTCTCTCTTACTCATGCACAATCACTGGAATTGATTGCTAGTTGAAATTTCAGCTACATGCCAACTAGAATACCAAGTAATTCCAACGAAGTTTAGTCAAGGAAAAAGGAAAGAAGAAAGTTCTCATTATTCATATCCATGAAAACACACCTAGAAAAACCAAAACTGATGGATTATCTTAGAAAATTCAAAAAAAGAAAAAAGAAAAATACAGTTATTACACAAAAATAAAGTTCTTCATGTACAGGATCCTGCCTACTCCTAAATCCTAAAAAAACTGCAGAATTTCTGCAACACTGTCCAACCCCAATTTTGTTGCCTCCTCGTTGTCCTAAGATCTTTTTCCTCAATTTTTTCCTCTTCTTGTTCCCCTAAAGTATTGCACGACCATGTTTATATTATAGATGTGTATAAAGTGCTGTTGCTCAGTTGTGTATTGGTGGCTTTCTCTTTGCCGGAGAGTAGTCCATCCCAGCAATGTCCATGATGTCCGGATAATGCTCCGAAGCAGAAGGTGAATTGACTGAGAAGTTTTCTTTCCCCCTACCAAGTTGGCCACTATTACTTCTTTCGCCCTCCAATGTTGACTTGGCCTCACTGCCTCCTTGGGTTATTTCCTCCTGTAAATTGGACATGTGCAGAATCGTTTCAGCAACCACAGAAGAAGACCAAACGATAATGTTATTCGCAATTATCATTGTTACATTCACTATTAACAAGGATAGAAGAGTTTTGCATCAAAAGCTCGAACGGAGGGTTAACATAAAACGTCGAAAATGACACCCATTATTATACACACTCACGCTATTCGTCAGATGATGAGTACTATAAGCATACAAAATCATGTACGAGTCGATGTGTAAGAAGGATTGAGACCAATAAAAGTGAAGTCCTTATGAAAGGTACAGAAAAACGAGATAACCCAACTCTATGTACTATCTTAAAAGTCAAATGTGCATTCGATTGCTCAAAAGTTTGAGCTCTCGAAGAATATTGAAGGCTACATCGTGTGTTGAGGAACAACTAACCTTTGAGTTTGGAGCCTTGGTAGTAGGAGTGGTTGCAGTAAGGAGCTTCCTGGTTTTGCCTGCATCAAATGAAGCATGAAGCATCAGCACAAGAGTTCATCGAAATGTGCAGAAAAGGAAAAAGAAAAATCTAAATGGAGTTGCTTCATTTATGCATTCATATCCGTGTTCGTCAAAAGAAAGAAAAGAGGGAAATACGCTGATTTATTCAAGAAAAATGAAATAAATTTGCATGAGATATGACGTCAATCTTTAGCGCACAAAGAAGAATCAGTTACCTTCTGTCTGAGAAATAAGAAGCATCAGAAGCAGAAGATGGGCTGCCAAATGGGTCTTCATCTGTGGATGAATTCTGTATGAAGGAATATAAAAATGAAAAGAGGGGAAGAACACACTGAGAAATATCACAATCCTTCGGCTAGAAAGCGAATACTGGAGCCTCTCTCTCTCTCTCTCTCTCTCTCTCTCTCTCTCTCTCTCAAAGCTTGACCTATTAAACAGTTTGGGAGTGCGTTGATGAGATGACAAGAATGCTAACTTGCTGTACTTATATATGTGGGTGTATGTGGTTTTCAGGACCCACATGTAGGTTTCCCAACATTTGGTTGTGGTGTGATTTTTTCAAGCATTTTGTCTGTTTTTCTTTTCTTTTTCCTTCCAAAAGTGCCACTACAGTTGTACCTCATCCCGTGCTTTAAGTGATAAAAATATATTTTAATTCGTTTCTAACAGCTTAAATTTTTTTAGGAACAATTTATTTAATATGGTATTAGAGCGTAAGTTATCGATGGTCTATTTCAATTTTCTTATGCATGCTTTCGTGTTTTTAATTATCTCATCAACGTGATTACATCCGCATCTTATCTTGCACATGTAAAGGACTTGCTCACATGCAAGGGACAGTGTTAAGTGAAAAGTTACATATATTATTGGGTTAAATTTCTGACATCACATCGTAGACTTTTGGAATAAAAGATCTATTTTATAATGCTACAAGAGCAAAATTTTTGGAACTTTAATTATAACAAAATGGGTTATTACTGGTATATTGGATAATGATTCAAAACTTTCAAGTCATATTGTAGTTTTGGAAAAAGAAGTTTCTAATCTTGAGTTTAGGAAGATAATATTGATGGTGCCAGGATTATTAGGATATTTTGTTAGAATTTGCCTACTAAATAGTTTGCGAATTCTCACGGGATAATTCAAAATTTTGTATAACATGATTAAATTTTTCTTTTCCGATTAACTCTATTACCATCACGTTTCTGTTTTGGGAGATTGTTGATTTTTCAATGACAAAGCTGTGCTTTATTACTAGATGGTGGGGAGAGCCCATAGTCTTAAATCATAGAAAAACAATGAAACTTTATGGAAATGACATGTGATTGGAACTTGCCCCACCCTTTTTGGGTATGATGAGGACTTTGAGAATCATGTCTCGTAGATTTGTCTATAGACTATATGCACCCCTGTTTTTTAATCGATGTACTCTCCAATGGCAGCGAACCCCACATAGGAAAACTTTATTGTTCTTGTCCTTATTTTTCTCTTTCATGTGTACATCAAGGGATTTGCCAAGAACCCACCATTTTAATTTGGAGCTATGTCTTGTAACAAAATCTGAAAAATGGAGCGTCCCTCCTTTTTGGCACTATTTCCCCAAAATTTTAATTATATGTGATAAATCATATCATATGGGCATGTAAGTGTACACATCACATCCCATTTGAAGTGATTAGTTAGACCAGGGAGGATGGACGTAATGGGTGCTGTCTCCTAGTAATGGCATTGCTGTACAAGTTGTGGCAGGTGGGCAAGAGATGGGACACCATGATGGGTTAGGGATTTCAGCAATTAGATTGTATCCATTTTTATAAGTAATGCAATTACTATTGATCTTGTAACGAGCTGATGTGCTGCCCATCTAAGAAACATAAATAGCGAATTTGTTAATATATCCGATGTCCCAAATCCTAGATTAGAAATCATTGAGGTCTTGAGGATTCAATATTTCTATTGATTTCTTGCTTCTTATTGCCTTTTCAAAACTTGGAAAGTGATTAGTGAGTGTTTTTTTTAAAAAAAAAAAAAAAGGATATGTGGGTTCTTCTTGTATCTTATTCTACTACGAGAAAATATATTATGAATGAATTAGATTGTTGATATGGATAGGCAAACCAATCATACTTATGATACAACAACTATGTATTATCATAGTAAATAAGAAATTTGTTTTGTAGTTTGATATTATACTAAGTCTAGATGATGACAGATGGTATGCATTTTACATGAAATACTTTCTCAACGCTATCAAGGCATGCACCTTAAAAGGATAAGCTGCGACAAACCCTCAAGCAAATGCCCCTTACTTATGCCCTCTTTCTGCAATTACACAGGACTCCAAAGCTGTTATGGGGATCATCCATGCATCGGATTCATTTGATGAAGTTGGAGTTGTCGTCGAGTTGCGCTTGTCTGTCTTGCTGCACTAATGTCTTCTAACGATGTTTGACAAGACATAATACAGAGCTCCCCAGATGGATGGTGTAGCTTCCTTGAAGTCGTGACGGGACCTCGTAGGAGCATGATTTCATGTACACCGTCGCATCCAATAACAGAACTCCATTTTCAAAGACCAAATGATTATGATGGATTGCAGGGATAATAGAGAATGTCCTCCGAAATAATCTGATTTATGCCGACCATGAAAATGAAAAACTTATGTCTGATGAACAACAACATAATCTCCACATAGAATTGCAAATTTTTGGGCAGTATGGACAAGATAACATTCTAAGAAATTGCTTTTTTTTTTCTTTTCTTTTTTTTCCTAACAAAAACCCAAAAGGAGAGAAGAAAACTCTCGTGGCAACTTGCGGAGCCGCATGTGGAGATAACGTGATGGCCAAGAAAATTTGCAGATGCGCTGCCGCAGAGGCAGTTGCTGCAATTGACTTGGATTATCAAATGATGGAGAGCGGGAGACATTGTGGGCCGCCGCCACGTGTCCGATGCCAAGGGGGCAATAAATGTGACGACGACGCCACCGTTTTGGGCCCCAGACGTGCCAGTGGCTGACGTGGCATCTCTCTTGCCCCTCATTGGCCCCGGGGGACTCATCCTTAAAGGTTATAGGAGGGAGCATTTCATTTAAATCGTCGGTCCATCATTTTTAAAAGTTTAAATTCACGTTATTTGGAATAATTACCAAAACAATCGTAAATGTATTGTATGGATTGTTAGGATTCAACACAAAATGACAAGAAAATAGAGAATAAAAGCGAGAAAAAGAAATTGAGACATGAAGTTTTTATCCCGATTGATCTTTAAATTAGAGTTATGTCCAACAAAAAAAATTCAATTCTAATTAATTGTCCATACCTTTATGTTAAATCCATCCATTATAAGAGAAAAAGATTATATATATATATATATCAATAATTATTCATGAACTTAAGCTTAAATAACCAATAAAATATGAGTCCAAGCTATAAAAGTTATTTGGCAACCCCACTACCCATGTTGGGGTGGCTCTCTAACCGCGCGCTTGCTCACTATAGAGCGAGACCTTTACGCCTTTCTATCGATGAAATGTATAAATCATGCCCAAGACAAATGTCAATGTAGCAATGAAAATTTCTGTGAAATTCTAATATAATCCCATCAACCAATTATCATTGAAAATTGCTGATGTGATATTATCAAGTTATTATCGGTCATTTTCTGCGGCACGCAGACTTGAATAATTTTACTTGAAAAAAGTTATATGTGGATCATCTCGTCAGCAATTCTTGATAGCAATTGGTCAAGAGACTACATCGGAATCTCACTCTAAGGTTTGGAATTGTATCAATGAAATTGAAAATTTTAAAACGGAATCAATATTGCTCCAGTTTGTTCAGGGCCGAATCGGGAAGCCACCCTTGTTAAGTCCATGTGCCACTACTACCTTCAACTATGAGAAGCATTCAAACCGGCCACGTGGGTGCCGCCGCTTCACGAGGCGTGTCCTCTCTTTGCCCGGCAGGAAGGGCATCCCCGTGGGACCCGCAGCGTCCGACCTCTCGTTGACTGATTTTTCAGTTTTATTTTTTAATTTTGGATTTTCCAAATTTTCAGTTTTCTTTTTCCCCCGCCACTTTCCAACCTCTTCTTTCCTTTTTCTATTTTTAAAATTAAAGCTCCTTATAATAAAGTGAAATTAGAAGCTGTGAGTATAGTGACGTGTTCGTCATTCACACCTTTATTCTAGTAGTACTTGTTTAGGTGTGCAAGATTCTAGGAGCTCACGCTAAATTGAGATTTCTATAATTATACATATTGTATTTTTATTGCGATCTCATTTTGTCGTTAGCAAGAATAATCCAAATTTAGGAAAAATAAAGTATTGCATGAAATAATATCAAGCAATTTGGGGGCTTTTGGGAAAATGAAAAGAGTAATGTCAAGAAGCCGTAATTTTGATACAAAAAATTATTTGGTTGGCACTTGATGGTTTTATGACGCTCATTTAAATATATCTCAAACCTTATTTCATCATGATGTAAATCGATCTTACACATCAATCTTTCGTGCCCTTTACATTACTCTCAAATGAAAAGATAAATTTAATGAACGATCAAACATTTCGACTCAACTACATTTATGCATCTGGATAACTAAGGCTCTGTTTACTAAGGAGCAATTAATAAGTGTTTAATTAGCTTTTAAAGATTAACTTATATGGGTAGGAGCGTTCAGAGAATTTTAGCAAAGATATGATGCTACGTAAGATAGCCAACAATAATTGGACTGTCATGTGGGGGTCTATTTATTAATGTTTATCTTTCTTTGTTTTTCTATTCTTTTGTTCCTTGGGACCAAAATAATAGAAATCCGTTTGGTAATATCAACTTAGTCTTTTATTCCTCGAAATAGAGAAGTGGCCGAAGAAAAGATTTAGAACAGAAACAATGAGTAAAAAGAAGTAGCTTAATATTCCCGGTAACAATTTCTAGAAATAAGTCTTTTTTTTTTCTTTTTCTTTTCTTCGTCTTGCTTGCCACTTGTGGCCGCCCACCAATGTCTCTATTCCGAGAATAGAAACTTTGTGTACTTATCAAACGCATTCTTTTACTCAAAAATTATTTCAAATAATAGAAATAAAAAAAGATTATTTTTGAAAAGAAATTATTCATAGGAATAGAAGCGTTATCAAATAAACTCTTAGTGATTTTCAATGAAAATTGTCTAGAATAACTATATTGGAATGTTGTGCAAAGGTTTACAATCAAATTGACTAAATTGAAAAATTTATAACTAAATTGACATAAACATTGAGCACGAGATGATAGGCTTAAGATATAGGTCACCAAATGCGTTTGCAAATGGCTAGAAAGGGGTCGACCCATGAACTAGATATTTATCATTTGTGCGCAATTTCATTCATGCGTGACGAAAACAAGATTAAACCGATAAGCTCGAATGGACACTTAACTATGTGCCGTGTGCTTGTCACATTGATGGATCATGTCGAGAGTTGCCGGCCCTCGGTGTTCGGATACAAAGTTGCTGCTTCGTGTTCTTTCAATTGAAAGGTCGGTCTAGGAAGATTGTCCCCGGGCCATGTGCGATGCCATAATTGAATCCTTTCCCTCCGAGCGAGGGAACAGAAGAAAAAAGAGCGGGGAAGCTTCTGCTGATTGCAGAAGAGGTGGCAGCGTCAGCATTTAAGCCGGAGGTCTGGGTAAAGAGTACGACTGATTTTGATTTCTGGGCTTTATTTTTACATCGGCCGACAAGGAGACACCGGGTGTTCTTCCAAGTTCTTCGTTCAACTTCCAAATTTTGGACCACTTCAGGCACCAAGCCCTTCTCTTTCTCTGCTCCCGATGCATGCATGTTTTGCGACTCTTGTCTGGTCACACCATTACGACGATGACTCCTTTGTTTTTACTGCATCTGGGAAATGCGTTGAACGATCTGCCTGATGTCTGCTGAATCCGATAGGTTGAGATCTGTAGAAACTTGGGTTCTGATGCCTAGCTAGTACGTGCTACCATCACCGCCCTCGTTTGGTTCCATTAGCTAGGAATACACGAAGTGGCCGCATTCCAAGCAATCAAGATCCATGAAATCGGAAGTGACTTCAGTTGTTTGGACCGATTAAGAACTTTGATTAGGTATCACATGCCATTAGGCCGGTTTTTTAGGGTTGATTCCTCATCTGGCCCTCGGGTCAGAGCGCTAGGATCCGGAGTCAGGCCATTTAGGTCTCGAGTCCGGGCACCTAGGATCTAGGGTTTGGCTTTTGAAGAGACTTTGGATCCGAACGCTGGGGTCCCAACTCGTAGCGCCGGCAGATGGGGATGTGGAATCCCAACGGGTATTCTTAGATAATCTTATTCCACATTTTCAAAGGAATCCTGTACCAAATAAGTAATATAATTGCACTCTCACTCGCTATTTTCTTTACCAAAAAAATAAATAATATAATTGCAAGTTTAGGCATCATTTTGAACATGAAAAATCAAGGTGAGTAATCCAATTCCACAATGAAACAAATGAAGTCTTGTTTAATAGAGAGACACACTCTAAATAAAGGGAAAAGTACAAAAAAAAATTCCTAAATATATTGCATTTGTATCAATTAAATTATAAATTTTTTAATTATGTTGATTTAATCATAAACATTTTCACTTTTTGGCAATTTAGTCTCTCTAGCCATGACGTGGATGTTGTTTAATTTTACGTGGTACGACTGATGTTAATGTTGACATTTTTTAATATTGTTTTTGAATTTTTCATTAATCTTTTGGTTTTTTCTTTATTTTTTCTTTTCTTTTCTTTACTTTTTTTTCTTTTTTGGACTGAGAGCTAGCAAGGGTTAGCGATTCTCACCAACACTAGGAAAGGGCATCACGGCCCTCACTTGGTGCCCTCGCCAACCACAACAAGGGCTATGACGCCTTGGGCTGCTAAAGTGGGGGCTCGTGGCCCCTTGCCTAGATTTGTCATGGGCGTCACAACCCTCACTCGATCTAGGCCAAGTGAGGGTGCCATGGCCTCACTTGATTTGGGCGAAGTCGTGATGCTCAGATCCAGTGACCCCTCTTAATTTAATATAAAAAAATAAAAGAAAAAGAAAAAATTATTAAAAAAAGTCCAAATAAATATTGAAAAATTATTATAAAAAAGTCAACATCAGCATCGGCCATATTACATAGGATAAATAGTGTCTACATTAGTGATTCTAGCCTAAATCAGCCTGATGAACTTAATTGACAAAACATAAAAATATTTATGATTAAATTAATATATTGAAAGATGGAGTTGGATTGATATATGAACAATAGATTTAGAATTTTTTTTAATACTTTTCCCCCAAATAGACCTAGGAGTGAGCATTTCAAAATACGTTTAGAATGCTACCGCGGCTTTTAGAAACGTGTAAATGTCCCATAAGAAGAGTTCGGGAAGCCCTATTCAAATAATCAAAGATGAAGCTAGTCAAAGCTTATTTTGATGGAGCAATGAAGCATGCTTTTGCAATTTTTTTGAATCAAAAGAATAAAGAGTTCCTTTTTCTCTCTCCATCTCTCATTGAAAGAATGGAGGAATTCCAGGAATTCCTCCAAGGCCGTCGATCTGATTGCTGAATAGCATGCATGGACATCGCTCATACATATTTAATTATGTTGGTACGTGGGTGATATTTATAACTTGTCATTAATTAATCAAAGGCACGTTTGCAAGGAAAAATACTTTGTTTATGCCCCCGTGATTTGATTTTTCTGTTCCGTCGTCGTCTGTGCTTATTAAAAAGCACATTTATGGAGCGAGAAGACATGATGAGTGACGGTAGACTGAAATTTCAAAGTCCGAATACATTCAATTTATTCTCTGTTGAATGTTCTGAACAGTCAGGACATGGTTAAGTCACGTTGGCCCCATCCATTAGGAAAATGACTCTGCAGCTTCTGATACACGCCAAACGCAAGAAGTTAAAATGCTTTCGGGTCACCTTGATGCAGAGCTTGGGAAGTTTCGCTGCGATAATGAGATAATGAGTGCGAGATTAGGTAAAAAAAAACATAGGAGAAGACGCGCGAAACTCGGACGAATGTATGTCGCGCCTTGCGAGTCGGTACAAACCGACGTCTCCGAATGACTGTGGTTCATGTCGAAGAGGTTGTCGGAATATTAATATGCGACTAACACCGGCCGTCCTCGATTATTTTATAAGGGATTACTGGGTTAATTGAATGATCACCAGTACTGAAGATGTTCATGCATATCTTAAAATCATTGGTTCATTATATTTTGTTATGCAACACTGAATTATTTATACTTACATTGTATTTTGCATACATGGATTACATGTATCTTATATCTTAATATCGACCAACACAAAGCTTGATAGAAAGAAAAATGCTTCAAGTTTTGCGGACTAGATAGCATACAAATGAAACAATTATGTCAAATTGGTAAGGAAGATTGAAGATGTATGGTTACCTAGTTCGCTCAATATAACCTCCGTTCTTGAGGAGAGATTATTGAAATTCACCAATACAATAGAGATTACACACACTCAAACCTCAAAAACCCTTCCTCTCTAAATGCTCAACACGCTCTTGCAGTTACTTCCTTAGTGTAAAAGAATGTGCATAGACATAAGCTCTCAAATTTCAAACCCTAGAAAAAAAGAAGAAAAAAGCCTTAGGACCCATCAATAATATTTCAGATGATCCGAACAGTGTACGCATCGGGTCCGGATCCATGCTTTGGATCTGACAATCCCTTTGCAGCCCCATCTCTTTTCTAGTATTGACTAGTGTCTGATTTCTTTGCTTCCAAAAAAACGGGTGGCGACCCGTGAAAATCTCAAAAAGGATTATAATTTTAAGGATGAAAGTTGTAACATATGAAGAAGAAACAATCTCTATACATGGATGAAGAAGGTAAGACAAATTGAACTCCTTATCTCTTGACTTGTTATCATATAAAATATTGTGAAATCCACTTGAAGTTTAGCCGATCTCTGAAATTTTGCAGAGCAACATTGCGGGCAATATCTAAGACATACCATTCATCAACTATAATCACCTCACAGCTGGTTGAACATAACTAAGAATCCAGCATGAAACACCGAAGCAAAGTAACATGCTGTGTATCAGAGAGGGAGAGAGAGAGAGGGAGGGATGATTCATGAAGCTGTTTTCGTGGTCTTGGTCAACCGGGAGTAGGAACCCATCTGTTTCGCCAGAAGCAAACAGAAGACAGGAACCATATGGCCATATCGTGCCTTGCACTGACAGTTGAAATTTGTGTGATCTTGTCTTCCGTGTTTTTGGATTGTGGGGTTAATGCAAAGTGCACCATATTCTCCACCTCCACGATTTTCATGCAGCCTCTTTTACTTTCCGCCGAACTGGTCGGTCGCAAAATCTTCATAAATCTCAGGTTCGTAGGTCCCAGGACAACTCAAACTTCCTCCTGCGGTGACTTGAGACATCCGCATCTGTCGTCTCTCTAAAGTCTCGCCCGCTTTGTCATCCCTTTCGGTGGTAAATTTCAATACTTGGAAAGACATGATAAGAAGTTAGGTAGTCCTTATGAGCTCTCCAAAAAGATGAACATATGGAGTCATTGTTGCTACCATCGCCTACAACATAACCATTCTTCTCACTGGGGTAGAGAGAGAGAGAGAGAGAGAGAGAGAGGCGGTGGTGTAGGGCTGATTAGGAGGAGACAAAGGCGACCACGACAGGGTAGAGCAACGATGGTGAGGAACTCTCACCAAATGAGTGGGGAGTGAGGATTTTCTTAATTAGGATCTTAGATTCTCTCCGGTGCATAGGTAGACGAAGATGTGGTGAGATTTCAATTGAAACCCACTATTTTCTGAAGAACATTTCAAGTTTCCTAACCGAGAAGTTATTACACAAGCATAGTATATGTATTAAACCAAATCAAAATCACTGAAAATAGTGGGTCTCATGTGTTGCCCCATCAAATTTGACCTCGTCCAGGTTCAGTCTAATACATAGACTACGCCAACCAGAATAATTTTTCTTACTAAACACTCAACCAATCCGTCTGATCTCGAGTGCATTCCAAAAGCTGAGACAAAATCAGGTCCACTTCCCACATCCTTTCCATGTTACTTTCTATGCTTCCTCATTTGAATCGTGTGATATAACCTCACATGTTTCCTCGGTACACCATCACATGGGACTGTGCCCGCCAAAAACCTTGACATTTTGATGGCAATCTGTAGGTTGAAGATCTGTCGAGTGAACCTGCACAAAAAGTCGCCGACCATGGCATGGCAATGACCGGCCATTTGAAAAGATTGACGGTGCTTTTCAACAACACGCCAAAGCGAGACAAGATGGAAGGTCGCTGACCATGGCTTGCCTCAAAACTGCATGTGCAGATATATGCAGCTGCATCAGAGGACCCCGGTTCTGCACGGCAAGTTATATAGGAGGATAAAACGCTTGATTTGGAGACTCGATGTTGATTGTTTACCATCTTCTTCAGGTGGGGATATGACAATACCGAAGATTTTAGAATCAGAAGTAGAAGGGGAGTAAAGTCTGTCAAATCAGTTTAATCCCATTTTAACAAAACTATAAGCTCCGGGCGGGATTAGTTTTCTCAGCAGATTGAAATGGAGCATCAACATATATATTAGCCTAACACCTGATCTGTTTGGGAAATACAAGATTTCATCATTTGAATTACATAGGCCGAGGATGGAAGTTCAAGACAGTCGTATAATGCAGAAGTCTCACGTACGATTCCCTGAGAAGGGAGTGGCTACCAACTGGAGCTTCCACCAACTACCACCGGTCAATTCAACTTGGGGGCCACCTCTTACTCTGCCATCATTATAGGGGTGGGGGTTGGAGACAAAAGAAAGATCAAGGCAACATATCGGTTTTTCCTTTATACTCTACCTGGATATGTATTTATACTATTGGATATTCTGTTGCTTTTTCTCCAAACAGGAACTGCCAATTTACAAAGATCATCAACCAGAGAATTCAATGACCAGTGCCGAATCTTTCTATGAATTGCTTCTTTTGCCTCTTTTGCTGTCAAAGTGCCTGTGGTACGGGTTCATATTTGGTTAGTCAAAGCTCGTGTAGAGGCACTTCCGGCAGGATTCATCATCTTGGCAGGAATTCTTTTAAAATTGGGAACCTACGGGTTTTTAAGATTTTCAAAGTTTCAGTGGGAGACAAAATAGGATGAAATCTGGAGTTTTGCCTTTTCTTGTCTTTCCCAACAATGAGAAATTAGGAAAGTCAATAAAGCAACTTCAGCAAAGAGAAACTCAAATCTAATACTCAGATATGATTCTGGACAAGCTCATAATAAATTATTGGGGTATGTACTTTGCATTCTTCTCTATATACTGCATTCCCCCAACGAACTACACCCAATCGCAGAGAAACTTATTTCTTACAAATATGGTAATCACAAAGATGCAATGAATAAATGATACCAAAAACACCAACATATTGATGACTACATAAGAAGGGACGGAAAATATGCATGTTTATTCCAATTGCGAAAAATGGGCTCTGATTGGAGAAACTTCATGGACAAACACAGGAAAGAATTTGTAGTGAAATCCATAATCTTGAATGCAATAATACAGCGTTTTAATCCAAATGATAACTTTCTATAAATGTAAATGTCCGTAAGAAAAACATAATACAATTAGAAGAAAAATTAGCAACTTATCACAGATCCAGGAACTATAACTCCCGAGATCTGATTTTCATACACTCTGCCAGGACAGTGTTGGCCACTGTAAAGTATTAAGTCCCAACCAAATACAGCATCTCAAAAACCCAACAGAAACAACTAGGTCAAGAAAGGACTAAATTTCGGGCTCTGACTTTTCTGCACGATGGTATGAATAAAAAAGGATTGCCTGTAACACAACCTAATTAAATGCAACCTGCCCCTTCTTTCTGCAAATCCAGAACATGGAAGCTTCCATGAAAACGCAGATTAGTTCATTGCAAATGACATTGCGTTAATGTCAAGAAGTGAGGCATAAACAAGCATGCGACATTTTCTACTTTTCCACTTATATTTGATCAGCATGTACAGATTAGGAATTATAAGTCAAATTAGCAGGAAAGAAAGAAAAACTAAATCTTATCAATTCTCATCCAATGTGAACTCTAAGCCTAAATGTAAGATTTCAAGCTAAAAAGCTCAAGAGAAATTCCAAGAGGTATGCTACAGCAAACAAAACTTCAGTTCTTTGAAGCACTGCATAGAACTGGGATGACCACCTTAGTTTCAAGCGAAAGGAGAACCATTTCCAGTGGAGGTTTGAAATGCATAGAGATCGGAAAGAACACCAACGGCAAAAGCACTTTGCTGGGCCGACACTAACACTGAGAAGTGAAAGCTAGGGATCGAATGGGATTAGACAATTATCTAAGCTGGGGATATCCTGATTGGTTAAGACAATTGCAAAACTCCATTCACATGTTGATGGTGAACGTTTGTCTTTAAGATATCATCTTTATAAAGTTGAAAATCATGACAAGATGCTCTATATTGAACCAAAATAGTGCTGCAAAACCATG
The DNA here is from genome assembly GCA_014182725.1 of Eucalyptus brandiana. Lineage (NCBI taxonomy): Eukaryota > Viridiplantae > Streptophyta > Magnoliopsida > Myrtales > Myrtaceae > Eucalyptus > Eucalyptus brandiana. The sequence continues at coordinate 50,578,941 of CM024670.1, read as the reverse complement.
ACAGCTTCAAGCTACCTACTTCATGATGGATCCAGCGGATGTTGATCTATCAAGTTGAACAAATCGTCTCCAATGCCAAACCCAAGCATCCTAGCCATGTCACTTGTTTTAAGCCTTGGCTTAGGAACATCATGTTTCTTCAACCAAGTGTATACCACCATCACTTTGTTCATGATGAATAATTCTAGTGCCTCAGGATTGAAGACAACTCCCATTCTCATATTCATCTGCCAACATATAATTAAATATTTCAACCTATTTTTGATGGAATATATCTCTCGCACAAAATTTTATTCAGAATATACATTGACAATTAGTCATCTGCAGACATCGAGTTAATTACCTGGTGAGGAACCAACATAGCTGCATAACGGGCAAGCTCTCCAGCTCGCCAGTCCAACAAGACAGGAAGCCACGGATAAGTAGCATCAAGTCTCACAAACCAGAGTCTTATATCTGGAAATTCTGATAGTTCACGAGGATCTCCAGGATCCTCCCTTGTGTAATTGATACTAAACCCAATTGTACGTTCCAGATAATCCTTGGGCTCAGCTGAAGCAAAGAGGAACGAAATTCCCATAAAATTTAGGCCATACATATGGACTATGGAAGTTCAGTATATCTCTCTAGTGCTTACCGGACAAGGGAGATGTGATACCAGTGGCCACTTGAAATGGTGATAAGTCAAGGCCGCGAATGGTATCATTATCTATCACTACTTCAAAACGGCCCTCAGTTGGGGGCATTGGCGGAGCAATTTTTGATGAATCTGCCAATGAAAGTGTATTAGTGTTTACCTTGTGCCCAAACAAATCTCCCTCCCTCCCTCCCTACCTCCCTCCCTCCCTCCTCTCTCTCTCTCTCTCTCTCCTTTTCTCTCTCTCGCCACACCATATGTTCTGCTTTGAGACATCGGTCTAGTATCGAAGGTTAGATAGTGAGAATGAAAAATTCATTAGATTCATCACGTATTGGGAAGAACATGACCCCATTATGTTTGAAAAAGTCCAGAAGGTTATAACTTGAAGTGAACGACTAATTGATGATGTTATGCTAAGCACAGACTAAGTTAAACCCATTTTCCCTGAAGAACCGAAAAATCAAACGCCTGATACATTACTAGAAGTATCAAGGCCTTAGCATCCAGGCTTTAGGCCCTCAAGCAAATTTTAGCATTTACAGAGAAGCTCATTTCCACAGAACATTGCATAACTGTTCTGCCACTTTGAATGGATATATATAGACCATCCCAATTGTCAGGAATAATCTTGCCAAAAGCACAAGCCAAAAAAAGTACATCATGCACGTTTCTCCATTGCACACTCCTTCATGGGTAGGCCGAGCTAAAATCAGGGGAGTATGGACTGTAGTCAACATGGAGTAGGAAATTCAGCAGCTTGAGCAGAAATGATCAGGAACTACACCGGTATCACAACTCGATGAAAGAGCCACTTGCCTCATAAATTTAACTCCAAGACACCAGCACATCAGCAGAAAAATATCTAGACACAACTAATCCAATGCCAAACTTAAACCGGATTCGATCAGCACATACGTCGAACAGTTGACATGCCATCTGCTCCGCCAGAAATGAAGCCGAAGGGTCTTACCTTCTTCGTCGCCGTCAAGGGAAAGGTCGAAGCTCCCGGAGGGGTTGAAGGCCACCGAAGCCGACACGTCGGCTCGCCGCTCGCTCAAGCGCGAGGTGGGCAAAAGGGTCGAGGAAGTCGAGGTGGGTCTGGAGGGAATCCATGGAGGGGAAGAGGGAAGGAGCCGAACGGGGGAGGGAGACAGTGGGAGCAGGGGTTTCACGGCAGCGGCCATGATAAGCATGTCGGAGAGCGGTCATGTGTGGTGGTGGACGTGGACGACGCAGGGTTAAACGTTGTCCTCTGCCCTGTTCGAGTTTCGGGCAATCGGTCGACCGATCATTGTGGCCTTATGTTTCATCTATCCGACTCGGTTCGATTCTTCATGGAATATTTACTGGGCATTTTCTGAAACTTCTATTGTATTTTTAAGTAATAAATGTTAGCTTAAATGTAATTCAATTATGCAGAAATTCCTAGTCAAAAGATCTTAGATTTTCATGATTTATTAGATTAAGGCATACCTTCATCCATATCAAATATCAAGAATGTCAAGAATGGAAAAATCTTGAGAATGCAATTATCTTAAGAATGCAATAATCTTGAAGAAAAAGTCCAATTTCTCTCTCTTAACTGATTTCTCTCTCTTGACCAACTTTGGAGGATAGAATATACTTTTTCATTGCAATGAGAGAGAACCGGATTCTTTTTTATAAGTTATCAATAAATGTTTTTAATAAGTGTATTCAAGTCTTCAATAATTGCTTTTAATATGTACCGTCAATCAAAGTACATTGTATATTCATAACAGTCGCGACTTTTCATACCTATATGTTTTCAGCACTTAAATAGTCATTAATCATCAATCAATAAGTACCTTCATTGAGTGCCTTTTAGTTTTCAGCTTTCCATCTCTTAGAATTTCGTCTTTTAGCCTTCCATCGGTTTTTAGCATTAGACAGTTAACTATATCCACAATTACTTTTACAATAAAAACTTATTAACTCCGTAGATTTTTAAGTGGACGAAAAATGACCCATAACTCTTTTATTATCTTTTTAAGCGTACGTGGCAACAATGAATTTATTATTATTATTATTATTATTATTATTTTGATAACCCATGATCCACCGAGCCCGACTCGCTTACGCTCATCAACCCATGGCCTATAGAGTACTCGGTGCACCCCAAATCAAGCGTCAATATCTAGAGGGAAGCTAGCATAGGACCCCACTACCATGACCCTCACTTAAGACGTGTTAGCAGTTGCGAGTTTCGATCCTAGGATTTCTCTAATGAAGTGCCCAAAACTGAACCAACTCAGCTGTCCACAAGTGGGTGCAATAACGAAATTATTCAATGCACCAAAATCTAAAGAAGCTAAAGGAGTAACTAAAATAAATAATTTTGACAAGTGTTAGGATTTGAAAATTGGACTTTGAGAGACATGAGTCCATGGTTTGTAGACAAGATAAACAAAATTGGCAACTTGTTATGCTTCTTTTGGAGGTTAGAGTTCGAATAACACGTGATTTACCATCCGCGGTAATCAATCATTATCAGAGGATGACCATCCAAAGCCACCATTTTATTCAATTTCATGAATACACTTGTAACTCTTGTGAGCAAAGTTTTATTAGGTAAAATTATTGTAAGATAAAACTTCGGAAACAATCATTGTCATCCATCAAATAATTGGTGTTGAGCTTAGTGACATGATCAGTGTTGTATGTGTGCCTTTAGGGGAAATTATTTAATTAGTCAAAAAATTATTATACGAATATCAATTAAATCTAAAAATTTTCAATTTTAATAATTTAGTCCTAAAATTTTGTGCAAAATTCCAATATATTCATTTTGGTCATTTCTTCTCGAAAATCGCATGATGAACCGAGAAGTCTTCGGGACCAATTGTTAAGAATAGTGAATTACATCGTTGACGTGGCAATTTGCCACATAGGGAGGCTAATGATTATTGCACCGTTGTATTAATGATTTCCGACGAAATTTGACTAGAAGAATTATATTCGAATTTCATGCAAAAGTTAGGATCACATTAGCAAAATCGAAAAGTCTAGAATAGAATTCACATATGTACAATAACTCTAGAACTAGTTAGGTAGTTTTCCCTATAATAGATGGTGAAAAAAATTGTTAGGTTTTTGGGCTATAGTAATTCTCATTGACATTGTGCATTATTTTCTAGCATAGTAAGAAAAATTAGATAGTACAAATCAGCATTTTTTTGTGTGGGGGGGATTGTCTAAAAAGTCTTAAACCTATTGCAGTCCATTCAGTCTCAATCATTTCAATTTTGCCAATTCAATCATAAATTTTTTCACTTCTTATCAATTGAGTCAATTTGGTCAATTTTGATTGGAATTTGCTAACTTGGATGGCCAGTGTTGACATGGTAAGTTTTTAATGATATTTTAATATTTTTGAATTTTTTTATGTTTTTTTTTTTTCCTTTGGGATTTGGAGTTTGGTAGCTAGCTGACCCTCACCGGCCCTATGTGAGGCCTCTAGTGGCCTCACTTTGGCTGGCGAGGGCATCGCGGCCCTCGCCCAAAGTTGGCAAGGAACCTAGTGCCCTTGCTTAGGACCGATGATGGTCGGCTTGCCCTCGCCTATGGCCAATGAGGGTTGATCAACAACCTTGGCCAGCCCAAGCTCAAAAAAAAGAAAAAAAAAAAGAAAAAATACTTAAAAAATTCAAAATATTATTAAAATATTGCTATGTCAACGTCGGCCATCCATGTAAACAACTTCGACCAAAATTGGCCGGATATATTCAATTGACAAAATATAAAAACGTTTAGGATTGAATTGACAAAATTGAAAGGTTTAAGATTGAATCGGCAAAGGTACAATAAGTTTATGACTTTTTGGACAATTTTCCCTTTGATGAGACAAAAACGCAATTTTAAGGTTTCATTTGTTTTAAGGAGAATAAATTATTTTTAAAAATTTATATTTTTTAAAAACGATCACTTGTATTGTTTACAAAAATAAATAAATGAAAATTATTTTTATTATCCAAAAATGTTTAGAAATAAATTAATATTGATAATAAAAATAATTTTCATTGACTGATTATTGCAAATGATACAAATATTCATTCATTTTCCGTGAAAGAGGTGAAGCATAAAATGATTGGTTTATGATCAAATCAAACTTTAGAGATTCCCAAATATAGTAAAACAAAAAATTGATTTTATTACGTGATAGTCACTTTTTCTCAAATACAGTAAAACAAAAAATTGATTTTATTACGTGATAGTCACTTTTTCCCAAATATAATAAAACAAAAAATTGATTTTAGTACATGATAGTCACTTTTACCGACAAATGATTCCTTCACATAGTTATCTAGCAATACGGTGCATATGAGCGAACTCATATGATGTTTTCATTCCCAATCTTTACTCCAAAGTTTCATGGACGCTTTTGTATAGCATCGAGCCGAATGCAAATTATATATTACAAAATAAGGAATAAATTTTAATTTATAAGTAGTAATAATAACTGGGACAATTACCCAATCAGTTCTAAAATTATTGAATGTATGCTAATTTAATCTTAATCTTTTCAATTTTGCCAACATAAACTTAAACCTCGATATGAAATTTTAATGTAGTCTTTCCAGTCGATTGCTGCTGGGAAATTGCTGACTAGACATCGAGTTATTGTCTACGTGGCATGCTAATGTAGACAATTTACTTGATACAACGTCTTATGTAGTGATACAACGTCTTATGTAGATCATCATGTCAGTGACTTCCAACAGCAATTCATTGAAAGGACTTTATTAGAGTTTCGCTTTGGGCTATAATGGTAAAATTGGGAAGTTTATGACTAAATTAACTTCTATTCAATAGGTTTATAATTAAACTGGCAAATTCCACTTATAACCGCCAATAAAAATTTCACAATTCTAATTTCATGCATTCTACCTTTAAATGTTTCAAATTGACAATAATCTCTCTCCTCCTACACTTACTTAATTTGTTAATAACTAGATCAAACGTCAAAGTATTATATCTTTCTTTGCATTGCAAAATTTTTTTATATCTTTATTTCCTACAATGCGTACGCATGTATCTTTTGTTGTTTGTGAAATTCTTTTAAACGAATGTGATGATATCGGTCGTCATATGAGAATATCTTTTTTTTTTTTTTTAACGACTTAAAAGTTTATAGACGATATTGCATATTAAGCCAAAGTTCATAGACCATTTGACATAATTATTCTCGCCGGAATAAGCATGGGAGTCACGCTTGCAAGTTGGCCAATGAGCCTAAGCCCTTATGAGACTAAGTTGGTTATGTCAGAATTATTAAATAATAAATCACACATTTATTTAATAGCTTAGACTTTTAGGAAGAGGCATTGCCCCATTTCATGGATTTATTTGAGAAAAGTTTTGCTGTAGGCTCTCTTATGAGAAAACGACTCCACTGTAGACCATTATTTGAGAATTTCTCCGCAATTAGTGTATTAGAAAAGAAAAAAAAAATCTTCCCCTTCCTGCTTGATAAGAAATGTGAATTGTGGTTTAAAATCAAGATCACATCCATTACATCCTAGCTCTCCTTGACCAAAAGTATCAAGATCTAAAGACTTCATAAGACAATGTCCATGCTTAATTATGGGTATCTGTATGCACTATGATATAGTTTAGAATGTAAATCACATCTCGAAATGCATAACAGGGGATGCGAGTCTTGCCGAAGGAAACTTCCCTGGACGTTGAGGATCACTAGATCTCAACTGACCCCCTTTTCCCACTGTGGTTAAAGACAACAAGATCGCCAGGAGACAAGAATTAAAAGGCTCCTAATCGCCAATTAAAGTAAGAAGGACAAGAGCTTGTCAACAGAAGCAATAAATTCCCCCTAGCAAAAATCTAAATCCTAGTATTTGTTCTCACATAATTCAACCAAGCTTAGGATCTTACACTAATCTAGAACTCCGGCCCCCACCATATACTTTATCTCTTTTTTCAGACACCAGTTACGTGGCCAGTGCTACTTTACTGGACATGCAAGAAACTTCAAAAATCTGTCCTCCTCCAAGGTTGGTGCCCCAGATGCCAAATCATCCTTTGCCCATGATTCAGCTCAAAGACAAACGTGAAATTTCCTTCCTCTGACCCCTGACCCCTCTCTCTCTCTCTCTCTCTCTCTCTCTCTCTCTCTCTAGACCCAGCATAAGTACGAACACGAAGAACTCACACCCGTCATATCATCTAGCCCTCCTATAAGCACAAGCACAAGATGGGGTTGTTCTTGAGCTGAGCTGCAGACAGACCCGTCCAGCCATGGCGAGCCTGAAAGCCGGAACGAGGCCGCCGTGGGTGGGCTTGGGAGCGGCGGTTTGGGTTCAGATAGCGTCGGGCAACTCCTACGCCTTCCCTCTGTATTCGCACTCGCTCAAGTCCGTTCTCGGGTTCAACCAGCACCAGCTGACCCTGCTCGGCGTGGCCAACGACGTCGGCGAGAACTTTGGGCTTCTCGCCGGGTTCGTCTGCAACAGGTTGCCTCCTTGGATCGTCCTCCTGATTGGGGCTATAGCATGCTTCTCCGGCTACGGCGTGCTCTGGCTCGCCCTGAGCCGGACGGTCCAGTCTCTGCCTTACTGGTTGGTGAGTTTTGACTGGTAGTTTTTTTTGTTTGTTTTGAATTTGATCGTACTGAAGTTTTTCTGTTTTATAAGCTTTCTGGACGTGTAGCATGGTCTTTAGTTTGAAAATGCTCGGTTTCATTGCCCACATTGAGAGTAACATCAAGTTCTACATCTGAGAACGAACTTGTTTTCTTGATCATTCTGGTTTCGTAACGTTTTTGTTTTGATGAACTTCTATGTCTTGCTTTCTGGCATATCAAGACCTGAGAACATCTGGATCAGATTGAAAGGTTGACTGATATGATGTACGTGTTGATGGTGCCATCTAGTGTTTTTTGCAAACTAGAGAAATTTCTGGGCCAATTTTCAGTTTGTTTCGATAAAGCGGCAACAAGGAAACATAAGAACAGAGGGACCGCGAAGGATCGTTTCTTTCTAAAGCTGAAAACATGAGAACATCAACAAATGAAGAAAGCCCAAAAAAAAGAAAAAAAGAAAAACCACAATCGCAGCGAATCCTGAACTAGGCTTCTCTAGATGAAGGTTGTTTTGAGGGAGGGTGTTCGATGATCGAAGACTTCAAGTTGAAGTCTGTCTATTGTGTTCGAGACAAGGAAAGATATTTTCTTAGTTTGACAAGGAAAGATATTTTCTTAGTTTTCTCCAAGTACCTGGTCATTCACGAAATCCCTGACCTATTTTATCAGGCATGGGCTGGTTGTTGGCCATATAATGAAACCGATAGATAACAGACAGTCAACGTGAAATTCCTAGCTTAAATGCTTCAATCGTTTGCCACGAATGCCTGGAACTTGGGAATTGTTTGAACAGGTCAGTGTAAGAGAAGTAGACCCTTCAGGTAGATTAGACCGGACCTTTCAGGATTTAGGATGGTATTTGTGGCTTCCTAGGTAACCGTGATAAGGTGCGAATTTATCGAGGGAGCAGATACTGCGCCAGAGAATGTTTCCAATTTTGAAATGAACCCAGTTTTACGATGCGGAGTCCTTGTTGACTCATCCTCCAAATTGTCTCTTGCTTTATGTCTTTGATATGTATGTACTGTATGTTTAAACTGCTTTGCAACCTCAATGTGGCTCAGCTAATGATGCATTGATGCCAAAGGAACATGTATATAAAGATTGTCGGATTCCATGTTTTCATGGTTACCAGAAACATCTATCCGAATTATGCCTATAAGTTGATGATGGTCAATCACATCATCATCTGTTAACTCATCCTTGAAGTTTAATCTTCCCTCTGTATTGAAACGGTTAGGAACTTTGTGGCTACATTAGCACAAGCAAAAGTTTTGGTGCTTCTAGCTAAAGACGTGTTATTTTCTTTGGTGACTATTGACTGATGGTACATTATTGGAATCTCTTGCTGGCCACAGGGACTGTGATGATAAAACTCACAGAAAATGTCGAAAATCAACTTTGTGACATGAAGCAATTACAGATCACTGCTATCTTGCTGGAATCTACCTTCATTTTTGCCAAAGTGGTTTTTGCCTCCTTACTGATCCATGGTCGTCGCCCAATGTGACCATGTACTCACTTCCTGAAACATTGTGTAGACTTGGCAAACAGACTTATCTCATGCTTAGTATCTTCTCTGAATTACCTTTAGGCTATGCATTCTCAAAATTGTAGGACAATATTTCAGTGGAGCAAGATTGGCTTGACATGCTATTCCCTACATCAATTTTTGACGTCCCTTCACATTTTGTTATAATTTTCACTGCAGCTATGGGTTGCTTTGTGTGTCGCCACCAACAGCTGCGCGTGGCTCGGCACAGCCATTCTGGTTACCAACATGAGGAACTTTCCTGCTGACCGAGGCACAGTCGCTGGGATTCTCAAAGGGTACTGCGGCTTAAGTGCAGCCGTCTTTACTGAAATTTATGGCGTCATGCTTCACCATTCCTCTTCCAGACTCCTCTTGTTCCTCACACTTGGAATCCCGGTTTCATGCTTCATCACTATGTATTTCATCAGGCCTTGTGTTCCAGCCTCCAGCGAAGACTCTTCGAAGCATGGCCAGTTTATGTTTATACAGGCAACAAGCGCTGCACTTGGCTTATATGTTCTGACGACAACAATATTGAACGACATCCTTCCTCTGACTTCTAAATTATCTTACTCAGCAATTGCCGTAATGGTTCTCCTCCTTCTGGCTCCTCTTGCTGTCCCTCTAAAGATGACATTTTATCGCAGCCGTAGGGCTGTGATACAGGAAAGCCAAAATGACCCTTCCGATGGCATTGTTTGTGAAGGACGTGAAGATAAATCTGAACCGCTTCTCACAAATTCTTCGACAGAGAAGTACCTTGGAGGCCCTGATGAGAACAATGATGTGTCTGAGATTAACATGCTTTTAGCAGAAGGCGAAGGGGCAGTGAAGAAAAAGAGGAGGCCTAAACGGGGAGAGGACTTTAATTTCTCTGAAGCTCTCATCAAGGCGGATTTCTGGCTTCTGTTCTTGGTGTTTTTTGTTGGAGTTGGTACTGGGGTTACCGTCCTTAATAACATGGCGCAAATCGGGATCGCAGTAGGCGTGCACGACACAACTATCCTCATGTCCCTGTTCAGCTTTGGCAACTTCGTGGGTCGTCTTGGTGGAGGCATCGTGTCTGAACATTTTGTCAGGTTAGTAGAGCACTGATTTCTGAGTCACATCTATATCTACTCTGATCACTTCTTTATATGTCCTTAGAAGCTTTTACTATTTCAATTTTTTTGGCAATATGCGATATTATGGATGCCTTGGGTGTCCTGAATTGAATTTACCTTCATAAAACACTTCTTAGGCACCTTTGCATTTACAGTTTGGCCTAGTACTATGCGTATCTTGTTCCAACTTCATAGGATTATCCCAGATGAATCACCAGAATCTAAGTCAATACTCCTCGCAGGTCAAAAATAATTCCTCGTACCATCTGGATGACACTGACTCAAGTAATCATGATCATCACGTACCTTCTTTTCGCATCGGCTATAGACGGAACACTTTATGTGGCAACTTCACTACTCGGGTTCTGCTACGGTGTTCAGTTCTCCATCATGGTCCCGACCGTCTCCGAGCTTTTCGGGCTGAAGCATTTCGGTTTGTTTTACAACTTCATCTCACTGGGGAATCCCATTGGCGCGTTCCTCTTCTCGGGCCTCTTGGCAGGTTACATATATGACAACGAGGCAGCTAAGCAGCACGGATTTGATGCACTCGCCTCGACCATGACTTGCTTGGGTCCTGATTGTTTCAGGCTCACCTTTCTGATTTTGGCTGCAGTGTGCGGCTTTGGCGTAATTATGAGCCTGATTCTGACCATCAGAATAAAACCTGTCTACGAGGCTCTTTATGCTGGCGGATCGTTCAGGCTGCCTCAAAGTTCAACTCACTGAGGTCTGGTTGATATGCCCGACTTTTTTTTTTCCTTCATTTCCAGACAAGAACTTGCTTACCAGGTTCTTTTTCAGAAGTTGCTATTCCAGGAATAGTCAATTTTTTCTAAGCTCTACTATATGATGAGAAAACATGGAACCAAGACTGTCCATTTCTTAAGAGGAAAATTGTATATCTTTGTGGTATACACATATTCAGCATGTACAACTAGAAGTTGCACAGTTTCTTTCCTGCTATAATTGTGTACTTGCAAGATATGGACTCATGCAGAAGATGTGAAAAGGCAAGCTGAATCATATGAAGAACCAGCCAGAACATTATTTAGATCGAAAAGGAGTAACTCATAATCGAAAAGATGAGGCAAGAGTAGGACTATCACATTAATCCTATATTATAGTCATTTTGCCAACAAAACCATAGCTTTTGAATGAAAATTTTCACATATTTAAAATATTTGAAGTTCAGTACTAGTAGGCAAACTTTTGAGAATGCTGGAATGTGGCTTTTGGGGCTAGATGAAGTTAATTTGATCTAGTCAAATGTATATCGACACAGTGAAAGAAATGAGGCACAATGATTCAGCTCGAAGATAAAAGGTCAAATAAACATGAAAATTATGGAATACAGATTAAACTGGCAATCCAGATGAAGGCTCGATATTTCAGCGATGAAAGAGATTGCCATACTTGTCTTGGAGGGGAAAGTAGAATATGATGAAGCAATTGTAGAATGTGGTGATGATTACGTCAACATAATGAAACCATGCCCTTTGACAACAAGGATTTATGAACAGAATAACTGGAATTACCAGTAGACGTTACATAACACACTTCGAAGCTCAAGTAGAATGTCGTCTTGACTATCATTTCACCTTCGCCTTCATTTTCCCCACTATTGTTTTTCCCTGTGGCTTGTCCACGTCCATTTCCCTGACTGTTGTTATTACCGGTGGCTTGTCCAAATAAAAGAGGATTTCCATAGTATCCACCGTTATCGAATGACTGGAATTGATTCTTATGTGATGATTCATCCGACAAGTTGTAGTATACATTAAAGACTACCAAGAAGTTCAACTTGGAGAGTTCATCGGCTACAGAGTGGGCCAAGTTATTGCAGGAAAGAGTAATCCCTCTATAAAGGTCAGTGCAGAGAATGACCAGGTATATGTCCTGCAAGCTCATTGTGAGAAAGATATAGCGCACAAATGTCCTGTAAACCTCCTGTCTCTTTGGGGATTTGACCTGTGGCCGGTTGCAAGAAAGATCCAATCCCCCTCCATGAGAACAAGAACACCACGTTCATGAGTGTTAGACCTTCTCTTTGTTGCGAACTTGACCCTCTCGGGTGGGATTCCTGTGAGCCATTGGTTCTACACAAGAACATCATAACAGTCAAACTCGACGCTTGTGGTTGTCTTGAAATATGAGGAAGATGACCGTTCAACATCTGTTGCTTCAGTCGAATGAGGCGTCGTGTCTATCTTATCAAATACTTCTTTAGCGAAGTTCACTGGATTGAAGCAACTTGGCAAATGACGAGAAAAGTTGTGGACAGAAAGATCATCATGCTCAATTGTCTCAAGCTGCTCAATTGGTCTGAAAATGTGCCACTGAACTGGTTAGCTCTGAGCTCAAGCTAGGATGGTTTCCGACCAGACCAGGGATAACTCTGTTGAAGTCGTTACTGCTAAGGTCCATCCTGACCAAACCTGAGGTCCTAGAGAGGCATTCGTGATGGAACCACTGATTTTTTTTTTATTATTCGGACGAACGTGACTCAGAGATTGCGGGCTAAGGCACAAATGCTATAGCGCCAGACAGATCTTTTGCCGAGAGGTCCAAGAATTCAAGCTACTTCTTGCGACAAACCACCTTGCAACCGATTATTGACCAAATCAATCGCCACTAAGTTTGTCATGTCACAAATCCATCTAGGAATCTCACCGGAGAAAAAGTCATTGCTAAGATCTAGTACCTTCAGACTCATGAGAGTTGACATGAGAGTTGACACGATAGGGATCTCCCCATGAAATTTATTGTGGTCCAACCGAAGCGATCCCAACCCTGCGGCAGCGTCTTCTGAGAGCTGAGAGACTTGAGACCGAGAGCAAAAGGGGTTCATGAAATTACCAGACTGGTACTCTGATCAGCTAAGTTAGTACCTTGGACTCCTACATAACGAAGCGATGACTTCGGATCGCTTGAATTGAAAATATAGTTGGCCTATCACATAACAGAGAACAGAGAAATGTATGCAGAACCTCACTCGAAAAAGACATATGGTTTCCTACATAATGATGGTCTTCGTCTATCACATTACCTATAGGACAGATTGCTGTCGGTGATCCGACAACTGCACAACTGAAAATTCGTGTCTTTCTACTAAGAATCATCCTCATGGGTATAGACTTCGGAGAGAAGTATGATATGATGCATAACCGAGCAAAGCATGTTCAAGAAGATGATGGATCAGGGCCTTTCTTACTAGGAAAATGAAGAATTCAAAGAAATAGAGGCCCATGTACAAATTGCAATACCCAAATTCCCCAATACATTGAACTATCTATTCTCTTAGGCTTACCAAAACTCAGATGCTGGGCAAGCGCATATCGAACCACCAGTCCAAACTTGTTCACCTGTTCTCACAATCAAAAACATCCCGATCCTCCTCCTTCCACCCTTCCGTGCCTTCTCACAAAAATAGGCTCACCGCATCGCATCAGAAAGTTATGCAACTAGCATCCCACAAATATGATGACGGGAAAAGACTCAACATGCACCTCCTTCCATGGCTTTGAGAGGAGCTGCCACCACGCCCGACCCTTTGCAAATGCCCTGCGAACCAGTGCCAGGGACTATGTGTGGAATTGAACTACTCTTCAATCGCAACGGAAACTGTTCTCCTCATCACAAGGAGTCAGCTATTGGAATAGAGGGAAATATGCATCATGTAAAATGTACTCTCGGCCAAGTACGAAATTCACCACTGAAAGGCTCTCTCAATTTCTCAGCGGCTGAAAACAGAGGCCTTTGGGCAAATTGAATGGCCTTAAACTGCTCGGCTGCCCGGCTGAGATATCCAAGAACCTACCATGGTGGAATCGAACTCCACCTCGCAACAGGATGATTGTTATATACGATGCTCCTAAGCTGAAGTAGAAGGTGGCATGTCCATAAATCCGCATTCATTTCCCCAACTATTGTTATTCGTGGAGGCTACTCCAGATAAAAGAGGGTTAACATTCATATTTCTGGTGGCTAGTCCAACTAAGCGAGGATTTCAATATTAAGTGCTGCTATCAGATGATTGGAATGGATTCTTATCAGCTATTGCACCCGACAAGTTGCGGGACACATTAAAAAATACCGAGAAGTTCAACTTGGTGAGATTGTCTGGTATTGAGCCGTTCAAATTATTGTAGGAGAGATCTAGACTCTATGTCTGTTAGTACCGAGAATGATGAAGATATAGAACCTGTGAGTTGAATGTGCAATAGGTTTAGCGCTTGCATGCACAACTATGAGTAAATGACTGTCATCTGCAAACACAATTGAGAAGCTATTTGGCCGCAACTCTCAAGTGAGGTGCAATGCACATTGAGACAGCATTTGGGAGATGCAGAAATACACTTGGAAAATGACACTTCCATTTGATCATCTGATTTCGAAGAAGCTTAATACCAAAAACATGTCCTAAAACTACCAAAACGACACTTCATCCCATGATAAAAGTCAGCAACTTGGACAGTGAGAAATGAGCAATTAGGATCCTTTCCATTCCACTAAATTGAGTCTTTTGCAATTCAGAAAACAGAGAAATCTCTAGTGAACCCCGCTGAGAAGGACATATTGCTTCCTACATAATGGTTATTATTCTCGACAAAATTGACTGAAACAGCAATCGGAGATAGTGATATGGACTATGGAGAAAAGTTGCAATCACAGCAAATAACTACGCAAAGCATGTTCAAGAAGACATCCTTACAATCAAGACCTTGTTTACAAAGATTATGCTTGCAGCACTCACAAAACAGAGACATATATACATACTCCGATACCAAAAATTCCACACTACATCGAACTATCTAGTCTCTAAGGCTTACCCAACTCAGATGCTGAGCAAGCGCATCCCGAACCACCTGCCCAAACTTGTTCAGCTCGCCTTCATAAGCCGGAACCTCCTGATCCTGTTCCTCCCACTCTCCAACTCCATTTTCATCAAAAACCGGCTCGCTGCACTGCATTAGAAAGTTATGCAACAAGCATGCTGCGAATATGACGACTGGGAAAAACTCGACATGCTCCTCCTTCAACGGCTTCGAGAGGAGATCCCACCGTGCCCGGACCCTCGCAAACGCCCTGCGAACCAACCCCATGGCACGACTGTGCACGGAATTGAACTCCATCTCGATCGAGCTGACACTATTCTCCTCATTATAAGGAGTCAACAGCCATGGCAATAGAGGGAAACAGGCATCACCCAAAATGTACTGTGGGATCGAGCTCCCATTACTCAGCACGAAGTTTGGTCCACTCAGAAGTTCCCTTGATTCCTCCACGGCCGAAAACAGCGGCGTCCGGCACAAAATCGAATTGGGCCTTAAGCTACTAGGCCACCCGGCCGAGACATCCAAGAACCTCCCCTCAGAATCCACCAATGCCTGAACTAACAGGCACCCGTTTCCCCCCAACCAATTGCCCTCAACGCGAAACCTCCCAAACCCCAAGATCCCGCAACAATTCGGCAGCAAAATCCACCCGAACCCCACTATGATCCTCTCCCTATTAGAGTACAGCTCAAGCAGATCCCCCAAATTCTCATTGATAGCCCTACAGACAGCAAAGAACGACCGGCACGCGTCCGCCGAGTCCAGGCCGAACTGCCTCCCGACCGCCTTGTACGGGGCGGCGTGCGCCAACCGGTAGAGGGCAGCACCGAGGGCGTGATCGGGAGGGATGGAAGGCAATGCCGACTGCAGGGAAGGGGAGATGAGGCGGAGGAGGAGCGAGAAGGAGGGTTTGGACATGCGGAAGAAGTGGGTCCACCGGGGGTCGTAGTCGTCGCCGTCGGTGGCGGCGAGGAAGCGGCGGAACCAGCAGTCCCGCGGCGGCGGAGGAGGAGGGGGGAGGAGTTCCGGCGGCGGCGCCGGGAGGGAGAGGAGGGAGGCGAGGGAGTCGAGGGAGGAGGAGGCGGAGCGGAGGTGGGATTCGAGGGCTAGGACTTGGGGAGGGAGGAGGTGGAGGTCGTTGCGGAGGAGGAAGGAGCGGGCGGCGGAGGTGGCGGCGGTGAGGAGGGGGACGAGCGGCTGCAGGCGGTCGTCCCGGCGTCTCTTGGTCTTGGGCCTGGTGGCGGCGGTGGAGGAGGCCACGGCCGAGCTTTCGCCTTCGCCGCCGCCGCCGCCACCGTCGCCGGCGGTGCCGGTGCCGCCGGCAACCATTTGGTGATGGCTAAACGGAGGAGGAGAGCTTTATTCAGCTTCCCATTTCGATGCTTCCGAGGAGGCGATGGAGAAGCAAAGGCTGCAACTGAGAAGTGTCCTTCAGATAATTAGCCAGAAAATCTTATTTTAAATTACATATTTATTTTTGGTTAAAAAAATTACTTATTTATTTGTTGAGATAAACATTTTTTTATTTATTTGATTTTTCTAAAGTCAGAAGTGGAACATGATTGCTGACGGATTCAACACGAATACCACCGACAAAGCTGACGGATTCAACACGAATACCACCGACAATTTTGTCGGTGGAAAGAAATTGGAGAGAGGGGGAAGGAAATTGGATTGATGACTATATCGTTTTTTTTTTTTTTTTTGATTAATTTCAATGAAGTATATAAGTGTAAGGAATCAATGATTTAGCCAGAAAATTTTGATACTTATGAATTGTCATATTCGTTCTTAAATTCCTTAATTGGTTTAGAGAATGTAATAAGCCAAATATCTTTTTTTTTTTTTTTTTTTTTTATAAATTCAGAATTTCTGCGCAACTAATTGAGGCATTTTACAAGATACTTAGCTCCAATTGTAATTCACGTTTCAAATTCCTTGACTATGGACAAGCTACTTTAGATCAGAGTCACTTATGTAGAAAAAAAATCCAACCAACTGATTTTATGCGACTTACGAGTCATTCTATGGATATATAGGTAGTCGGCTCTTCATGCTTATATATCTTTTGGATTATGAAAAATAACCCATTTCATAATAAATTAATGTAGAGCCCAAATTTTGTCCAAGCTGTCATGAAAATACAGTTTACTTGCATATGATATAGTATTTTCACCAAAATATTTAATAATCAATCATTCTTGTAAGGACATTTTAAATGAAAAAAAAAATATCTTACCTAGAAAAATAGGGAAAAAAAGTCGTACTTTGTTTCTCCAGGAAAACTAAAATTATTCTTTTTGACTATTCAAATTGAAAAATTAATACACAATTTTACAGATCAAATCGGATGCTCAAACTTGAACACACAATTTGACCAGATCACTAAAAGTTGAAATTTTTAAAGTAATTGTGAAGTCTCAATTTAAATTCTTGGATTTTGCATATTAAGCAAAATGAGGAGTTATACCGAGAGCATTTTGCATATTAAGCAAGTTATATTAGGAAATTCTTCGGCACAAAAAAATATCTCAATGTGCATACATGCTAACGAACTAGCATTTCAACGAGAAAATGAGTCTTTGAAACATCTTGACCGCCCGAAAACGCCATAACTAACTATGGACTTTGAACGTTAATGTTGATGGGTCGCATCTGTCCGGGTCAGCTTAAGATGCAATCACTTCCGTTAGTCGCGGCATGGATGGATGATTGCTTGAATGGCTTTTGCGAGTCCCTGCTCCGTGCCTCCATACACTTAAAACAATTTGCAATTATATTCGAATTGAAGTTTGGACCCAAATGGGTGAGTAGTTCGATCCAAATTGACCGATTTAATTAATTTTGACTTATTTTCAAATCTTGTTAGATATCCAATCCAATCCATATTACTAAATATTTTCATATCTAACCCAATTAAAAAAAAAAAAAAAACTCATATCCAAGCTAAGATAAGAGGAAAACGCGAAATTGAATGTGAGAAAAATGAGTGAATAAAGAGTCATAGAAGTGGGTTATGTTCAAATAAGTTGGGAACCCATATTAGTTTATGTTTTGTTATTCTAAACCCAATTATAATCCATTTACTGAAGATATTAATTTATATGATAAGTCTATCCACAAAAAATGAGTTAAGAAATGGATTTATGGCCCGTTTTCGACAAGTGTAACTAGAGCTGGTCTTGGCGTCGGATAATTCGGTGTTAATAAGTCCGGTACAGGACTTCAGTGAATGCTCTCAGACTCATGGCCGTCTTCAAGAACCTTGCGTCGGTCCGCTGCTCTAGGGAAACAAATAGATTAGTGAATTGGGTAGTAAAAGCCTCTAGAGGTTAGTCCCTTTCACTTTTGTAATTGGGCCCGGTTTCATCAAAACGCAACTGTCTATTCATGCCCTAAAAAAGAAGAAGTGGGAATGAGCTCCTTCTCAAAATGGAAAGTAATTACAATCTTTTTCTTTTTGGTAGATTTCAACGTGCGAGATTAATGAATAAGATTAGGGCAAAAAATGAATGAGATACGAGTCCCGGCTAATTCTCAAACGTCCGTTACGCCGACATTTCTGCGCCGGACGAAGCAGAGACGCCCTGTGCTCACGCCCACCGGGAGCCCGACGTGGACCCACCTCGAGAATCCCAGATCGCCGTCCGCTCGCGGCCGGCGCCGCAATCGGACGCGCGGAAAACAGCCGGTCAACGTCAAAGTTCACCTTCCACGTGAACCTCACGCGTTTTCACGCCAGGTAAAGTAAGCCTTCGCGCACCCAAACAGTAGCACAAATCTTCTTTCTCTCTCTTTCTCACCCACGAAAAGAACGCCTCCTGCTCCGGAGGAAGACAAGCTGCGCCGCGCGTCCGCTAGATCTCCGGCCAGATCAGCGCCTCCGCCGCCGTCCTCTCTCTCTCTCTCTCTCTCTCTCTCTCTCTCTCTCTCTCTGCGCCCCTCCTCCGTACTCCACTCCAGTAGACGAAGAAGCTGTGGTCGGCGGATCCGGACCAGCCGGCGACGACGCCGCCCCGCTCCCTCGGCGACGGCACTCCGGCTTGCGTCGATTCGAGATCCTTTGTTCCTCGAAGGGATTCGACGGATCGCCGGTTGTGCCGACTCCGCCGGAGCCAGTTTTGTCCGGATCTGATCGCGCTTTTCGGAGATCCGCCTCATCTCTCGCCGTTCTCGGACGCAGAAGACGAAGCGTAGCGATCGGCGATTGTAATCGGCGGATCCATCCGTCGTTCGAAATCCGCGTCGTGGGAGCTGAATTTCTCCAGATCTGACACACTTTTTCGAAAGGTAATTTCCCGGAGGTCGATGCTACTTTGATCGCTTCGTTAAGCATAGTGGAGCGTGGTGAGCTGAAGTTGTGAAATGATTAGAACCTATTTTTGCGGTTTAGGTTAGTGAAGCCATCGATCGTGCTGAATGCTTCATTGATCGCGTGATTAATCGCAGTAAAAGCATGGTTACTTCAAGCACTAAAATGATTAGATCATCCTCAAGCTATTGATTTCGTAAAATCACTGGAAAAGCTGGTTAGATCATCATCAAGCGACGCTTTTGAGTCAATTTTGACTAATTTAGCTAATTTGTGCGGTTTAGGTAGGTAAGGGTGACGGTGAAGATGTCTCAAAGCACGATCCGCAAAACGCTGGGGGCTGTCAAGGACCAGACAAGCATCAGCCTCGCAAAGGTGGCAAGCAACATGGCACCAGAGCTGGAAGTAAATATCGTGAAAGCCACGAGCCATGATGATGATCCTGTGGATGAGAAATACATTCATCGGATCCTGAATTTGACTTCATACTCACAGGCATACGTTCATGCATGTGTTTCTGCACTTTCGAAGCGACTGAGCAAGACACGCGACTATATTGTGGCTCTCAAATCCCTAGTGGTCATCCATCGTTTGTTGAATGATGGAGACCCAATTTTTCACAATGAGATAATGTATGCGACCAGGCGTGGTGCTAGGTTGTTGAATTTGTCTGATTTTAGAGATGAGGCTCACTCTAGTTCATGGGACCACTCGGCTTTTGTGAGAACTTATGCTATGTATTTGGATCAGAAACTTGAGTTGATTCTATTTGATAGAAAGAGTGGCGGCGGCAGCAATCCCAGTGGAAGTGCTAATGGTGGTGGTAGTGTTTACAGTGAGGATAGGTATGGGAATCGAGATGATTTTCGGTCCCCACCACCCAGAGGGAATGATTATGATTATGGTGATTATAGAGGAGAATATGGTAATTATGGGGGGATGAGAAGATCAAGGTCATATGGCGATATGAGCGATGGTGTGGCTATGAAAGAAGGGAAAGAAGAGAGAAGGGTAGTGACTCCACTGAGGGAAATGAAGCCAGAAAGGATTTTTGGGAAAATGGGCCACTTGCAGAGGCTATTGGACCGGTTCTTGGCGTGTAGGCCCACTGGTCTGGCAAAGAATAGCAGGCTGATCTTAGTTGCATTGTACCCTGTTGTGAAGGAGAGTTTTCAGGTATATGCTGATATCTGTGAGGTTTTGGCTGTTTTGCTTGATAAGTTTTTCGATATGGAGTACCAGGATTGCGTCAAGGCTTTCGATGCTTATGCTAGTGCGGCTAAGCAAATTGATGAGTTGATTGCATTCTACAATTGGTGTAAGGATACAGGGGTGGCTAGATCATCCGAATATCCTGACGTGCAAAGGATTACCAGTAAGTTGTTGGAGACATTGGAGGAGTTTGTGAGGGATAGAGCAAAGAGACCTAAGAGCCCAGAGAGGAGAGAAGAATTGCCCCCTGTGGCTAAGGAGGAGGAGCCTGTGCCAGATATGAATGAGATAAAGGCATTGCCTCCACCAGAGAATTATACTCCTGCACCACCACCAGAGCCAAAACCAGAGCCCCCAAAGCCACAAGTGACACAGGATTTGGTGGATCTGAGGGATGATGGAGTTACTGCTGATGATCAAGGTAATAAATTTGCACTGGCTCTATTTGCGGGGCCGCCAGCTAATACAGGGAATGGTTCGTGGGAAGCATTCCCTTCTAATGGTGAACCAAAAGTGACTTCTGCTTGGCAAACCCCAGCTGCCGAATCTGGCAAGGAAGATTGGGAATTGGCTTTGGTGGAGACTGCTAGTAACTTGTCGAAGCAGGAAGCAGCTTTAGGTGGTGGTCTTGATCCACTGCTACTGAATGGCATGTATGACCAGGGAATGGTGAGGCAACATGTGAGCACTGCTCAACTGACTGGAGGTAGCGCGAGCAGTGTTGCTCTACCCGGCCTTGGAAAGAGCACAACCCCAGTATTGGCTCTCCCTGCACCCGATGGAACTGTCCAAACAGTTAACCAGGACCCTTTTGCTGCATCATTGAGCATCCCTCCTCCTTCATATGTACAGATGGCGGAAATGGAGAAGAAACAGCATTTGGTTGTGCAGGAGCAACAACTATGGCAGCAGTATGCTACAGAGGGGATGCGAGGTCAAGCCACTTTGGCCAAGATTGGTGGGACAGGTTACTATGCACCAGGTGCTCCTGTGATGCCACCAGTCAATGGGATGGGACCGCCAGCTGGGTATTATTATTCTCCTTACTGATGTTGCTTGCCTATCACCATGCGACTCTGTTTTTTCTCATTTCATCCAGTCGTGTATCTAGTTATATTACAATAAATCCTTTTTTTATTCTGATGTGCGGGTTTTGGGAAGAGGGAAGAGTGAACCCGGGGAGATTCTTTTTGGGGAAGATATTTGGATGGTGACATCCAGTGCATCTTGTACCTGCTCGTGCTTCTTGTGATAATCAGAATTTTCCATTACCACAGCCTCTTATACAGTCAAAGTATAGACAGAACCGAATCTGTCATTGTCTAGTAGCTCTGCGCTTTGTTGTTTCATGCGTAAAAGTAGACTGACCATCAAAACCGGTTCTCTAAAAAATATCAGCACTGCTGACTTTCTTGTATGAATGGAATGATTACAATCGAATTGAGTTCTTCAAACAAGAATTTTGTCTTTTTGCTCTGATCTTTCTGTTTATTGTTAAATAGTTCCTAACTGATATCATTAATAAAGATCCCTCAGAAGATGATGTCGCGGAATGATTTTTAGTGGTCATGAAAAGGCTCAAAGCATGAGCTCGGGATAGAGCAGGCATGAGATGTACTACTCTATCTCCCCAAAGGTTGAGCCTAGGTTCCCAAGGTTCCCATTTCGACTGTTTATTTGCACAACTCGAGGTCCAAGCCCACAAATTGCCTCGATGAGGACAAAATGTTGAACGATTACTCTGAAAGCATCGGGAAATTTGATTTTATAGAGTTTAAATAATAAGTTATTGTAAAAAAGCTGACATATAGTTCAATGCATATTACAAAGGTTTTTTTTTTGGTCTAAGTGTTGTTTATCTTTTTAGCTGGGGCCTTTCTCTGAAAATGCAAATTGTGTATCTTCAAAAGGGGATGGTTTTTCCAAAGGTTATCTAATTTTTTCCTTCTTTTTTGAGAAAAAAATGGCATGATACCTTATGTGTTATCTAGGGGTGTTTGGTTTTCGGTCCGGTTCAATCCCACCTAAGAACCGGGAACTAGATTGGGAGGACCGTTTCCTAGTTTTTGGGACTAGGTATTGGTCTGGTCCCATGGAACCAATCACTTAGCCAAAAAAAAAAAAAGTTAATTTTTTTTTGAAAAATACTAGAGTTGTTTATTACTATTTAAAAAAAATTAATATATATATGCATATATTTTTTTAAAAGAGTCGATCCGTCAATTTGGTTTGATTCGTCGGTCTGGTTCCCCCTCAAAACTGGGAATCGAATCAATGCTTGCGGGAATCAGACCATAGCGGTTGGGTTGATCTAGTCCAAGTTGTTCTCGAATTGGGCGATTCGATATGCTTACCCCTAAGTCGTTATTTGATATAATAATTCTCTTTTTCCATATTAAACTTGCTTCTACATATTTCGGATAATTAATAAGGTCGATGTTATATGATCTGTAGCTTTCTCACAATCCCTTCTCAAGAGAATGAGAATTCGTTAAGAGAATTTACAAAAATAAATTCTAAACAGTATTGCAAAGTGAAAAGTCATGTAAAACATAAAAACCCCTCTAAAAATAATTAAAATTCGATATGGAGGTCTTCCTTTGGCCCAAGCGTTGGACCTCGTGGCCTGGCTTGGATGGGGAGCTCTACTGGTGGCCAGTAGCCATTTTCATACATTTGCACCAATCTAAGCCTTGATTCGGGTTGGTTCTTTGTCGAATTTGGCCTAGACATCAAGACAACAAATTTGGTCTCTTTTAGAATGAACCGGAAATACCTTAGTGCGGTATTTTGTTTTTTAGGCTAGAGCTAAGCTCCTAGCAAAATGTTAAAACGTCGTTCCATGCAGACAGAAATAGCAAAAGGAGTCATATAAATGCAAGTTTGACCATGAATTTAGTTTTCTCATGAGACACTTCATCACAAGTAAACCTTCATAAGACGGAAATCGATGTCCTAGCCAAATTGCGGATTGGCCATGAACCTAGGACTTTCAAGGACATTAAGTTGTTCATGCTATATTGTCAAGCAAGAGGAGCTTTATCTCTTGAATGGTTTGTGAATGGACCGAGTGATGAACGGAGACGGAATTGCTCAAAAAGGAAAGCAAATGCGTTACCTAAGAAAGAACAACAGTGAGAAGAGATAGCTATGTTTTTCTAATGTTGTTTGTCGTTGTTTGCAGTATGATCATTTAGCCAAATAGAGATGAGCAAGCTACTATGTAAAAATTACCTTTTTGAAAGCAGGAAAGATCATGCAACGTATCGTCTTCAAGGAAATTAGAACAAGACCTAATTCAATTATGAAGTTAAAAACTTACATTGACCTAGTAGATCCACACCGAGGCCAATGTTGATCCATGACAATAACAAATGACAGGAAAAAACCCAATCTTGCCAGTACTCAGAAATGCAAAATGAGAGAACCAAAATTGTTCGGCAATTGACAATTTTAACCGTCATGCACAAAATAGGAGCACATGATGAACAAGTTTGACATGTGGTGATAATCAGTTCCACATAGTGAAACCATCCCTTTTGCAATTGGGGGTCGATGAACATAACAATCAGAATTACCAGTAAAACTATCGTGTATGACATTCCGAAGTTGATATAAAATGTCTCTTTGGAAACCATCTTCATTAGCTTTCGTGCATGATTCTGTTGCCGAGCTATTAATGTTAATGGTTGTTAAATAGTCATTACTCAATGGCAGTCCACACTAGAAAATGGTTTTCATAGTAACTGCTTTCATCAAATGCCCCAAACCAATTTTTGTTTGGTATGGCTCTTGACAAGTCGTTGCAAGACACATTGAAGACTTCCAGGGAATTCAACTAAGTAAGCTCTTCAAGGATAGAACCAATCAAGTTGTCGTAGAAAAGGTCAATGCTCTCTATCTTCGGGAGGCTCGACGATGATGTCGGTATATGTCCTATAAGCTTGTTATTGGACAGGTTCGGCACAAGCATGTCCTATAAGATTGCAATCTCTGGTGGGATCTCCCTACTAAATTGGTCGCGAGAAAAATCTAGTCCTACCATTTTAAGGAGTGTGTAGCCTTTATAAGAATCAAACCTTCTTTTTGTTGTGAACCCAATAATATCTAGAAGTGGCCATGCTTCTTCCAGTTCTATATAGTTGTAGAACCCTAGATGGCTTTTAATTGTCCTCATGAAAGACCAAGGTGACCATCCTTTGTATCCAGGCGAGAAATTCAGTATTGAAGTTACCTTATCTGCATATCCATTGGAGAAATAGATTGGTCCCAAGCAACTAGGTAATGGACCAAAATAGATTGTTTTCAGACAGATCGATACTTAAGCTTTTCAAGCTACACAATTGCTTGGGAAATGTTCCATCGAAGCTATTACCTCTCAGTGAAAGAATGCTCTGTTGAGAGAGGTTGCTTAGTTAATAGGGTATCGTAGCATTGCTTCGTCAGGCTTTCGCCCATTGCGGAAAATTCCCCATTGCTTCCATAAAATTCATTTTCACTCAAATCCAAAATCACCAAATCGGAGCTGTTAGAGAGCGCATGCATGAGGGTACCATTCAATTTGTTCCTATTTAGATGGATATGACTCAACCCCTGTGCAATAAAAAATGATGGTAATGGACCATACAAATTGTTGTTAGACAAATCCAAATACTCAAGCCCACCAAGATTGCAGAGCTCTTGAGGAATAAGGCCGTCTAACTGATTTTTGGACAAGTCAAGGGCCGCAAGCAATGATGTGTTCACAATCAATCTTGGAAGCTTGCCGATGAAAGAGTTGTCACTAATGTCCAGTATTAACAAATTTTCCTTGTGATGAAAGAAAAGAGAGATTTCCAGTGAACAAGTTGTGGTGTAGTTGTAGATATGATAGATTTCGGTTCATGGTGTTGTTAGAAAATACAAAACGTTGCTATTAATTTATTTATTTTTCTCTAACCACTTCATGATCCACGCGCTTTCTTTTAAAAATAAAATCCCAAGTAGGCAATTAAAGTCCACAGAAAATTTGACCGTGACAATTCATCGCTATTCGCTAATGGCCCTTGGCAGCTGTCCCCATAAAATTTCTCAATCGATGTTTAATGTGCCGGTGATTATTCTCTCCAATCCCCCAAATTGAACTTGTACCTTTTTCTTGTCGAAGCTCCAAGCGATGCCCTCTCAAGTCTTTCACATCCCGAGGTCCGGATGTAATTGTGGCTATATAATATATCCAACCAAATAGAAGAAGCTCTTTGCACAAGAAACTCTTTGCATATATATATATATATATATATATTTTGCATGCATGCGTGCATGTATGCCATTCAAATAAAGATTTTTGGATTTCTTTCTTATCCAATTAGGTTTGATTGCATAACAACTCATAATCGAAACATACTTTAACAATTCTCTACCTTAGCTCGAGTTTGTAGTCAAATCGTAGTGATCATTATTTATGCCAACTCTCTCAACACTCCAATGGACACTCTATAGATGGCAATTATGCTCTAGTAAAGCTTAAGTTTCATTAAAGGATCATGTCTGATGAGTTCTCTACCTCAGTTCGACTTATGTGATATATTTATATGTTAATGGGATTAACCGAGTCGATTTGCCCTCTTAATGATGGGACCCCAATCTTTTTTTGGCTAAGTATTGGGACTCTTGACATTGATTAAATAAGTGAGATAAGAGAATAATCACTGAGTTTCTCCATACTGAGTAGAAAGAAGTCTGATTCCACACAAATTAACTTTGCCTTGATGCTCATTCCTTCTTAGGGGAGATAGCACATTGATATAATTGGACGGCGACTTTCCCGATTGCTTTGTTCTTGAGTTTGTCGTGTCTAGGAGCCTAGAGAGGTCCTTGTAACAATCCTTGCTTTACATTTTGGAGATAACGCATCATGATGCAAATTATAAGAACTATTAAGTTCAAATGATGGCGGATTACACTTCAATTTTTTTTGCTCTCTAGTTCTCATAAGGCTCAGATTACCTAGATGTGCAGTGGAAGATTCGGTGTGGAAGAGAGACATTCGTGTGGAGAAGGTGAGCGTGGGACTGTAGTATTTTGGTTGGTAATTTGTTACTGTGGTTGCAGTAACCATCCTTACTTTAGCAAATTTCATTTCCAGTTGTATATGACATTAGTAATCATTTTAACATGATTCATCAGATCTGCCATTTTTTTTTGCTATCAACTTTGCCCCTCCTGACTCACCAGTCAAAAATTGCCCATCGCCAAAACCCACCTATCCAAGACCCTAATCCAACTCGACGCCTTCGAGTTAGGCCCTCCCCTCCGGCACCGCCTGCAATTGTTGAGTCACCAAGCCACCGCCACCCCGCCTCAATTGCTTCCCTCTCTCTTGTCTCGAGCTTGGGCATCCGTTGCTGCCCAAATTGTGTTGTGGAACTTGATGCCGAATCTAGGTGGCCATGGCGAGCTTGCCAAATCGCGTGACTTTCGAGCTCGAAGACCATGGGCATTAATGCTGCCTTTGAGCTTGTGGCCATGGCATGGAGTGTGACTTTCGAGCTCCAGCGACCATGGAGAGAGAAGTCGATATTAGTGTGGCGGAAGGTAGAGAGATGGGGATAAAAAATGGGGTGGAGGGGTAGTTTATAAATGCAAATTGTGAATTTTCAAAAGTGAGGATAGTTTTTGAAAGGTTCTCTATTTTATTTTTTGAAAAAAAAATCACTAAAAAGTTTAAGTTATGTCCACTATAACACAATTTCTCCAAATTTTTTTTTTTTTGTGACACAAAAATCCTAAACTTATATTCGTGTGATATGTTTACCTTAAACTTCTGTTTGTGACATAATGACCCCAAACTTGTTACCATGCGATAAATTTATCTCAAATTATTTTTTTGTGACATTAAAAACCCGAAACTTGTATTTAGATAACATATTTATCCCAAATTTTGAGAAAAATATATAGCACGAATACAAGTTTAAGGTAAATATGTTATATGTATATAAATTTGAGGTTTTTTGTGTCACAATAAAAATTTTAGAATAAATATATCACAATGGACATAATTTAGAGGTTTTTTATGGCATTTTTCCTTATATTTTTTTTTTCTCTTTTGAGAAAAAAATGGCATGATACCTTACTTGCACGCTATTTGATATAATAATTCTCTTCTACACATTAAATTTGCTTCTTCATATTTGAGACAATCAATAAGCCTCATAAAAGAAATTCTAAGTACTCTTGCAAAGTGAAGAAAAGTCATGTGAGACATCAAAAGACTCTAAAAATAATTAAAATTCAATATGGAAGGTAACCCAGGCGCCTGGCCACTCAGGCCTGGCCACACGGCCTAGCCAGGCCTGAGTGGCTAGTAGCCATTTTCATACGTTTGCACCAATCCGGGCCTCAATCTTGGCCTAAACATCAACACAACAAATTACTAGAATAAAAAAAAAAAGAAGATACTTTTCACTTTTCAGATTTTTATTTTTAGTCAGATCTACTCTATTTTACTCTACACTCGCTTTCAGATTTTTGCCCTATTTCTTGCAAGGCCTGGGAATCGAAACCCATTCTTGAAATTTACACGTCCCCACCCCATCTCTTCCTGAGAATGTGGGGATTTGAATCCCTCACATCTTCTTCCATGTTGGAAGGGTGACCATGGGGTTTCACTTCTTAGATTAAGAAAAACCTATTTGCTAGAATCCAATGGATTACGCGCCGATCTTCAACAAGAACTCGTCAACACTAGCACCAGAAAAGGCATGGTATGCTCATCACAAAGGAACAACCTTCAATTGCAGGACAAACCAATCATCCGAAAATTTCAAAAAGAATCCTTCTTTCTTCCTTCACCATGATCGAGGGAGAAGCCACCTTAGAGGCCACGTCGTGCCGCCGCGAAGCCGCCGGAGCACAGGGTCGCCCGAGCCAACTCCAACAGAGCGGACACCATCCCGCCACGTAAAAAAGAAGGAAACCAGAAGGGCGACCCAGGGGCATCAAAACGAGCCCGATCACGAACGTGACCGATCCGACGAGCATTGGAGCCAGAGAGATCCCCACGAAGAGCGAGGCGAGAACGGCGGGAGGGACCCGCGCCGTCGACGCGATGGCGAGACGCGGCCGCCTCGAAGTGGAGGCGACAGACCGGGAACGCGGCCGGAGGAGGAGGGAACTTCATGATGTGGGCGACCTCCGTCGGCGACCTCCGCTTGATGTCCTTTCTTCTTCCAAGGGAGTCGACGGTTCGCCGGTTGTTCCGACTCTGCCGGAGCCTGTTTTGTCCGGATCTGATCGCGCTCTTCGGAGATCCACCTCGTCTCTCGCCGTTCTCAGACGCAGAAGACGAAGCGTAGCGATCGGCGATTGTAATCAGCGGATCCATCGGTCGTTCAAAATCCGCCTCGCCGGAGCTTAATTTCTCCATATCTGATAGACTTTCTCTAAAGGTAGTTCCCTGGAGCTCGATGCTACTTCGATCGCTTTATTAAGCATAGTGGAGCATGGTGAGCTGAAGTTGTGAAATGATTAGAACCTACTTATGCGGTTTAGGTTAGTGAAGCCATCGGTCGAGCTGAATGCTTCGTTGATGGCGTGATTAATAGTTCAAGGTCAAGGTCAATGGTGGGATGAGAAGGTCAAGGTCATATGGGGATATGAGCGATGGTGTGGCTGTGAAAGAAGGGAAAGAAGAGAGAAGGGTAGTGACTTCACCGAGGGAAATGAAGCCAGAAAGGCCATTGGACCGGTTCTTGGCATGTAGGCCCACTGGTCTGGCAAAGAAGAGCAGGTTGATCTTAGTTGCATTGTACCATGTTGTGAAGGAGAATTTTCAGGTACGTGCTGATATCTGTGAGGTTTTGGCTATTTTGCTTGATAAGTTTTTCGATATGGAGTACCACGATTACATCAAAGCTTTCGATGCTTATGCTAGTGAGGCTAAGCAAATTGATGAGTTGATTGCATTCCACAATTGGTGTAAGGATACAGGGGTGGCAAGATCATCCGAATATCCTGGAGTGCAAAGGCTTGCCAGTAAGTTGTTGGAGACATTGGAGGAGTTTGTGAGGGATAGAGCAAAGAGTCCTAAGAGCCCAGAGAGGAGGGAAGAATTGCCCCGTGTGGCTCAGGAGGAGGAGCTTGTGCCAGATATGAATGAGATAAAGGCATTGCCTCCACCAGAGAATTATACTCCTGCACCACCACCAGAGCCAAAACCAGAGCCCCCAAAGCCACAAGTGACACAGGATTTGGTGGATCTGAGGGATGATGGAGTTACTGCTGATGATTAAGGTAATAAATTTGCATTGGCTCTATATGTGGTGCCACCAGCTAATACAGGGAATGCGAAGCATTCCCTTCTAATGGTGAACCAGAAGTGACTTCTGCTTGGCCAACCCCAGCTGCCAAATCTGGCAAGGAAGATTGGGAATTGGCTTTGGTGGAGACTGCTAGTAACTTGTCGAAGCAGGAAGCAGCTTTAGGTGGTGGTCTTGATCCGTTGCTACGGAATGGCATGTATGACCAGGGAATGGTGAGGCAACACGTGAGCACTGCTCAGTTGACTGGAGGTAGTGCGAGCAGTGTTGCTCTACCCGGCTTTGGAAAGAGCGCAGCCCCAGTAGTGGCTTTCCCTGCACCCAATGGAACTGTCCAAACAGCTAACCAGGACCATTTTGCTGCATCACTGAGCATCCCTCCTCCTTCCTATGTACAGATGGCGGAAATGGAGGAGGAACAGCATTTGGTTGTGCAGGAGCAACAACTATTGTAGGAGTATGCCACGGAGGGGATGCAAGGTCAAGCCACTTTGGCCAAGATTGTTGGGACAGGTTACTATGCACCAGGTGCTCCTGTGATGCCGCCAGTCAATGGGATGGGACCGCCAGCTGGGTATTATTATTCTCCTCACTGATGTTGCTTGCTTATCACCATATGACTCTGTTTATTCTCATTTCATCCAGTTGGGTATCTAGTTATTTTACAATACGATCCTTTTTGTATTCTGGTGTGCGGGTTTTGGGAAGAGGGAAGAGTGAACCCAGGGAGATTCTCTTTGGGGAAGATATTTGGATGTTGACATCCAGTGCGTCCTGTATCTGCTCGTGCTTCTTGTGATAAGAATTTCCATGACCACAGCCTCTTGTGCAGTCACAGTATAGACAGTATTGAATCTGTCATTTTCTAGTAGCTCTGCGCTTTTGTGCTTTCATGCGTAAAAGTAAACTGACTATCAAAACCAGTTCTCTTAGAAATGGCAGCACTGCTGACCTTCTCGTATGAATGGAATGTTTACGGTAGAATTGAGTTCTTCAAACTAGATTTTTGTTTTTTTTGCTCCAATCTTTTTGTTTCTTTTCACTCGGAATCATCTGGAGCTTAGTACTTTTGTTAAATAATTCCTAACTGATAGGATGATGGTCTTGATTATAAATATCTTGGATAATGATCCCTCAGTGAAAGCTGATGTTGCAGGATGATTTCTAGTGGTCATGAAAAGGCTCAGAGCATGAGCTTGGGATAGAGCAGGCATAAGATGTACAACCACATCTCCCAAAGGTTGCGCCTAGGTTCCCATTTCGACTGTTTATCTGCACAACTCGAGGTCCGACTGTCCGAGCCCACAAATTGCCTCGATGAGGACAAAATGTTGAGCAATTGAACTAAAAGCACCGTGAAATTTGATTTTATAGAGTTTGAATAATAAGTTATAGTATAAAAGCTGACAGATAGTCCAATGCGTATTGAAATTCGGAGAAAGCACAAATTGCTCAGATAACTCAAAAGGGCTCCACAGTTGACTGGTATTGCTTCTGGTCTCAACCTTATCCATCTGCCCTTGATCTTTTCTCCTCGTTTTATTTTTTCTGCTAATTACGAACCTACTGATCTCAATGTCATTTGGACTTACCCCTAATCCGAACCTCCAAAACGCCTGGCTCTCCCAAACGAGGTTAGACAATTTATCCTGGACGAACACTTAATGCATCAATCAGGTGAGTCCCATGACCTCCACCCCTTGAAGCATGTGGTTTTTGGGATTGTCCTGGACAACTAGTCTAGCTGGGTGGAATTCGATTCGTTTTGCAATTTGATAGGGATCCTCTGAAACTTTTTGGCTTAGGCTACTGAAATCATAGCCACGGCGGTTTGTCATGCATTTATATATTAATATAGTTAACTGAGTTGATTTGCCCTTTTAAGTCGATGGGATGCCAATTTTTTTTTTTCTAACTAAAGTCTCTGGATACCTGACATTGATTTCGGGACAAGAGAATGACCACTGAGTTTTTGCATACCCAGTATGATTTATTCATCAATACATGAAAGATCTCTAAGTAAAAACAATACCTTTATTAGTGGAATGAAGTTGGAATGTGCACAAATTAGCTTTCCTAAATGCTTATTTCTTCTTAGTGGAGATACCACACTGATATAATTGGACGGCGACTTTGCTGGTTGCTTTATGTAGGTGCCAAGTATTGAAGCCGAAACGGTAAGTCCTCGAATAGGAGAGCATTAGCTGAGTGACTCGTCCTTTGGTGAGGTTGTACTTAACATGTTGCCAGCTGCAACTGTCAGAATTGGATCCCCTGGTGTTGTCCCAGGATGGCAGGTCGAATGTGGCATTCAACGCTAAGAGTGCAATCCTTTCTTGTTCCCGACACCCATCAGAGCCACATAAACATGCAATACTCCAAACCACTACAAGTACCCACAGTGCTTTCTTTTTCATGATTGCATATTCGAGTGACCAAATTTTAAATGTATCACACTCTCAAGTTAACTTTTTTTTTGCAAGTTAAAGCAATTTTATAGGAGTTCAGCGATGCCTGTGCTTGAGTGTGGAAGGTGTGGTCATGATGAAAGTCTTGGTCAGTTTTGCTGATGAATGTAGCTCAGGTCCTTTCGGTGATGAGGTTAATAGTGGTGAAATTGATTTGATTATTGATCAGAAAATGCAAGACAATACTTTTGGGCAGCCAATATGCATATCCAATGGCCAGATTTCTATGACGGGGAGTTATCCGAAAGTCTCTATAGGCATGATTTTACCACACGTTAAGTCGAGCCTAGCCTAGTCAACTGTTGTGATTTATATGACTAATTCAATCTCAGATGACGAACTCCCTTAGAAAACTTGCAGAGACGTGTAGGTGCTCCATTTAATCTCACTTCTTGATGAAAGTTGCAATGGAGTGGAAGCTGAAGCTTTTACGGTCTTGCAGGTTTTGCAGCAAATGTTATTAGTTGGAGATAAACTGACTCTCGCATTGTACTGGTTTTTAAGAGAGTTAAAAGAGCTATAAGTCGTATACTAATCCACTAAATGCACAACGTGATAAACTAGCAGAACTTTGCCTTTTTATAAAACAAAAATCAACGGTACCTAGGATTATATGATCAATTTCTGAAGTCAGTCGTTAATAACATATTGTCATCCTGGAGGACTTTCAGGTCTGAAATGGTTCGTGAATGGACTCAGTTGTATATGCAGATGGAAATTTATTGGAAATGAAAACGTGCTCGATGGAAAAAATAGTGGGAAGAGGAGGTGTGTCGATGTCTCCAAGATATAATGTTCTCATCATTAGAAACCTGATCAATCCATTCATTAGAGTAATGAGCTTTGTTGTGTTACTTCTTGAGATGAGTACATCAAACCGGTAGGTTCTCCTAGAGACCTATATCGATTTAAAATCGAGAACCGAATTCACATTAATTTACCCAAGTTGAAAACTCACCGATTCCACTATCAATCCCATTCAACTTTAAAATTGGAAACTGAATTCAGGTAACAATCTCTAAATACACGGGTTTCCGATCCAATGATTGAATCCTCTAGTAATGAAGGCCTATATCTATACATATTTCCACGTCCGGATAGAAACCAAAGCCGAATAGAATTAAAATAAATGCTAATCCCATCTTTATGCGCCAAACTCAAGCCAAAAGCAGACAACTTTAACTTATCCGAAGTGCAAATCCCATGTAACAATCCAACGACAAGCTTTGAAATCTTGCTCATCAAGCAAAGTGATGTGAATCGTTGCGGAAGGATCGTTCTACAAAGGCCCAGATGGTGCGAATTGCAAACCTCGACCTCCAATCAAACCTGTGATTGGCAACCTCGGTATGAACGTGACCTGTTGACGAACACGTGTCAACCAACCAACGTTATAGACGCCACGAGCGAAAGAATTCGCTATCTCGCTCGATAAGTCGAAGAGAATCTTGATTAGGTCAAGTCCTCAAAAGAACAAAAAAGAGAACCTCTCAATTCTTTTCCTCCAAAAAAAAAAAAAAAATATCTTCGTCCTCAAAGAAATTTGGCAAATCCTTTATATAGGCTGCCACACAAACCCTAAAAACCAACCCTAAAAATCTAATGCGATATATTCTAAAATATTCCTATTTTAGAATATTCTTAAACAAGAATATATATATATATAAATTGACTTGGTCAATTATTTGGTGACAAGATAATTAAATTGCACCAAGATTTCCAAGATTCTTCAAGATTTGATCCAGGTCATCTTCACGCCAAAGATCACGAACTGACGCCACAAACTGCTTGAATTGTTTGGCCCGCGCTCGAGTAATCGAACCAGTAGGAATAGACAATGGGTCCCTAAGCACCTCCTCCTCGATATGACTCGATGTCCACATCATTCCCTCCCCGTGCAAAGGATTTGTCCTCAAATCATCACTAGCATCAAAAAGAGTCAAGTCGAAACATTAAATGTGGCACTAACGTCATACTTACCTGGAAGATCAAGCTTGTAAGCATTATTGTTAACTCTTTCCAAAACCATGAATGGTCCATCCCCTCGCGGTAATAACTTAGAATGTCGCTGCTCGGGAAATCTCTCTTTGCGCATATGAACCCAAACCCAATCGCCAGGTTCAAACACCACTTCCTTGCGCCCTTTGTTAGCTTGCCTTACATATTGCTCGAGTCTTGCGCTCAATATTTGTGCGCGTCTTCTCATGCAACGACTTGACAAATTCAGCTTTCTTTGCTCCATCTAAATCCACACGCTTATCAACAGGTAAAGGGGTTAAATCTAACGGAGTTAATGGATTAAAACCATAGACAACCTCAAATGGTGTAAATTTAGTAGCAGAATGCATGCTCCTATTATATGCAAATTCAACATGTGGCAGACAATCTTCCCAAGATTTTATGTTATTTTTAATAATAGCACGCAACAATACCCCTAAAGTTCTATTAACTACCTCGGTTTGACCATCGGTCTGTGGATGACAAGTAGTAGAAAATAACAATCGTGTTCCTAGTTTTTTCCACAATGTTTTCCAAAAGTAGCTAAGAAATTTAGAATCTCGATCTGAAACAATCGATCTAGGCATGCCATGCAAACGTACAACCTCCTTAAAGAACAAATTAGCAATATGAGATGCATCATCGGTTTATGACAAGGTATAAAATGAGCCATCTTTGAAAACCGATCAACAACCACATAAATAGAATCTCTACCATACTTAGACCTAGGCAATCCTAACACAAAATCCATAGAAATATCAATCCAAGGATGCGTTGGAATAGGTAATGGTGTATACAAGCCATGCGGTTTAGTTGTAGACTTCGATTGCTTACAAGCAATGCATCTCTCACAAACACGTTTGACATCTCTCTTCATATGTGGCCAATAAAAATGTTCATACAACACTTCATAAGTCTTATTAATGCCAAAATGCCCCATTAAACCACCACTATGCGCTTCTCGCACCAACAATTCACGCAAAGAACACTTAGGCAAACATAGTTTGTTTTCACGAAAAAGATAACCTTCATGCCTATAAAATTTATCAAATGCAGCGTGTTCACATGCTTCATAGACTCTCCCAAAGTCATCATCTTCAATATATAAGCCCTTGATATGCTCAAAACCTAGACACTTTGCTTCTAAAATAGTTAGAATCGCATACCTTCGAGAAAGCGCATCGGCTACCACATTTTCCTTACCTTTCTTGTACTTGATCACATATGGAAAAGTCTCAATGAACTCCATCCATTTGGCATGTCTTTTATTCAACTTTTCCCTCAGTTTTTACCACAATCTTTCTCTCGGCCTCTCCTTTTCCTTGCGTCTCAGACACACCACGCAAGCCCTCAGATTTCTCACATTTTCTCTCTCTCTCGGCTTCTCGTTGTAACTTTAATTGATCTTGATACACCTCACTAGGTGTCATTGGTACCAAGGTATAAGTCTTTTGATTCTTCACCAATGAATAACGATTAGTATATCCATTATGATGTACCTTTCGATCATATTGCCATGGTCTTCCAAGCAAGATATGACCCGCTTGCATAGGTACGACATCACACACTACCTCGTCCTTGTATCTCCCTATCTCAAATGGAATTCGAACTTGCTTCAATACTTTCACCTCACCACTATCATTTAACCATTGAAGTCTATAAGGCCTAGGGTGCTTTGTTGTCTTCAAACCCAACTTATTCACCATAATACAACTTGCCACATTCGCACAACTACCTCCATCAATTATCATACTACAAATCTTACCATTCACCACACATCTTGTATGAAACAAATTATCTCTTTGTTGGTGATGCTCCTCCTCCTTTACTTGCACACTCAGAGAACGCCTAACCACCAATAAGTCTCCTTTTATAGCCACTTCTCCATCACTACAATCTTCCAATGGTGGCATCTCGTCATCCTCTTCTTCCCTTTCACTTTCGGACTCAATAACACCATGTCCAGTCATGATCATCACCCTCCTATTAGGGCATTGATTCGCCATATGACCCCTGCCCAAACACTTGAAACATTTAATTTCACGAGTTCTAGTGTTAGGGTTTTCGATTTTACCCGAAACCGGATTTGTTCCAACTTTACCGTCCCTCTCCTTCTCCTTTGAGGTTTCGGTTTTGGTGTTGTTTCCTCTCCAATTTGGCTTATCATCTCTCTTCCAATTGGATCTCCAATTCTGATTTGAACCTCCTCCACCCTTGTGATTTCGGTCCAACTTCAATTGCCGCTCAACTTTGATGGCTTTGTCCACCAATTCCTCCAATTCAACATAGTGTTGCAGCTCTACCACCCTTGCTATGTCTCGACTCAAACCACTCAAAAATCTTGACATTGTGGCCTCACGATCCTCCATTACATTAGCACGGATCATGGCAATCTCCATCTCTTTGTGATACTCTTCCACGCTCTTATTGCCTTGTGTGAGATTTTGTAACTTTTGAAACAAATCTCGGTGGTAATGACTAGGTACAAAACGCCTTCTCATCACCGCTTTCATCTCATCCCACGTCTCTATCGGTCTTTCACCATTGCGCCTCCTACTAGTCACAAGTTGATCCCACCAAATTATAGCATAATCAGTAAATTCAACAGCTGCAATTTTTACCTTTTTGAGCTCAGAGTATCGTTGGCAATCAAATACCATCTCCATGCGTTTCTCCCACTCTAGATATGCATCGGGATCATTCTTCCCTTGGAAGGAAGGAATCTTCATCTTGATGTTGCCAAGTTCATCATCTCCTCGGTGTCTAAACCTTCGGCCTCCATTCCACCTTTCAAATCGAGCATCTCGATCATCCTCCATGTCGGCCTCATCATCATCATATTGTCGTTGCCTTCTATGTTGTGTTCTAGAGGCATCTCGCTGATGTTGTGGCCTTCCCCGGGGTAGCTCTCGGTCACCATCAATCCTCATGTCATTCCCCATCATTCGGCCACTAAGCTCCTCCACTACGGCCTTCAATTGCTGGATGCTTTCCACGAGCGCTTCATCCCTTCGTATGGAGCCAATCTCCTTTTGATTCACACTTTCTTCGTGCGACATATTTTAGACCTGCAAGTAAACGTTAGTCGCAAAAAAATCCTCACCAATCACTCCCTCACGTGTTTCTCTCAAAGTGTTTGTCACTCCCCTCGTGTTTAACTCAAGTTTAGGCTTTTTTCACCCTCAATTAAGCTTACACACTCTTGCCTTTTTCCTCTCGTATTCTCTTTTTTTCAAGCTCTTTATTGGACTCAAAACCTGTCTCTCAACCCCCTCACGACAATCAATCAAACTAATCAAACAAGATTAGATCACTATTGATTTTGTTTCAGCAAGTAACAATTTCAAACCAACAAGTACAACTTTCGAAATTCCAATTGAAACGCAAATCACTACTGATTTTGTTTCAATTTGGTCTACTAACAAACGAGTCGCCTTCTTGATTTTTTTTTTTTTTTGTTCGGCTAATTTTTTTTTTTTTTTTTTTGCCGAATCTGTTTTTTTTTTTCTTGCACACTTTTTTTGTGCGTTTTCTTTCTCTTCTTTTTTTTTTTTCACTTTTTTTTTTCTTTTTTTTTTTTTTGACGAACTCGGATACAATTTAAGATGCTAGAAAAGAAAATTTAAAACTAACAGCAAATAACTACATATGGAAGCACAAAAGCAATCGGATCCCTAAATTAACTAGAACCGAAACCCTAACTCAATAAATCTCAAATTGCTGAATATCAACAGAAAATTAAAGATAAATAGACCTTGTAGAATCTGGCTCGATACCAAACCGATGTGAATCGTTGCGGAAGGATCGTTCTACAAAGGCCCGGATGGTGCGAATTGCAAACCTCGACCTCCAATCAAACTGTGATTGGCAACCTCGGTATGAACGTGACCTGTTGACGAACACGTGTCAACCAACCAACGTTATAGACGCCACGAGCGAAAGAATTCGCTATCTCGCTCGATAAGTCGAAGAGAATCTTGATTAGGTCAAGTCCTCAAAAGAACAGTAAAAAGAGAACCTCTCAATTCTTTTCCTCCAAAAAAAAAAAAATATCTTCGTCCTCAAAGAAATTTGGCAAATCCTTTATATAGGCTGCCACACAAACCCTAAAAACCAACCCTAAAAATCTAATGCGATATATTCTAAAATATTCCTATTTTAGAATATTCTTAAACAAGAATATATATATATATAAATTGACTTGGTCAATTATTTGGTGACAAGATAATTAAATTGCACCAAGATTTCCAAGATTCTTCAAGATTTGATCCAAGGTCATCTTCACGCCAAAGATCACGAACCATGACGCCAACAGCTTGCTTGAATTGTTTGGCCCGCGCTCGAGTAATCGAACCAGTAGGAATAGACAATGGGTCCCTAGCACCTCCTCCTCGATATGACTCGATGTCCACATCACAAAGGCGGCGCCTTTCTCCCTCAACCTCAACTCCCGCACCATAAAAGTCTCGGTCTTTCAATTTCTCAGTCAATTCTCTTCCTCAATGGTGGCGAAGCTGAAGGTGACCGGTGTTGAAATAATAGTCGTTTCTTTCTGCATGTTTTGCTGATTTGGTTTTTCAATTATTCTAGTCTTTAAGAGTTAGTGGAGTCATGTTTAGTTAATTTGTGTGTTAGTTGTCCTAGTTTTTAGGAGTTAGTGGAGTAAGTGCTTTATGCAAAATATTGGTAGTTATAGGTTCTATTTTAGTGGTGTTTTATGTTATGTATTTGTCTTTATAAAAGATTTCGATGTTCTGAATGAAAAAGAAGAAGTTTTGGCCTCGTCTCTCCTTCCCTTTAGCTATTTTATAGTGGTATCATAGCTTGTGAGAAAAGTAAGAGAGTTTTAAAAAGATAAAGAATGTTTAGTGGTGTTAGATACCTTTGTGAGATAATTGTAGCAGCAACATTTCCAATGGCCACTAATAATTTTGTTCAACTAGCAATTCCACGCTTTGATGGTCACTATGACCATTGGAGCATGCTAATGGAGAATTTTTTATGGTCAAAGGAGTATTGGTCAATCGTTGAATATGGAATTTAGGAGCCATTAACAGGCATGGCTTTGACAGATACCCAGAAAACATAATTGGAAGCTAGAAAGCTGAAGGACTTGAAGGCAAAAAATTATCTCTTTCAAGCTATTTATCGTCCTATCTTAGAAACTATTCTTTGCAAAGAAACTTCCAAGAATATTTGGGATTTTATGAAGAAGAAATATCAAGGCTCTATTAGGGTCAAGCATGCGTAGCTTCAAGCCTTAAAAAGAGATTTTGAGACACCGGCGATGAAGAATGGAGAATCTGTCACTAGTTATTGTGCTAGAACAATGGAGATCAATAACAGGATATGATTCCATGGCGATAAGATAGACGACATCACCATTGTGGAGACGATTTTGTGTTTCCTAACATCAAAGTTTAATTATGTTATCTGCTCAATTGAAGAGTCGAAAGACATAGATGCGCTATCTCTTGATGAATTGCAAAGCTTCTTATTAGTCCATGAACAGAAGATGAACAAAAGTTCAACAGTAGAGGAGCAAGCGTCGAAGGCTTCTACCAATGCTCATTCCCACAATTTCAGAGGAAGGGGTAGAGGTAGAGAAAGGGGAGATCGAGGGAATAGAGATGTTAGCAAAAATTTCAAAGCTAATAATGACCAATTTCAAGGCAAAGGTAGAGGACGGGATCTTAACAAATCCAAGGTAGAATGCTTTAAATGTCATAAGTTTGGTCATTATGCATCAAAATGTTATACTAGGCTACCTAATAATAAAGAAAATGCAGAGAGTTCAAATTTTGTTGAAGAAAAGGAAGTAGAAACGTTGTCAATGGCTGTTCAAGATGAAAAGGAGCCCGAGTCAGATATCGGGGTGCGCATGGTAACGCTTCTTGGCTAGGGAATAGTTTCTTTTCAGAAATAGTTCTTTTCTATTTCTATTTCGGGAAATTGCACAAAATTTATATTCTTGAAATAAAAAAAAGAATAGAAATGTGTTTGGTAAGATTTTGTATTTTCTGTATTTATTTGTTTTTTATTCTTGTTCATGGATTGTCGACCGCCACTTGCCGCCGCCAACGGCTGGTGGCCGACGGTGGCTCCGGGCGATTGGAGGTGGCCGTGGCAAGAGAGAGGAACAAAAAAAAAAAAGGCTTATTTCTAGAAATTGTTCCCGGGAACAAGAAGTTACTTTTTTTCGCTTCTTGTTTCTGTTTCAAATATGTTCCTAGGAATAAAAAAATAGAGAAATTGTTTACGGGAACAAAAATTTTACCAAACGGTTTTCTGTTCCGGGGAACAAAAGAACAAAAATTTGAAGGAATAGAAATGTTACCATGCAGCACCTCAGTATGTGGATACAAGCTGCAGTAACCACAGTGAAAGTAAATCTTCTTTTTCTTATCTTAATGAAGATTTTTATTCCACTATGAGTTTTGGGAATCATTCTACTGTGAAAGTGATGAGAAAATGTGATATTAAGATAAGAACCAAGAATGATTTTGTGGAAACGATCTCTAATGTATTGTATGTTCCTAACCTGAAATGTAACCTATTGAGTGCTAATCAATTACAAAAAAAGGGTTATGTTATCACCATTAGGAAGGGTGCTTGTGAAATTTGTGATTATAGTAGAGGCGCTATTGCAATTGTTCATATGAATTCAAATAGATTGTTTCCATTAAAAATTGAAAATATTCAATCTTGTTTGATGGCTGAAAAGAAAGATCCCCTATGGTGGTAGCATTTTTGCTATGGTCACTTGAGTTTTGAAGGATTAAAGACCCTCCAACAGAAAAGTATGGTGATAGGTCTTCCTCAAATTACTACTCCTTTCCAAGTCTGCGAAGAATGTGTTGTTAGCAAACAATATCGTTCTCAATTTTCAAAAGAGAAGTCATGGAGAGCAAATGATGTTTTGCTATTGGTGCATTTGGACATTTGTGGTCCTATAAACTCATCTTTTAATGAAGGTAAAAGATACTTAATTACCTTTATTGATGATTTTTCTGGAAAAAACCTAGTTTTATTTTTTATAGGAAAAATCATAAGCTTTATCCACATTTAAAAGCTTCAAAGCTAGTGTTGTAAAGGAAGCATAAAAGATCATTAAGACCCTTCGAATAGATCATGGTGGTGAATATTGCTCAAAAGAATTTGAATTTTTTGTGTGCAGAGCATGGCATTCAAAGAGAGCTTACAACCGCATATAGACCACACAAAATGGTGTATTTGAGAGGAAAAATAGAACCATTCTCAACATGGTGAGAAGCTTATTGTCAAAAGGAAGCGTTCCAAAGACTTTCTGGTCAGAAACAATAAATTGAAGCATTTATGTTTTGAACAAAAGTCCAATTTTTGCTGTTCAAAATATGACACCAAAATAGGCTTGAAGTGAGAGAAGATCGGTTGTAGATCACTTCAGAATCTTTGGATGCATTTCATATGCCCATGTCCCAGATAAGAAAAGGAAGAAAGTTGATGACAAGGCTGAAAATGTGTCTTTCTTGGTGTAAGTGAAGCATTTAAAGCATATAAATTATTCAATTCACTAACAAGGAAGATTGTGACTAGCAGGGATGTTGTTTTTGATGAAAATAACACTTAGGATTGGAATAGGTAGTAGCCTACCCAACTCCTTTATGACAATGATGCTAAACAAGAGTAGATTTCAGCACCTTATATGCCAAAATTCATCAAATATGACTTCTACAGCTATTGGAATGTCACCAACAGTCGTTGAAGTCAATGAAGAAGAAGCTCAATCTCTTTGCTGCGTTAGAAGAAAGCCT
Source organism: Eucalyptus brandiana (assembly GCA_014182725.1). NCBI lineage: Eukaryota > Viridiplantae > Streptophyta > Magnoliopsida > Myrtales > Myrtaceae > Eucalyptus > Eucalyptus brandiana. The sequence continues at coordinate 50,537,131 of CM024670.1, read as the reverse complement.
GCTTGGATGGAAAATTATGAGGTAACTAGAATTGGAGATTTAATCACTCACTTTGCTTTATTTTCAGACTATGACCCTACAACTTTTAAGAGTGTTGTCAAAAAATAAAAATGGCGAAAAACGATGGATGATGAAATTAATGCTATTGAAAGAAATGATACTTGGGAGATATCTGATCTTCTGAATGGACACAAAACCATTGGTGTAAAGTGGGTCTATAAAACAAAACTAAAAGAATATGGTGAAGTTGACAAATACAAAGCACGTTTGGTAGCTGTGACATCTCAAATTTTCAATCCTGTTTTCTACTGAATTAATCGGGCATTTCATTGACGTATCTATAGGGCTATTCTCAAAACTGATCACTCTCGAGATAACTAGACTATCCAAGGAAACCATTAAGGAATTTTAAGGCAATAGACTTGAAAATTCGATTAGGAATCGACTTTTCGACCGTGCTCATCTTTAGAGGCCATTACGGCACAGTATAAAATCGATTTGAGATCAAAGATAGGTCTGTTCAACTGAGATGTGTGGCCGATCGTGGGTGACTCCACTAAATTGGAAAATTCTTATCGACTGGCACTAATATAATTTTACTGTTGTTTTGGTACCTTGTGTCCATAATTGAATCATCGAGGTTTTCATGACAATCGAGAGTCATCAATGAGTCGAGTGGGTTCATAGTGGCTCGAAGAAAATCAACCACAGATCATTTGCCCTTAAAAGTTCTGAAAACTACCCGGTAGTCTAGATCACTCTAAAAGCGCACAAATTGGAAATTAACCACAAATTCAAGTTCAATTTCAGAAATTGAAGATTCTGTCATGTCATAATAAATCCTAGAAGTGTCGACTCAGTCTCAGAAGATTTTTCTAAAGCCCGACACTTTTTGGGAAAAAAGTCGTCGCATGATCGCTTTTGTTCAGAAAATGCCGAAGATGGTTTTGGATTGCAAAATGGGAATGTAAGATGGACGTGTGGGTGAGGAAAAATGCTAAGATGATTGCTGACACATAAATTTTGACGACCCGTTTAGTCATTTATCGCATTAAAAATTATGAGTTAATTTTATCCCTAAAAAAATATATTAATTGCATAGCATATTAATTTAGGTGCATTTGTTTTTAATTTTCATTTTGTGCATTTATTTATTGGACCAAAGGCGGATAGATTCGAATTAATGGTTCTAAACTTTAATTTGGCATGTTGGACTAAGCTCACGAAACAAGTAAATTGACCCGAGCATGTTTTCTTTTAATGACAAAAATTACCTAAATGGAGATTTGAAATAATATTATGGTAGATTTTTCAAATTTAAGAAAATCGGGTTGCAATCTTATCTTTAGGCGATATAATTAGTAGATGTGGAAAATAAAAAAAGTGATATTGTGTGCGAAAAAGAAATTTTCGCGATGTTGATTTGAAAAGAAAATTAAAACCCTGATCTTCGAACTTATAAAAAAGGTTTTTCGCGTAGGGTTTTAACGAGAGACCACACACATTGAATATACGGTCATATTGTAGGGGTTTTTCTCTGGATTCGAAGGTTGAAGAAATTCAAACACAAAAAAGAAAATTTTCCTTCATCGGAGGAAAAGCTAGGTTTTTCCCTTTCTGTGGAAGAAAGTACAAGGGAGGGGACAGCAACAGTGCAGCAGAGGGGAGAGACGCCTGAGTGTGACTAGCCAGCAGGAAGAAAAGGAAAAAAAAACACAAAACAAGGCCACTGTTCATCTTCTTCGTGAACGCCCTTCACTAGACTCCCTCGCCGCCCGATCCGTCGCGCCTCCGCAGCTGTGAGCACCGCCGTGCCGGCCACTGCCGTCCGCCGGTCTCGCCGCGATGCGCAGCCCCGCCGTGAACCACTGCCGCCCTGCTGATCCGACTGCGACGATCTCACGTCTCCTCCCACTGCTCGTCCAGAGTTGAACGCCGACCCCCCTGCACGCTGCTCCGACGTCGGCAGATCTGAGTCGAGCTCACCTCCGTTCGCGACCCAACACTGACGCCGAGCAGCTCCACCAGCCCGATGCCCCGACGCCCTCGCTCGCCTACTGCGCCCTGCCATCGCCACCTGTGAGCTCAACCCGGCGTCGCTGCACCCGCCTGACCCGCGACCAGCCGCGATTGCTACATCTGCTGGACCCGGGCCGGACCACCACCACCGCATCGACCGGCGAAGCGTTTTGCCAGCCATTGTCACGCTCCGCCTCACCTGCAGCCCGCGAGACCCTGGCGAAGCCACGGTTGCCCCTGCTCTGTTCTGGGCTCCCTTGTTTTGTTGCTGGTCCACCGCAGCTTACAGCCCAAAACTGTCGCTGGCGTCTGTGGGTCTGTTCGCCGTTGCTCTCGCTCCGACAGACCCGCAGCCACGCCTCCGCCACACCAACACTGCTGCCACGCCAGATCTGGATGCCACTCTTCGCCGGAGCTCCGACCGCGATGCCCTTGCAGGACCGACGGTGACCCACCACAAGCCGCACGAGCCCAAGCCATGCTTGGAAGGAAAAGATAATAGAAAAAAGGAAAATCTAATTAGGTAGCTTTTTTCTTTTATTTGCTTAATTCTATTTTTTTATGTTATTTATTTTTTTTAGTAGAATTATTCCTAATGTATGATTGAGATTCCAACATGAAATTGCCTCTGAGATTTGGGATTGAAAGTCTGATTTTCGTACCCAAAATCCGACTCGCAATCGCAATCGTTTGAAAAATCGCTAATCCGATCTCCCGTCCGAGATTCGATTTGCGATTTATTTAAAAATTGGCCAACCCGATCTCATGTGCGAGATATGGTTCGCCAATTTGCAGATATCAATCATGTCTTATCTCATGTTGGTTGAATCAATTTTTATTTTGTTAAAAGGAAAAATCCAAAAAAATTGAATTAGGATTAGGTTTGTTTTAGAATATTTCTTGTTATCTTGCATATTTAGAATAGAGATTTTATTTCGAGATTAAAAAAAAAGAAAAGAATCCAAAAAGTGCATTCATTCAGGATGTTAGTTTTTGTTTAATTTAAGTTGCATGTTTAATTATGTGGCAATTTTAAATTTCGAAATTAATTAAAAAAACACAAGAATCATCATGCATATGTCATGTAGAATTAGGGCATCTTTTGTACGTTATTGCATATTATGGTAAAATTGCACTTAATTTAATTCTTGATATATATTTTTTTAATTTATGATGAGTTTAGATATTTTCTTAGATAGATTGCATTTTAGGATTATTTATGTTAAGATAATATTTTAGTTTAGATTAGGATTTGGCTTAACCTTAATTCCTAATGTGAATTGAATAGGATCTTAATCTAGCTAGATAATTTTCACATTTTACCTAATTTCGAATTTCATAAAAAATACAAAAAAATGCCATAGGTTGACTTAGTTTTATTTTCTAGGATAGGTTGCATTCTTTTTAGAAAAAGAAAGAAAAGAAAAAAGAAAAATGTCACATGCACGTCATTAGGATTAGATTCATTGAAATGCATGTCACGTGGTAGTTGTTGCTAGGTCCATCCAATTAGAAATTACATGTCATTAGAATTAGGTCATTTAGTTTATATTGCATTGCATAAAGCATGATTCTCATTAATTAAACAAAAAAAAAAAAAGAAATCGCATGTTAATTAGAAATCATATCTAGAACTGTTGATATGAATTCTGATCTAACAACGTAGACGTTTTCGTTGCTATGAGGTAAGTCCTGCAATTTATTTATTGCTTTACTTGGGTGTTAAATTGGTGATTTGCGCACGTGCATGATCGCCTCACATGTTAGGGAATTAGATTTAAAATCAATTTAAACTGCCTGCAAAAACATTTAAAAAAAAAAGAAATGGTACCGAAAGGGTATTAGAGAAGTCTAGTGTAACCAAGTCCCCGTACCCAAAGTCTCTGGTTTGTACGAGTAAAATAATCCTCCCATATTTTACTTAGGTGTCTAATCGACCTATCATAAACTGATTAGTGGTGATTCCTAAATAAAATCTATCTGCATGTTAAGAAATTTTAACTAAGTCATGAATTGGTATGGGCTTGGGAGAGCCCGAGTTAAATCTAGGCTTAACAATCTATTAGCCAAACTCTAGGTGGTTCACCTGAAAATTTGGTCGCGACAATGATCGATGGATGACCAATTGAGTTTATCAAAGCCAACTGAGATGGAATCAAGTGAGGAATGATGTCCATTTGAGAGGGATTTAAGCCAAATTCATAGCCCCCTCCTTCCCTAGCATTCTTGGACCATTTGAGAGGTTGTATGGAGTGTTTGTGTGGCCAATTTGCAGCCAAGGGATGGCTGGCTTCTTGGACAAGTTGTGGGGGACAAAGCTTTGGAAAATAAGGCCAATGGGGCCCTTGTCTCCCTTCCCTCTTATCCTCTCTCCCCCTCTCTCTCCTTAACTGTCCAAGACCCTCCTCTCTCCCTCCATTTGTGCGAAAACCAGCAAGGAGACTAGCAGCCGCAGCCTCTCATGCCTGGACGCCAAGACCACCCGCGCCGTTGCTGTTCTTCCATTGAAGTTGCACCGCTGTGCCCGCGCACTCCACTGCCCAACCTCGTCGTCCCTCTCTCTCCTCACTCGACCAAGCTGCTGTTTCAGCTCTATGGAAGCTCAACTGGAGCTGCCTTTCACTGTTTCTTCACCGGTAAAGCCTCGCTAAGGCCCGGTTTGGCCTATTTTTGCATTCCCGAGCAATTCCCACCTTAACCGAGTGGTTTTTCCTCCATTTCCAGCCAAGATCAGTAGGTATTTTTGTGGGTTTATAGCAGGTTTCTAAGGCCATTTTGAGGTGGTTCCAAGTCCCAAACCCGAGGCCCGCTTTGGAGTTAAACGTCCCTTGCGACGTTCCCGATGTTTCAATCCGAGTGGATTGTTAAACGGGTGAGTTTTGCTCGCTAATCCCTTCTTAGTTTTCTAATGATGCTTAAGGGTTGATTAGATTTAATTAAGTGCAATTAGGTGGTTAGATTAGTTTAAAATAATTTAATTAGTGATTTAATGATGCATGTTAGGTGATTGATTAGTGTAATTAACAAGTAGAGAGGTACTAGTATTTATTGAATGCATCTCGAGATTTTTCCCGACCCGTCTTGAGCTACAATTAGGTATTACGGTCATAAATTGGATTTTTAGTATTTATTTATTAATTTTTGAAATTAATTATCTAATTATTTATTTTCTGGAAATTAGACAGGGATAGCCAACGATTGGAATTTTATGCTGATTGTCGTGGTGCGCTCCGTTTATTTATTTGAGTTATATGTTGTGTTGAATTGAATTGATTGTGGAATTTTAGGAATTTTTCCTAAATTGATTGAAATTGAATAATTGATTGGTAGATGGCCGAGTATAATTATATAGCGCCAATAATATTTTGATGGGCTATAAAGTGGAGAAAGTCGTGAGAATGAATTAAATATACCCTTGGCTAAGACTAATCATGTAAGATAATTTCGAGTATTATAAAGTTGGAAAAGAATTATGTAACACGTGGCTCAGTGATTAATTATATCATCCCGGCGAAAACGACGCCCGAGAGCATGTACGTAAATTGTTTCTAATGGCTCTGTGATTAATTATATCACCCCGGCAAAAACCACGACCAAGAGCATACAAGTAAACTGTTCATAGTGGCTCTATGATTAAATATATCACCCCGGCGAAAACGACGCCTGAGAGCATGTACGTAAATTGTTTCTAATGGCTCTGTGATTAATTATATCACTCTGACGAAAACGACGCCCGAGAGCATGCACATAAAGTGTTTATTGTACATCACCTTGGCAAAAACGGCGCCTTAGAAAATGTGTGGGATCGGTGATTGGTATGTTGTCTTGGCGAAAACGGCACCTTAAAGAACGCATGTAACTGTCTATTATATACGTCACCTTGGCAAAAATGACGCACGAGAGCATTAATGTAGCTCTGTGACTAAGTATACTATTGGAGGTTATATAGTGTGGAGTGAAGACCTAGAAATGGTCCGACTGACATGTAATTGACTAGGTCGATTGATTATTACTTTTATCTGATATTGTGAATTGACTGATTGAATGGAAATGACCTTGAGATGGTTCGATTGACATGTAATCGACTAGGTCGATCGATCGAGGTATCGATTTGTGATGCGATTTGATTGGGTGCCTATTTGAACTGTGTTAATATGCAGGTGGAATCTGAGGCCAAGGTAAGTCCTTTGACCCGTGCGTGCTTAGGCAGCTCGGATAGCGTATTGGTTTGCTAATCGGGTCTTAGGGGGTAGAACTTGCTAAGATGTTGTCTCATTGGTTATTGAATAACCATTTCAGGTCCATATATGGCCCCTCCTAAGTTTTTGGGTCGACCTAAGAAGATCACAGAGCATATCTCTTACTTTCTATTTTATGGGTGCCCTAGGGGCTGGACCTATGAGCTGGTGAGGTCTATAGTTTTGGTCGATGTGAGTTTCACCCACAAAGTGCCCAATCGATATAGATCGTGGTACTGCCAAGCTCAAGATGGCCAGAGAGAAGGTCCCCTGCCGGAGTTTGAGATACCTCTGTGTGTTCTGGAGGTTGCCTTTGGGAAAGGCAATGCAGAACCCCCTTTGTGCCCTGTCGCAGATGCATTAGACCTGAATTTTGAAGATCTCGGAAGTCCAGTGCAATCTGCTGAAAACTCTGGTTGAAGCAAGGGAGATGGCGAGGAGAATGGCAAGGAAGATGACGAGGAGGTGGATGAGGACCCGTAGCTTGTGGAACCTCACCCCTACTTGTAGATCTTGTTCCTGGACTTGTTTAAGTTGAGCATGACTTGGTAGCCTGCTTTATATATATGTGCACTGGGTTGCAATGTATATAAATATGGTTGTTTTTTAGAGTTCGAAAGTTAGTCCTACTTTCCTATCCCCATTATTTTATTGTCTGGGGATTTTATTTTATGCTTCCGCATGTGCATATGAAATGAAAGGGTCGGCGATGCGTCTGGGGACATCGCTATTAATCGACTAGGTGAGGGATGGGCACGCGTTCGAGGATTGGGGCATGACAGTAGCCAAGGGATATAAGCAACAATACGAGATCGACTATACAGAATTTTTTTCTCCAGTTGTAAGACATGACACGATCAGATAGGTGGTTGCATTAGTAGCACATAATTCTTGGCCTATTTTCCAGCTAGATGTCAAATCGGCTTTCTTGCATGGGTACTTGGAGGAACAATTATTTGTTGAATAACCCCCTGGTTAAGTCAAGATTGAAAATGAGCATAAATTTACAGATTGAAGAAAGCTCTTTATGGGCTAAAACAAGCCCCTTGGGCTTGGTATAGTCATATTAAAACTTATTTTCTTAAATTTAGTTTTTCAAAATGTTCTTATGAGCATACACTTTTTGTCAATATTGGAGATAAAGGGAAAATGCTCATTATGTTGGCAATCTCATATTTATTGGAAATTGTAATGCCATGTTTGAAGAATTCAAGAAATCTATGATGGATGAGTTTGAAATGTTTGATCTTTGTATGATGCATTACTTTCTTGGCATGGAAGTGGTACAATCGGTGATAGAATCTTTATTTCTCAAAAGAAATATGTGGGGGAAATTTTGAACAGGTTTCAGATGAATGATTGTAATCCTATAAATACTCCAGTTGTGTTTAGCTTAAAGCTATACAAAGATCATGAAGGGTGGAAGGTTGACAACACACTTTACAAACAAATTGTGGGTAGTTTGATGTATCGCAACAAGACCAGACATAATGTATTCTGTGAGTTTAATCAGTAGATATATGGAGAATTATACAAAAATGCATTTTTTAGTTGTCAAGAGAATCCTTCATTACTTGCAAGAAACTAAAGACTTTGGCCTATTTAACAAGAAGGGTGAAAAGTCCAATTTATTGGGATTTACTGATAGTGATTATGCAGGAGATCAAGATGATAGGAGGAGCACTTTGGGTTATGCTTTTATGTTTGGGACATGTGCTATTTCGTGGTCATCTAAGAAGCAACCAATTGTCACCTTATCAAGTACAGAAGCTGAATTTGTTGTTGCAACAACTTGTGCTTGACTATTTGGCTAAGGTGAATTCTTGAGAAGCTTCAATTCAAGCAACCAGGAGCTACTAAAATTTTTTGTGACAACAACTCAGCAATCAAACTCTCCAAGAATCCTGTGCTATATGGAAGAAGCAAGCACATGTGAAGTTTTATTTCTTGAGAGATCTTAGCAATGATAGAATAATTGATCTAATCTATTACATGAGTGAAAATTAGGTTGTTGATATATTCACCAAGGCCCTCAAGATGGAGTCATTTGTGAAGCTTAGAAGGTTACTAGGTGTCTACACATTGAAAATAGTCAAGGCTTTAAACTGAATGTTAACAAACATTAGTTTAAGGGAGCGATTGTTGAAATAATAGTTGTTTCTTTGTGCACGTTTTGCTGATTTGGTTTTTTAGTTATTCTAGTTTTTAAGAGTTAGTGGAGTCATGTTTAGTTAATTTGTGTGTTAGTTGTCCTAGTTTTTAGGAGTTTGTGAGTTAGTTATGGGTCCTATTTTAGTGTTTTATGTTATGTATTTGTTTTTGTAAAAGACTTTGATGTTTTGAATGAAAAAGAAGTTTTGGCCTCATCTCTTCTCCCCTTGAGCTATTTTGTTGATGCTGATCAAAGCAGCAAAGAAGCAGAAAAGCCAGAACTATAAATATCGAGGAAGAAAGATGAAAAACAGAGGAAACAGAGAGAACAGAACATTGAAACTGCCTTCTTCAGTTCTCATATTGAAAGTCAAGTACAAAACACGACTTAAACCAAAAAAAAATAACTGCACACACACACGTTCAGCTTGTAACTGCACCTGAACAAGTACTTAACTTCCTAAATAACACAACAACAACTGCATAACATAATTGACTAAGTGAGAAAATAAACTAAAACAATATAAAAACAGAACATAGAAGCTTTAGTCTAAAAACAAAGAAGATCGATACATCAAAAATCCAACAAACTCCTCCTTGGATCGAGGCCGCCGCATACTCCAATTTTCTTTCTCAATGCTTCAAATCTTCCAGCTTGAAGTGGTTTAGTGAACATATCAGCAACTTGATCTTCGGATCTGCAATAAACCAAAGATGACCTCACCATTTTGTTGCACCTCACGTAGAAAGAAAAACTTGACCTTGAAATGCTTAGTTTTGCCATGAAAAACTGGGTTCTGAGAAATTGCAATTGCAGCTTGGTTATCCACATTGATCTTGATACATTCATTGGAGTTCAGCCAAAGATCTTTCATTATCTTCTTCAGCCATAAGGCTTGATTTACAGCTGCAGTAGCAGCTATAAACTCTGCTTCTGCAGTAGATTGAGCTACAATTTCTTGCTTTTTAGAACACCAAGTGAAACAAGCTGATCCTAAACTGAAACAGTACCCAGATGTACTCTTCATATCATCCATCGAGCCAGCCCAATCGCTATCAGAATAACCTTGTAGATTGAATTCTAGACTCCTTTGAAACTTACTCCAAAAAGCATGGTTCCTTTCAAATACCTTAAAATCCTCTTAGCTGCAATCAAATGAAGCTGACTTGGATCACTCATAAATCTGGACAGAACACTCATAGCAAATAGAATGTCTGGTCCGGTTGCTTTGTGAGGTACATGAGACAACCTATTAGACTTACGTACATCGAGACATCCACGGCTTCGGTTCCATCACTCTTCCGCAACTTCTCTTTTCTTTGCCATAGGTGTACCGACACTTCGACATTCTTCCATCTCGAAACTTCTTCAAAATTTCCTTTAAGTACTTCCTCGACAAATGAAGATTTCATAAGGACTTTGCTTGATTTCCAGACCTAAGAAGTAAGCCATTTTTCCTAAGTCTGTCATCTCAAAACCAGCAAATAAGCCTTGCTTAACATTTTCTATCAGCTGAACATCATTTCCTGTTACCAAAAGATCATCCACATATAGAGACAGAACTACCACACTATGATTCACTTTCTTAATATAAAGAGTGAACTCACTCAAGTTCCTTTTAAAACCTAAATCCAGTAAATATCGATCAATTTTTCCATACCAGGCTCTTGGAGCTTGCTTCAGTCCATATAAAGCTTTGTGCAATTTGTATACACTCTCTTCTTGCCCTTTAACACAGAACCCTTCAGGTTGTTCAACAAAAATTTCCTCTTTAAGCTCACCATTTAGAAATGCAGACTTGACATCAAGCTGAAAAATAGTCCAACCCTTCTCGGCTGCAACAGCTAACAGGAGTCTTATTGTGTCCAGCCTTGCAACTGGAGCAAAAGTTTCAGAATAGTCTACTCCCCATACTTGAGCATAGCCTTTCACAACCAGCCTTGCTTTATACTTGTTAACAGAGCCATCAGGATTGAGTTTTGTCCTAAAGACCCACTTAACTCCAATTACATTCTTATTTAATGGCCTGTCTACCAATTCCCAAGTCTGATTTTTTTTAATCATTGTCATCTCCTCCTACATTGCTGCAAACCACTTCTGATCTTCCTTGGCTTCAGCAAAATTTGATGGTTCGAGCACTGCCACATTACTCTTTTCATAAATCTCAGCAAGTGTCCTTGTGCCTCTTATAGGTTCATCATCTATATTTTCTTCCATTTCCCCTGTAATTTCATTTGTCTCCACATCAGTTTCAGGTTGTCTTTCGAAGTGCTTCAATTCAGTGTTCCTTCCATTTAACCAATTCCATTCATCTTCCTCTAAGAACATAACATCTCTCGCTCACAAAGTAATCTTCCTTGTCTTTGGATAGAAAATTCTGTAAGCCTTTGATTGAGAGCTATATCCAACAAAAATTCCAATCTCAGCCTTTTTATCAAGCTTATCCCTTTTGACATCAGGAATATGAGTATAACACAAACTTCCAAAAACCTTCAAATTTTTCACGAAGGTTTAGTGTCTTGCCCGACCCTCGAGAGGTGTTAGTTTCTCTAAAGCTTTTGTAGGTAATCTATTTAAAAGAAATACAGCAGTGTTGGCTGCCTCAGCCCAAAAACTTTTAGGCAAATTCTTTTCCTGCATCAAACATCTGGCCATCTCCATAATGCTTCTATTTTTCCTCTCACTAACCCCATTCTGTTGAGGTGAGTAAGGGGCTGTAAATTGCTGTACAATTCCAGCCTGCTCACAAATCAGTTTGAATTTGTTTGCTGTATACTTAGATCCATTGTCTGACCTGAGAGCTTTGATTCTCTTCCCACTTTGATTTTCAACTAATGCTTTAAACTTCATAAATACATCAGCTACTTCAGTCTTAGTTCGCAGAAAATAGATCCAGCTCATTCTAGTCAGATCATCAGTAAAAGTAATAAAATACCTGCTTCCACTTAAAGAAGGTTCAGACATAGGTCCACACACATCAGTGTGAACTAATTCCAGCTTTTGATATGTCTTCGAGACTCCTCCTTTGAAGGGAAATCTGGCTTGTTTGCCAAGAATGCAGGTTCTGCATTGTGGAAGCTCTTCCTTCAAGCTTGGTAAATCATCTACCAGGCCATTTTTCTGCATAACCAAAGATACTCCTCCTATGAACATGCCCCAATCTTTTGTGCCACGGCTCTATATTCTCTTACGTACACTTCAAAGCCATCTCGCCGCATCTCATTTGGCTTGAACACAAAACTTTTATCCCTCATTTGAACTCTCAAGACTTCATTGCTGTCAGTATCTTTAATGAGACATTCCCTTCCTTCGAACTTCACTATATAGCCCTTCTCCACTAACTGACCAACACTTAACAGATTTTGGTCAATATTTGGCACAAAGAGGACATCCCTGATTAACTTCACCCCCTGGTTTCCTTTAACAGCAACTACACCTTTACCCTGAACTTCAATATGCTGTCCATTGCCAATTCTGACTTTGGACTTTACTGTTTTGTTTATGCTCTTGAATAGCTCTAAGTTGCCAGTCATGTGATTAGTATAACCACTATCTATCAGCCATGTACTATTTTCGACTAAATATTCACCAGCTGAAGCAACAAATAAGTGCTCTTCATCAACTTCACTTACTGCCGCTTGTGCTTCTCCTGTTTGCTGATAGGCTTTCCCTTTGCAAATAGCTTCCATATGACCCAACTTGTGGCATCTTCTGCACCTCGCATCTGGCCTTTTCCAGCATCTAAAGGACTGATGGTTGGTTCCACCACAGTACTGACATGGCCTTTTATTATTTTTCCATTTGCTAGATCCACTAGCATTTCCTTCTTTTGGCAAAAATTTCGAATCAGCAACATTTCCCTTAAACTGAATCCATTTCTTCCCTTTGCCTCCATCATTTTGCTTTACTTTGGCTTGCAATGCCCCCTCAACATGATCTTCTCTCCTCATTAGTCTTCTCGCTCCCGTGCTCGCAAAGCATTCAAAGAAACTCGCAAGTTTTATATCGCCCAAGTCCCTTGTGTTTTCCGGAGAAGCTATAGTAGCTTCAAATTTTTCCGGAAGAGACACTAGGATCTTCCGAACAAGCCTATCATCCCTCAAATCAGTTCCCAAAACTCTGATTTTATCAGCTATTCCCACTAGCCTATCTGAGTATTCCTTCACTGACTCAGATTCCTTCATCTGCTGTCTCTCAAATTCTCTCAAGAGATTCAGCACCTTCATACCTCTTATCTTCTCATCTCCTTCATATTCTTCCTTCAAGAAATCCCATATGACCTTCGCGAGTCACACTTCATAATTCGTGAAGATGGTAGGCGAGACAACGGCATACGAGCAAGATTTTGCCTTGGCTTTCCTTGTGGTTCTCTCTTTATGAAGCTTGATTTGATTCATGGTCGGATTATTTGGAAGTGGAGCAACTTCATAATCATCCTCCACAACTTCCCACGATCATGACCCTCCGTAAATGCTTTCATTTTAACAGCCCATGCTTGATAATTCTCTCCAAAGAAAATACCGGAGAAGCCATCGCAAAAAATCACTTGAACCTGTCTCCATCACCCTCTAACCTCTTTGCACTACAATACTTGCTTCACTTCATAGTCCCTCAAGATCATTCGAAGCTCGATACCACCGTTGATGCCGATCAAAGCAAAGAAAAGAAGCGAAAAAGCCAGAACTATAGATATCGAGGAAGAAAGATGAAAAACGAGAGGAAACAGAGAGAATGAACATTGAAACCGCCTTCTTCAGTTCTCATATTGAAAGTCAAGTACAAAACACGACTTAAACCAAAAAAAAATAACGCACACACACACGTTCAGCTTGTAACGCACCCGAACAAGTACTTAACTTCCTAAATAACACAACAACAACGCATAACATAATTGACTAAGTGAGAAAATAAACTAAAACAATATAAAAACAGAACAGAGAAGCTTTAGTCTAAAAACATCAGTACTGATACATCAAAAATCCAACATATTTTACAGCCGGAACGTGGTTTGGCGCCATCGAGGTCGAGCTGGACAGCTGGACGGTCCTGATGCTGCAGGAGGAGGTGGCCTGGCGATCAAACTGCGCCCGGACTCAATCAACCTAATCTGCGGGGGCAAGGTGCTGAAGGACAGTGACGGACGGCGAAGTTGAGCACGGTCAGCGTCAGGGGCAACGCCAAGATACTCTCGACCCTACGTTGACCAGGGCAAGTCGCTCAAGGAAGAGGCCATTGCCGAGGACGAGCGGTCCCGCAGGTTCGCTTGGGTCAAGCGAGTGCTTTTACCTGTGCGTGTGTTTTTGGGTACTCGTTCCAGGGTGCATGAGTGTGCGATCATTTGTCTTTTCGCTTAAATATGACTGGGTCGCCGGTTCCCGGCAGCGGATAGGTGTACGAATTGATTGGTCGAGCAAAGTTGTTCTTTCCTCGCTTATTGGATTCGTTGCATCGTTTTTATGGTGAATTTATGGACAGCTTGTTCTCTTTGATTTCTGTTTCTTGGTTATCTCTTATGTACATGGTGAGGAATATGTTTGTTCTACTGAATTTTTTGAAAAGCCGGGTATTTGTAATTGGATCATACACCTTGTTGGACTGGCCATGTGAAATATAATGTGGTGAATGGCAACTCGCCTCTCCAGAAAGCAGGCTTCTGCTGCTTTCTATCTCTATTATTCTTTCCCTTCTCTGTTAATGGGTTGATGATTTGGATAAATCGTGCTTGGAATGATTAAAGTGGGTTCATATTTGATGGGGCTAAGAATTGTCGACATTCGGTGTATCATTTACATCTCCCTTTCTCTTTTACTGATGGCAGGGAGCTTTGTATTCTTGTTATGGGTGAAGGAGTTCGAAATGCCTTGGCTTTTCTAGAACAGGTCCGAGTCAACTAGCAATGCAATTTGTGGTCTTAGGATGAGAGTGTCCGAGTTCAAGAGATGTCTTCCTTGGTTAATAATGCTCGGTCTGAAGTTTTTGGGATTCCTTTGATGCAGCAGTTTGTAAGTAGCTTTGATGCTTCGGAAGATGCTTTCTTCTCATTCCAAGCTCACTTTAACTCTTAGCGGCCACCACCAAGTCAATCCCTTATCGGGTATTTTGCATGTATATTTGGTTTTGTTTTCTCCCCTTTTTAGCAACCTTCGTGTATATTTGTGGGACAAACAACATTCTTAGGGTGGCGTACAGTACTTTAACTCAAGAGGCAGCGCATCTTGATACTTAAAGAGGCATTTGGCTCTGAGAAGGGCACTTTATTTTTATTCGAAAGACTTCCCTGAAAATGTCTTGATAGAGTGACTTGTTTATAATTGTGTCATAAAATTTCTATGCTTGGCCAGAAGCACTGATGAGCCTCGCAATCCGGATATACATGCCTACAGATGTTCATTTACATAGGCATGCTTATCTGCTTTTGTGGTACACTTACCTGTATTATTTTTTGATTATATTGGCCAGGGTATTTGTTGTTTCCAGAGACAGTAGCCTTTTTGGCTACTGTGTGTGCGTATTCATACATCCACTAATATAATTAAATGCGTATGTCCTTCTAAACACAGAGCAGCTGCCACTGCACTGGCTAAGAGATGCGGCTGGATCATTGCCACTGGAAGGCTTCAACATAGAACTTGAAGATCAGATTGTCATGACCAATGTTCTTATAACAGAATGACTGTCCTTCCAAACACAGAGCAGCTGCCATTGCATTGGCTAAGAGACATGCAGATGGGTCATTGCCACTGGAAGACTTCAACATAGAACTTGAAGATCAGATTGTCATGACCAATGTTCTTATAATAGAATGAATGTCCTTCTAAACACAGAGCAGCTGCCACTGCACTAGCTAAGAGACATGTAGATGGGTCATTGCCCCTGGAAGACTTAAACATAGAACTTGAAGATCGGATTGTCAGGGAGAAGTACACTATTAGTGCCATAAGTTGTGTACGGCACTCACTTTGGTACCAAAAGTTTCAATCGGATCACTTAAGTGCCAAATCGGAGGAAAAAACGATCACTTTGGTGCCACTAGCAAAAAATTCAGGCCAAAATGATTGCGTGGCTTTTATATTTAAAAAAAAAAAATCGACATGGCTTGAGAAACGACGTTGTTTTCCATCCTTCTTAAGAAAATGACGTCATTCTACTATCCTAAGTGGATGGCCTCACAAAAACGATGCCGCACAACTCATTTTGGGATTTTTATTTTTATTTTTATTTGGAGATTGAAATTAGGGTTCCGATCCTCGTCGGCCGCCGACCTAGCTCGCTCAACCACCGTCGCTCAGTGATGTGAGGTTCGCACTTGAGCGAGATCACGGCCTTCGACTTGGCCGCCGAGTGGCCAAGTTGGGGTCGGGGTCGGGGTCAAGGTCGGCGCTGCGGCCGCCGAGTGCGAGGGCCGTCAAGGACGGCGAATGGCCCATCACTGGTGGAGGCAGAGGTAAGGGATGTGGGCGGTTGAAAGGGGAGGAGGAGGGAAAACCATCGTAATTTTTAAAACAACACCGGGGAGTGGCCGAGATTATCCGACAGGTTGAACCGAAACCGGTTGTCGTTGATGAAAATGGTGTCCAGATCCTTGTCGAAGAGCTCCCGCGGGACCGACCCGTCGAACTCGTTGTACTGGAGGTCCAAGAACTTGAGTGCCAAGAGCTC
Organism: Eucalyptus brandiana; assembly: GCA_014182725.1. Classification (NCBI taxonomy): domain Eukaryota; kingdom Viridiplantae; phylum Streptophyta; class Magnoliopsida; order Myrtales; family Myrtaceae; genus Eucalyptus; species Eucalyptus brandiana. The sequence continues at coordinate 50,521,063 of CM024670.1, read as the reverse complement.
TAGCATGACCCTCGGGAACTTCCCAGCGAATCGGTTGTTGCTCAGATCCAGCTCGAAGAGCCGCTTCAGGTTCCAGAACATCTGTGGCACGCTGTTGCAGAAGCGGTTGGAGTAGAGGTGGAAGAGCGTGAGGTCGGCGAGCAGGCCGAGCTCCTCGGGGAGGTACCCGGCGATGTCACCGTGGTTGAGGTCAACGATAGCGATGTTGCGGACGTCGGGGTCGTCGGGGGCAGGCGAGTAGAAGACGTTGGAGTAGTCGCAGACGTCAGGGTCGACCCAGTTGGTGGTGAAGTTGTTGGGGTCGGAGAGGATGGCCTGCTTCAAGGCCTGGAGGGTGATGTAGGCGTTGCGGAGGCGCGGGTTCTCGAAGGAGGCGGAGGGGTTGACGGCAACTTGCTCACCACAGTCACCGAACTCATTGAGGTAGTGGAGGAGGTGGCGGTGCTTGGCAACACCATGGGCGGCAGCGGAGAGGACGGCAAGGGAGGAGAAGAGGACGAAGAGGGCGGCGGTGGCCGAGATTATCCGACAGATTTAGGGTTTAGGGTTTTGAATTGGGGGAGAGACACCAAACGATGTCGTTTTGTGGTTTACATACTGACTGTACTCTCCGGTGAGCCACATCAGCGTCAAAAATTAATATAAAAAAGTGCCACGTCGGATTTCTGGTTAATCTGATCAGAGTTGGCACTAAAATGATTGTTTTTCAAACTTTTTGGCACTTATGTGATCCGACGAAAACTTTTAGCACAAAAGTGAGCGCCGTACACAACTTATGGCACTGATAGTGTACTTCTCCCGGATTGTCATTGTTGGAGAAATCTTTCCAGAATATTTTGAAGCTGACAAAACGTTTCTATCAGTCTAAGTCTGGATATTCGGAGACCGACAGTTTAAAGTCTGAAGACTTTATGTTCATCGATCTCAAGACTCAAGACTCAAGACTCAAGACTATTCTCACCGACGCCTTTCTAATCCAAAGGACGAAGGAAATCCGTAACCGAAGCATATGGTTGAGGATTTGATCCTATCCTCTCGGAAAAGATCCCTTGGTTGGATAATCATCTCGGAATCTTTGTTTGTTCTTATCTAGATCGATTGAAGATCCGATGGTCGACGAAATATTCTTGGAATGTTCTATTCTTGGAAACCAAGATCCCGATTGTATGGGCGAACAGATTGATGGGCTATCGCCGGGTTCCTTAAATAGCTCGAATGATCTTCGTGATTGATTCCGTCCAACGGGTAGATTGGAGGAATTCTTTTGGTAAGTGCCAACGGCTATGATGGCATAAAGGAGTATAAAAGGAAGACGTTCAAAGTTGTTTTGAGAGAGCGTGATCGATAGAGAAATTCCAGAGTCTGAAGACCCTTGATTATTAGTCGATACTGTTTGAGCGAAATTGTATACACAGAGAGTGTTCGTTCTTAGTGATACCTTGAGAAAGTGTGGTAGATCATCTACACCGAGAAGTCAAGGAAGATCATCACTGTAACATCTCTTTGTTCATAGTGGAATCCAGCCAATAGGCTGTCAGTGCAGAAGAGTGGACGTAGGCTTGAATCAAGCCGAACCACTATAAACCGCGTGTCCAATTCTCTCTTTCCTTTACTCAGTCTTACGATTGATTTTTTAATTGATGCAAATCATTCAACTATCTAAGTAGTGTGTAATTATCAAGAAAAATCTTATATACCTATTCACCCCCCTCTAAGTACTCGTACTAGCTATATCAATTGGTATCAGAGCCCGTGTTCTTACTTTATTTGAAGTGTTTTACTTCAGAGTAAAAGATCCATGGCTAGTATGCTAGCACCAGGGCTGATGGAAGGGCAAAGCAATACCAGACCACCCTACTTCGATGGAAAGGATTACAACATCTGGAAGAACAAGATGAAAGCTTTCCTACGGTCAAAGGATCCTCTGGAATGGGACGTTGTGGAAAGAGGGATCACTCCTACCGCCGCATCGCATCCGAAAGAGGGAAAGAAACCGTTGAGACCAGCGGAATGTCTCAAGAAGAGATAAACAAAAGACAAGCACTCGATGCAAAAGCAATTTACTCTTTATATTGTGCTTTGTCACCAAGTGAATATAACAGAATATCTTCTTGTGTTACAGCAAAATAAGTCTGGGATAGATTACATATTACCTATGAAGGGACAGACCGAGTGAAGGAGACCAGAATTAACATTCTTCTTGGTCAATACGAAGCTTTCAAAATGAAACTAGGAGAATCTATAATTGACATGTTTAGCCGTTTTACAGATATTGTCAATGGTCTTGAGAATCAAGGACAAAAAATTACTGATCCCATGAAGGTGAACAAGTTGCTGCGTGGACTCTCCAAGGATTGGAATTATATAAAGACTTCAATACGAGAGACGCAAAGAATTATGCTATTATCTGTAGATGAGCTGATTGGAACTCTTCAGTCTTACGAAGTGGAGCGAATTAATGAAGACGAAGATCCAAGAGGTAAGAAATCCATTGCATTAAAATCTAATGATGATTCGATGATACAGATTCGAAGAAGATCTGGATGATGAGGAGCTTGCTCTTATGATAAGAAGATTCGAAAAGCTGAATAGAAAAGGAAGAAGGTTCAACTCAAAGAAACAAAGTTTTCGAAACAGCAAAACCAAGTTTGTTAACAATGAGGAACCAAATAAAGATGTAGTCTGCTTTGAATGTAAGAAAAATGGACACATCAGACCCAACTGTCCTCTTTTGAAGAAGAAGAGAGGAAGAGCCGAAAAATCTCGAAAAGCTCTCAAAGCCGAAACTGGAGTGATACAGAGTGTGAAGAAAGTGATGAGGAATATGCCAATCAGTGTCTAATGGCACAATCGGACTCGGACTGGATCGATTCGGACGGTGAATTTGAGGTAAGTGATTTCAAAATTCCTATCAAAGTCTCTAAATACATTGATGAACTATGCTTTAGTCTTAAGACTTCTCTCAAAAAGATTTCCGAACCGAAAAGGAAAACTCAGCTCTAAAACAAAAGGAAAATATTTTAGAAGAAAGAGTGAAAAGTTTAGACTTGAATGTTTCTACTCTTAAAGAGAATGAAGATAAACTTTCAAAAGAAAATGCTTTCTTAAAAACTGACTTATCAAATATTTCAAAGAAATTTTCAATAGGGTCCGAAAACTTGAGAAAGTTCTTTCGGTTCAAAGACCTTACTTCAATAAGTCTGGTTTAGGTATGACAAAGAAATAATCCCTTTGATTGATTTTCCGAAAGTAAAAGAAAGAATTAAGAAAAGACCGTCGAGAGAGGCTTACAAAAATCATTTCAAGAAAGTTTTTGTAAAGTCTGTAGGTCGAAATGCTATAAGGTGTTCAAAGTGTAATAGTCAAGATCACTTTGAAAAAGAGTGTCCTATGGTTTGGAAACCTGTTAAAAAAGTATGGCCTAATAATGCTTATCCTACTAACACCAAAGGACCCAAGAAAATTTGGGTACCAAAGAAAGCTTGAGACTCTCTTTTGAATACAGGTCTTTGTCAAAAAGAAGGTAAAATGGTATCTTGATAGCGGATGCTCAAGACACATGACGGGAGACTCAAATTGCTTTATAAAGTTTGTTCAAGTAAATTGTGGAAAAGTTTCATTTGGTGGAAACAAAGAAAGGAAGCATTGTGGGATTTGGAACTGTGAAAATTGGAAATCTCACAATAAGCAATGTTTCTTTAGTGGAAGGACTCAACTACAACCTTCTCAGCATTAGCCAATTGTGTGATACTGGTTTCAAGATCTCCTTTCAAGAAGGAATATGTTCTGGAATTAGTAAAGACTCGACTCAGTCTTTCATGGGTTGAAGGCATGGAAATATCTACCTCCTTGATGTAAGACCAAATGAAACACAATGCTTAATCTCAATTCAAGATGAAGCAGTCATAAGGCACAGAAAGCTTGGCCATGTCAACATGAAGCAATTAGCCAAAATCTCATCAAAGAAGCTTGTTCAAGGTCTACCAAAATTGCCATATCAAAAGTCTGATTCATGCACTCCATGTATTTTGGGAAAGGAGGTAAGAAATTCATTTAAGCCTATAAATCATGTCTCTACTAATCATGTACTACAGTTGCTGCATATGGATCTCTTCGGACCAACAAGAACCCAGAGCATTAGAGGTAAGAAATATTGTCTAGTAATTGTGGACGATTACTCCCGCTTTACTCAGGTATATTTTCTTGCAAATAAGTCGAAACCTTTTCGTACTTTGAGAAGTTTGCTAAAAAGGTTCAAAATGAAAAAGGATGTGCTATTTCAAGTATAAGAACAGATCATGGAAGTGAATTTGAAAATCAAGACTTTACAAAGTTTTGTGATAAATCTGGTTTTAATCATGTGTTTTCCTCTCCATATACTCCAGAACAAAATGGAGTTGTGGAAAGAAAGAATAGATCTCTTCAAGAAATGGCTAGAACACTTTTAATTGAAAGTAAAATTTCTTCTCGATTTTGGGCTGAAGCCATTTCAACATCATGTTACATCATCAATAGAGTCTTTCTAAGACCCATTTTAGAGAAAACCCCCTATGAATTGTTCAAAGGTAAGAAGTCTATAGTTTCATACTTTCATGTGTTCGGTTGCAAATGCTTTATTTTGAAAAATGCAAATGATTGAGTTGGTAAGTTTGAAGAAAGATCAGATGAAGGTATTTTCCTTGAATATTCTACAACAAGCAAGGCCTACAGAGTCTATAACAAGAAAAGCCAATTGGTGGAGGAATCAATGAATGTCAAATTCCAAGACTCAACGCAAGTTGAATCCAGTCAGACTCAATATGAAGAGTCTGAACCTTCTCCAGACCTTTCAAGACTTACAACTCAAGAAACATCTCAGTCTCTGGAAGTCCAACATCAAGATGATCATGAAGATTCAAATAAAGAAAGAGATCATCAACCAGGAAAATCAACCAGTAACTGGAAGCACAAATCCAGTCATCCCAAAGATCTCATTATCGGCGAAATCAATGAAGGAATCCGCACTGATCAAAAGACGTGACGAATCTAGTGCTGTGGCTCTAATCTCGAAATTGAACCAAAAAGCATAGAAGAAGCTTTATCCGATGAAAGCTGGATCGAAGCTATGCAAGAAGAACTCGCATAGTTCAACATCAATGATGTCTGGGAATTGACATCTAAACCAAAAGGTAAAATTGTTATTGGAGCCAAATGGGTATTCAGGAACAAGATGAACGAAGATGGAAAAGTCGTACGGAACAAAGCAAGACTCATGGCCAAAGGATATACGCAAGAAGAAGGAATAGACTATGACGAGACCTACGCACCAGTAGCAAGGTTAGAAGCTATTCGTCTATTACTTGCGTTTGCTTGCTATAAAAATTTCAGGTTATTCCAAATGGACGTTAAAAGTGCGTTCCTAAATGGATTCATCCATGAGGAAGTTTATGTGGAACAACCACTTGGATTTGAAGACCCAAAGAGGCCAGATTCAGTCTTCAGATTGAAAAAGGCCTTGTATGGTTTAAAGCAAGCACCTCGAGCTTGGTACGATAGACTAAGTAAGTTCCTAATGCAGAATGGTTTTGTCAAAGGTAAAGTAGACACTACTTTATTTATCAAAAAGGAAAACAAAAGCTTTTTACTTGTTCAAATATACGTGGACGATATTATTTTTGGATCTCCTAATGAAAGTCTATGCAAGAAATTTTCTAAGTCTATGCAGGATGAGTTTGAAATGAGTATGATGGGAGAGTTAACATTCTTTCTTGGACTCCAAGTGAAGCAAATGAAGGAAGGAACTTTCATTCATCAAGAAAAATATGCAAATGATCTTGTCAAAAGGTTTGGATTGGAAAAATGCAAAAAGACCGACATACCAATGTCATGTTCTTTGAAGATAGACAAGGATGAAGAAGGGAAGAAAGTAGATCAAAAACTATACGGAGCATGATCGGTTCACTTCTTTATCTTACCGCTTCTAGACCCGATATTTTGTTGAGTGTTTGCATCTCGTGCTAGGTTTCAATCGGATCCTCGAGAATCACATCTCGGTCTTAGTGAAACGTATTATCAAATACATTGCCTCATCTTCAAGCATCGGTCTTTGGTATCCAAAGAGGGGAAACTTTAATCTTCTAGGATACTCGACGCGAGATCCGCCGGTTGCGAGTCGATAGAAAGAGCACTTCCTGAACTTGTCAATTGCTTGGAAATAGAACAGTATCTTGGTTTTCAAGGAAACAAAGTACCGTGGCTCTCTCAACGACAGAAGCAAAGTATGTAGCTCTTGGAAGCTGCTGTTCGCAAATTCTATGGATTAAACAACAGCTACAAGACTTTGGCATTGAAGACTCATGCACGAAATCGATGTGACAACACCAAATACGATCAATCTCACCAAAAATCCAATCCTTCATTCAAGAGCAAAGCATATTGAGATTCGACATCACTTCATTAGAGATCATATTCAAAATGGAGAAATCTCGATTCAATTTGTTGATTCAAAGAGTCAACTAGCGGATATTTTCACAAAGCCTTTGGAGAAAAATCAATTCGACGCTATCCGTTCAAGACTCAACATTTTGAAGCTTGAAGAAGTTAAAGTCTAGAGACTCAGCAATCCTTAGACTCTAATCTCTCAGACTCTAAATCATCAGACTCAGACGTTCATGCTATAGACTGTAAGTAACTATTTTATCCGGACTTGAAAAGGTACGATTTCTCGTTCAGTTATAATCTGTGTGAAAAATCGAAATCCTGTCTTTTCAAAAGAATTAATTTTGGCAGTTATTGATTTTGAAAAATAATGTTCGTACACTTTCCTTGTGCCGATTGAACTTCCCTTTTCAAAACTGAGTTATATATATACAGTTTTTTTTTCCCCAATCGTCAAAACCCTAAAAGGCACTCTCCTCCCGAACCTGTTTCTACTTCTTGTTCATCGTCGAGAAAGTGGTCATTTTTCCTTGGGAAGCAAGCGAAGGAATCTCTCACTCGACAAAGAAGAATGTCTTCTTCGAGGAAATCATCAAGAATAGCAAGCAGGGGACCACAAAGAATGGAGAAGGGACTGACACACTTCGATTTCACCGAGGAAGAAGACTTATCAAGTCAGCGACAAAGTCCGATTCGCTCTCATCCACGTCATTCAACGCCTCCTACCCCACATGGTGAAAGTCAACATTTTGAAGAGGAGATAATCGAGGATGCCGACCCAGTAAGAGTCCAAAAACCCTCATTTATCTATAAGCTTTATCTTGCATTGAAAAGCATCGGTACACTAATGAAATACATAGACGATTTCCTTAAGGAGAAGAACTATGGGAATGAATATCTTTTTCTGCGGAGAATGGAGGAGTTAGGAATTGCTCCGAAAGGAAAAGCAAAGGATGCACTTGCGAATATTCCAAGTGATCCTTGTGTACCAGGACAAAATTTGATTGAAGGGAACGATGATGACAGAATGTTCCTTGAATTTCAACCGAGAATGGGTGTGGCAGCGAAGGTGAAAGGAAATCGGATGGATTTGTTCAAATCCAAGGATCAGGAGAACGTGTATGTCAGACTGTTGAGAAGAGGGGTGATAAACCCTAGAAGTGTCGATTTTGACTTCCTAGACGCCATCAACATGAACTTGAGAGAGAAGTTGAATTTGCTTCAACTTGAGAAATTTTGCTCTGACAATACGGACGGTTACGCACATTTGACCGCTTATTTCTATTCAAATCTCAGCTTTTTGGATGCGAATAGAATTTCATTCAGTGTACAAGACAAAGTCTACGTGGTAGATGTGAATATGTTGGCGGACATAGTTGGAATTGAACGAGGGCGTTATCTACCAATCAAAGTCTCACCTGCTCGTACTACTCTGGATCTTGTCAAAGATAGGGACACAGAGAAGAGAGTTACCTATTCCAGGATGAATGCCATCAACATTGTGCTTCATAAGATTGTGATCAACCGTCTTAGACCAAAGTCTACGTCAAAGACATCCGTGTCTTATTCTGAAGCAAAGTTGATGTACGCGATCAACTCAGGACGGAAGTTCTCTCTCCCGCACACTATTCTCTTCCATATGTACAGAGCAATGTCAAAAGACAAGGGACAATTGCCTTATCCCGGTCCGGTGACCAAGATCTTTAGACACATGAATATTGAACCGCCTCATACACTTTGTGTTCGACCGTGCGATAAAATGGTGGTAGGTTTGAAGATGTTAACGAAGATGCGTCTACAAGAACTTTCTAAGGCAATGGAGAAATTCGAGTGAAGTCTCCGCCTCCGTCTCGCTTCAAAGAGAAAAGGAAAAGAAGTCATTGGAGCCCCATCGAAAAGAAGAAAAGGACTCGATCTTACGGGATGAAGATGAAGAGGATGAAGATCCCACTATCATTGCTTTAACAAGAACCAGACGTTCTGTGCCTCAACCAACAGAACTTCAGAAGAAACAGAGAGAAGAAGAGGAGCAAGCCAAGATCAGAGAAGAAGAAGAGCAGAGAGAGAAGGAGAAAGAAGCTGAAAAGGAAAGAGAAGGAGAGAAAGAAAAGTCTGCATCTGCATCTGGAAAAAAGGGAGATCAAGAGCATGATCATCACTCTTCCCCTTGTGATGTCCTAGAGACAGGGGGAGTTGGCGAGCAAGAAAGGTCTTCACCTCAAGCTGCCGATAGTGAAGGTCCAAGACAATCTCCAGCAGACCCAGAAGAAGTTCAGGTTTCTCAATTGCTTGAAGAAGGACACGATACGTCGACTCCAAATCTGCAAGATTATACGGAAGCTCCATCGTCTGCATTTACTCCATCTGAGAAAGCTCATGCAAGTACACGACACGGACAACTCAAAGAGATTTTCGTCGTATTCTTGATATCCTTATGGAAATGCGGGGACGTAGATATATGCTCTAGACTGTGAGATTCAATCCATCAAGAATGCTGGCCAAGCGTCTTCGGTTACCCTGGAGGACAAAATGAAAGACCTCGCTCTACATCTTCAAGCCAATGCAAAAGGAGAGGAGGTAGTTCAGCTAAGGGAAGACTTGAAGAGGCTAGAAGGCTTAGTCCAGTCTATGGGAGATTTCCAAATCGTTCGCATTTCCAAGCAGACCTGATTCCTTTCTCACCTTTTTCATGATGACAAAAAGGGGGAGAACCAATTTGAACCAACAACTTTCAACATCTTTTAAACTTTGAATTTGTGGTTATGTTTTTTTTGGTTATGTTTTTGAGTTTGACTTGAGTAAACTTGGGTGTGTTAACTTGACTGAATTAGCTGTGGATTTAAATGCTTGACTGGGTGCATTCATATCAAGTGTGTTTTATGGTATTACTCATGAAAGACTAACCAATTTTCTCGTGGATGCGAGTCTCGGTTGTTTTATTAATCTTTATGAGTTAGCCATATTGCTTGAGAAATGTTTTTGCGAGTCAAAGTTGTTCAAATCTACAAGGAAGTTTTGTCACCATCAAAAAGGGGGAGATTGTTGGAGAAATCTTTCCGAGAATATTTTGAAGCCGACAAAACGTTTCTATCGCCTAAGTCCTGGATATTCGGAGACCGACGGTTTAAAGTCTCGAAGACTTTATGTTCATCGATCTCAAGACTCAAGACTCAAGACTCAAGACTATTCTCACCGATGCCTTTCTAATCCAGTGACGAAGGAAATCCAGAACCGAAGCATATGGTTGAGGATTTGATCCTATCCTCTGGAAAAGATCCCTTGGTTGGATAATCATCTCGGAATCTTTGTTTGTTCTTATCTAGATCGATTGAAGATCCGATGGTCGACGAAATATTCTTGGAATGTTCTATTCTTGGAAACCAAGATCCTGATTGTATGGGCGAACAGATTGATGGGCTATCGCTGTGTTCCTTAAATAGCTCGAATGATCTTCGTGATTGATTCCGTCCAACGGGTAGATTGGAGGAATTCTTTTGGTAAGTGCCAACGGCTATGATGGCATAAAGGAGTATAAAAGGAAGACGTTCAAAGTTGTTTTGAGAGAGCGTGATCGATAGAGAAATTCCAGAGTCTGAAGACCCTTGATTATTAGTCGATCTTGTTTGAGCGAAATTGTATACACGAGAGTGTTCGTTCTTAGTGATACCTTGAGAAAGTGTGGTAGATCATCTACACCGAGAAGTCAAGGAAGATCATCACCGTAACATCTCTTTGTTCATAGTGGAATCCAGCCAATAGGCCGGTGCGAAGAGTGGACGTAGGCTTGAATCAAGCCGAACCACTATAAACCGCGTGTCCAATTCTCTCTTTCCTTTACTCAGTCTTACGATTGATTTTTTAATTGATGCAAATCATTCAACTATCTAAGTAGTGTGTAATTATCAAGAAAAATCTTTTATACCTATTCACCCTCCTCTAGGTACTCGTACTAGCTATATCAGTCATGACCAATGTTCTTATAACAGAATGAATGTCCTTAAAACTACTTGTCAAAGCTGCTCTTTTGTATGTTCCTAGAAACCACCATAAAGCGTTGAAGTAATTTCTTACCACAAAAAAGGAGTACGGCTTCTTTTTTCTCTTGCTTGTGAGTATAGGCTCATGATTATCTGGTAGTTGTTTCTATTATTTTGGTTGACATACCACCTGTTTTTTTTTGCTTGCTACCAATTTGTAAAAATGGCAGCGCTGCCGACCTTCTCGTATGAATGGAATGTTTACAATAGAATTGAGTTCTTTAAACTAGACTTTCGTTTCTTTGCTCCGATCTTGTCTCTTGCGTCATTTGGAATCATCTGGGGCTTAGTGCTTATGTTAAATGATTCCTAACTGATATGATGATAGTCTTGATTATAAATATCTTGGCTAAAGATCCCTTAGTGAAAGATCATGTCGCGGAATGATTTCTAGTGTTCATGAAGAGACTCAGAGCATAAGCTCGGGATAGAGCAGGCATAAGATGTACAACTATATCTCCCCGAAGGTTGAGCCTAGGTTCCCTTTTCAATTGTTTATCTGCACAGCTGGAGGTCCGAGCCCACAAATTGCCTCGATGAGGACAAAATGTTGACCAGTTGAACTAAAAGCACCGCGAAATTTGATTTTATAGAGTTTGAATAATAAGTTATAGTAAAAAAGTTGACAGATGATCCAATAAATATTGCAAAGTTTGGAGAAAGCACAAAATATTCAGATAACTGAGAAGGGCTCCAGAGTTGATTGGTGTCCCTTCTGGTCTTCAACTTTATCTGTCTGACATCAATCTTTTCTCTTCGTTTTCTGTCTTCTGCTAATAACGAACCGACTGATCTCAATGTTATTTGGACTTACCCCTAGTCCAAACCTCCAAAACGCCTAGCTCTCCCAACCGAGGTCAGACAATTTTATCCTAGTTGTGCACTGAATGCATCAATCTGGCCAGTCCCATGACCTCCACCCCTTGAAGCATGGTTTTTGGGATTGTCCTGGACAACTAGTCTAGCCGGGTGGAATTCGACCTTGATTGGTTTTGCAATTTGATAGGGATCCTTCGAAACTTTTTGGCTTAGACTACCGAAATCAAGACGGTTTGTGATGTATCTATATGTTAAAGGGGTTAAGTGAGCCGATTTGCCCACTTTAGTTATGGGACCCCAAATTTTCTTTAAAAAAGTCTCAGGATACCTAGACATTAATTAAAGAAGATGAGATGAGAGAATGACCACTGAGTTTTTGCATACCTAGTATGATTTATTCGTCAATACATGAAAGATCTCTAAGTAGAAACAGTTCCTTTGCTCCAAGAATGAAGTTGGATTGCCCACAAACTAGCTTTCCTAGATGCTCATTTATTTTTAGTGGAGATACCACAGTGATATAATTGGGCGACAACTTCACTGGTTGATTTATGTAAGTTTGTCATGTTTGGGAGGTTGAAGATGTCCTTGGGGACGATCCTTGCTTTACATTTTGAAGATAAGCACATCATGATGCAAAATCATAAGAAAAATTCGAGTTCCTGCAACAGCAAATTACACTTTCAATTTGGTTTTCTCTCTAGTTTGCATTAGCCTCATAGACCAGATGTGAAATGGAGGATTCGGCGTTGAAGAGAGATTGTGTCGAGAAGGTGAACGAGGGACTGTAATTTTTGTTGGCAATTTGGTTGCAGTCTAGCTACCTACTTTGGCAATTTGTTTTGCTCTCCAGGTTGCTAGATCGCATGACTTTCGAGCTCAAAGGCTAGGGGCATTCGTGTTGCCTTTGAGCTTGTGGCCATGGCCTTGAAGGCGACGTTCGAGCTCTAACGGTTAATATCAGTGTGGTTCATAGAGGGATGGGGAGAAAAATGGGGTTTGGGGTGGGGTGGAGGGGTTGTTTATCTCTTTTTTTTTTTTTTTGGGTCTAATAGTTTGTTTGTCTTTTCAACTGGGGTCTTTCTCTAAAGATGCAAATTGTGCATTTTCAAAAGTGGGGATGGTTTTTCCAAGGTTTTCTATATTTTTTCCTCCTTTTTTTCGAGGAAAAAAAGGCATGGTACCTTACTTATATGTTATCCAATATAATAATTCTCTTCTGCACATTTAACTAATTTCTACATATTTCGGGTTATCTATAAGGTCGATGTTATATGATGCGTAGCTTTATCACAATCACTCCTCTAGAGCTAATCTCCAAGCAAAATGTTAGAATGTCATTCCCCGTAGACAGGACTAGCAAAAGTAGTCATGAAAATGCAAGTTTGACCATGAATTTAACAATCTCATGACACACTCTAGCACAAGTCAACCTTCATAAAAGTTAGACGGAAATCGATGTCCTAACCAAATTGCAAATCACCCATGAACCTACGACTCTGAAGAACATGTAGTCGTTCGTGTTATATTGTCAAGCAAGGGGAGTTTTATGTATCAAATGGTTTGTGAATGGACCGAGTGATATATGGAGACGAAAATTTTCATTTGAAAAGGAAAGCAATTGTGCTATTGCAGAAATAACAAAACTGAGAAGATACAGCTCTATTTTTCTAGTGTTGTTTGTCATCGTTAGTAGTATGATCACCTAACCAAATAGAGATGAGCTAGCAACTACATAAAAACTACCTTTTCAAAAGAGGAAAGGATCACACCATGTATTGTCTTCAAGGAAATTGGAACAAGACCTTATTCAGTTGTGAAGGTGAAAACTTACATTGACCTGGTAGATCCACATTGAGGCCAATGTTGATCAATGACAACAACAAATGACAGGAAAAAAACCCAATCCCGCCATTACTCGGAAATGCAGAACGAGAGAACCTAAATTGATGGGCCACTGGACAATTTTTGAAAACCATCCTGCACAAAATAGTAGCATGTGATGAACAAGCTCTGACATGTGGTGATAACTAGTTCCACATAGTGAAACCATCCATGCCGCCATTGGGGGTTGATGAACAGAACAACAAGAATTACTAGTAAAACCATTGTGTATGACACTCCGAAGCTGATATAGAATGTCTCTTCGTCTATGAAACCATCTTCTTTAGCTCTCTTGTATGATTTTGTTGCTGAGCAATTAACGTTAATGGTTGTCAAGCACTTCTTACTCAACGGTAGTCCACACAGAAGATGGTTTCCGTAGTAACTGCTTTCATCGAATGCCCCAAACTGATTTTTGCTTGGTATGGCTCCTGACAAGTCGTTGTAAGACACATTGAAGACTCCCATAAAATTCAACTGAGTAAGCTCTTCAGGGATAGAACCAGTCAAGTTGTTGTTGGAAAGGTCCATGCTCTCTATCTTTATGAGGCTTGACAATGATGTTGGTATATGTCCAGTAAGCTTGTTATTGGACAAGTTTAGGACAAGCATGTCCTGTAAGGTTGCAATCTCTGGTGGGATCTCCCCGCTGAATTGGTTGCAAGAAAAATCTAGTCCTACCATTTCAAGGAGTGCATAGCCTTTATAAGAATCAAGCCTTTTTTTTGCTGTGAACCCAACAATATGTGAATCTAGAAAAGCTTCCTCTTGCCATACTCTCATTATTTGGTAGAACTCGGTACGGAATGGCCTCACATAATTCCAAGGTGACCATCCTCCACCTTCGATGAACACACGCGGTGTTAAAGTTACCTTATCGACATAATCACTAGAGAAATTGATGGGTCCCAAGCAACTAGGTAATGAACCAAATAGATTGTTTTCAGAAAGATCGATTATACTTAAGCTTTTCAAGTTGCACAATTGCTTGGGAAATGTTCCATCAAAGCTATTACCTCTCAGCGAAAGAATGCTCAGTTGAGAGAGGTTACCTAGCCAATGGGGTATGCTTCCACAGAATTCGTTTTCACTCAGATCCAAGGTCACCAAATCGGAGCTGTTAGAGAGCGCATGCACAAGTGTGCCATTCAATTTGTTCCTATTCAGATGGATGTGACTCACCCCCTGTGCGACAAAAAAAGATGGTAATGGACCATAGAGATTGTTGTCTGACAAATCCAAATACTCAAGCCCCCCATGATCGCAGAGTTCTTGAGGGATAGTGCCATCCAACTGATTTTTGGACAAGTCAAGGGCCATAAGCGATGACATGTTTGCAATAAATCTGGGAAGCTTGCCGATGAAAGAGTTGCTGCAAATGTCCAATAGTTCTAAATTTAGGAGCGATGAAAGAAAAGAGAGATTTCCAGTGAACATGTTGTGGTCTAACCGCAGATATGACAGATTTAGGTTCATGGTGTCATCGGAAAATGCCAATTCTCCTTGCAAGTTGTTATATGCTACGTTGAGCATTACCACACTATCTAGTAACTGGATAGGTAGTCCCCCCGAGAAATTGTTGCGAGACAGGTCTAAGAAAAATAGGGATTGTATACTACCTATTTCAGATGGAATACTCCCTTCCAATCTGTTGGCTGATAGATTAAGGCGGGACAAATTTGGGACATTTGCCCAAAATTTGGTAGTGAGCTCTCCTCTCATGCCGTTGTTAGATATGTCCATCATCGAAAGATTAAAGAGGGTCATTGATGGAACCTCAAGTGTGGTAAATAAGTTATTTGCCATAAAAAGCTGTTCCAACTTAGTGTTGTTTTCCAACAACCAAGCTGGAAAGGGACCCAGAATGTCATTCGAGGAGAGATCCATGATTCTTAGGTCATATTGATGATTGAGAAAGCCAAGAGAAGTCATGTTGAATCCTTTTGATTGACAATTTGACATACTAAAAACATTCAACTGGAACCTTGGGGTTGAAGATGCAACTTTGGTATCAATTGTTAATTTGGTGTCATCAAGAATCAACACCTTAAGTCTTGAATGGTTTGCAAGTGGGCCAAGTGATGAGGGGATATCAAAATGTTTACCCGAAATGGAAAGATATTCAAGTGAGGTAAGACTAGTGAGGGGAGATGAGGCAATGCTATCGGTGAATTCATTATCTTCGAGATTCAGAATACGAATAGAGGTCATGTTTCGCCAACATGTAGGAAGCCTGCCAGTAATTCCGTTAAAGCTAAGATCCAGTTCTTCTAGTTTTGCCAGGTTACACAAGCCTGTTATTGATACCACAAGTCAATTCAATTACAATGAGATATATCGGTACATACAAAGAGGACATTCAAGTACATCAAGGATCCATTTCTTGTCTAGCTTTTTCATTGAGGGATCGGGACTTACTTTGATGTGATAGGTGGCCAATTAGATCACTGCTACTTGAGGACAACAATCTAAGAGATGTCAAAGGACCAAGGCTAGAAAGGATTCCCATACTTGTGTTCAACGAAGAATAATCCAAGATGAGTTGTTCCAACTTACTGAAGTTATGGAAATCTTCGCAGAAGACAAGAGATAACCGAACATTAGATTTCCTTACAGAAGCATAATCAAGAAATGGTACAAAAATATCATGAGTGAATGGAACTTCTTTAATAAAAACTTAGGCTCCATTTGTTTCTCGGAAAATATGACGTTTTTGGAAAATATTTTTCAAGAAGTCATTTCCAAAAAAATGATAATATTTTCTAGTGCTTAGCTAAAACCTGAAAATGAACTAGAAATTATTTTCCACCATTTGGTATGGAAAATCTAATTTGATTTTCATTCGTGCACTCCTTTCAATAATATTTTATCTTTTATTTTAAAAATAGAATTTTTAATTATTTTTTCTTGTTCTTTTTTTTCCCCTTCTTGTTCGGCCAATCACCGGCCATAGGTGAGGTCAAGATTGCCCAAGGCCAACAAGCTCGAGCCTTGTCAAATCAGTGAGGCCTTAGCCTTCGGCAAGCTTGTCCCTCGCTTGTGGTTGGTTGCTGGCCATCGTCGTAGCCAGTGATCAACTAAGGAAGAAGGGGAAAAAAAAAACAAAGCAAGAAAGAAAAAAATTAAAAATTAAAAGTTTGATTTTTTAAAAAAGAAAATGGAAAAAACAAAAATATAATTAAAAAGAGTGCACGGAGGAAAATAGGCTTATGTGAAAAAAAAGAGAATGGAAAATTATTTCCTCATTTTCCCCACTTTTGAAAAGGCTTTTTCCATTGAAGAAAAACTTTTTCCTTTACTTATTTATTTTCCATGACCTGAACACTAGAAAATCTGGAAAACATTTTCTTGAAAGTTGTTTTCCGCAAAATGAATGAAGCGTTATTTTGAATATACATTCACTAATGGGTTTGACTAACCTTGAGTAGTAATTGTTCCTTCTATTGTATTAAACTGAAGAGAAAGGATCTTGAGAGATGAGAGTGCCCCTAATGCTTGCATGACTATCCCCACCTGCTTCAAGTGGACACCATCCAAGTAGAGGTTCTCTAAGTGGCTCAAGTTTTTGATGCCTAGCAGTCAAACTTCAAGTAATTAACTTGCTTGGTAGTTAAGTTGTGAAAGCACCCACGCGGATGCCTCAAGATAGAAATATTTTGAATCAACAATGTTTTGATATGAAAAGAGAAGGGGGTTACAATATATGACTCCTATATTCTCAACATGATGCACGTGTAAAGGTATCAAAAAGCCTGCATGACTTGAAGGCTAGTTAGTTTAATGTATGAATTAAAAGGAGGATTTTGCATGAAAACTAAAACGGTACCTTTAACAATTGCCGTTGCATCGATTGCATTATCACTTATGCCCAGCTCCTTTAAATTACTAAAATCACCTAATTTATCCACAAACAGTGTTAACTCAAGTCAATGATGGAGATTTTGTATTGAATTATGAGTAGATAATAAGCCGGCGAAATTTACCATGCAGATGTAAAGTCCAACTCAAATTGTTGCCTTGGAGGAACAGACGCCGGAGAGATGGAATTGTACCGAGAATGGATAGAATAGAATTATTTAGAGAGTTACCACTCAAGTCAAGCACCTCTAGTTTGCTCAACCTTGAAGATAGCAGTTTTGGTTCTGCAAGCAAACAATGGAAAGCAGTAAAATTTGCGGAAATCTCTTCAAGTACATGCGTAAACCGGTGTCTCCATTTCGGAAGGAAATATGTCGTAGACTTGTGGATTAATGATGACGTGGAGATAATCATCTATAATGGAGGAAGTGAGTAAGAGCCTAGGCGTGATTAGCTTATGAGTTCATTAGATAATGAGTATCCCTTTTTTTTTTTTATATAGGAAATGGACGAATGGCGAATTTATACCTTCTGGTGCAATCCACCCTCCTAAATAGTTGTAGGACAAGTCAAGGCTCTTGAGTTCTTCAAAGGGAAGAAGTAGAGAAGCGTTTAGGTACCAAGTATTGTAGTCGAAACGGTCATCCCTCAAACCGGCGAGCATTAGCTGAGTGACTCGTCCTGTGGTGGGGTTGCACTCAACACTTTCCCAGCTACAACAGTTGAAATATGATCCCCCAGCATCCACCGAATATATCAGGTCCAATGTGGCATTGAGTGCTAAGAGCGCAATCCTTTCTTGCTCCCAACACCCACGAGAGCCACATAAACATGCGATGGCCCAAACCACAACAAGCACCCACAGTGCTTTATTTTTCATGACTGCAGATTTGAGTGACCAAACTTTATATGTATCACACTCTTAACTTCTTTTTTACAAGTTAGAGTGATTTTATAGGAGTTTAGCGATGCCTATGCTTGAGTGTAGAAGTTGTGGTCATGGGCAAAGTCTTGGTCGTCTTTAGTGATGAATGTAGCTCAGCCCCTTTTGATGACAAGGTCAATTAGCGTGCAAGGCAGGGAATGTACCCTACACAATGGCTAGACTTCATTGGAGCAGAGTTTTCTGAATGTCTCTATTGGCATAACTTTTTCCACATGTTAAGTCTAGTTTGGCCTAGTCACTATTGTCATTAATATGACTAATTCAATCTCTATCCAATGAAAAGCACAGGCCTTGTGATTTACTTGGTTCCCAACTGGAACGCAAGATCATATATTACAGTTAGAATACAACCAAATGATGGTAACATGAAAATTAGTAAATGTTAGAGGATTACTCACAATGAACTGGTTTCTTGCTTGGTTGGGAGAGCTAGGAAAAAAAAATTCACTATAATTAGAGACTTAGAATTACAATCGTTCACACACTCGAATATTTTTCACACCTAAATTAAGACCAAACTCAAAAGTATTTATAAATAAACAACTTAATTAGATGTAAAGCTCATGGTGCAAATCACTGCGTGTTTAAGCCCATAGCAAAACCCTTTGCCCAACCAACCAATTCAAGAACGTCCATACGTTCTTTCTTTTATTCTTTGTGTGGTGGTCCAATTTCTGGAGGAACCCCGTTGAGCCCCCTTTCTCCTCGGTCCACAGAAACAAAATGTAGGACTAGTGCCAAAAGAATCGGCTTCTCCAGGAAAGAAAAGCCAAAAAAGACAAACATTCCTTTTGATTTATTGTCTATTTTCTAACCACTTCTTGACCCCACACACTTTCTTCTGTACAACAACCAAAAAGAAAATCCCAAGTAGGCAATTAAAGTCCACAGAAAATTTGACTGTGAGAGTTCATTGCTATACACTAATGGGGCCCTTGGCGGCTGTCCCCATAAAATTTCTCCATCAATGTTTAATGTACCCGTGATTACACGCTCCGATCCCCATATTGGACTTGTATCTTTTTCTTATCCTAATTCCAAGCAATGCCCTCTCAAGTCTTTTACATCCTGAGGTCTGGATGTAATTGTGGCTATATAATATATCCAACCAAATAAAAGAAACTCTTTGCGCACCCGCATGCGCACACATGTATATATGCCATTAATTTTTTTTTTTTTTGGATTTCTTTCTTGTCCATCAGGTTGAATTGCATAATGGATCAAAATGGAAACATACTTTAACAATTCTCTACTTTGGCTCGAGTTTGTAACCAAATCATAGTGCTCATCATCTATGCCAACTCTTTTAATGTCCTGATAGGCACTCACTCTTTATAAATGCCAATTATGCTCAAGTGAAGCTTAAGCTTGCCAAAAGCACAAGTTTAGTCATTATATCTAATGAGTTCTCTACCTTGGCTTGACGTTTGCGATGTACATTAATGGGGTTAATTGAGTCGATTTCCACTCTTAAGTTGATAGGATCCAAACCTTTCTTTGACTAAGTATCGGGACACTCAACATTAATTAAGTGAGATGAGAGAATGACCGTCGAGTTTTTGCATACCCAGTAGAAGGAAATCGGATTCACACAAATTAGCTTTCCCTAGATGCTCATTCCTTCTTAGTGGAGATACCACGCCGATATAATTGAACGACAACTTTATTAGTTGATTTGTGCTCGTGTTTGTTTTGTTTGGGAGCCCGAGAGGTCCTTGCAACGATCCTCACTTTGCATTTTGAAGATAGCACATCATGATGTAAATCATAAGAACTATCAAGTTCGCATGACAGTGGATCACGCTTCAATTTGTTTTGCTCTCCAGTTCTCATTTGGCTCACATAACTCAGATGTGCAGTGGAAGATTGGGTGTGGAAGAGAGACATTTGTGTGGAGAAGGTGAGCGTGCAGCTGTAGTATTTGGTTGGCAATTTGATGCTATGGTTGCAGTTAAGCTACCGACGTTTACTCCACCCATTCCTCAGTTTTTATGCACACATATGAAACACCCTCCCTAGTTTTGACAGCCTACCAAAACCACCCTTACTCTAGCAATTCCATTTCAAGTTATCTGATGTTAGTTATGATGTTAATCATTCTTACAAATCTGAATTTTTTCCCCCAACTTTAGCCCTCCCGATTCACCATTCAAAGACTACCCACCAGCAAATCCCTCATATGCTTATGACTTAGCCCCTGCCCTCCTGGCACTGCCATAATTGTCGAGTTGCCGAGCTACCACCACCTTGCCTCGATTGTCTCCCTCTGTCTTGTCTCTAGGTGGCCGTGGCGAGCTTGCCAGTTGCGTGACTTTCAAGCTAGAAGGCCACGGGTGTTAATGCAACCTTTGATTCGAAACCAAATGTTTACAGATTCAATCTAAGTGTCAGTACCTATCTCAGGAAGAGTCAATAATAAATAATTTATTATAATCAGAGACTTCAAATTACAATCATTTATATACTCGAGTATTTTTCACATATAAATTAAGACCAAGCCCAAATATTGGTATCTACATTCCCACGTTCCAAATCACTACATGTTTAAGCCCATAGTAAAACTCTTTGCATATCTAATTTAAGAACATCCGTACGTTCTTTCTTTTGCTCTTTGTGCGGAATCTCAATTTCCAAAGGAGCCCACTATTTGGCTACTCCAGGAAAGATATCCAAAAAGCAAAACCTTGCTTTTAATTTATTTTCTTTTCTCTAACTACTTCTTGACCCCACACGCTTTCTTTTGTATGACCAACAAGAAAATCCCAAGTAGGCAATTAAAGTCCATAGGAAATTTGAGCGTGATAGTTCATTGCTATTTGCTACCGGGGACCTTGGTGGTTGTCCACAGAATATTTCTCCATCAATGATTAACGTGGTGGTATCTACATTTGTTGACGCCCCAAATTAAACTTATATCTTTTTCTTGCCCGACGTCCACGCAATACCCTCTCAAGTCCTTTACATCCTGAGGTGATTGTCCATTGAATATTTCTTCACCAATGTTTAACGTGTTGGTGTCCACATTCCTCGACCATCCAAATTGAACTTGTATATTTTTCTTGCCCAACGTCCAAACAATACCCTCTCAACTCTTTTGCATCCTGAGGTGGTTGTCCACAGAATATTTCTCCATCAATGTTTAACGTGTTGGTGTCTACATTCCGCAAACCCCCAAATTGAACTTGTGTCTTTTTCTTGCCTAACGCCCAAACAATACCCTCTCAAATCTTTTACATCCCGAGCCAATTGTCCACAGAATATTTCTCCATCAATGTTTAACGTGTCGGTGTCTACATTCCCCGACCCCCCAGATTGAACTTGTATCTTGTTCTTGCCCATCATCCAAGCATACCCTCTCAAATTTTTTATGTCTGTCCACAGAATATTTCTCCATCAATGTTTAATGTGTTGCTATCTACATTCCCCGATCCCCCAAATTGATCTTGTATCTTTTTCTTGCCCAATGTCCAAGCAATACCCTCTCAATTTTTTTTTATATATCCAACCAAAAGAAACTCTCCATATATATATATGCCATTTAAAAAAAATATTTTTTGGGTTTTTTTCTTATCCAATTAGGTTGGATTGAAAATGGCTCAAAATCGAAACATACTTTTAACTTATCACTATCTTGGCTCGAGCGTCCTCATCATCTATGCTAGCTCTCCTAGCATCTCGATGGGTGCTAACTTTCTAAAGATGCTAATTGTACTCAAGTAAAGGTTAAGCTTCGCCAAATGAAGCAGCTTAGTCATCATATCCGATGAGCTCTCTACCTTAGCTCGATGTTTGTAATGTATTTATATGTAATGGGCTTAATTGAGTTGATTTGCCCTCGTAAGTTGATGGGACCCCAATCTTTCTCTGACTAAGGCTCTATTTGTTTCATAGAAAATTTGGCATTTCTAGAAAATATTTTCTAGGAAGCTATTTTCCAAGAAAATGATAATATTTTTCAGTGTTTGGTATGGAAAATCTTTTCCTCCATGTACTCCTTTTCTATATATATATTAAATAGATTTTTAATTATTATTTAGGTAATCGATTTTTAAATTATTATTATTATTTTTCTTCTTCTTTTCTTTTCTTTCTTGTTTTCTTCTTCTTCCTCAATTGGTTGTTGGCCATGGCGATTGGCGCTAGGTGAGTTGGAGCCTCACCACAAGCTAGTAAGGCCAAGCTTGCCCTACCTAACTCGCCGCTCTAGCGAGGCTATACCTCCTCAGAATCTAGCGAGGCTCGAGCTCACCTTTGGTTGGCCGATGATGTGGTAGGCAACCGGCCGAAGAAGGGGGAAAAGAAAAGGCAAAGAAAAGAACATGAATAAAAATATAATTAAACTCAATTTTAAAAAGAAATAAAAAAGATAAAATATAAATAGAAGGAAAAGGTACTTGGTGAAAGAAGATATGGACTGACCAAAAAAAAAAGATACGGAAAAAATTTTCCTCTTTCTCAAAGGTAAAAAACATTTTCCCCCATTTTAACAGACTTTTTTCCATTGATAGAAAATGTTTTCCCTAACTAGTTCATTTTTCATGAAACAAAGACTGGAAATTCATAAAACGTTAGGTAAAAAACTAATAAATATGGGGACATTCGACATTAATTAAATAAGTGAGATAAGAGAGTGACCATTGAGTTTCTTCCTACCCAATAGAATGAAGTCATATTGCACACAAAAATGAAGTCATAGTGCACACAAATTAGCTTTCCCTAGATGCTTATTCCTTCTTGGTGGAGATACCACATGGATATAATTGGACGGCGAATTTATTGGTTGCTTTGTGCTCTAGTTTGTTTGTTTGGAGCCTGAAGAGGTCCTTGTGACGATCCTTGCTTTGCATTTTGAAGATAGCGCATCATGATGCAAATCATAAAAACTATTGAGTTCACATGACAGCAGATCATGCTTCAATTTGTTTTGCTCAATTCTCATTAGGCTCACATAACCAAACGTGCAGTGGATGTTTCGGTGCGAAAGAGAGATTTGTGTAGAGAAGGTGAGTGTGGGACTATATTATTCCGATTGGCAATTTGTTACTGTGGTTGCGGTAACCATCCTTACTTTAGCAAATTCCATCTCAAGTTGCATGGCACATTAGTTATGATGTTAATCATACTTACAGATCAGTCATTTTTTCCCCAACTTTGCCCATCCTGACTCACCGTTCAAAACTTACCGCCAAAACCTACTTGTTCAAGATCCTTACTCAACCCATCCCAAAGCGTACAACATGAAAATCTTGGCATTGTCTACACTTGTTGCATCACCAAGCCACCGCCCTGCCACCTCAACTATCTCCCTCTCTCTTGTCTCGAGCGCAAGTCTGTCACTACCCAAATTCTGTTGTTGAACTTGATGCCGAATCTAGTGGCCATGGTGAGCTCACCGAATCGCGTGACTTTCGAGCTTGAAGGCCACGAGCATTAATGCTGCCTTTGAGCTTGTGGCCATGGCCTCAATTGCGACTTTTGAGCTCTAGTGGCCATGGAGAGAGAAGTTGACATTGGTGTGGCGGAAGTTAGAGAGATGGGGATAAAAAAAATGGGGTGGAGGGGTTGTTTATAAATGCAAATTGTGTATTTTCAAAAGTGGGGATGGTTTTTCAAAAGTTCTCTAATTTCTTTTTCTTTTTTTAAATCACATAAAAGTTTAAGCTATGTCCATTATGACACAATTTACTCCAAACTTTTTTTGGTGATACAAAAAATCTCATATTTTTAACCCAATTTTTTCTTTGGTGACACAAAAACCCCCAACTCGCTACTGTGCGACACATTTACCACAAATTTTTTTTTTTTTGTGACACCTAAAATCCCAAATTTATATTCAGGTAATATATTTAACCCAAATTTTGAGGTAAATTTATCCAACGGATACAAGTTTAGCATAGATATGTTACATGGATACAAATTTGACGTTTTTTGTGTCACAACAAAAAGTTTAGGGTAAATATGTCAAAGCGGACAAAATTTAGAGTTTTGTGGCCTTTTTGCCCTTTTATTTTTCCTCTTATGAGAAAAAAATGGCATAATACTTTACTTGAATGCTATCTGTTATAATAATTCTCTTTTGCATGTTTTATCTGCTTCTTCATATTTGAGACAATCAATAAGGTTGATATTATGTGTTCCATAACTTTCTTGCAATCCCTCCTTGACAAAGCGAGAATTCGCAAAGAGAATTCTCAGAAAAAAAAAAATCTAAATACTCTTGCAAGGTGAAGAAAAGACATGCAAGACATCAAAAAGCTCTAAAAATAATTAAAATTCGATTTGGGAGGCTATTCCCTTCGGCCCAGGCGCCTGGCCACATGGCCTGGCCAGGCCTGGTTGGGAGCCCTACTAGTGTGGCTAGTAGCCATTTTCATACATTTCCACCAATCCGGGCCTCAATCTGGGTTGGCTTTTGCTCGAATTTGGCCTAGACATCGAGACAACAGATTACTAGAAACAGAAATATACTTTTTCACTTCTCAGATTAAGAAACCTATTTCTACAATCCGGCTCCCCCTCCATGGATTACGCGCCGATCTTCAACAAGAACTCATCAGGGGGAAGTTGGCCAGAGAAAGCAGACATACCAAGGCATGGTACGCTCATCACAAAGGAACACCTTCACTTTCAAAAGAATCTTCTTTTTTTCTTCAACATGATCGGGGGAGAAGCCACCTTAGACGCCACGTCGTGCCGCCGCGAAGCCGCCGGAGCACAGGGTCGCCCGAGCCAACTCCGACAGAGCGGACACCATTCCCGCCACGTAAAAAGGAAGGAAACCAGAAGGGCGACCCAAGGGCATCAAAACGAGCCCGATCACGAACGTGACCGATCCGACGAGCATTGGAGCCAGAGAGATCCCCACGAAGAGCGAGGCGAGAGCGGCGGGAGGGACCCGCGCCGTGGACGCGATGGCGGGACGTGGCCGCCTCGAAGTGGAGGCGACAGACCGGGAACGCGGCCGGGGGAGGAGGGAACTTCATGATGTGGGCGACCTCCGTCGGCCACCTCCACTTGAGGTCCTTTCTTCTTCCAAGGGAGCCGATGGATCGCCGGTTGTTCCGACTATGCCGGAGCCTGTTTTGTCCGGATCTGATCGCGCTCTTCGGAGATCCGCCTCGTCTCTCGCCGTTCTCAGACACAGAAGACGAAGAGTAGCGATCGGCGATTGTAATCGGTGGATCCATCCGTCGTTCAAAATCCGCCTCGCCGGAGCTTAATTTCTCCAGATCTTATACACTTTCTCTGAAGGTAATTCCCCGGAGCTCGATGCTACTTCGATCGCTTTATTAAGCATAGAGGAGCATGGTGAGCTGTAGTTGTGAAATGATTAGAACCTATTTATGCGGTTTAGGTTAGTGAAGCCATCGGTCGTGCTGAATGCTTCATTGATCGCGTGATTAATCGCAGTAAAAGCATGGTGACTTTGAGCACTAAAATGATTAAAGCTTATTAGTGCTGTTGATTTTGTGAAATCACTAGAAAAGCTGGTTACATCATTCACAAGTGATGCTTTTGAGTCAAGTGTGACTAATTTAGCTAACTTATGCGGTTTAGGTAGGTAAGGGTGATGGTGAAGATGTCTCAAAGCATGATCCGCAAAACGCTGGGGGCTGTCGAAGACCAGACAAGCATCGGGCTTGTGAAGGTCGCGAGCAACATGACGCCAGAGCTGGAAGTAAATATCGTGAAAGCTACGAGCCATGATAATGATCCTGTGGATGAGAAATGCATTCGTCAGATCTTGAATTTGACTTCACACTCGTGCAGATACGGTCATGCATGTGTTTCTGCGCTTTCGAAGTGACTGAGCAAGACCCACGACTGCATTGTGGCTCTCAAATCCCTAGTGGTCATCCATCATTTGTTGAATGATGGAGACCCAATGTTTCTTTAGGAGATAATGTATGCGAGCAGGCGTGGTGCTAGGTTGTTGAATTTGTCTGATTTTAGAGATGAGGCTCACTCTAGTTTATGGGACCACTCAGCTTTTGTGAGGACTTATGCTATGTATTTGGATCAGAAACTTGAGTTGATTTTGTTTGACAGAAAGAGCGGCGGCGGCGGCGGCAGCCCTAGTGGAAGTGCTAATGGTGGTGGTAGTTCATAGTGAGGATAGGTATGGGAATAGAGATGATTTTCGGTCCCCACCATCCAGAGGGAAGGATTATGATTATGGTGATTATAGAGGAGAATATGGTAATTATGGGGGGATGAGAAGATCAAGGTCATATGGGGATGTGAGCGATGGTGTGGCTGTGAAAGAAGGGAAAGAAGAGGGAAGGGTAGTGACTCCACTGAGAGAAATGAAGCCAAAAAAGATTTTTGGCAAAATTGGCCACTTGCAGAGGCTATTGGACCGGTTCTCTGCTTGTAGGTCCACTGGTCTGGCAAAGAATAGCAGGCTGATCTTAGTTGCATTGTATCCTGTTGTGAAGGAGGGTTTTCAGATATATGCTGATATCTGTGAGGTTTTGGCTGTTTTTCTTGATAAATTTTTCAATATGGAGCACCAGTATTGTGTCAAGGCTTTCGATGCTTATGCTAGTGCCGCTAAGCAAATTGACAAGTTGATTGCATTGTACAATTGGTGTAAATAGACAGGGGTGGCTAGATCACTTGAATGTCCTGAAGTGCAAAGGATTACCAGTAAGTTGTTGGAGACATTGGAGGAGTTTGTGAGGGATAGAGCAAAGAGACCTAAGAGCCCAGAGAGGAGGGAAGAATTGCACCTTGTGGCTCAGGAGGAGGAGCCTGTGCCAGATATGAATGAGATAAAGGCATTGCCTCCACCAGAGAATTATACTCCTGCACCACCACCAGAGCCAAAACCAGAGCCCCCAAAGCCACAAGTGACAGAGGATTTGGTGGATCTGAGGGATGACGGAGTTACTGCTGATGATCAAGGTTATAAATTCGCATTGGCTCTATTTGTGGTGCCACCAGCTAATATAGGGAATGCCATTCCCTTCGAATGGTGAAGCTGAAGTGACTTCTGCTTGGCAAACCTCAGCTGCCGAATCTGGCAAAGGAAGATTGGGAATTGGCTTTGGTGGAGACTGCTAGTAACTCGTCAAAGCAGAAAGCGGCTTTAGGCGGTGGTCTTGATCCATTGCTACTGAATGGCATGTATGACCAGGGAATGGTTAGGCAAAATGTGAGCGCTGCTCAATTGACTGGAGGTAATGCGAGCAGTGTTGCTTTACCTGGCCTTGGAAAGAGGGCAACCCCAGTATTTGCTCTCCCTGCAACCGACGGAACTGTCTGAACAGTTAACCAGGACCCCTTTGCTGCATCATTGAGCATCCCTCCTCCTTCATATGTACAGATGGCGGAAATGGAGAAGAAACAGCATCTGGTTTTGCAGGAGCAACAACTATGGCAGCAGTATGCTACGGAGGGGATGTGAGGTCAAGCCACTTTGGCCAAGATTGGTGGGACAGGTTACTATGCACCAGGTCCTCCTGCGATGCCTTGCTGCATGCCACAAGTCAATAGGATGGGACTGCCAACCGGGTGTTATTATTCTCCGTACTGATGTTGCTTGCTTATCACCATGTGGCTCTGTTGTTTCTCATTTCATCTAGTTGTGTGTCTAGTTATATTACAATATGATTGTTTCTGTATTCTGGTGTGCGGGCTTTGGGAAGAGGGAAGAGCGAATGCAGGGAGATTCTTTTTGGGGAAGATATTTGAATGGTGACATCCATTGCCTCCTTTACCTGCTCGTGCTTCTTGTAATAATAAGAATTTCCATGGCTACAGCCTCTTGTGCAGTCACAGTATAGACACAACCGAATCTATCATTGTCTAGTAGTTCGGTGCTTTGTTGTTTCATGCGTAAAAGTAGACTGACCATCAGAACCAGTTCTCTTAAAAAATGGCAGCACCGCTGACCTTCTTGTCTGAATGGAATGTCTACAATAGAATTGAGTTCTTCAAACTAGATTTTTGTTTGTTTGCTCCGATCTTTCTGTTTCTGGTGTCACTCGGAATCATCTGGAGCTTAGTGCTTTTGTTAAATAATTCCTAACTGATATGATGATGTTCTTGATTATAGGTGTCTTGGATAAAGATCCCCTTAGTGAAAGCTGATGTTGCAGAATGATTTTTTAGTGGTCATGAAAAGACTCAGAGCATACTCTTGGGATAGAGCAGGTATAAGATGTACACCTGTATCTCCCTAATGGTTGAGCATAGGTTCCCATTTCGACTGTTTATCTGCACAACTCAAGGTCCAAGCCCACAGATTGCCTCGATGGGGACAAAATTTGATTTTATAAGTTGAGCAATTGAACTGAAAGCACCGCGAAATTTGATTTTATAAAGTTTGAATAATAAGTTACTGGGAAAAAGCTGACAGATATTCCAATGCATATTGCAAAGTTTGGGGAAAGCACAAAATTCTCAGATAACTGAAAAGGGCTCCAGATTTGATTGGTATCGCTTTGGTCTTCAACCTTATCTGTCTGACCTTGATCTCTTCTCTTCGTTTTCTTTTTTCCGCTAATGATGAACCTACTGATCTCAATGTCATTTGGACTTACCCCAAAACGCCTGGCTCTCCCAACCGAGGTCAGACAATTTATCCTGGTTGTGCACTGAATGCATCAATCTGGCAAGTCCCATGACCTCCACCCCTTGAAGCATGGTTTTTGGGATTGTCCTAGACAAGTAGTCTAGCTGGGTGGAATTCGTCCTTGATTGGTTTTGCAATTTGATAGGGATCCTCTAAAACTCTTTGGCTTAGGCTGCCGAAATCACGACGGTTTTTGATGTATTTATATGTTGATGGGGTTAATTGAGTCAATTTCCCCTCTTAAGTTATGGGACCCCAGATTTTCTTTAACAAAGTCTCCGGATACTTAGACATTAATTAAAGAAGATGAGGCGAGAATGACTGCTGAGTTTTGGCATACCGAGTATGATTTATTTATCAATACATGAAAGATCTCTAAGTAGAAATTGGAATGAAGTCATATTGTACACAAACTAGCTTTCCTAGAGGCTCAATTCTTCTTATTGGTGATACCACATTAATATAATTGGACGACAACTTCACTGGTTGCTTTATGTAAGTTTATCATGTTTGGGGGGCTGAAGGTGTCCTTGGGGATGATCCTCGCTTTACATTTTGAAGATAAGCGCATCATGATGCAAAATAATAAGAAAAATTCAAGTTCTGTATTTTTGTTGGCAATTTGGTAGCAGTTTAGCTACCTACTTTGGCAATTTGGTTTGCTTGCTAGTTTGCCAGATCGCGTGACTTTCGAGCTCGAAGGCCACGGGCATTCGTGCTGCCTTTGAGCCTGTGGCCATGGCCTCGAGTGTGACGTTCGAGCTCTAATGGCCATGAGAGAGAATGAGGAGTTGACATCGGTGCGGTGGACTATAGAGGGACGGGGGAGAGAAAATGGGGTTTGGGGTGGGGTGGGGTGGAGGAGTTGTTTATCCTTTTTTTTT
The DNA here is from genome assembly GCA_014182725.1 of Eucalyptus brandiana. Taxonomy (NCBI): domain Eukaryota; kingdom Viridiplantae; phylum Streptophyta; class Magnoliopsida; order Myrtales; family Myrtaceae; genus Eucalyptus; species Eucalyptus brandiana. Next base: position 50,491,639 of record CM024670.1, on the reverse strand, counting down.
TTTTTTTTTTTTGGTTTAAGGGTTGTCCATCTTTTCAACTAGGGTCTTTCTCTAAAAATGCAAATTGTGTATTTTCAAAAGTGGGGTTAGTTTTTCCAAAGATCCTCTATTTTTTTCCTCCTTTTTTGAGAAAAAATGGCATGATACCTTACTTATACATTATCTGATATAATAATTATCTTTTGCACCTTAAACTTGCTTCTACATATTTCAAATAATCAATAGGGTCAATGTTATATAATCTGTGGCTTTCTCACAATCCCCCCTTGAGAGAGTGAGAAGTCGTAAAGAAAATTCACAAAAATAAATTCTAAATACTCTTGCAAAGTAAAAGGTCATGTAAGACGACAAAAGGCTCTAAAAATAATTAAAATTCAATACGGGAGGTTATTCCCTTCGACGTAGGCGCTCAGCCGTGCCGCCTGGCCTCACCTGGTCGAGAGCTTTGTTAGTGGCTAGTAGCTATTTTCATAAATTTGCACCAATCTTGGCCTTGATCTGGGTTGGTTCTTGCTCAAACTTCGAACATCATTCTACGTTGTTGACAGGAACAACGAAAACAATCATCGAAATGCAAGTTTGACTAGGAATTTATCCATCTCATGAGACACTTCAGCACGAGTAAGCCTTCGCAATAGTAAAGACGAGTCTATGTCCTAACCAAATTGTGGATTTGCCATGAACCTAGGACTCTGAAGAACATTGAGTTGTTCGTGCTATATTGTCAAGCAACAGAAGTTTTATGTCTCAAACAATTTGTGAATGGACCGAGTGATCTACGAAGATGGAAATGCTTATTCGAAAAGAAAAGGATGTGTCCAGCAGAAACAACATTAGAGAGAAGAGACAAGCTGTGTTTCTCTAGTGTTGTTTGTCGTCGTTAGGAGTATCATCCGCCAAACTCAAAAGAGAAGAACAAGCAGCCATGTTAAAAAACTTCATTTTCAAAAGAGGGAAAGATCACTTGATGTAATGTTTTCAAGGAAATTAGAACACGACCTAATTCAAATACGAAGGTAAAAACTTACATTGAGGCCAATATGGATCAATAACACTAACAAATGACAGGGAAAAACCCAATCCTGCCATTACCCGGGAATGTAGAATTTGAGAACCTAAAATTGTTCAGCAATTGGACAGAAACCATCTTGCACAAAATAGTAGCATGTGATGAACAAGCTCTGACATGTGGTGATAACAAGTTCCACATGGTGAAACCATCCTTGCCGCCATTGGGGGTTGATGAATAAAACAACCGGAATCACCAGTAAAACTGTTGTGTATGACACTCCGAAGCTGGTATAGAATGTCTCTCTATCTATGAAGCCATCTTCTTTAGCTTTCGTGCATGATTTTGTTGTTGAGCTATTAATGTTAATGTTTGTCGAACAGTCATGACTCAACGGCAGTCCACATAGAAGATGATTTCCATAGTAACTGCTTTCTTGGAATGACCCAAACTGATTTTTGTTTGGTATGGTTCCTGACAAGTTGTTGTAAGACACATTAAAGACTGCCAGGAAATACAACTGAGTAAGCTCTTCAGGGATAGAACCAATCAAGTTGTTGTAGGAAAGGTCAATGCTCTCTATCTTTGTGAGGCTCGACAATGATGTCGGTATACGTCCTGTTAGCTTGTTATTGGACAAGTTCAGCATAAGCATGTCTTGTAAGATTGCAATCTCTGCTGGGATCTCCCCACTAAACTGGTTGGAAGAAAAGTCCAGTGCCACCATTTTAAGGAGTGCGTAGCCGTTATAAGAATCAAACCTTCTTTTTGTTGTGAACCCAATAGTATGTGGAATTTGCAATGCATAATAATCTTCCAGTTCTTTATCATCGAAATGGGTTTTAATTGTCCTCATATAAGACCAAGGTGACCACCCTACATATCCAAATACAACACTCGGTATTGAATTTACCTTATTGATGATTCCATCGGAGGAGAAATTTATGGGTCCCAAGCAACTGGGTAATGGACCAAACAGATTGTTTTCAGAAAGATCGATCATACTTAAGCTTTTCAATTTGCACAATTGCTCCGGAAATGTTCCATAGAAGCTATTACCTCTCAGTGAAAGAATGCTCAGTTGAGAGAGGTTACCTAGCCAATAGGGTATGCTTCCAGAGAACTCATTTTCACTTAGATCCAAGGTCACCAAATTGGAGCTGTTGGAGAGTGCATGCATGAGTGTACCATTCAATTTGTTCCTATTTAGATGGATGTGACTCGTCCATTGTGAGATAAAAGATGATGGTAATGGACCATAGAGATTGTTTTCAGACAAATCCAAATACTCGAGTGGATGAAGATTAAAGAGTTCTTGAGGGATGAGCCCATCAAACTGATTTTTGGACAAGTCAAGGGCCCAAGGCCTTGATAGGTTTGCAATCAATGTAACCTTGCCGGTGAAAAAGTTGTTGCTAATGTCCAGTAACTTTAAATTTATGAGTGATGAAAGAAAAGAGAGATCTCCAGTGAACATGTTGTGGTCCAACTTCAGATATGACAGATTTTGGTTAATGGTGTGGTCGGAAAATACAATTTCTCCTTGCAATTTGTTATATGCTACGTAGAGTTTATTGAATGATGAGTTGCTATCTAGTAACTGGCTAGGTAGTCCCCCTGAGAAATTGTTGCGAGATAGGTCTAAGGTACGTAGCGATTTTATTCTACCCAGTTCAAATGGAATATTTCCTTCCAATCTGTTGGCTGATAGATTAAGGTAGAGCAAATTTGGGAAATTCACACAAAATTCAGTAGTGAGCTCTCCTCTCATGTCGTTGTTGGATATGTCCATTTCCGAAAGATTAAAAAGGGTCATTGATGGAACCTTAAATGTTGTGAATGAGTTATTTCCCATAAAAAGGTTCTCCAACTTAGTGTTATTTTCCAACAACCAAGTTGGAAAGGGACCTAGAATGTCATTCGAGGAGAGATCCACGGCTCTTAAGTCATATTGATCATTGAGAAAGCCCAAAGAAGTCACTTTGGATCCTTTTGATAGACTATTTGACGCACTAAAAACCTTCAATTGGAACCTCGGGATTGAAGATGCAACTTTGGTATCAACTGTTAGTTTGGTGTCATCAAGCAATAGGACCTTAAGTCTTGAATGATTTGCAAGTGGGCCGAGTGATGGGGGGATATTAAACTGGTTACCCGAAATGGAAAGAAATTCGAGTGAGGTAAGATAAGTGAGGGGAGATGAGGCGACATTATCTGTGAATTCATTGTCTGCAAGATTCAGAATTCGTATAGAGGTCATGTTTCGCCAGCATGTAGGAAGCTCGCCAGTAATTTCGTTAGTGCTAAGATCCAGCTCTTCTAGTTTTACAAGGTTACACAAGCCTGTTATTGATACCACATGTCAATTCAATTACAATGACATATATCGGTACATACAAAGAAGACATTCAAGTACATTCTAGCTTTTACATTGAGAGATTAGAACTTACTTTGATATGGTAGGTTGCCATTTAGATCGCTTTCGGATGAGGACAACAATCTAAGAGATGGCAAAGGACCAAGGCTGGAAAGGATTCCCATGCTTGTGTTCAACGAAGAATAATCCAAGATGAGTTGTTCCAACTTACTGAAGTTGTGGAAATCTTCCCAGAAAACATAATACCATTGAACATCAGATTTCCTCACGCAAGCATAATCAAGAAATGGCATAGAAATATTGTGAGTGGATGGAACTTTTTTAATAAAATCTCAAACTTTGTTTGTTTCGCGGAAAATATTTTCCAAAAGTCATTTTTTAGGAGAATGACAATATTTTCCAATATTATACTAAAACTTGAAAATGAACTAGAAAATATTTTTCGCTTTTTGGTATGGAAAATTTGATTTGATTTTCATCCGTGCACTCCTTTCAAAAATATTTTATTTATATTTTAAATATAGAATTTTTAATTATTTTTTATTTTTATTTTTTTTCTCCTTCTTGTTCAACTCGATCACCTGCCACAAGTGAGGTCAAGATTGCTCGAGGCCGATGAGCTTAAGCCTTGTCAGATTGGCGAGGCCTTGGCCTTCAGTGAGCTTGTCCCTCACTTGTGGTCAGTCGCCGGCCATTGTCGTAGTCGGTGATCGACGAGGAAGAAAGAAAAAGAAAGAAAGAAATAATTAAAAAATCGATTTTTGTTTAAAAGGATAAAATAATTAAAAATTCGATTTTTTTTAAGAAAGAAGAAAAAATAAAATAAAATAAACTAAAAAGAGTGCACGGAGGAAAATAGGTTTAGGTGTAAGAAAGAGACTAGAAAATGATTCCCTCATTTTCCCGAATGTTGAAAAATCTAGGAAACATATTTTTGGGAGTTATTTTCTGTGAAGCAAACGAAGTGTTATCTTGAATATGCATTCATTAACGAGTTTGACTAACCTTGAGCAATAATTGTTCCTTCTACTATATTATCCCGGAGAGAAAGAATCCTAAGTGATGACAGGGCCCCTAATGCTCGCATGACAGCCCCCACATCCTTCAAGTGTACACCATCTAGGTGTAGGTTCTCTAAGTGGCTCAAGTTTTTGATGCCTACAAGTAAAATTCCAAGTAAATAAATTGCTCGGCAGTAAAGCTGTGAAGGCACCCACGTGGATGCCCCGGGATAAAAATCTTTTGAATCAGCAACATTTATATGGAAAGAGAAGGATGACTTCTATATTCTTAATATGAAGCATATGTAAAGGTATTAAAGAGCATGCATGAATCGTAGTCTAGTTAATTTAATTTATAAATAAAAACGAGTACTCTGCATGAAAACTGAAATAGTACCTTCAGCAATAGCCGCTACATCGACTAGATTATGACTTATGTCCAGCTCCTTTAAATTACTGAAACCACCTAATTTATCCACAAACATTGCTAACTCAAGTCAACGATGGTGATTTTGTACGAAAATATGAATAGAGAATAAGATAGAGAAACTATCATTCACATGTAAAGTCCCATTCAAATGTTGTTTTGGAGAATAGACACCTCGGAATTGTACCACAAACAAGTAAAATAGAATTATCTAGAGTAAATAATAACAACACCCACACGGATGCCTCGGGATAGGAATCTTTTGAATCGGTAACATTTCTATATGGAGAGAGAAGGGGGTTGCAATATATGACTTCTTTATTCTTATATGAAGCACATGCATAGGTATTAAAGAGCCTACCTGCATGATTTGCAAGCTAGTTAGTTTAATTTACGAATAAAAATGAGGTTCCTACATGAAAACTAAAGCAGTACCTTCAACAATAGCCATTGCATCAATTGCGTTAAAACTTATGTCCAGCTCCTTCAAATTATTAAAACCACCTAATTTTTCCACAAACAGTGTTAACTCAAGTCAAGGATGGTGATTTTGTATTGAATTATGAGCAGAGAATAAGTCGGAGAAATTTACCATTCACATGTAAAGTCCCACTCAAATTACTGTTTTCGAGGGACAAATGCCGGAGAGATGGAATTGTACCGAGAACGGATAGAATAGAATGATCCAGAAAGTTATCGCTCAAGTCAAGTACCTTTAGTTTGCTCAGCCTTGAAGATAGTAGGTTTGGTTCTACAAATAAACGATGAAAGAGAAGGGGGTTGTACCGCGAACGGGTAAAATAGAATTATCCAGAGTAAATAATAAAAGCACCCACGTGGATGCCTTGGGATATGAATCTTTTGAATCGGCAACATTTCTATATGGAAAGAGAAGGGGGTTGCAATAAATGACTTCTTTTTTCTTTTAATGAAGCACATGTATAGGTATTAAAGAGCATGCCTGCTTGACTCACAGGCTAGTTTGTTTAATTTACGAATAAAAATGAGGTTCCTACATGAAAACTGAAACAGTACCTTCAGCAATAGCCACTGCATTAACTGCGTTATAACTTATGTCCAGCTCCATCAAATTACTATAACCACCTAATTTTTGCACAAACAATGTTGTCTCAAGTCAAGGATGGCAATTTTGCACAGAATTATGGACGGAGAATAAGCTAGAGAAATTTACCATTCACATGTAAAGTCCCGCTCAAATTGTTTCTTTTGAGGAATATACACTTGAGATTCGGAATTGTTTTGAGGATAGGAAGAATAGAATTATCTAGAGAGTTATATCCCAAGTCAAGCACCTCTAGTTTGCTCAAGCTTGAAGATAGCAGGTTTGGATCTGCAAACAAACAATGAAAATCAGTAAAACCCGTAGAAATCTTTTCAAGTACATTTGAAAGTAGGTATTGCCATTTCAGGCGAATTATATCAAACTCGTTGATAAGTGATGACATGGATGTAACCATCTATAATGCAGGAAGCGAGTAAGAACCCAGGCATGTTTAACTTATGAGTTCATTAGATAATGAGCATCTCTTGTTTTGTAGAAAATGGACAAACCGTGAGTTTATACCTTTTGGTGCAATCCACCCTCCTAAATTGTTGCCGACCAAGTTAAGGCTCTTGAGTTCTTCAAAAGGAATAAGTAGAGAAGCATTTAGTAGAGAAGCATTTAGGTATCGAGCTTTGAATTCAAAAGGGTAATATCTCGAATTGGGGAGCCTTAGCTGAGTGACTCGTCCGGTGGTGGGGTTGCACTTAACACCTTCCCAGCTGCAACAGTTGAAATATGATCTCCCGGTGTCCACCCAATACATCAAGTCCAATGTGGCATTGAGTGCTAAGAGCGCAACCCTTTCTTGCTCCCGACACCCACGAGAGCCACATAAACATGCGATACCCCAAACCACCACAAGCACCCACAATGCTTTATTTTTCATGATTGCAGATTCGAGTGACCAAACTTTATATGTATCACACTCTTAACTTCTTTTTTACAAGTTAGAACGATTTTATAGGAGTTCGGCGATGCTTGTGCTTGAGTGTAGAAGTTGTGGTCATGGCCAAAGTCTTGTTCATCTTTAGTGACAAATGTAGCTTAGCCCCTTTTGGTGACTAGGTCAATTAGCGTGTAGGGCGGGGAATGTACCTTATGCAATGGCTAGATTTCATTGGTGGGGAGTTTTCCGAATGTCTCTATTGGTATAACTTTTTCCACACGTTAAGTCTAGTCTAGCCTAGTCACTGTTGTCATTTATATGATTAATTCAATCTCTATCCAATGAAAAGCATAGGCCTTTTGATTTACTTGGTTCCCAATTGGAACGCAAGATCATATATTACAGTTAGAATGCAACTAAATAATGGTAACATGAAAATTAATAAATGTTAGAGGATTACTCACAATGAACTGGTTTCTTGCTTGGTAAACTAACATAGGATATAAATATGGTAATAGGTTCATTGAGGTGCTCTCTTCTCATTGTTCAGCTTGACTAACTTGGAATGCTTATATTTCAAGATATTGAAAATTACTACTTTGTAACTTTTACACATTTCACACTAGAGAAAAAGCATAATAGTTTGTCTTTTGGATTCACGAAAAGCAGCTAGTTAAACGTAATGAGTGTCCATTTAACATTTTTCAAATTGCTTCCTTTGCAAGGCTGATGGTGGATTATCCCTACAAGTCTGTATGTATAGGTGAAAAATTTCACTAGAAAACGTTTGGAAATTGGATGGTTTTAAACATGGAAGATCCATTAATCCACTTTGCATTGGAGCTTTTAGGAGAAAGTGATCTTCACTAGAGGCATTTCAAAAGTAGACACATTGTAAATAACATGAAAATTGAGAAGATCTTGCCATCAAATCAATGCAAAAACATTGAAGAAATAAATGGGGAATGTCAAAGATACCAAATATTTATGAGATTCGATCTGAGTGTTGGTATTTATTTCAGAGGAGAGTCAGTAATAAATAATTTACTATAATTGGAGAATAAAAAATACAATCGCTCATACGCTCGAATGTTTCCTACACCTAGATTAAGATCAAATCCAAATATGTTTATAAATAAGCAACTTAATTGCACGTAAAGCTCATAGGACAAATCACCGGGTGTTTAAGCCCATAGCAAAACCCTTCACACAGCTAATTCAAAAAGTTCGTGCGTTCTCTCTTTTACTCTTCGTGCAGTGGCCTAATTTCTAATGGAATTCCACTATTAGGCTTCTCGAGGAAAGGAAACCCAAAAAAGCAAAACCTTGCTTTTATCTTTTCTCCAATCACTTCCTGACCCACATGCTCTCTTTTGTATGACAAAAAGAAAATTCCAAGTAGGCAATTAAATTCCACAGGAAATTTGACCATGAGAGTTCATTGTATTCGCTACTAGGGCCCTTGGTGGTTGTCCATAGAAAAATTTCTCCATCAATGTTTAATGCACCGGAGTCTATACGTCCGAAACTCCCAAATTGAACTTATATCTTTTTCTTACCCAAACATCCAAGCGATATCCTCTCAAATTTTTTACATTAAAAGGTCTGGATGTAGTCGTGGATATGTCTAACCAAATAAAAGAAACTCTTCAATATATACGCCATACAAAGAAAGATTTTTTTGGATTTCTTTCTTATCTAATTAGGTTAGATTGCATAACGGCTCAAAATCGAGACATACTTCAACCGCGAGACTTCACAGAAAATTTCAAGTAGGCAATTAAAGTCCATAGGCAATTTAACAACGAGAGTTCATTATATTCGCTACTGGGGCCCTTAGCAGCTGTCCATAGAAAAATTTCTCCGTCAATGTTTAATGCAGCTCGTTAAACTTAATGAGAATCCATTTAACATTATTCAAATTGCTTCCTTTGCAAGGGTGATGGTGGATTATCCCTACAAGTCCGTATGTATAGGTGAAAAACTTCACTAGAAAATGTTTGGAAATTGGATGGTTTTAAACATGGAAGATCTATTAATCCACTTTGCATTGGAGCTTTTAGGAGAAAGTGATCTTGACTAGAGGCATTTCAGATGTAGACACGTTGTAAAATTAACACGAAAATTGAGAAGATCTTGCTATCAAATCAATGCAAAAACATTGAAGAAATAAATGAGGAATGACAAAGATACCAAATATTTACGAGATTCAATCTGAGTATCGGTATTTATTTCCGAGGAGAGTCAGTAACAAATAATTTACTATAATTGGAGAATCAAAATTACAATCGCTCATACGCTCGAATGTTTCCCACACCTAGATTAAGATCAAATCCAAATATGTTTGTAAATAAGCAACTTAATTGCATGTAAAGCTCATAAGACAAATCACCGGGTGGTTAAGCCCATAGCAAAACCCTTCGCACAGCTACTTCAGAAAAGTTCGCACGTTCTCTCTTTTACTCTTCGTGCAGTGGCCTAATTTCTAATGGAATTCCACTATTAGGCTTCTCGAGGAAAGGAAACCCAAAAAAGCAAAACCTTGCTTTTATCTTTTTCTCCAAACACTTCTTGACCCACATGCTCTCTTTCGTATGACAAAAAGAAAATTCCAAGTAGGCAATTAAAGTCCATAGGAAATTTGACCACAAGAGTTCATTGTATTTGCTACTAGGGCCCTTGGTGGTTGTCCATAGAAAAATTTCTCCATCAATGTTTAATGCACCCATCCGGAACTCCCGAATTGAACTTCCAAGCAATATACTCTCAAATATTTTACATTACAAGGTCTGGATGTAGTCGTGGATATAGCTAACCAAATAAAAGAAACTCTTCAATATATACGCCATACAAAGAAATATTTTTTTGGATTTCTTTCTTATCCAATTAGGTTAGATTGCATAATGGCTCACAATTGAGACATACTTCAACCGCAAGAGTTCACAGAAAATTCCAAGTAGGCAATTAAAGTCCATAGGTAATTTGACAACGAGAGTTCATTATATTCGCTACTGGGGCCCTTAGCGGCTGTCCACAGAAAAATTTCTCCGTCAATGTTTAATGCAGCTAGTTAAACTTAATGAGTGTCCATTTAACATTATTCAAATTGCCTCCTTTGCAAGGGTGATGGTGGATTATCCCTACAAGTCTGTATGTATAGGTGAAAAACTTCACTAGAAAACGTTTTTTTTTGGTAAAGTCTTCACTAGAAAACGTTTGAACATGGAAGATCTATTAATCACCTTTGCATTGGAGCTTTTAGGAGAAAGTGATCTTGACTAGAGGCATTTCAGATGTAGACACGTTGTAAAATTAACACGAAAATTGAGAAGATCTTGCTATCAAATCAATGCAAAAACATTGAAGAAATAAATGGGGAATGACAAAGATACCAAATAATTACGAGATTCAATTTGAGTATCGGTATTTATATCTGAGGAGAGTCAGTAACAAATAATTTACTATAATTGGAGAATCAAAATTACAATCGCTCATACGCTCGAATGTTTTCCACACCTAGATTAAGATCAAATCCAAATATGTTTGTAAATAAGCAACTTAATTGCATGTAAAGCTCATAAGACAAATCACCGGGTGGTTAAGCCCATAGCAAAACCCTTCGCACAGCTACTTCAAAAAAGTTCGTACGTTCTCTCTTTTACTCTTCGTGCAGTGGCCTAATTTCTAATGGAATTCCACTATTAGGCTTCTCGAGGAAAGGAAACCCAAAAAAGCAAAACCTTGCTTTTATCTTTTTCTCCAACCACTTCTTGACCCACATGCTCTCTTTCGTATGACAAAAAGAAAATTCCAAGTAGGCAATTAAAGTCCACAGTAAATTTGACCACAAGAGTTCATTGTATTTGCTACTAGGGCCCTTGGTGGTTGTCCATAGAAAAATTTCTCCATCAATGTTTAATGCACCCATCCGGAACTCCCGAATTGAACTTCCAAGCAATATCCTCTCAAATATTTTACATTACAAGGTCTGGATGTAGTCGTGGATACAGCTAACCAAATAAAAGAAACTCTTCAATATATACGCCATACAAAGAAATATTTTTTTGGATTTCTTTCTTATCCAATTAGGTTAGATTGCATAATGGCTCAAAATTGAGACATACTTCAGCCGCAAAAGTTCACAGAAAATTCCAAGTAGGCAATTAAAGTCCATAGGTAATTTGACAACGAGAGTTCATTATATTCACTACTGGGGCCCTTAACGGCTGTCCACAGAAAAATTTCTTCGTCAATGTTTAATGCAGCTAGTTAAACTTAATGAGTGTCCATTTAACATTATTCAAATTGCCTCCTTTGCAAGGGTGATGGTGGATTATCCCTACAAGTCCGTATGTATAGGTGAAAAACTTCACTAGAAAACGTTTGAACATGGAAGATCTATTAATCACCTTTGCGTTGGAGCTTTTAGGAGAAAGTGATCTTGACTAGAGGCATTTCAGATGTAGACACGTTGTAAAGTTAACACAAAAATTGAGAAGATCTTGCTATCAAATCAATGCAAAAACATTGAAGAAATAAATGGGGAATGACAAAGATACCAAATAATTACGAGATTCAATTTGAGTATCGGTATTTATATCCGAGGAGAGTCAGTAACAAATAATTTACTATAATTGGAGAATCAAAATTACAATCGCTCATACGCTCGAATGTTTCCCACACCTAGATTAAGATCAAATCCAAATATGTTTGTAAATAAGCAACTTAATTGCATGTAAAGCTCATAAGACAAATCACCGGGTGGTTAAGCCCATAGCAAAACCCTTCGCACAGCTACTTCAAAAAAGTTCGTATGTTCTCTCTTTTTCTCTTCGTGTAGTGGCCTAATTTCTAATGGAATTATACTACTAGGCTTCTCGAGGAAAGGAAACCCAAAAAGGCAAAACCTTGCTTTTTATCTTTTCTCCAACCACTTCCTGACCCACGCACTTTCTTCTGTATGACAAAAAGAAAATTCCAAGTAGGCAATTAAAGTCCGCAGGAAATTTGACCACGAAAGTTCATTGTATTTGCTACTGGGGCCCTTGGTGGTTGTCCACAAAAAAATTTCTCCATCAATGTTTAATGCGCCAGAGTCTATACGTTCAAAACTCCCAAATTGAACTTATATCTTTTTCTTACCCAAACGTCCAAGATCCTCTCAATTTTTTTGCATTACAAGGTCTGGATGTAATAGTGGATACATCTAACCAAATAAAAGAAGCTCTTCGATATATACACCATTCAAAGAAGGATTTTTTGGATTTCTTTCTAATCCAATTAGGTTAGATTGCATAACGGCTCAAAATCAAGACATTTCAACCACGAGAGTTCACAAAAAATTCCAAGTAGGCAATTAAAGTCTATAGGCTATTTGACTACGAGAGTTCATTATATTCACTATTGGGGCCCTTGGCGGCTTTCCACATAAAAATTTCTCCGTCAATGTTTAATGCACTAGAGTTTACATGCCCAAACCTCCCAAATTGAACTTATATCGTTTTCTTACCCAAACATCCAAGCAATATCCTCTCAAATTTTTAACATTGCAAGGTCTGGATGTAATCGTGGATACATCCTACCAGTAATTCCGTTAAAGCTAAGATTGTGACATCCTGATTTTTAAATTATATTTTCAATTTATTAAGTCGGGCTTTTCATCGGCTCGCCTATAGTTTTATTTTCTGAGCTAATCACTTATGAGATAACTAATTTATCAAGTGAAGCCTTTATGGGATTTTAACGCAATAGACTTGAGAATTCGACCAGGAAACGACTACTTGATCATGCTAATCTGCAAGGGTCATTATGACACTGTCAAAATCGATCAGAAACCGGAGATAAGTTGATTCGACAGAGGTATGTGATTAAGTTTGGGTGACTCCACCTGTTTGCAAAATTCTTATCGAACGGCAATAGACTGATTCTTTTGTATTTTCTATACCCTGTGTCCGTATTTGAAACCTCGTGATTTTCACAACAACCAAGAGTCACCAATGAGTCAGAGATGCACTTTATGGCTTGAAATTAATCAACCACAGGTCAAATGCACTAAAAATTCCTGAAAGCTACTCGGTAGATTATGACGCACTAAAATTGCGCCAGATGAAATTAACAGCGAATTTAAACCTGATTTCAGAAATTGAAAGTTTTGTCATGTCATAAGTCATTTTAGGAACGTCGACTCATCCATAGAATATTTTTTTTGCAAATCGAGATTTTCGGCAAAAAAATCAAAGTATGGTTATCTTGGATCGGGAAATTGGTAGGCCCGTTTTTTGTCACACTTTTCACATCCAAGATGGATTGATTGACAAGGAAAAATGTGGAATTAAGTGTGGACTTGTTGGTTGAATTTATGGGCTTCAATTTTGATTGATTGGATGAAAAATTGAATGAAATGGAAGAGGCAAAGTCCAAAATTCGTATGCCATGGGGTACACAACATTTTGGACCTCTTCAATGGCTTGTTGGGGAAGTTTGGGAGTGCAAATGGCTGAGGATTGTGGGTTGAAGTGGTGGGGGCAAGGCAAGGGAGAGAGAGACAAGTGTTGAAGCCCTTAGAAGGCTTTGGGGTCCCCCTTTGCTTCAGCAGCTTCTTCTCCCTCAACTAGCTTGCTTTCTCTATTGTAGAGACTTAGAGAAAGCTTAGAAAACCAGAGAAAAACTGGCCGGCCCTGCCCTTACTGTCGGTTCCTCCTTTCTCGGCCAAGATCAGTAGCTGAAGCAAGCAATAAGCCGAGGACTTCAAGGCCCGTTTCCGAGCCCTTCTCAGCCTTGGTTGGTATCGCCGTTTGGAGGTTTATTGCCCACCTTGGCGTTGCCTTCACTGTGGACTCATCGGCTCACAAATCCGGTGAGTTTACTTGCTAAACCTTGCTTAGGAGGTTAATCATGCTTAAGGGGTGTTTAGATTAAGCTAAGTATAGTTAGGTGGTTAGATTAGTTTAGTTAGATGTTAATTAGATTAAGGGATGTGATTAGCTTAGTGGATAATTAATTAATGCTAATTGGATGATTAGATTAGTGTAATCTTGATTAGGCCCTTAATTAATTATTTTGAATTAATTAATTATTTTGAATTTATAAATATTATTTTATTAATTTATATTAATATAATATAATGTTTATTTAATTAATTTTTGGAATATATTTAATTATTTATTATATTCTAGAAATTATACTAGGATAGCCGGTCGTTAGAATTTCATGCCGATTGTTATGGGGCTTTCAGATTATGCATTTGATTGATGGATTGTGCAAATTGGGTGATGGTTGTGAAAATTATGGTATTTATTCAGGAAATCTCAGGTGTTGGGTTTTGACACTGAAAATGGATTTTTAGTACTATATCAAATAGTGGGGTTTGAAAAATGAAAGGTATCGATTTTTCGGGTTCAAATTGACAGTGTACTCACACATGACTATTTTACCATGTGTTTGTAATATGAAGAAAATATGTCAGGATCACTATTTTAAGTGAGACATTTGAGTGCAATGCACAGTATCTTGGGCCGAAATTGAATGGTCATGTGTTGGTTAAGAGAACTTGTCTCGAGCTATTGAGTTGGATGTGCCCCTATATGGGATGCCCTATGTGGCACCCCTCGACGGCCCCCGATCCGATTAGGGTCGCCACATCGCTTACCATTCACTTTCCTTATTAACATATTACTATGATACCATTTCAATTGCAGCGGGTCCATACAACCATGGGGGTTTACATTTTTTTTTTTGATAGGTCCCTTGCACAATTCATATACGGAAGCACATCCAACAAACTCCCTTCCCTATATTCAGAAAACGATGCACACCTACTAAATATTTATAAGTAAAAGCCGTACACTTTTTATTTACATAAAACAGATGGATGTCTTTAGTCGGTACATCGAAATGCCGTAGTCTTCTATACTCGGCTACACTTCAAAAGATGACCGACATCTCCTCCAAATAGTCGTATACTTAAAGTTCATTGATCAGTGTCGGCATCTAAAAGCTCCTTCCTTTGCTATCCTCCTCCTCACGGTCATATCCAATCACTCGATCCATCTACTAATCTGAAATGTTGGTCCCCAAAAGGGGTGAGTACAACCACTCAGCAGATAAGGAATTCACTAACAACTCAATGCATCATACAAATCATACATGCATTGCAGGCGTTACTTACCTTAAAGCCATGCGCATACTATCATGCATCATCATATCATACATGTCATCATCATCATGCCATCATCACATTACACATGTTATCATGCCATATCATCATATATCATCATCATCGTCATGCATATCATCATGCATATCATCATCATCATCATCACCATCATCATCATGCATATCATCATGCATATCATCATCATCATCATCATCATGCATATCATCATGCATATCGTCATCATCATCATGATGCATATCATCATCATCATCATCATGCATATCATTATGCATATCATCATCATCATCATCATCATGCATATCATCATGCATATCGTCATCATCATCATCATGCATATCATCGTCATCATCATCATGCATATCATCATCATCATCATCATGCATATCATCATCATCATCATCATCATCATCATCATCATGCATATCATCATGCATATCGTCATCATCATCATCATGCATATCATCATCATCATCATCATCATCATCATCATCATGCATATCATCATCATCATCATCATCATCATCATCATCATGCATATATTGTCATGCATAATGTCATGCATATCATCATCATCATCATCATCATCATGCATATCATCATCATCATCATCATGCATATCATCATGCATATCATCATCATCATCATGCATATCATCATATATCATCATGCATGATTTAATTCCAATTTCATCTTGGACCGCCACATTTCTCATTCCCGGGACCAATGTTTGCGTCCTACATGTATCCAAGATACAATTCAGATCATCCGGCTCCCCTACTCTCCGGGCATCTCGTACCCCAACTAGCATCACGAGGACCCTCCGGGCATGCATCATGATACAACCGGGCATCCAACACAAACCTCCGGGCATGTATCATGACACAACCGGGCAACCGGCCGCACCCTTCAGGCTAGGCATCTCGCACCCAATCCGGCATCGCGAGGTATCCCTCGGCATAATTACCATGCCGAGCTTCCGGCTCCCCCACTCTCCGGGCATCTCGATACCACTCGGTCTCCCGAGGACCCTCCGGTATTCGGCCATTCATGACCACCGGGCAACCGGCTGTACCCTTCTAGCCAGGCATCCCAACACTCCCGGGGCATCGTCGGCTCACCCCCGACGGTCTTCTCATTTATCTCAATTCATATCATTATAATTCAATTTATCATGGCATGTGATGTGATGGCAAATCAAGATCATATTCATCATTGAGTTCATACATGCATCTCAATTCATAGTCATGCATGCATCAATACATCATCATCCAATCCATACAAAATTCCAGCAAATACCACTTTCAGAAAGTATTTAGATTAAATATTCATATGATTCTCAAAAATCATGAAATTAAGGCTAGTGGTAGACAAGTCAATAAGATAGCAATTTCATGAAAGATACATGCCCAAATCGAATTCCACACAAGAAGGTACAATTCACACAAAACAGCATGTAAATTCGGATAGAAGCAGCATGCACAGTTTCCGAAATAATTCAATTAAAATATCCATATGACCTCCGAAAATTATGAAATTTTACCAAGTTATAGCCAAGACATTTTCGTACAACTTTCATGAAGACTTCCAAGTCAGGTTCTTTCTAGATTATTTTATACGGTCTCACGAAGCTTCTGGATCCATTACCGAATCGTCCAGTGCATGCTTCTCCGAAATATTGAGTTTTAGCCTATCTATTCTCTTTCGTTTCCTCTGAAAATTTGATATGTTTTACGTCCAGATATTCTCTACAATTTTTATGAAGATATCTAAGTCAAATAATAAAATTATAGTCGTCATTTAGGTCCATGAAGTCTCGGTGTCCCAAAATACATCACCAGAATCACTGTCTTCAAGATCTAGTCGATTCACTAGGCTATACTCGTTCATTTCACTTAAAATTTGAGTATGTTATATTTTAAGATATCCCCTACAACTTTCATGAAGAAATCGAGGTGAGATTCGCAACAAAAACTAACATGCAATCACGAATCCAGCAAGAGGTCAGTAAAAACTCTCCAGATCTGAGGTCTCCGTAGAATGAGACTTTAACCCCTCAAATCTCCATAATTTTCCACGAAATTTTAGTATGTTGTAGTACAAGATGTTAGCTACAACTTTCATGAAGAAATAAAAGCCAAAATCGGACTCTAAACATACATGCAAGCTCAAACAACATTCTGACTCACATGGTCCGAGCAAGAACAGTCACACCATCCACACACAACTCATCCATGCTTCGGTTTTTCTCATCTAACACTCAAGAATTCGACATGCAAACAACATACAAGCATGCAAGAGAAGCTAGAGGACTCCCACTTGGCTCTAGACCGGTCGGTCGACGGCGTAAGGCGGCGAACACGGCGGCACATGGCGAACGGACGGCGGTTCCTCCTCCTCTCTCTCTCGGCCGCTCCTCCTCTCTCTCTCGAAATCTCTCTCTCTCTCTCACTCTCTTGGCCAAATGAGGGAAATTCGGCCACCCTCTCTCTCTCTTCCCCCTTATACCCCCAAATCCTCATGATTACTTGCCTACAAACCAGCCAATGCATGGCCTTCTTCCCTAAGCCAATGCATGAGAGTCTTGTGCCACTTGTCCTATGGATATTTGGGCTTGGGCTTTTTGGGCCGGCCACTATTGGGCCTCCCTCTTGGGCTGGTCGACAACCCCTCCATGGGCCTCCATTTGGGCTGGCCATTCGGCCCATTACAAGCTTAGGCCAATGGGCCTAAGGCCCAACCTAAATAAATTAAAATTTTCCTTTTTATAATTTCTTCTATAAACTTTAAATTTTAAATTCCACATGGCCAAAGTCTTGTGACAATTTACTTATAGGAATTTAATCTATAAGATGCATGGCCAAGCATAGGTCACTAATCTATCTAATTTCAAATCTCATAAACACAAACGCATATCACTTAGCTTTAAAAGAAAACTAATGACTAAAGCATAGACCATAGGTAATTTCATTACCTAATTATAGGCTTTAATTCCTCTAGATGGTGACTTGAATTTTGGGATGCCACACCCTACCAATGGATGCCGATTGTAGTAGAGGCTGGGCCGATACTCCTTTATGGAATGCTGTCAACGTAGTGACATTGCCATGCTCAGTGGGGCAAGATGATGCCTGGCTATGCCAATAGACTGCCGAACTTCAAGTAGACCGTGCCCGCGTGTGGCCGTGATTAATAATTAGAATGCATGCTGAGTGATATTGATGCGCCGAATTATGGGACAAAATTGTGTGGCAAGGAATGGGACGTGTCATAATGATTTGACCCTATAATCAGGACCCTTGTGGTTATTTGAAATGAAAGTGTTAGCATTCTAGTTGTTTAAGTTCTTATTACTGCATATGATTGAGTGATATGAACTGTATTGACTTGCAGGAAGGAACTGAGGCGAAAGTGAGTCTCATTGATTGTGATTGTGTGGCTAGGCCACCCCTAAGTGGATTTGCTTTCTAATAGGGGTTTAGGGGGTGAACTTGCTGAGACAATGTGTCACCTCGTCGTGGGCTAAATTTTCAGGTCCATAAATGTTGGTACCCCTAGAGCGTTTTGGTCAGCCTAAGAAGCTCACCGAGCAGGTCATGGAGATTCCTCTCCCCGGGGGTCAAGGTGCTTGGGTCTATGAGTTGGTACGTACCATTGTCTAGGTTGATGCGGATCTACCTTGTAGGGTACCCCATCAATTTTGAGCGTGGTATTGCATCGGGCAAAATGGACCCAGAGAAGGTCCTCTGCAAGATTCTAAGGTCCTTGTGTTGGTGTGGGAGATAGCTTTTGGCGAGGGTTCAGGTGACCCTCTTGATGGTGATGTGGTGGACCCAGTTCCCTAAGAGACATCGGTGGCTTCAGAAGGGGACTCGTGGGCCTAGCTGTCTTGTTGACCCGCCCCTTTTTGTAGTAGGTTTTTGTTGGCGGACCTCTATATATAAACCTTATGTGTTTATGAAAGTATATTTGGTTGTGAAATTGTTCCTTGCTTTTCTATCCCGTGTTATTTACTATGAAGGGTTTTATTATACGCTTCCGCATGTGCATTAAAATGAATGGATCGGCGACGTGTCTTAGAAACGTCGCAAATTTTATCTACCACCGAGGGATGGGCACGTGCTCGAGGTTTGGGACGTGACATCCCCACCATTTAGTGGTATTAGAGCGGGTAAGTGTTTGGAGTGATAAAGTGCGATGGTTCATGGGATAGTTAGTAGGAAAGACCGTTTAAATATGTTGATGCATGTGATTGATAGCTGATTGGTAACTTGTTTGTGTGGTCACTCAAATTCTAATATGGTATTGGAATTGTAAGGAACCTGTAGTATGAGTGACCAGGAGCAGAGGACTCCTAGGAAGAGGGCAGTAGGCCCTGTGACTCGGGGTAGGACGCCGACCAGGGTCGGTACCTGAGGTCGTCATGGCAGAGCGCAGGCTGAGGCTAACGCTAGTGGAGTAGCACCGCCTCCAATCGGTACTGGTGTAGCAGCCCCTAGTGATTCAAGAATTGACGGGATTATGCAGGTGCTAGAGACGATGGGAAATCGGATGAAGCAACAGGCTCAAAATCAAGCTGCTGCCAATGCTGCTGTTACTGCCATTATTAAAGCCGCTGCTGCCACACTTGCTGAGTTTCCACCTGGGAACATGATTGCTGTGAGGTCGATACATAAACTGGTGGAACAGTTCCTGAAATTGACTCCGCCAAAGTTCACTAGTGTAGGAGATCCTGAAGCTGCAGCCCTTTGGATTTAGGATTTGGAGAAGAGCTTTGCACTGCTGATATGCACTGAGACAAAGAAGGTCGTCCTTGCAGCCTATCAACTGCAGGGAATTGCAAGCACTTGGTGGATGACCACTAGAGGAATGGTATTCCTTGAAGGTGTGGTTCCGGAGTGGAACACCTTTGTTGAGGTCTTTAACAGTAAGTACTTTTCTAAGACTGCCAAAGAGTTGAAGATGACATAATTCCAACACCTTCGCTAAGGTATGATGACAGTTGATTAGTATGAAGCAAAGTTCACTGAACTGTCATAGTATGCCCCCAGATTGATTGAGAATCCGATAGACTGAACTAGAAGATTCAGAGATGGATTTAGACCGGAACTGAGGTGTCCGCTGATACTACTCAACTTGTGGAACTACAATGACCTGTATGAATGGGTCCAAATGATAGAGAGAGACCAGAACAAACAAGCCGATGCATCTGGGTCACGGTTTGGTTCGAGCAGAGATGAAAATTGGTTTGGGAAGAGACCGATGATTGGAGGAAGGTATCTTGTTCTGCCTAACAGGAGGGGTGGGATAGGAAAGTCGGTGCCAAGACAGAATGGCGTGTGTCATTTCTACGGAAGAAGACATGGATCGGCCTTGTGTCCTTTTAGGACGGGTACTTATTATGAATGTGGCCAGTAGGGTCACATAGCTAGGAATTGTCCTAGGAGACTATTGATACCGTCGCAATAGTTACCGCCACCGTCGCTGATGGGTTAGAATCGAGGATTCGTGTCGCCGAATGCTCTGCAGGGTGGATTGATTTGACCTCTAGCTCAAGGAAAGATGTACGCTATCACTAGAGGACAAGCAGAAGATGCGCCTAATGTGATCACAGGTATGGTCTCATTGAACGACCACACTGCTTATGCTTTGTTTGACCCTGGAGCAACTCATTCCTTTATAGTTGAGTAGTATGTTAAGTTGGTAGGATTGATTCCTGAACTGTTAGAGTCAGTGGTTAGTATATCTACACCGCTAAAGGATAAGGTGTTAGCTACAGTGGGTTGTCCTGGTTGCAAGTTAGCAATTGGTGAGCAAGAGGGGAAGATAAACTTGATAGTCCTAACCATGTATGATTTTGACGCGATAATTGGCATGGACTGGCTCACCAAGTAACGAGCTAAGATGGACTACTATTGCAAAGTGATTCAGTTTAACCCGTTAGTGGGTGAGAGCTTTGAGTTTATTGGGAGTCAAGGAGGACCCTTGATTACATTAATCTCGTTGTTTGAAGCAACCCATTTTTTAGACGAGAGTTGTCAAGGTTACTCGGCAACTCATGTGGATATGACAATTGAGGAGCTGAAAATTGAAGATATTGCAGTGGTTCAAGAGTTTCTAGATGTATTCCCAAAGGAATTGCCAAGTTTGCCGCCAGAAAGAGAAATTGAATTCGTGATTGAGTTAGCTCCTAGGATAGAGCCAATTTCTAAGGTTCCTTACCTAATGGTGTTATTGGAGCTGAAAGAATTGAAGGTGCAGATGCAGGAGTTATTGGATAAGGGATTCATATGTCCCAGTGCATCACCTTGGGGAGCACTAATTCTGTTTGTGAAAAAGAAAGATGGTTCATTATACCTGTGCATCGACTATCATCAACTCAATCAGGTGACGATCAAGAACAAGTATCTACTGCCAAGGATTGACGACTTGTTTGATCAATTGCAAGGAGTGTCGATATTTTCTAAGATTGACCTAAGGACGATGTATCATTAGTTGAGGATCGGGAAAGATGACATACTAAAGTCAGCATTTCGTACTTGATACGGCCATTATGAGTTCACTGTAATGCCATTTGGTTTGACGAACGCCCCAGCTGCTTTCATGGATTTGATGAACCAGGTGTCCAAGGAGTATCTGGATTAGTTTGTAATTGTTTTTATCGACGACATCTTGGTGTACTTTAGTAGCCCTGAAGATCACGAAAGGCACTTAAGGATAGTGCTCCAGACTCTGAGGAATCATGAATTGTACGCCAAGTTCAGCAAGTATGAGTTTTGGTTAACTCGAGTGGCATTCCTAGGTCACGTGATTTCAGGTGAAAGAATCTCCTTGAACCCAACCAAGATTGAAGCGGTGATCAACTAGCCAAGACCGACTATAGTGACAAAGATAAGAAGTTTCCAGGGTTTAGCAGGGTATTACAGACGATTTTTGGAAGGGTTTTCAGCTTTAGCGTCGCCAATGACTTGACTACTGAAGAAGGAAGAGAAGTTCGTGTGGACAGATAAGTGCGAGTGTAGTTTCCAAGAGCTTAAGGAGAAGCTAACTACCGCACCTTTGCTGACCAAACCATCTGGTCCTAGAGGATACGAGATCTACAATGATGCATCACTTAGAGGACTGGGTTGCGTGTTGATGCAGCATGGTAGAGTTGTTGCATACGCGTCTTGCGGTTGAGACCTCATGAATTGAATTATCCGATGCATGGCTTAGAACTCACAGCGATTATATTCGCTCTAAAGATTTGGAGACATTATTTGTATGGAGAAATATTCTAGATCTTCACAAATCATCAAAGTCTCAAGTATCTATTCTCTCAAAAGGAGTTGAATATGAGACAGCGTAGCTGGATGGAACTTCTGAATAACTACGATTGTGACATTCTATATCATCCTGGAAAGGCGAACAAGGTCGCAAATGCGCTAAGTTGGAAGTCTTCAATCGCACATATAATGTTTAGGGAATGGAGTTTACTCGAGAGAGCTCGAGATTCGATTTTCAAGTTTGAGGTAGGCCACCCTCTAAATTGAACCGGAAGTGCGGATAAGAATTAATATGCTTCAGCCGACAGACCTGGATGTTCAGAAGATCTTGCAAGAGGATACTGAGAAGAGAAAGGCTAATTTCCAGATTTCTAAAGACGAAACACTAAGGTTCCAAGGACAATTGTGTGTACCTGATGATGTAGAGCTGAGGATATCTTATCTGAAGCTCATCGTAGTAGTTATATCATTCATCCTGACAGTACGAAGATATATCAGAATCTGTGTCAACATTATTGGTGATTTGGTATGAAGATAGATATGGCTAAGCATGTTACCAAGTGTTTGACGTGTCAACAAGTGAAGGCACGGCACTATAAAACGGGAGGACTTCTGCAACCTCTCGAGATTCCCGAGTGGAAATGGGAACACATTACAATGGATTTTGTGACAGGCTTATTAAGGAGTCAGAGAGATAATGATTCCATTTGGGTAGTGGTCGACAAATTGACGAAGTTGGCTCACTTCATCGCAATATAAAGGACCTTGACTTGGATAGGCATGCAGAGTTATACGTGCGTCGGATAGTTCGTTTACATGGAGTCCCGGTGACAATTACATTAGATCGAGATTCGAGGTTTATTGCTGCTTTTTGGAGAAGCCTGTAAACTGCCTTAGGAATAAAGCTGTAGTACAATACGGCTTACTATCCTTAGACGGATGACTTGTGGCACCCCTCGATGGCCCTCGATCCATTAGGGTCACCACAAGTGCTTGTCACTCATTCTACTACATACCGATAAGGTAACTTTTAATTAAAGTGAAACCATAGTTCATAAGGGTTGATCAATAGAATACATTTCCAAATTTTTTGTTTTTTTTTTTGTAAAGGTCCCAGCGCAGTCCATCAGCGGAAGCATAAATGTATCTCACCAATCCTCACTTCAATAACAATAATGTAATGCATACCACCTACGCTCCAAATGAAAAGACAAAGTCGAGTCACTTTTATTTATATTTTTACGATGGATATTTCGGGTCGATACAGTAGAAGGCCAAGATTTTTAACTATACTTGGCTATAACTCAAAAGAGAACTCGACCCTACATCAAATATGTACACCCCTTCATCAACAAGCGTCGGCTATCCCCAAAAAGTGTCAGCTCCCACTAACTATACATGCCATCACACCCAACTTGGTGCATCGAGCGACGGCAGCGGCAGCATCCTAGCATCACTCCACCACACTGGACATGAACAGACAAAAACTCCTGGATAACCGGGTCATCGGCAAGACCCACATTGTACATCACTAGGACATGGACTCGGACATACACCAGACCAGGCAAACTAACACAAGAATGCTTTGTGCACTCCACCTTGACATCAGATGGCAATCCATAATAGGTACTACATGCAACTGATAGCAAATGCATCTTTCTAATTTAAAATGTTAATCCCCAAAAGGGGTGAGTACAACCATTCAATAGTAAAGATCCACCAAACTACATAATGCGTAAAACAGAATAATCAAGGTATCAAGAATAAAACGCATATCATTCATGCATTCAAGCATACCTCACCTTACAGCGCCATGCATATATCACCATACAACATGCATAAATCATCATGCACTTGTACTTATATCATCGAGCAACCATGCATATCATCATGCAATGTGCATATACCACCATGCACTTATACATGTATCATCAAGCAGCCAAACATATATCACCATGATTCATATCATCCATGCTATCAAGCATAAATCCATGCACATGATTCAATTCTTGATCTTTATCTTTCAATTAGATCACATCATTTTTTTTCTCTTTCCAGGGACCAATGTTTGCATCCCACAATTTATTGCTCGTATCCAACCTGGCATCACGAGGAACCTTCGGCACACACCTTCGGGCATCCGGCACACACACTTCGAGCATCTCGTACCCCAACTAGCATCACGAGGTATCCCCCCAGCACACACCTCCGAGGCTTCCAGCACATACCTCTAGGCATCTCAAAACTCCCGAGAACATCCGGCACACACACTCTAGGCATCTCTAAACTCCTGAGGCATCGTCGGCTCACACCTCCGACAGTCTTGTTATTATCTCAATTTATATTTACACATATATTTCAATTTAAACATGGCGTTTGATGCAACAATATCAAGGTTCTCAACCAGCTTTTGATGTCATATAACATTCCATATGTCACCACATATGTAGCATAATCAACCACTCAAAACATTATATCACATAGAGCAATTTCATTTATTTTTGGAAATACAACAATTTCGGATAAAAACATATTGCACTCCTTTGGTCATAATTCTTGAAAATTTAGTAAATAACCTTAATAAATTCTAAAAATTTGACATGTTATATACAAGATCTAGAGGAAAATATTTTGTGAAGGACACCATATCAAAAGAACATCATACAATTCGGTACAGTCCACACATCACAGTTTTTATAATTTCGGAATATTGCCATACACAGTTTTATTCAAAAATTCAGTAAAAATCCTAAATCAATTCCAAAAATTATGAAATTTTTATATGTTATAGAAGAAATCCAGAAATAAATATTTCATGAAGAACTTGAAACCAGATTCGTGACAGATTAAAATCTATAATAACCATAACCGTCTATAATCCTCGGCACCGAATTCCAGTTCTAACCGTTTTGAATAAAGATTATTTCACCAACCTAAAATCATCTATTTTTTCTAAATTTTTAGTATGTTACTTCTTAACATGTTATCTTCAACTTTCATTCAGAACACGAGATCAAATTTCAACCAGAGAATTTTATAAAATTCACAGAATCACACTAGGTCAGCATTACGATTTCCAGATCTAACTTCTTCATAGAAAAATAGCTTCAACAGTCTATACTTGTTCATTTCTTCTGAAATTTTGATATATTACTCTTCAAGAAGTTCTCTACAACTTTCGTCAAGAAGTCGAAGTCAAATTCCCACTAGAAAAAAATTGCATGCAACTCAAGAATTCATCGAAGGTCGGACTGCCTTTCTAGAAAACAGAATGCAAGACTACCATATTTTCCCTAGAGCTTCGAATTTCCTCACTTCTACCATAACCAAAGTTTATCATCCCTTATAATACATATCACAGCAAGCAAAGAGCGTTTTAGGACTCTACTTGCCTCTAATCCGAGCACAAAACAACGAGCAAAGACGGCGGGGCAAGGCGGGACTCCGCGGCTCGATGGCGGCAACGAAGAACAGCGATTGGCCTCCCTCTTCCCCTTCTTTTCTCGCTCGCTCGCTCTCTCCCTTTCTCTCTTCTCTCTTTCTCTCAGACGGTCACCCTCTCTCTTTTTCCTCCTTTCTCTTCGTGCGACACCCCCCCTTGCTCAATCCGCCCCTTCTTCTTTCTTCCCCCTCATGATTAGCATGTAATCATTTCTTTACATGCAAATGACACTTGGTAAGTCCCTTAAGCCACTTGGTAATTGCCATGCAAAAGGATGGGCCTCTCATGGGTCGCCCCTCCTTCATCGACAGCGTTACGGGCTTCATGGGCCGGGCCTCGTCCCCCTTGGTTGACGGCAGCTCCTTTCCTTTGAGCTTTGCAGGCCAAGCCACAAGGGCCAAATGGTGAGGCTGATCTTGGGCCAATAAAATTCAACCCACTCTTCTAATTTTTCCCTTTAATCATTACTTAATTACCCATCATATAATTACCTAATTACACTTATTCACTTGGCCATAAAGCTTGCAATATAAATTAATAAATTCTAGCCAATAAACCACATAGCCAAGAATAGAATTTTCTTTCCTATCAAATAATTATCCATTTAAAAGCTTGGCCATAAATCTTATTTCAAATTATGAATTAAATAGCTACAATACAACTTGATGGTACTTCCATCACCTATTCATAGGCTTTAATGTATCTGGAGGTTGCCATGAATGTTGGGATGCCATATGACCAGTCTAAGAGGATGATTCAAACCTTCAAAGACATGCTGTGAGCTTGTGTATTAGATTTCAGGAGAAGCTGGGAGGAACAACCTCATCTTGTCGACTTTGCTTACAACAATAGCTATCAACAAAGCATTCGGATGGCTTCTTTCGAAGTGTTGTATGGCAGAGCGTGTAGAACGCTAGTGTGTTGGGATGAGATCGGAGAACGGAAAATCACAAGCCCAGAGTTGGTTCAGTAGTTAGTGGATGCAATTGCCGTTATTAGAGACAGATTAAAGACCGCTCAGAGTTGCCAGAAAAGCTACGCAGATAAGCGTCGGAGACTATTGGAATTCCAAGTTGGTAAGCACATCTTTCAGAATGTGTCACCAATGAGGGGTACTTCGCGCTTCGACAAGAAGGGGAAGCTAAGTTCGAGGCATGTAGGTCCCTTTGAGATTTTGGAAAGGATAGGGATTCTAGCGTATCGTCTTACATTACCACCGAGGTTGGCCCAAGTACATGACGTCTTCCACGTGTCAATGTTAAGGAAGTATGAGCCTGACCTGACCCATGTATTGAATTTTGAGGAATTAGACGTGGAAAGGTGTCGTACATGTAAAGACTGATTCATATTGTCGATCGTAAGGAATAGGTTTTGTGCACCAAGACCATTCCATTGGTCAAAGTGGTCTGACAACACCACAGCACTGAAGGAGGAACTTGGGAGAGTGAAGAATCGATGAGATAACTGTACCCCCACATTTTTTGTTTAAAGAATTGTAATAGTTTAAATTTTGAGGACGAAATTTTTATAAGATGAGAAGAGTTGTGACATCTTGATTTTCCAATTCTGTTTTTAATTTATTAAGTCAAGCTTTTCATTGACGTGCCCATAATTCTATTATCTAAGCTGATCACTCATGAGATAACTAATCTATCGAGTGAAGCCATTATAGGATTTTAACACAATAGACTTGAGAATTCGACGAGAAAATAATTGCTCGATAGTGCTAATTTACAAGGGTCATTACAGTATTGTCAAAATTGATCAGAGACCTGAGATAGGTCGATTCGACAGAGGTATGTGATTAAGTGCGGGTGATTTCACATAATTGTAAAATTCTTGCCGAATGGTACTAGACTGATTCTTTTTTCTTTTATATACCCTGTGTCTGTATTTGAAATCTCGAGATTTCCACGACAACCGAGAGTTGCCAATGAGTCGAAGATGCACTTTGTGGCTTGAAATTAATCAACCACAAGTAAAATGCACTAAAAATTCCTGAAAGCTACCCAGTAGATTAGGACGCGCTAAAATTGCGTCAGGTTGAAATTAACCGCAAATTTAAATCCGATTTTAAAAATTAAAAGTTCTGTCATATCACAAATCATTTTAGGAACGTCGAATCATCCTCGGAAGATTTTTCTACAAACCGAGATTTTCGGCGAAAAATCAAAGTATGGTTATTTTGGATAGGGAAATTGGTAGGCCCGTTTTTTGTCGCGTTTTTGACATCCAAGATGGATTAATTGACAAGGAAAAATGTGGATTTAAGTGTGAACTTCTTGGTTGGATCTATGGGCTTCAATTTTTATTGATTGGACGAGAAATTGAATGAAATGGAAGAGGCAAAGTCCAAAATTCGTATGCCATGGAGTACACAACATTTTAGACCTCTTCAATGGCTTGTTGGGGAAGTTTGGGAGTGCAAATGACTGAGGATTGTGGGCTGAAGTGGTGGGGGCAAGGCAAGGGAGAGAGAGACAAGTGTTGAAGCCCTTGGAAGGCATTGGGGTCCCCCTTTGCTTCAGCAGCTTCTTCTCCCTCAACTAGCTTGCTTTCTCCATTGTAGAGGCTTAGATAAACCTTAGAAAACTAGAGAAAAACCGGCCAGCCTTCCCCTTGCCATCGAGCCACTCGTGCGACCGTCAGACCGCCCTTCACAAGCTCGCTTGTCCGCACGCCACCCGCGATCGTCCCGCCTATCTCACATCTCCAACCGCTCGTTTCGCTCCTACTTGCAATCGTCTTGAGTCGCTTGGCTCCCGTACATCACCATCGTGGTCGCCAGAGCCGCCATCTGCCCGCCTGCTCACCCGTTCAAGCCGCATCCTTCCTCGTAGTTGAAGCAAGCAACAAGCCTAGGACTTCAAGGCCCGTTTCCAAGCCTTTCCCGGCCTTGGTTGGTATTGCCGTTTGGAGGTTTATCGCCTGCCTTGGCATTGTCGTCACCGTGGACTCACCGGCTTGCAAATCCAGTGAGTTTACTTGCTCAACTTTGCTTAGGAGGTTAATCATGCTTAAGGGGTGTTTATATTAAGCTAAGTATAGTTAGGTGGTTAGATTAATTTAGTTAAATGTTAATTAGATTAAGGGATGTGATTAGTTTAGTGGATAATTAATTAAGGCTAATTAGATGATTAGATTAGTGTAATCTTGATTAGGCCCTTAATTAATTATTTTGAATTAATTAATTATTTCGAATTATACCGGGATAGCCGATCGTTAGAATTTCGTGTTGATTGCTATGGTGCTTTCAGATTATGCATTTGATTGATGGATTGTGCAAATTATGGTATTTATTCAGGAAATCCCGAGTGTCGACTTTTGACACCGAAAATGGATTTTTAGCACTATATCAAATAGTGGGGTTTGAAAAAGGAAATGTATCATTTTTTCTGGTTCAAATTGACAGTGTACTCACACACGACTATTCTACCATGTATTTGTAATACGAAAAAAAAGGCTAGGATCACTATTTTAAGTGAGGCATTTGAGTGCAATGCACAGTGTCCTAGGCCGAAATTGAATGGTCATGTGTTGGTTAAGAGAACCTGTCCCAAGCTATTGAGTTGGACGTGCCCTTATATGGGATGCCCTACCAATGGATGACAGTCGTAATAGAGGCTAGGCCGATGCTTCTTTATGGAATGCCGTCGACGTAGTGACGTTGCCATGCTCAGTGGGACGAGACGATGCCTAGCTACACCAGTAGACCGCTAAACTTCGAGTAGGCCGTGCCCGTGTGTGGCCGTGATTAATTATTGGAACGCATGTTGAGTGATATGGACGCGCCAGATTATAGGATAAAATTGTGTGGCACGGAATGGGATGTGTCATAACGATTTGGCCTTAGAATCAGGACCCTTGTGGTTATTTGAAATGAAAGTGTTAGCGTTCCAGTTTTTTAAGTTTTTATTACTGCATATGATTGAGTGATATGAACTGTACTAACCTGCATGAAGGAATTAAGGCGAAGGTGAGTCTCATTGATTGTGATTATGTGGCTAGGCCACCCCTGAGTGGATTTCCTTCCTAATGGGGGTTTAGGGAGTGAACTTGCTGAGATAATGTCTCACCTCGTCGTGGGCTAAATTTTCAGGTCTATAGTTGGCGGTACCCCTAGTGCGTTTTGGTTAGCCTAAGAAGCTCACTGAGTAGGTCATGGAGGTTCCTCTCCGCGGGGGTCAAGGAGCCTGAGTCTATGAGCTAGTGCAGACTATTGTCTGGGTTGATGCGTGTCTAACTCGTATGGTACCCCATCAATTCAGAGCATGGTATCGCATCGAGCGAAATGGACCCAGAGAAGGTCCTCTGCAGGATTTTGAGGTCCTTATGTTAGTGTGGGAGATAGCTTTTGGCAAGGGTTCAAGTGACCCTCTCGATGGTGATGTGGTGGACCCAGTTCCCCAGGAGACTTCGATGGTTTCAGAAGGGGACTTGTCGGCCTAGCTATCTTGTTGACCCTCCCCTATTTGTAGTAAGTTTTTGTTGGCTGACCTCTGTAAATAACCCTTGTGTGTTTATGAAAGTATGTTTGGTTGTGAAATTGTTCCCTGCTTTTCTATACCGTGTTATTTACTATCATGGGTTTTATTATACGCTTCCATATGTGCATCAAAATGAATAAGTCGGCGACGCGTCTTGGGAATGTCGCAAATTTTATCGACCACCAAGGGATGGACACATCTCGA
The DNA here is from genome assembly GCA_014182725.1 of Eucalyptus brandiana. NCBI lineage: Eukaryota > Viridiplantae > Streptophyta > Magnoliopsida > Myrtales > Myrtaceae > Eucalyptus > Eucalyptus brandiana. The sequence continues at coordinate 50,461,302 of CM024670.1, read as the reverse complement.
GATTCGGGGCATGACAAAGATCCAGCTCTTGTAGTCTTACTGTGTTGCATAAACCTACTATTGATATCGCCAAGTTAATTAAACTATGATGAAATATATTAGTGGACATTCAAGTACATCAAGGATCTGTTTCATGTCCCAACTTTTACACTAAGAGATCAAGACTTACTATAATCCAATAGGTTGCCACTAAGACCGGTGTTGGATGGACAACAATCTAAGAGATTTTAAAGGACCGAGGGTGGAAAGGATTCCCATGCTTGTGTTTAATGAAGAATAATCCAAGATGAGTTGTTCCAACTTACTGAAGTTATGGAAATCTTCCCAGAAAATAAGAGATAACCAAATATCAGATTTCCTTACGCAAGCATAATCAAGAAATGCTACAAAAATATCATGAGTGAATGGAACTTCTTTAATGAAAACTTAGGCTTCGTTCGTTTCACATAAAAAAAAAAAATAACACTTCGGAAAATATTTTTCAAGAAGTCTTTTTTAGGAAAATAAAAATATTTTCTGATATTCGGTTAAAACATGAAAATGAACTAGAAAATATTTTCTGTCATTTAATAAGAAAAATCTAATTTGATGAATATCCATGAACTTCTTTCAATGATATTTTATTTTTATTTTAAAAATAGAGTTTTTAATTATTATTATTTTTTGTCTTTCTTTTTTGGCCAATCACCCGCCAAAGGTGAGGTCAAGATTGCTTGAGACCCGACCAGCTCAAGCCTCATCGGATCGTGAGGCCTCGGACTTTGGCGAGCTTGTCCCTTGCCTATGTTTGGTTGCCGGCCATCATCATAGCCGGCGATCGACTAAGGAAGAAGGAAAAATAATAAGAAGGATAAAAAAAGGAAAAAAATTAAAAATAATAATAATAGTTTAAAAGAGTACATGGGAGAAAATAGGTTTAGGTGAAAGAAATAAAATGGAAAATGATTTCCTCATTTTCCCCACTTTTGAATATATTTTTTCTAGTGAAGGAAAATGTTTTCGTTTACTTATTTATCTTCGGTGACCTGAATGCTGGAAAAATCTAGAAAACATTTTCTTGGAACTTGTTTTTTGCAAAATGAAGCGAGCGTTATTTTGAATCATTCACTAACAGGTTTGGCTAACCTTGAGCAGTATTTTTTCCTTCTAGTGTATCCTCTTGGAGAGAAAGGAACTTGGGCAATGACAAAGCCCCTAATGCTTGTAGGACGGTCCCCACATCCTTCAAGTGGACACCATCTAGGTGGAATTCCTCTAAGTGGCTCAAGTTTTTGATGCCTACCAGTAAAATTGCAAGTAATTAACTTGCTTGGTGATAAAGTTGTAAAAGCCCTTGGGATAGAAATATTTTGAATCAGCAACATTTCTTTATGGAAAGAGAAAGGGGTTGCAATATATGACTTCTATATTCTCAATACGATGTACATGTAAAGGTATTAAAGATATTGCATGATTGGAAGGCTAGTTAGTTTAGCATATGAATAAAACGGGGATTCTCCATGAAAACTAAAATGATGCCTTTAAAAGTAGCCACTACATTGATTGCATTATAACTAATATCCATCTCCTGAAAAATTGCTAAAACTACCTAATTTATCCACGAACAGTGTTAACTCAAGTCAAAGATGGCGATTTTGTACTGAACTATGAGCAGAGAATAAGCTGAAGAAATTTACCATTCACATGTAAAGTCCCACTTAAATTGTTGGGTGGGAGGAATATACACCCGAGAGTCGGAATTGTTCCGAGAACAGGTAGAATAGAATTATCCAAAGAGTTAAAAGTCAAGTCAAGCACCTCTAGTTTCCTCAGCCTTGAGGATTGTGACATCTTGAATTTCGACCTTGTCTCGAATATATGAAATGGGCATTTCGTCGATACGCCTATGGTCATTTTTCTCTGAGTTGGCCACTCACGAGTAACTAATATATCAAGTGAAGCCGTTAAGGGATATAAACGTTGCAGACTAGAGAATTCGATCGCTCAACCGTGATAATCGACAAGGGTCAATACTACACCGTTATAATCGAGTAATAATTGGATATAGGTTGATTCGACAGAAACACGTAATTGAATTGTGGGTGATTCTGCATGATTACAAAATTCGCGTGGAACGGCACGAACCTGATTTTCTATCGAAATTGTAGTTGGTACATGTAATTGAAACCTTGTGATTTTTACAATAATCGAGTTGCTAACGAGTTGAAGATGCACAAACGTGGATAAAAAATTATCAACCACGGGTCAAACGCAATAAAATCCCTAAAAGCTACCCGATATGTTAGGTTGTACTAAAATTGCGTTCAGTCAATTTTAATCACGAAATTGAATTCGTTTTCGAGAATCAAATGTTCGAGCATGTCACGATTTATTTTTAGGACATTGTCTCGTCTTTTGGAAAAACTCCGTCGAGCTCGAAATTTTGCGGAAAAATCAAATTCAACAAAAAGAAATAGAGGGAAATTCGGATGGGCAGCCTTATTTGGATTTTTGGCCTCAAAAAGGGCTTTGTTGGGTGTGGAAATGAAGAAAAATTGCCATTGGAGGGATGTTTGACAAAGTTGGGCTGAAGACATTGGAGGCAAACACTTGATTACTTGGATATTTCTTTAAGCTCTTCATTGGCTGATGGATTGACTTCTTTTCCTCCCAATCCTCTCTCCCCCTTCCTTTCACGTGCACAGCCCCCTCCACTGACTCTTCTCTTCTGCCATTTTCCCCTCCAGTTTTCTTCCTTGCCGCACCATCTTCTTCACTGTGTTGCCATCCCATTCTCCCCTACATTTCGGCGTTTCCTTTTTCCAAGGCCATCCTCACGTCCACACATCCGCACCATCCTCTTCACTGCTCTAGCTCCACCGCTTCATCACACGCCTCCACTACTTCAAGCCAACGTCGACCAGCAGCTCACCGTTCCACCTTCATCCACGTTCAGCCACCAAGCCACTCCATGCACAGCTGCCTCAGTCGTAACTACCACCAGCCGCCCACCCTTGCAAGTCCACCCTTAGCTTTGTCCACTAGCACCGAGCGGCCACTCTCACACCCTTAGTCGCTTATTCCAACCGCCATTACATCTGTCTCCAGCTCACCCCGAGCTAGCTCGCACCACCTCACATCCTCACCGCCAGCCCCCACCTCCTCATCCAACGTCCGTCGGTCAGCCAGCAACCGCTCGGCCATTAGCGGAATCGCCACCTCCGCGAGCTGCAGCCCCGACCAGCAGCTCCAGAACCATTTACCAGCCTTGGCCATGAGCCTTGTAAGCTGTTTTCCTCCACTGATTGGCCTCTATTGGAGACCCGGTAGTTGCGGGTCCTTACCACCGTCACGCCGCCATTGCCATGAGCCCAGTGCCATTGAATTCCGATGAGTTAGCTCCTTAATCTCGGATTATGAAGTTAATTACACTTAGTGGTTAGTTTAGTGATTAATTAGGATTAGCATTAATTTAGTTAGTGTAACTAAGTTAGTTAGGATAATTAGTTACCTAGACTAGTTTAGTTAGGTGGTTAGCTTGGTTAGGTTATCTACCCTAGGTTAATTTAGTTTACTAGGGTTAGTTAACCATGGTTATATTAATTCAATTAGATTTAATTAATTAATTGTTATTTATTTAATTAATAATATTAGTGTAAATTGTGAGGGAATAGCCATTTTTTGGAATTCTGCATTGATCAGCGTGGATAAATTTATATGTGAAATTGATTGCTTATTGGTGGTGGTTATTGGCCATTATTGCAAAAATTGATTTTATGTGTATTTAATTAGAAAAAATATCGGGTGTCGGTTTTTGACGCCAAAATTTTATATAGTATGTAAAATTGTGGAATTTCAAAATGAGAGTGTACCATGCTTACAAGTTCGATTTAAATGCGTGAACACACATGACTATTTTACTGGGATGATTTTTAATATGAAGAAAAGTGGCAAAGTCCATTATTTGGACACGAGATATTAGAGTGCAAAGCACAATGCTTTTGGCCAAGTATGTGTTTGTGTGATCACCTAAGTAACCTGATGCATTTACGCGGGGTAGTGAACCCGACCCTGATGCGTTTATGCGGGACGATACCTAATTAAGTTTGAATGCCCCACATCAACGAATGTCGGTCACGGTGGAGGCCGGACCAATGCTCTTTTATGGAATGCTGTTTTGATGCGTTTACGTGAGACGATACTATGCTCGATAGGGCGAGATAACACCCGGTTATGCCGGATGACCACCGACTGTTGAGTCGGTCGTGGCCGATGGGCCGTAATAATTAGGACATGCCTGAGTGGTTGTGATAGCTGCGCCTGATTATAGGATAAAATTGTGTGGCACGGTATAGGACGTGTCATAATGGTTTGACCTTCTAATCGGAAACCATGTGATTGTCTGAGATATGAAAATGATGTGTTCTAGTTATTGATTACACCTGCTGCATTAATAAATGTATATGTGATGCAATAATGTGCAGGGACGCGCCTAAGCGAGATAAGTTTGTTTGTGACGCCTGTTTAGGCTGCCTCTAAGTGAATTTGCGTCCTAATCGGGGTTTAGGGTTTTGACTCGCTGAGATTTTATCTCACCCCGTCGTGGTTAACCCTTTTTCAGGTCCTTAGTATGGAGAGGTGACTAGTTTGTTTTGGGGTTCCATTGGATATGGACTACGAGTCCACCTTTTTCCCTATCCCTGGGACCACCCAGACTCATGAGCTAGTTGTGATCACGGTTTGGGTCGATGAGGGCCTCCTTCACTTGGTGCTTCATTGCTTCAAGGCATGGTTCATTAACGCACCTAATGGGGCTCGGGCGGGACCCTTATAGGATTTTGACGGACCACCTGTTAGGACAGAGGATGGGGAGGTAGGACACCCCATGGACATCGACATCCTGGATGGTGTCATGGAGGATCCGAAGCCAGAGTCGATGGGATCTGGGGCTTAGGTTGCCTAGGACTTTCTTTTTGAGATAGACCTTTTGTATATAACTCTATAGGGTTAACTTGGTTTGTTTATAAAGTATAGTTTGTGTTAATTGGTGTTGCTTTGTCCCTCCATAAATTCTGGTGCCAAGATACTAGCCATAGAAGATTTTTAGCTCAAAAGTAAAAACACTTTTATAAATCGAACACTTGGCTCTGATACCAATTGTGAATGCTCGTATGAACACCTAGAGGGGGGTGAATAGGTGTTTAAACTAAACCTTGGCAAATATATGCGGAATAAAATAAATTTCAAGTAAAAGAAATGAGTTAAGGAAGAAAATAAGAACACAAGATTTATAGTGGTTCGGCTTAATCCAAGCCTACATCCACTCTCTCACGCTAACAACCTTTTTGGCTGGATTCCACTATGCAATCAACAAGAGAATACAATTTTGAGTGCAAACACTTAGTAGATCACACTATCTTACTAAGTCACTCTTTTGGTATTTCTCTCACGATCACAAACGTTTAAGCTCACAAGAGACAAATGTATGATTGAAGGTCGCTCAGACTTTGGAATTATAAATTCTATGCTCTGTTTCTTACTTGCTCATCGGTCCTTCATCTCCTTAAATACTCCTTCACTTCCAAACTAGCCGTTGGACCGTATCTTGAGGATTGTCTTCCAATCTACCCGTTGGATAGCTTTGTATCTAGAAGATTTGGTAGCCATTGAGTGACAAAAGTAGAATCCCAAATTGATTCCGATCGCCCATACAAATAGAATCTTGGTTTCCATAAGTAGAGTTTTTTCGTATAGAAAGTTCTTGTCTTCAATATCCAATTATCAATCAATTAGATCGAGTCAATCAAATCAATCTTGATATAGAATCCAAACCAGATCACTAGCCGTTATATGATTGGGCTTGTATTACGTTCTGTCGAATCTGGATGTAAAGTCTGAGAGCAATAAACTTTACAATCTGAGTCTGAGTGCAATAGACTTTACAATCTGGGTCTGAACATATTTTGCTTCTAAACAGATTTAGTTTTAAGATCTGAACACCATCTGAATAAGTTCAGCTTCAATATAGAGTCTGTCTTCTGGTTCAGCTTCAGCATGGAGTCTGTCTTCTGGTTCATCATTCACGTTCAGTTTGGAATTTGTTAGAGTTGAAGTAGAATAGACTTTGACATTAAAGTCTGGTAGTCTTTAGACTTTGACACAGAAGTCTGGAAATCTTCAGAATATACTTTGGACATATGTTACGTTCAGTCTTCTGGTAGTCTTCTGACTTTGACAATATCCTTTTCATGTTCTATCATCTGCATGGTCTATTACTTAATTATTAAACATGTTAGTAGCTTTTGATTTATTTTGTCATCTTCAAAACATCACAAGAGATTTCCCTAACAAATATGGTAACGGGTTCTTTTAAGTGCTCTCTTCTTATTGTTCAGCTGGACTAACTTAGAATGCTTATATTTCAAGATATTGAAAATTACTACTTTATAGCTTTTACACATTTCACGTTGGAGAAAAAGCATAACAGATTGCCTTTTCGGATTCACAAAAAGCAGCTAGTTTAACTTAATGAGTGTCCATTTAACATCATTCAAATTGCTTCCCTTGCAAGGGTGATGGGGGATTATCCGTACGAGTCTATATGTATAGGTGAAAAACTTCACTAGAAAAAGTTTCGAAATTGGATGGTTCTAAACATGGAAAATCTGTTAATCTACTTCGCATTCGAGCTCTTAGGAAAAAGTGATCTTGACTAGAGGCATTTCAGAAGTAGACATGTTGTAAAATTAATGCAAAAATTGAGAAGATCTTGCTATCAAATCAATGCAAAAACATTAAAGAAATGAATGGGGAATGACAAAGATATCAAATATTTACAAGATTCGATCTGACTATCGATATGTATTCCTGAAAAGAGCCAACAACAAATAATTCACTATAATCGAAATATCAAAACTACAATCGCTCATATGCTCAAATGTTTTCCACACTTAGATTAAGATCATATCCAAATATGTTTATAAATAAGCAACTTAATTGCATGTAAAGCTCATAGGGCAAATCACGAGTGTTCAAGCCCAGAGCAAAACCCTTCGCATAGCTAATTCAAAAAAGTTCATATGTTCTCTCTTTTACTCTTCGTGCGGTGGCCCAATTTCTAATGGAATTCCACTATTAGGCTTCTCGAGGAAAGGAAACCCCAAAAAGCAAAACCTTGCTTTTAATTTATTTTCTTTTCTCTAAGCACTTCTGGACCCACGCGCTTTCTTTTGTATGACTAAAAAGAAAATTCCAAGTAGGCAATTAAAGTCCACAAGAAATTTGACCGCGAGAGTTCATTGTATTTGCTACTAGGGCCCTTGGTGGCTGTCCACAGAAAAATTTCCTTGTCAATGTTTAATGCACCACAGTCTACATGCCCAAACCTCCCAAATTGAACTTTTATCTTTTTCTTATCAAGCATCCAAGCAATATCCTCTCAATTTTTTTACAATTCAAGGTCTAGATGCAATCGTGGATACGTCCAACCAAATAAAAGAAACTCTTCAATATATAGCCATTCAAAGAAAGATTTTTTGGATTTCTTTCTTATCCAATCAAGTTAGATTGCACTACAACTCAAAATCAAGACATACTTCAATCGTGAGAAGTCACAGAAAATTCCAAGTAGGCAATTAAAGTCCATAGGCAATTTGACTACGAGAGTTCATTGTATTCACTACTAGGCCCCTTGGCGGCTGTCCACAGAAAAATTTCTTTGTCAATGTTTAATGCACCAGAGTCTACACGCCCAAACCTCCCAAATTGTACTTATATCTTTTTCTTACCCAAACGTCCAAGCAATATCCTCTCAAATTTGTTACATTGCAAGGTCTGGATGTAATCATGGATACATCCAACCAAATAAAAGAAACTCTTCAATATATACGCCATTCAAAGAAAGATTTTTTGGATTTCTTTCTTATTCAATCAGGTTAGATTGCATAACAGCTCAAAATCGAGACATACTTTAATAATTATCTACCTTGCCTCGATGTTTTTAACTAAGTCATAATGTTCATCATCCATGCCAATTCTCCCAAAGCCTCAATGGATGCTCACTCTCTATAGATGAAAACTGCACTCAAGTAAAGCTTAAGTTTCATCAAAGGAACATGCTTAGTCATGATGTCTAATGAGTTCTCTACCCTGGCTTGACATTTGTAATGTATTTATATGTAAACGGGGTCAACTCAGTCAAGTTTCGCTCTCAAGTTGTTGGGACCCCAATCTTTCTTTGACTAAGCATCGGGACACTCGGCACTAATTAAATAAGTGATATAAGAGAATAACCCTAAGTTAGGAAGCCGGATTGCACACAAATTTGCTTTCCTAGATGCTCATTCCTTCTTGGTGGAGATCCCATGCCGATATGTGGCATCCCAAAATTCAAAGCCAAGCCTTAAGGTGTGTTAAATGTCTTTAATTAGGTGATAGAATTTTATGGCTTATGCTTTAGCCAATTTGTCTTTTAATTAGATGATTTGTGCTTGTGATTGTGGAAATTAAAAATTAATGGATTAATAGATTAATGCTTGGCCATATGATTTAAATTTCAATAATTAAAATATCCCAAGACTTTGGCCAAGATGAAATTTGAATTTAGAAATATTTATAGAAAGGAATTCAAAAAAAAAAAGGGGGAAAAGAGGGTTAATTTGGAATGGGCCTTGGACCCATTTGGCCTAAGCTTAGTGGGCCGAATGGCCGGCCCAAATGGAAGCCCAAGAGGGAGGATTCGACCAGCCCAAGGGAGTGGCCGGATGGGCCTAAGCCCAAGCCCAATCAATTCAAAAATAAAAATGCCAAGTGGCGCAAAGAAGGGCATGCATTGGCCTAGACTAGGATGCCATGCATTGGTACATTTAGGTGGCAAGCAATGATGAGAAGATGGGGATATAAAAGGAGTTAGGAGAGAGAAATGGCCGGCTACTTGCTCCATTTCGTCCAAAGAGAGGGTGAGAAAGAGAGAGAGTTTGAGAGAAAGGGAGAGAAGCCGAGAGGGAAGGAGGCGGAGCCGGAGGGGAGTGCCGTTCGTTCGCCGTATCCCGTCGCCGTTCGTCGTTGCTAGCTCATCTTTAAGGCAAGTGGGGTCCTTAACTTCTCTTGCATGTCTGTTTTGTTGGTTGCATGTTCGGTTTTAGGTGATTTGGGCGAAAAACCGAGGTAAGGGTTGGATGTGTTCAAGCTATGTGACTGTTTTCGTTTGGTTTGTGGTAGTCAGTATCTTAGTCGAGCTTGCATGTGTACTTGGAGTGCGATTTTGGCTTCGGTGTCTTCATGAAAGTTGAAGCTAACATCTTGAAGTATGACATACTCGAATTTCATGGAAAACGATGGTGATATGTGGGGTCAAAAGCTTTGTTATACGGAGACCTCAGATCTGTGAAATCTTCACTGACCTTTTGTTGATTTCTTGGTTGCATGTTGATTTCTGTTGGAGATCTCACTTTGTTGTCTTCTTGAAAGTTGTAGGAAACACCTCAAAATCCAACATACTCAAATTTGAAGCAAAAAGAACAAGTGTAGCTTGGTGAATCGGCTAGATCTTGGAAATAATGATTCTGGTTAAGTATCTCGAGACACCCGAGACTTCATGGACTAAAATGGTGACCATAATCTGGTTATTTGGTCTAGATCTCTTCATGAAACTTGTAAAGAACACCTTGGTACATAACATACTCAAATTTCAGAAGAAACGAAAGAGAATAGATGGGTGAAATCTAGAAATTTCGGAGGAGTGTGTTCTGGACGTCGCGGTCGTGGTTCCAGAAGCTTCGTAGGGTTGTAGAAATTAATATAAAAATAATTTGGCTTAGGGTTCTTCATGAGAAATTCACGAAAATGTGTTGGTTATCACCCTGTAAAATTTCGTAATTTTTGAAGGCCATATGAGTATTTTAATCGAATTTATTTGGAAACTGTGCAAGTCTGGCCATTATCCGAATATAAGGTGCTATTTTGTGAAAATTGTGAAATTATGAGAAATTCAATTTGGCCACGAATTTTGTATGAAATTGTGATTCTATTTGTTTGTTTAATGATTTTTGAGTATCATGATTTTGGGAAAATCATAGATATTAAATTTAATATTTATTTATGGAAATAAATAAATATAATAATAAAATAATAAAATAATAAAATAATAATAAAATAAAATAAAATAGATTTTTATTTGGCCATGGATTCAACTTCATTTGTGTGGCACTTGTGTGATGAGGTCTTTGTACATGTATTAAGTTGAAATGCATATGTGATAAAGCTTTGGCATGTGTATGACATGTGAATTGAAATGCAAGTGTGATTTGTTTGATGCCATGCCAATTGCCATGTTAAATCGAGATAAAGGATAAATGTGGATGAGGAAGAGGTTGTGGTGGAGGATGATGTCTGGTGGCCGAGTGGCATAATTCCGAGATTCCCGGGAGTTTCGGGATGCCCAAAGGTTCGAATGAGTCGATGCCCTTTGGATGCCTGGTTGTATTATGAATACATGCCCAGAGGTTTTCCCCGGGAGTGTCGGGATGCCCGGTGGTATACGGTACGTAATTCCAGGGAGGCCTGGTGGTATGTCGGTTCATAATTCCGGAAGCCCTGTCGGAGGTTTTTGCCCGAAGGGAATGCCTCGCGATGCTAGTTGGGATGCGAGATGCCCGGCCAGGGAGTGTAAATGCCGGATGCCTAGTTGTATCTTGGATACATGCCCAGATGCCTCGTGATGCCGGTTGGGATACGAGATGCCCGGAATGTGGGGTGCCGGATGCCCGGTTGTATCTTGGATACATGCCGGATGGTTCTCGCGATGCCAAGATTGGACGCGAGTAATGAATGGGGGACGCAAACATTGGTCCCGGGAATGAGAAATGTGGCGGTCCAAGATGAAATTGGAATTAAATCATGCATGGTGATATATGTATGGCATGACGCATGATGATGATGATGATATGCATGATGATATGCATGATGATGTTGATGATGATGATGATGATGATGATGATGATGATGATGGTGGTGATGATGATGATATGCATGATGATGATGATGATGATGATATGCATGATGATATGCATGATGATGGTGATAATATGTGATATGATATGATGATCACCCATGGTATGAGATGCATGATGATATGATGATGATGATAACGATATGTGATGTGATATGATGATCACCCATGGTATGAGATGCATGATGATATGCATGATAATGATGATATACGACATGATATGATGATGAAATATGATATGCATGATGATATGCATGATGTTGATGATAATGATAATGATATATGATATGGCGTGATAACATGTGTGTTGTGATGATGTCATGTGAATATGACATGTATGATATGATGATGCATGATAGTATGTGCATGGTTTCAAGGTAAGTAATGCCTGCAATGCATGTATGACTTGTATGATGCATTGAGTGGTTATTGGATTCCTTTACCTGCTGAGTAGTTGTACTCACCCCTTTTGGGGAATAACATTTCAGATTAGATTAGATACTTCTGCTGCCACTGCTACCGGTAGACGGATCAAGTAGATTGGATATGACCGTGAGAAGGAGGATAGCAAATGAGGGAACTTTTGGACGCCGACACTGATCGATGGACTTAAAGTGTATGACTGTTGGAGGAAATGTCGGTCATCTTTTGGAGTGTAGCCGAATATAGAAGACTACGGCATTTTGATGTACCGATGAATGTTGACCATTTGATTTAAGTAAATAAAAAGTGTACGGCTTTTACTTATAAATATTTAGTAGGTGTGCATCGTTTTTCTGAATATAGGGAAGGGAGTCGTTAGACGTGCTTCCGTATATGAATTGCGCAAGGGACCTTTATTAAAAAAAGAAAAAAAAAATGTGTATACCCCCATGGTTGTATGGACCCGCTGCAATTGATAATGGTATCAGAGTAATATGTTAATAAGAAAAGTGAATGGTAAGCGATGTGGCGACCCTAATCGGATCGGGGGCCGTCGAGGGGTGTCACACGATATAATTGGACAACTTTACCGGTAGCTTGGTGCTCAAGTTTGTCATGTTTGGGAGCCCGAAGAGGTCCTTGCAATGATCCTCACTCTATGTTTTGAAGATAGCGCATCATGATGCAAAATCATAAGAACTATTGAGTTCACATGATAGCGTATTGCACTTCAATTTGTTTTGCTCTCCAGTTCTCATTAGGCTCACATAGCTTGGACGTACAGTGGAAGATTTGGTGTTGAAGAGAGAGCTTTGTGTGGAGAAGGTGAGTGTGGGACTGTAGTTGTGACATCAAGATTTTCGGGTTCTAATTTCGATTAGATAAATAGGGCCGTTTTTGTTCAGTTGAAGCTAGAGATTTTGAAATTGGGATGCAAGTGGGCTATATTGATAGGGAAAAATAACAATTGGAATGACGAGGTGATTGAATGAAATTATGGGAGTCAATTTAAATTGAATCAAGAGGGATTAAGGTCCAATTGGGAAGAAAAATTAGCAAAATTCGTATGCCACCTCTACCCCATATTTTGGCCTACCTAAATGCTTCTAGAAGGGGCAAATTTGTCTTTGAATTGTGAGTGGAGGGCAGCCCATGGTGGCCCACATGCGAATGACATAAGAGAGAGAGAGTGAGAGAGGAAAAAGGGGAAACCGGTTCCCCCTTTTCTTCCTTGTCGCTGTCCCTCTCCCCTGCATCTCCATCTTCTTCCCCTTTCTTTGGGATTTCTTCTTCAGCAACAACCGAAGAAGCCGAAGCAGCAGCAGCAGCTCCGCCCGTTGCCGCCTCTCGCCGCCATCGCCGCACGCCCACAAGCACCGGAGCTGCTCGCGCACCGAGCCTGCCGCCGTGCTGCCGTCCATGCATCTCCGCCCCCTCTCCTCCCTCTGGTTCGAACAGAACCAACTAGCAAAAGTAGAAGCAGCGATCGGCATTGCTTGAAGGAGCTACAATCGCGCCGGAGCTGCCATTGTTGCCGCACACCGCCTTGCCGCCGTTCGTCTCCCTCTCGCCCGCTCGAACGACGTTCGCCTCGTCCAATCGAGCTACTGCCTCTGTCCAGCCTCTGTTTCACCTCTGGTCGGTCTCGTTCGGCCACCTCAAGCCGCCGCCCGACCACCTCCGGCCACCGTCGACCCTGCCGGAGCTCCGCCTTGCCCTCCGCCACCCTTGGCTGCCTCAACCAGCCCCGAATCTACCCCGACCAGCTGCGATCAGAGGGTTGCAGAATGGGTATGACAGTGGGGTTTTGGCCCGTTTTGGCCGTCTTCCCGAGCCCGGATGCTCGGCCCGCTTTGAGGAAAGTCAATCCTCGCGTCAAGCTCGTCGTTTTGTGTGAGTTTTACTCACTAATGCCTTCTTAGTGCGCTAATTATACTTAAAGGTTGATTAGTGTTAGTTAAGTGTAATTAGGTTGTTAGATTAGAATGGATTGGCGATTATTAGTTAATTTCATTGCATATTAGTTGTTTGATTAGTGTAATTAGATAGAGAATTGCCTATAATATTTATTGGATGCTTCTTGGGATTTTCCCCGTCCCTTATCGGGTGTTAATTAAGCAAATCAGGCCTAGGTGGAATTTTTAGGAATTAAATATTAATTTTCGAAATTAATTATTTAATTATTTATTTCCCGGAAATTCAACTGGAATGGCCAGTGATCGGGATTTTATGCTGATGATCGTGGCGCAGTCCGTTTATTTAATTGAGTTTTATATTGTGCTAAATTGAATTTATTGTATTTATTTATTAAATTTTCGAAATTAATTATTTAATTATTTATTTTCCGGAAATTCAACCGGGATGGTCGGTGACTGGAATTCTGTACTGATTGTCGTGGTGCAGTCTATTTATTTATTTGAGCATTGGTTGGTGGAAATTTAGTGAGTTGATGAGTATATGGGGATTTATCCCAAAATTGATCAGTATTGATATTCAATTGGAATTTGGTTGTGAAAGGTTGTGAGTAGAACCTCGAAAGCCGTCAAGATATGGCTGTGCTAGTGGGGTCGAGTTTTTCCATCGAATTTGGAGTCGGTCGCGCCTGTTGGGCCATAAATTGCCACCCGATAAGGGTCACGCCTGATAAGGCCGTAATCCGCCACCTATTAAAGGTCGCGTCCGCTGGGCCGTAAATTACCACCTGACAAAGGTCGCACCCGTTGGGCCATAAATTGCCACCCGATAGGGGTCGCGCCTAATAAGGCCATAATCTGCCACCTATTAAAGGTCGCGCCCATTGGGCCGTAATTTGCTACCTAAAGATAGGTCGTGTCCTTTGGACCATAATTTGTTGTCAAGAAATTTGGTAGACTGTGCTCGTGAAGCCGTGAGTAAGATTTTGAGACTAAATAAGGGAGGTGACCTAGAAATGATTTGATTGACTTGTAATCGACTAGGTCGATTGATCGATGATTCGATCTGAGTGTGATTTAATGTGATTGATCATTGCCTTGATTTGATGTTGCAAATTGATTGATTGAATAGAAATGACCATGAGTGGTCTTGTTGGCGTGTAATCGATTAAGTCGACTAGATCGATGCTTCGATCTGTGATGTGATTGCTTGGGTACCTATTTGATTTGTGCTAATATGCAGGTGGAATTTGAGGCCAAGGTAAGTCTTCTGACTCACGTTGTGCATAGGCAGCCCTAAAGTGTATTAGTTTACTAATCGGGTCTTAGGGGGTAGAACTTGCTGAGATGTTGTCTCAGTGGTTATTGAATAACCATTTCAGGACCCGGATGAGGAGCTTAAGGAGGAGGAACTTGATGAGGAAAACCCTGATGAGGAACCCGAAGAGGAGTACGTGGAGGAGGACCTCGAGGATAACCCCGAGTACGACTCGAATGAGGACTGAGATCCCGTCCTGTCTTGTCAGACCTTGTTTGCATGTGAATAGACGTTAAACTAGAGTTGTGTATATATATAGTATTGTAGAATACTATGAGATGCATGTAAAAAGGTGTAGTTGTGAATTTTCAGTAAGAAAAATATATGGCCTGGTTTTATATCCCATTGCTTTATTGTCTGGGGAATTATAACTGCTTCCGCATGTGCTATTGAAAATGAAAGGGTCGGCGATACATAGTCCTGGGATATCGCATATTGTAATCGATCAAAAGTAAGGGATGTGTGCGTGCCTGAGGATCGGGATGTGACAGTAGTATTCTGGTTGGAAGTTTGTTACTTTGGTAGTAGTAACCATTACTTTAGCAAATTCCATTTCAAGTTGCATTTGACGTTAGTTATGATGTTAATCATACTTACGGATCTATCACTTATTCCCCAACTTTGCCTCTCCCGACTCACCATTCAAAACCTATCACCAAAACCCACTTATTCAAGACACTTACCCAACCCAACCCAAAGCGTGCGACTTGAAACTCCTGGCATTGTCTACACTTGTTGTGTCACCAAGCCACCACCTTGCTGCCTCAACTGTCTCCCTCTCTCCTATCTCGAGCTCACGTCCGTCGCTACCCAAATTCCATTGTTGAACTTGACGCCGAATCTAGTGGCCATGGTGAGCTTGCCAGATGGCGTGACTTTCGAGCTTAAAGGCCATGGGCATTAATGTTGCCTTTGAGCTTGTGGCCATGGCCTTGAGTGCGACTTTCGAGCTCTCGTGGCCATAGAGAGAGAAGTTGACATTGGTGTAGCGGAAGGCAAAGAGACGGGGATAAAAAATGTGGTGGAGGGGTAGTTTATAAATGCAAATTGAGTATTTCCAAAAGTGGGGATGGTTTTTCAAAAGTTCTCTATTTTCTTTTTTGAAAAAAAATCACAAAAAAGTTTAAGTTATGTCTACCATCACACAATTTACTCTAAATTTTTTTTTTGTAACACGAAAAACCCCAAACTTATACCTGTGTGATATGTTTACCTCAAATTTTTTGACACAAAACCCCTAACTTATTATCATGCAACACATTTACCACAAATTTTTTTTTTTGTGACACCAAAAACCCCAAAGTTATATTCATGTAACATATTTATCTCAAATTTTGACGTAAATGTGTCGCACAATGATAGGTTTAAGGTAAATATGTCATATAAATTTGACATATTTTTATGTAACAACAAAAAGTTTAGCATAAATATATCATAGTCAAGATCATATTGTGAGCAAGTAGGAAGCAAGTTTAAGTGAATAAAGTGTTAGAATGAGGAAGTAAAGCATCAAATTCCAATTCGTTACACAATTGACATAATAGACTTCTCGCATGATTGTTTCAATGATGTATTCAATCAAGACAAGAAAGATTTTTTCTGTGGCCTTTTGCCCCTTTTTTTCCTTCTTATGAGAAAAAAATGGCATGATGCCTTACGTGTATGCTATCTGATATAATAATTCTCTTTCGGATGTTAAATTTGCTTCTTCATATTTGAAACAGTCAATAAGGATGATGTTATATGATTTGTAGCTTTCTCACAATCCCTCCTTGAGGTTATTCTCTTTGACCCAGGCGCCCGGCCACATGGAATGGCCAGGCTTGGTTGGGAGCCCTGCTAATGACTAGTAGCGATTTTCATACATTTGCACCAATCCGGGCCTCAATCCGGGTTGATACTTGCTCGAATTTGGTCAAGACATCAAGACAACAAATTACTAGAATCAAAAAGATACTTTTGAGTTCTCAGATTAAGAAAAACCTATTACTAGAATCCAATGGATTAGGCGCCGATCTTCGGAAAGAGCTCATCAACACTCACGCCAGTTCACCTTTTCCATATTTCCCTTATCATCAAAACCATTGCCCCAGAAAAAGGCATGGTATGCTCATCACAAAGGAACACCTTCAATTGCAGGACAAACCAATCATCCGAAAAATTCAAAAGAATCTTTTGATTTTTTCTTCAACGTGATCGATAGAGAAGCCACCTTATCAGCCACGTCGTGCCGTGGCGAAGCCACCGGAGCACACCCAACTCCGACAAAGCGGACGCCATTCCTGCCACGTAAAAAGAAGGAAACCAGAAGGACGACCCAGGGGCATCAAAACGAGCCCGATCACGAACGTGACTGATCCGACGATCATTGGAGCCAGAGAGATCCCCACGAAGAGCAAGGCGAGAGTGGTGGGAGGGACCTGCACCGTCGACGCGATGGTGAGACACGGCTGCCTCGAAGTGGAGGGGACAGACCGGGAACGCAGTCGGGGGAGGAGGGAACTTCATGATGTGGGCAACCTCCGTCGGCAACCTCCACTTGAGGTCCTTTTGTTCTTCCAAGGGAGCCAACGGATGGATCGCCGGTTGTTCCGACTCTACCGGAGTCTGTTTTTGGAGATCCGCCTCATCTCTCACCGTTCTCAGACGCAGAAGACGAAGAGTGGCGATCAGCGATTGTAATCGGCAGATCCATTCTTCGTTCAAAGTCCGCGTCACCGGAGCTTAATTTCTCCAGATCTGATACACTTTCTCTAAAGGTAATTTCCCGGAGGTCGATGCTACTTTGATCGCTTGATTAAGCATAGTGGAGCATGGTGAGCTGTAGTTGTGAAATGATTAGAACCTATTTATGCGGTTTAGGTTAGTGAACCCATCGGTCGAGCTGAATGCTTCGTTGATTGCTTGATTAATAGTCCAAGGTCAAGGTCAATGGTGGGATGAGAAGGTCAAGGTCATATGGGGATGTGAGCGATGGTGTGGCTGTGAAAGAAGGGAAAGAAGAGAGAAGGGTAGTGACTCCACCGAGAGAAATGAAGCCAAAAAAGATTTTTGGCAAATTTGGCCACTTGAAGAGGCTATTGGACCGGTTCTCTGCTTGTAGTCCCACTGGTCTGGCAAAGAATAGCAGGCTGATCTTAGTTGCATTGTCCCCTGTTGTGAAGGAGAGTTTTCAGGTATATGCTGATATCCATGAGGTTTTGGCTGTTTTGCTTGATAAGTTTTTTGATATGGAGTACCACGATTGCATCAAGGCTTTCGATGCTTATGCTAGTGCCGTTGAGTTGATTGCATTCTACAATTGGTGTAAGGATACGGGGGTGGCTAGATCACTTGAATATCCTGAAGTGCAAAGGATTACCAGTAAGTTGTTGGAGAGATTGGAGGAGCTTGTGAGGGATAGAGCAAAGAGGCCTAAGAGCCCAGAGAGGAGAGAAGAATTTTCCCCTGTGGCTAAGGAGGAGGAGCCTGTGCCAGATATGAATGAGATGAAGGCATTGCCTCCACCAGAGAATTAAACTCCTGCTGATGATCAAGGTAATAAATTTGCATTGGCTCTATTTGCGGGGCCACCAACTAATACAGGGAATGGTTCATGGGAAGCATTCCCTTCTAATGGTGAACCAGAAAAAGTGACTTCTGCTTGGCAAACCCCAGCTGCCGAATCTGGCAAGGAAGATTGGGAATTGGCTTTGGTGGAGACTGCTAGTAACTTGTCAAAGCAGAAAGCGGTTTTAGGTGGTGGTCTTGATCCATTGCTACTGAATGGCATGTATGACCAGGGAATGGTGAGGCAACATGTGAGCACTGCCCAATTGACTGTAGGTAGTGCGAGCAGTGTTGCTCTACTTGGCCTTGGAAAGAGCGCAATCCCAGTATTGGCTCTCCCTCCACCTGAAGGAACTGTCCAAACAGTGAACCGGGACCCTTTTGCTGCATCATTGAACATCCCTCCTCCTTCATATGTACAGATGGCGGAAATGGAGAAGAAACAGCATTTGGTTGTGCAGGAGCAACAACTATGGCAGCAGTATGCTACAGAGGGGATGCGAGGTCAAGCCACTTTGGCCAAGATTGGTGGGACCGGTTACTATGCACCAGGTCTTCCTGTGATGCCTTACGGGATGCCACCAGTCAATTGGATGGGACCGCCAACAGGGTATTATTATTCTCCTTACTGATGATGCTTGCTTATCACCATATGACACTGTTTTTTCTCATTTCATCCAGTTGTGTATCTAGTTATACTACAATATGATCCTTTTTGTATTCTGGTGTGCGGGTTTTGGGAAGAGGGAAAATAAATAAAACACGGAAAGATTCTTTTTGGGGAAGATATTTGGGTGGTGACATCCAGTGCATCCTGTACCTGCTCTTGTGCAGTCACAGTATAGACAGGAATGAATCTGTCATCGTCTAGTAGCTCCGCGCTTTGTTGTTTCATGCGTAAAAGTAGACTGACCATCAAAGCCAGTTCTCTTAAAAATGGAAGCACTGCTGACCTTCTCGCATGAATGGAATGTTTACGATAGAATTGAGTTCTTCAAACTAGATATCTTTTTTTTCTGCTCCGATCTTTCTGTTTTTTGTCAGTCGGAATCATCTGGAGCTTAAGGCTTTTGTTAAATAATTCCTAAGTGATATGATGATCGTTTTAATTATAAATATCTTGGATAAAGATCCCTCAGTGAAAGATGATGTTGCGGAATGGTTTCTGGTGGTCATGAAAAGACTGTTTATCTGCACAACTCCAGGTCCGAGCCCACAAATTGCCTCGATGAGGACAAAATGTCGTACAATTGATAGGGATCCTCGATTGGGACAAAATGTCCGAGCCCATTTTGATTCGTTTTACAATTTGATAGGGATCCTCTGAAACTTTTTGGCTTAGGCTACTGAAATTATGGCCACGGCAGTTTGTGATGTATTTACATGTTAATGGGGTTAACTGAGTTGATTTGCCCTTTTAAGTCGATAGGACCCCAATTTTTTTTTTTAAACTAAGTCTCTTGATACTTGACATTAATTAAAGAAGACGAGACAAGAGAATGACCACTAAGTTTTTGCGTACCCAATACAATTTATTTGTCGATACATGAAAGATCTCTAAGAAAAAACAATTCCTTTATTAGTGGAAAGAAGTTGGATTGCACACAAATTAGCTTTCCTGGATGTTCATTTCTTCTTAGTGGAGATACCACACTGATATAATTGGATGACAACTTTACTGGTTGCTTTATGTAAGTTTGTCATGTCTAGGAGCCTAAAAATGTCCTTGGCGATGATACTCACTTTACATTCTAAAGATAGTGGCGCATCATGATGAAAATCATAAAAACTATTTGAGTTCCCATGACAATGGATTGCCCTTTTAATTTGGTTTGCTCTCTAGTTCTCATTGGCCTCACGGACCAGATGTGCATTGGAAGATTCGATGTGGAAGAGAGATTGTGTCGAGAAGGTGAACAAGGGGACCGTATTTTTGTTGGTGATTTGGTTGTAGTTTAGGTACCTATTTTGGCAAAGTGGGGGTGGTTTTTCCAATGGTTTTGTATTTTTTTCTTCCTTTCTTAGAGAAAAAATGGCATGATACCTTATACGTTTTCTGATATAATAATTCTCTTTTCCATATTAAACTTGGTTCTACATTTTTGAGATAATCAAAGAAGGTCAATGTCATATGATATGTAGCTTTCTCACAATCCCTCCTCCAGAGAGCGAGAATTTGTAAAGAGAATTTACAGAAAAAAAATTCAAAGTACTCTTGCAAAGTGAAAAGTCATGCAAGACATCAAAAGGCTCTAAAAATAATTAACATTCAATATGGGAGGCTATTCCCTTTGACCCAAGCGCTTGGCCGTGCGGCTTGGCCTGACCTGGTTGAGGAGCTCTTCTAGTGGCTAGTAGCCATTTTCATACATTTGCAGCAATCCGGCCTCAATCCGTGTTGGTTCTTGCCCGAATTTGGCCTAGACATCAAGACAACAAATTTGGTCTCTTTCACACGGAGTAGGACATGCCTTAGTGCAGTGCTTTGTTTTTTAGGCTAGAACTAAGCTCCTAGCGAAATGTTGGAACGTTATTCCATGTAGACAGGAACAGCAAAAGTAGTCATGAAAATGCAAGTTTGACCATGAATTTAACCATCTCATGAGACACTTCAACACAAGTAAACCTTCATAAAAGTCCTTAGAGAGAGGGGGTGAATATATATTGATTTAAGGGTTAGACAGAAATCAGTGTCCTAACCATATTGCAGATCAGCCATGAACCAAGGACTCTAAAGAACATGTAGTCGTTCCTGTTATATTGTCAAGCAAGAGGAGTTTTATATCTCGAACAATTTGCGAATGGACCGAGTGATATGCAGAGACGAAAATTTTAATTTGGAAAGGAAAACAAATGTGTTACAGCAGATATAACAAAGGTGAGAAGAGACAATTGTGTTTTTCTAGTGTTGTTTGTCATCGTTAGTAGTATGATCACCTAACCAAATAGAGTTGAGCTAGCAACCTCATAAAAACCACCTTTTCGAAAGAGGTAAGGATCACGCCATGTATTGTCATTTGTCTTTAAGGAAATTAGAACATGACCTTATTCAGTTGTGAAGGTGAAAACTTACATTGACTTTCTTTACCAAAAAAAAAAAAAAAAAACTTACATTGACTTTGTAGATCCACATTGAGGCCAATGTTGATCGACGACAAGAACAAATGATAGGAAAAAAGAAAAAAACCCAATCCTGCCATTACTCGGAAATGTAGAATAAGAGAACCTAAATTGTTCGGCCACTGGACAATTTTCGAAAACCATCCTGCACAAAATAGTAGCATATGATGAACAAACTCCGACATGTGGTGATAACCAGTTCCACATAGTGAAACCATCCTTGCCGCCATTGGGGGTTGATGAACAGAACAACCGGAATTACCAGTAAAAATGTTGTGTATGACACTCCGAAGCTGATATAGAATGTCTTTCCATCTAAGAAACCGTCCTCTTTAGCTTTCGTGCATGATTTTGTTGCTGAGCAATTAACATCAATGGTTGTCGAACAGTCATTACTCAACGGCAGTCCACACAAAAGATGGTTTCCGTAGTAACTACTTTCGTCGAATGCCCCAAACTGATTTTTGTTTGGTATGGCTCCTGACAAGTTGTTGTAAGACACATTGAAGACTTCTAGGGAATTCAATTGAGTAAGCTCTTCAGGGATGGAACCAATCAAGTTGTTGTAGGAAAGGTCAATGCTCTCTATCTTTGTGAGGCTCGACAATGACATCGGTATACGTCCTATTAGCTTGTTATTGGATAGGTTCAGCACAAGCATGTCATGTAAGATTGCAATCTCTGGTGGGATCTCCCCACTGAATTGGTTGCAAGAAAAATCTAGTTCTACCATTTTAAGGAGTGTGTAGCCTCTATAAGAATCAAACCTTCTTTTTGTTGTGAACCCAACAGTGTGTTGAATTTGCCATGCATAATCTTCCAGCTCTATAAGGAGATCGGAATAGCTTTTAATTGTCCTCACAAAAGACCAAGGTGACCATTCTAGACCTCCAAATCCGAAATGCGGTATTGAAATTACCTTATCTGCGAGTCCACTGGAGGAGAAATTTATGGGTCCCAAGCAACTGGGTAATGGACCAAATAGATTGTTTTCAGAAAGATCGATCATACTTAAACTTTTCAATTTGCACAATTGCTTCGGAAATGTTCCATAGAAGCTATTACCTCTTAGTGAAAGAATGCTCAATTGAGAGAGGTTACCTAGCCAATAGGGTATGCTTCCAGAGAACTCATTTTCACTTAGATCCAAGGTCACCAAATCGGAGCTGTTGGAGAGCACATGCACAAGTGTACCATTCAATTTGTTCCTATTCAGATGGATGTGACTGAACCTGGATGCGATAAAAGAGGATGGTAATGGACCATAGAGATCGTTGTCACACAAATCCAAATACTCGAGCCAACTAAGATTAAAGAGTTCTTGAGGGATGAGCCCATCTAACTGATTTTTTGACAAGTCAAGGGCGAAAAGCCATGACAAGTTTGCAATCAATTTAACATTGCCGGTGAAAAAGTTCTCGCTAATGTCCAATAACTCCAATTGCACAAGTGATGAAAGAAAAGAGAGATCTCCAGTGAACATGTTGTCGCCCAACCGCAGACATGACAAATTTAGGTTCATGGTATGGTGGGAAAATATAATTTCTCCTTGCAATTTGTTATGTGCTACGTTGAGGACATCCAATGCTGACTTACCATCTAGTAAATGCATAGGTAGTCCCCCCGAGAAATTGTTGCTAGATAGGTCTAAGTACTGTAGGGATTTCATACTACCCAGTTCAGACGGAATATTTCCTCCCAATTTGTTGGCTGATAGATTAAGGTGGTACAGATTTGGGACATTTGCACAAAATTCGATAGTGAGCTCTCCACTAATGCAGTTGTTGGATAAGTCCATCACCGAAAGATTAAAAATGGTCATTGATGGAACCTTAAGTGTCGTAAATAAGTTATTTGTCATAAAAAGCCATGCTAACTTAGTATTGTTTTCCATCAACCAAGCTGGAAAGGGACCCGGAATGTCATTTGAGGACAAATCCAAGAATCTCAGATCATATTGATGATTGAGAAAGCCCAGAGAAGTCACTTTGAATCCTTTTGATAGACTATTTGATGTACTAAAAACCTTCAACTGGAACCTCGGGATCAAAGATGCAACTTTGGTATCAACTATTAGTTTGGTGTCATCAAGCATCAGGATCCTAAGTCTGGAATGATTTGCAAGTGGGCCCAGTGATGACGGGATATGAAAATGGTTACCCGAAATGGAAAGAAATTCGAGTGAGGTAAGACTAGTGAGGGGAGATGAGGTGACATTATCTGCGAATTCATTGTCTGCAAGATTCAGAATTCGGATAGAGGTCATGTTTCGCCAGCATGTAGGAAGCTCGCCAGTAATTCCATTAGTGCTAAGATCCAGCTCTTCTAGTTTTACGAGGTTACACAAGCCTGTTATTGATATCACAAGTCAATCCAATTACAATGACATATATCGGTACATGCAAAGAAGACATTCAAGTATATCAAGGATCCATTTCACATCTAGCTTTTACATTGAGAGATCAGAACTTACTTTGATCTGATAGGTTGCCACTTAGATTGCTTTGGGATGAGGACAACAATCTAAGAGATGTCAAAGGACCAAGGCTAGAAAGGATTTCCATGCTTGTGTTCAACGAAGAATAATCCAAGATGAGTTGTTCCAACTTACTGAAGTTACGGAAATCTTCCCACAAAACGTAATATTATTGAACATCAGATTTCCTTACACAAGCATAATCAAGCAATGGCATAGAAATATCACGAGTGAATGGAACTTTTTTAATAAAAATCGAAGCTCCATTTGTTTCGTGGAAACTATGACATTTTTGGAAAATGTTTTCCAAGAAATCATTTTTTAGGAGAATGACAATATTTTCTGATATTATTCTAAAATATGAAAATGAACTAGAAAATATTTGATTCTCATCCGTCACTCCTTTCAAAAATATTTTATTTTTTATTTTAAAAAATAGAATTTTTAATTTTTTAATTTTTCTTTTGTTTCCCTTCTTGTTTAGCCGATCACTGGCCACAAGTGAGGTTAAGATTGCTCGGGGCCGACTAAGCCTTGTCAAATTGACGGCACCTAGGCCTTCGGCAAGCTTGTCCCTCCCTTGTGGTTGGTCGTCGGCCGTTATCATAGCCAGTGACCAATTGAGGAAGAAGGAAAAAGAATAAGAAGGAAAAAAGAGATAAATAAATAAAAATAGAAAAAATAATTAAAAAATAAATTTTGTTTAAAAAGGAAAAAATAATTACAATTTTTATTTTTTTAAAAAGAAAGAAGAAAAAATAAAATAAAAAAACTAAAAAGAGTACACTGAGGAAAACAGTTTTAGGTTAAAGAAAGAGAATGGAAAATGATTCCCTCATTTTCTCAAATGTTGGAAAATTTGGGAAACTTTTTTTTGGAAGTTATTTTCCCTCAAACGAAGGGAGTATTATTTTGAATGTGCATTCATTAACAGGTTGGACTAACCTTGAGCAATAATTGTTCCTTCTATTGTATTATCCTGGAGCGAAAGAATCCTGAGGGATGACAGTGCCCCTAATGCTCGCACGACGGCCCCCACGTCCTTCAAGTCTACACTGTCTAGGTGGAGGTTCTCTAAGTGGCTCAAGTTTTTGATGCCTACAAGTAAAATTCCAAGTAAATAAATTGCTTGGCAGTAAAGTTGTGAAGGCACCCACGCGGATGCCTCGGGATAAAAATCTTTTGAATCAACAACATTTCTATATGGAAAGAGAAGGATGAATTCTATATTCTTAATATGAAGCACATGTAAAGATATTAAAGAGCATGCATGGATTGTAGCCTAGTTAGTTTAATTTATGAATAAAAACGAGGATTCTACATGAAAACTGAAACAGTACCTTTAGCAGTAGCCGCTACATCGACTGGATTATAACTTATGTCCAGCTCCTTTAAATTACTGAAACCACCTAATTTAGCCACAAACATTGCTAACTCAAGTCAAGGATGGTGATTTTGTATGGAATTATGAACAAAGAATAAGCTGGAGAAACTATCATTCACATGTAAAGTCCCCTTCAAATGTTGTTTCCGATTATAGACACCTAAGAGTCGAAATTGTACCACGAATGGGTAAAATAGAATTATCTAGAGTAAATAATGATAGGACCCACGCGGATGCCTCGGGATAGGAATCTTTTGAATAAGTAATATTTCTATATGGAGAGAGAAGGGGGTTGCAATATATGACTTCTTTATTCTTAATATGAAGCACGTGTATAGGTATTAAAGAGCCTACCTACATGACTTGCAAGCTAGTTAGTTTAATTTACAAATAAAAATGAGGTTCCTACATGAACATTGAAGCTCTACCTTCAACAATAGCCATTGCATCAACTTTCTTATATCTTATGTCTAGCTCCATCAAATTACTAAAACCACCTAATTTTTCCACAAATGGTGTTAACTCAAGTCAAGGATGGCGATTTTGTACTGAATTATGAGCAGAGAATAAGTTGGAGAAATTTACCATTCACATGTAAAGTTCCACTCAAATTATTGTCTCCGAGGAATAGATGCCGGAGGGATGGAATTGTACTGAGAGCGGATATAATAGAATGATCCAGAAAGTTACCGCTCAAGTCAAGTATCTCTAGTTTGCTCAGCCTTGAAGACAGCAGGTCTGGTTCTACAAACAAACGATGAAAGAGAAGGGGGTTGTACTGTGAACGAGTAAAATAGAATTATCTAGAGTAACTAATGAAAGCACCACACGAATGCCTTGGGATATGAATCTTTTGAATCAGCAACATTTCGATATGGAAAGAGAAGGGGGTTGCAATAATGACTTCTTTATTCTTCATATGAAGCACACGTATAGGTATTAAAGAGCTTGCCCGCATGACTCGCAGGCTAGTTAGTTTAATCTACGAATAAAAAAGAGGATCCTACATGAAAACTGAAACAATACTTCAGCAATAGCCACTGCATTAACTGCGTTATAACTTATGACCAACTCCATCAAATTACTATAACCACCTAATTTTTCCACAAATAGTGTTAACTCAAGTCAAGGACGCTGATTTTATACTGAATTATGAGTAGAGAATAAGTCAGAGAAATTTACCATTCATATGTAAAGTCCCACTCAAATTACTATTTCTGAGGAGTAGATGCCGGAGAGATGGAATTGTACTGAGAACGGATAGAATAGAATGATCTAGAAAGTTATAGCTCAAGTCAAGCACCTCTAGTTTGCTCAGCCTTGAAGATAGCAGGTTTGGTTCTACAAACAAATAATGAAAAGCAGTAAAATCCACATAAATCTTTTCGAGTTCATTCGCAAGTAGGTATTGCCATTTCGGGGGAAATATATCAAACTCGTGGATAAATGATGACGTTGATGTAACCATCTATCATGCAGGAAGCAACTAAGAACCCGGACATGGTTAACTTATGAGTTCATTAGATAACGAGTATCTCTTGTTTTGTAGGAAATAGACGAACGGCAAATTTATACCTTCTGGTGCCATCCACCCTCCTAAATAGTTGCTGGACAAGTCAAGGCTCTTGAGTTCTTCAAAGGGAAGAAGTAGAGAAGCGTTTAGGTACCAAATTTTGGAGCCAAAATGGTAATATCTCGAATCGGCGAGCATTAGCTTAGTAACTCGTCCTGTGGTGGGGCTGCACTCAACACCTCCCCAGCTGCAACAGTTGAAATATGATCCCCTCGTGGCCCCCCTATAGGTCAGGTCCAATGTGGCATTGAGTTTTAAGAGGGCAACCCTTTCTTGCTTCCGACACCCACGAGAGCCACATAAACATGCGATACCCCAAACCACCACAAACACCCACAGTGCTTCCTTTTTCATGACTACATATTCGAGTGACCAAACTTTATATGTATCACACTCTTGAGTCAACTTCTTTTTTACAAGTTAGAGCGATTTTATAGGAGTTCAACGATGCCTATGCTTGAGTGTAGAAGTTGTGATCATGGCCAAAGTCTTGGTCATCTTTAGTGTGAATGTAGCTCAGCCCCTTTTGGTGACTAGGTCAATTAGCGTGCCGGGGGGGATGTACCTTACACAATGGCTAGATTTCATTGGTGGGGAGTTTTCCAAATGTCTCTATTGGCATAACTTTTTCCACACGTTAAGTCTAGTCAAGCCTAGTCATTGTTGTCATTCATATGACTAATTCAATCTCTATCCAATGAAAAGCACAGGCCTTGTGATTTACTTGGTTCCAAGATCATATACTATAGTTAGAATAAAATTGAATGATGGTAACATGAAGTTAGAGGATTACTCACGATGAATTGATTTTATAGGAGTTCAGCGATGCCTGTGCTTGAGTGTAGAAGTTGTGGTCATGGCCAAAGTCTTGGTCATCTTTAGTGATGAATATAGCTCAGCCCCTTTTGGTGACAAGGTCAATTAGCGTGTGTGTTGGGGGGGGGGGGATGTACCTTACACAATGGCTAGATTTCATTGGCGGGGAGTTTTCCGAATGTCTCTATTGGCATAACTTTTTCCACATGTTAAGTCTAGTCTAGCCTAGTCACTATTGTCGTTTATATGACTAATTCAATCTCTATCCATTGAAAAGCACATGCCTTGTGATTTACTTGGTTCCAAGATCATATATTATAGTTAGAATAAAACTGAATGATGGTAACATGAAAATTAGTAAATGTTAGAGGATTACTCACAATGAACTGATTTTTATAGGAGTTTAGCGATGCTTGTGCTTGAGTGTAGAAGTTGTGGTCATGGCCAAAGTCTTGGTCATCTTTAGTGATGAATGTAGCTCAGCCCCTTTTGGTGACAAGGTCAATTAGCGTGTGTTGGGGGGGGGGGATGTACCTTACACAATGGCTAGATTTCATTGGTGGGGAGTTTTCCGAATGTCTCTATTGGCATAACTTTTTCCACGTGTTAAGTATAGTCTAGCCTAGTCACTATTGTCATTTATATGACTAATTCAATCTCTATCCAATGAAAAGCACAGGCCTTCTGATTTACTTGGTTCCTAATTGGAAAGCAAGATCATATATTATAGTTAGAATAAAATTGAATGATGGTAACATGAAAATTAGTAAATGTTAGAGGATTGCTCACAATGAACTGGTTTCTTGCTTGGGAAACTAACATAGGATGTAAATATGGTAACGGGTTCTTTGAAGTGCTTTCTTTTTATTGTTCAACTCGACTAACTTAGAATGCTTATATTTCAAGATATTAAAAATTACTACTTGATAGCCTTTACACATTTCAACTTGAGAAAAAGCATAACAGATTGCCTTTTGGATTCACAAAAATCAGCTAGTTTAATTTAATGAGTGTCCATTTAACGTCATTCAAATTGCTTCCTTTGCAAGGGTGATGGTGGATTATTCCTACAAGTCCGCAGATATAAGTGGAACTTCACCAGAAAACGTTTGGAAATTGCATGGTTCTAAACATGGAAGTTCTGTTAATTTACCTTGCATTGGAGCTTTCAGCAGAAAGTGATCATGACTAGAGGCATTTTAGAAGTAGACATGTTTTAAAATCGAAAATTGACAAGATGTTGTTATTAAATCAATGTCTTTATTAAATAAATGCAACAACATCGATGAAATAAATGAGGAACACCATTGATATCAAATATTTATATGATTCGGTCCAAGTGTCGGCACCTGCTTTAATGGGAGAGCCAGCAAAAAAAAATTCACTATAATTAGAGACTTAGAATTACAATCGCTCACACACTCGAATATTTTTCACACCTAAATTAAGATCAAACTCAAAAGTATTTATAAATAAACAACTTAATTAGATGTAAAGCTCAAGGTGCAAATCATTGCGTGTTTAAGCCCATAACAAAACCCTTTGCCCAGCCAATTCAAGAACATCCATACGTTCTTTCTTTTATTCTTCGTGCGGTGGTCCAATTTCTGGAGGAACCCACTAATCGGCTTCTCCAGGAAAGAAAACCCAAAAAAGACAAACATTGCTTTTGATTTATTGTCTATTTTCTAACCACTTCCTGACCCCACGCGCTTTCTTTTGTACAACAACCAAAAAGAAAATCTCAAGTAGGCAATTAAAGTCCACAAAAAATTTGACCGTGAGAGTTCATTGCTATTCACTAATGGGGCCCATGGCGGCTGTCCCCATAAAATTTCTCCATCAATGTTTAATGTACCCGTGATTACATGCTCCGATCCCCATATTGGACTTGTATCTTTTTCTCATCCTAATTCCAAGCAATGCCCTCTCAAGTCTTTTACATCCTGATGTCCGGTTGTAATCGTGGCTATATAATATATCCAACCAAATAAAAGAAACTCTTCGCATACACACACACACATGTATATATGCCATTAAATTTTTATTTTTATTTTTTGGATTTCTTTTTTGTCCAATCAGGTTGAATTGCATAATGGATCAAAATGGAAACATACTTTAACAATTCTCTACTTTGGCTCGAGTTTGTAACCAAATCATAATCTTTCATCATCTGTCTACTCTTTCAATGTCCTGATAGGCACTCACTCTTTATAAATGCCAATTATGCTCAAGTGAAGCTTAAGCTTGCCAAAAGAACAAGTTTAGTCATCATATCTGATGAGTTCTCTACCTTGGCTTGACGTTTGCGATGTACATTAATGGGGTTAATTGAGTCAATTTGCACTCTTAAGTTGATAGGATCCAAACCTTTCTTTGACTAAGTATCGTGACACTCAACATTAATTAAGTGAGATAAGAGAATGACCATCAAGTTTTTGCATACCTAGTAGAAGGAAATCGGATTCACACAAATTAGCTTTTCCTAGATGCTCATTCATTCTTAGTGGAGATACCATGCCGATATAATTGAACGACAACTTTATTAGTTGAATTGTGCTCGTGTTTGTTTTGTTTGGGAGCCCGACAAGGTCCTTGCAACGATCCTTGCTTTGTATTTTGAAGATAGCGCATCATGATGTAAATCATAAGAACTATCAAGTTCGCATGACAGCGGATCACGTTTCAATTTGTTTTGCTCTCTAGTTCTCATTAGGCTCACATAACCCAGATGTGTAGTGGAAGATTGGGTGTGGAAGAGAGACATTTGTGTGGAGAAGGTGAGCGTGCAGCTGTAGTATTTGGTTGGCAATTTGATGCTGTGGTTGCAGTTAAGCTACCGACGTTTACTCCACCCATTCCTTAGTTTTTATGCACACAGATCAAACACCCTCCCTATTTTTGACAGCCTACCAAAACCATCCTTACTCTAGCATTTCAAGTTATCTGATGTTAGTTATGATGTTAATCATTCTTACAAATCTGTGAATTTTTTCCCCCAACTTTGCCCCTCCCGATTCACCATTCAAGGACTACCCACCGCCAAATCCCTCGTATGCCAATGTCTTAGCTCTTGCCCTCCTGGCACTGCCGTAATTGTCGAGTTGCCGAGCTACCGCCACCTTGACTCGATTGTCTCCCTCTGTCTTGTCTCTAGGTGGCCATGGCGAGCTTGCCAGATTGTGTGACTTTCAAGCTAGAAGGCCACTGGTGTTGATGCAACCTTTGATTTGAAACCAAATATTTACAAATTCGATCTAAGTGTTAGTACCTATCTCACGGGAAGAGTCAACAGTAAATAATTCATTATAATTAGAGAATCAAAATTACAATCACTTATATGCTAGAGTATTTTTCACACATAAATTAAGACCAAGCCCAAATATTGGAATCTACATTCCCGACGTCCCAAATCGCTGTGTGTTTAATCCCATAGTAAAACCCTTCGCACATCTAATTTAAGAACATCCATACGTTCTTTCTTTTACTATTCGTGCAGTGTCTCAATTTCCAAAGGAGCCCACTATTTGGCTTCTCCAGGAAGGAAACCCAAAAAGCAAAATCTTGCTTTTAATTTATTTTCTTTTCTCTAACTACTTCTTGACCCCACATGCTTTCTTTTGTATGACCAACAAGAAAATCCGAAGTAGGCAATTAAAGCCCACAGAAAATTTGAGCGTGAGAGTTCATTGCAATTCGCTACCGAGGACCTTGGTGGTTGTCCACATAATATTTCTCCATCAATGATTAACGTGGTGGTATCTACATCCGTCGACGGCCCAACTTAAACTTATTTCTTTTTCTTGCCCCACGTCCAAGCAATACCCTCTCAAATCTTTTACATCCTGAGGTGATTGTCCACTGAATATTTCTTCACCAATGTTTAACGTTTTGGTGTCCACATTCCTCGAACCGTCTAAATTGAACTTGTATCTTTTTCTTGCCCAACGTCCAAACAATACCCTCTCAATTCTTTTTGTTGCGATAGGGCGAGCGATCAAACAATAATATCAATAGAAGAAGAAAATAAATCGGACACCAGATTTACGTGGTTCAGTCGTAAAGACCTACGTCCACGGGGAGAGCAGCAACGAATTTCACTATAGATCAAGCGATACAAGGAGATTACACACTCAAGTCACTCAAACACTCTCTCGGCGTTTCCCAAACCCCAATTTAACCCCAAACCCAACTCATGGCACAAAATTACCGTGCGTTCAAGCTCGAAACAAAACGCTCTACGTACGCCTGTCTTGAGGCTTCGTGCGACCTATGGCTTCCTTCTACGTTAGGCTGCAGCGGCTCCTTCTTCTCGCTCGGCTTGAATGTGCAGCAGCTCTTCTACGTAGGTTTCGGCAGGCACTCTCTAGCAAAGAAGAAACCCTTTTATACGTGTGCCCAAAGTCGAGGGCCCACCAACGTTGGCTTCTTACGCGTGAGGATTCTTTCCTCTTTTATTTGCGTGTGTGCCCAGAGTCAACACTTTGACTCTGGGCCCACCACTTCTTCAACGTGCAGAGAACTTCTTTCCCTTTAATTCAATCGGCTTCGCAAATGAGGAAATTCACATCTTCAATACGTGTGCCCACTTGGGCCCACGGCCTAATTCTCTCTTCGGTGACGTCTCACGCAGGTAAGCTAAAGAACCCCTCCTATTTTCTTTATTGACAAATTCGGTCTCCGAATTCAAGCTCGAGTCATAATTTAACACTTTTGCATCCTGAGGTGGTTGTCCACATAATATTTCTCCATCAATGTTTAACGTGCTGGTGTCTACATTCCGCGAACTTCCAAATTGAACTTGTATCTTTTTCTTGCCCAACGTCCAAACAATACCCTTTCAAATCTTTTACA
The DNA here is from genome assembly GCA_014182725.1 of Eucalyptus brandiana. Classification (NCBI taxonomy): domain Eukaryota; kingdom Viridiplantae; phylum Streptophyta; class Magnoliopsida; order Myrtales; family Myrtaceae; genus Eucalyptus; species Eucalyptus brandiana. The sequence continues at coordinate 50,428,889 of CM024670.1, read as the reverse complement.
TCCTGAGGCAGTTGTCCACAGAATATTTCTCCATCAATGTTTAACGTGTTGGTGTCTACATTCCCCAACCACCTAAATTGAACTTGTATCTTGTTCTTGCCCATCGTCCAAGCATACCCTTTCAAATTATTTATGTCCTGAGGCGGTTGTCCACAGAATATTTCTCCACCAATGTTTAATGTGTTGCTATCTACATTCCTCGACCCCCCAAATTGATCTTGTATATTTTTTTTGCCCAACGTCCAAACAATACCTTCTCAATTTTTATTTTTTTTTATATCCAACCAGAAGAAACTCTCCATATATATATATGCCATTTAAAAAAAATATTTTTTGGGTTTTTTCTTATCCAATTAGGTTGGATTGAAAATGGCTCAAGATCGAAACATACGCTCGAGTGTCCTCATCATCTATGCTAGCTCTCCCAATGTCTCGATGGGCGCTAACTTTCTATAGATGCCAATTGTACTCAAGTAAAGGTTAAGCTTCGCCAAATGAACCAGCTTAGTCATCATATTTGATGAGCTCTCTACCTTAGCTCGACGTTTGTAGTGTATTTATATGTAATGGGCTTAATTGAGTTGATTTGCCCTCTTAAGTTGATGGGACCCCAATCTTTTTTTGACTAAGGCTCTGTTTGTTTCATAGAAAATTTGGCATTTCTAGAAAATATTTTCTAGGAAGCTATTTTCCAAGAAATGATAATATTTTTTAGTGTCCGATTGAAACTTGAAAATGAAGTGAAAAATATTTTCCACTGTTTGGTATGGAAAATCTTTTCCTCCATGCACTCCTTTGCTATAATATATATATATTGAAATTGATTTTTAATTATTATTTATGTAATCGATTTTTAAATTATTTTTTATTTTTCTCCTTCTTTTCTTTTCTTTCTTGTTTTCTTCTTCTTCCTCAATTGGTTGTTGGCCATGATAGTTGGCACTAGGTGAGTTGGAGCCTCGTCATAGGCCAGCAAGGCCAAGCTTGCACTGCCCAGCTCGCCGCTCTAGCGAGGCTCTGCCTCCCTAGAATCTAGTGAACCTCAAGCTCACCTGTGGTTGGCCAATGATGTGGCAGGTGACCTGTTGAAGAAGGGGGAAAAGAAAAGGCAAAGATAAGAAAATGAATAAAAAATAATTAAAAATCAATTTAAAAAAGAAATAAAAAAGATAAAATAAAAGATAAAATAAAAATAGAAGGAAAATGTTTTTGGTGAAAGAAAGTGAGGTGAAAGAAGATATGAAAAATGTTTTCCTCTTTCTCAAAAGCAAAAACATTTTCCCCCATTTTTGAAGGCTTTTTTTCCATTGATGTAAAATGTTTTCCCTAACCATTTCATTTTTTTTTATGAAACAAACGCTGAAAATTCATAAAACGTTAAATGAAACGAATAGAGCCTAAGTATGGGGACTTTCGACATTAATTAAATTAGTGAGATAAGAGAATGACCACTGAATTTCTGCATATCTAATAGAATGAAGTTGGTTTGCACACAAATTAGCTCTCCCTAGATGCTCATTCCTTCTTGGTGGAGATACTACGAGGATATAATTGGACGACGAATTTACTGATTGCTTTGTGCTGCAGTTTGTTTTGTTTGGGAGCCCAAAGAGGTCCTTGTGTCAATTTTCGCTTTGCATTTTGAAGATAGCGCATCATGATGCAAATCATAAGAACTATTGAGTTCGCATGATAGCGGATTATGCTTCAATTTGTTTTGCTCAATTCTCATTAGGCTCACATAACCCAAACGTGCAGTGGAAGATTTAGTGCGGAAGAGAGATTGGTGTGGAGAAGGTGAGTGTGGGACTATAGTATTCCGGTGGCAATTTGTTACTGTGGTTGCGGTAACCACCCTTACTTCAGCAAATTCCATTTCAAGTTGCATGCGACATTAGTTATGATGTTAATCATACTTATAGATCAGTCATTTTTTCCCCAACTTTGCCCCTCCTGACTCACCGTTCAAAACTTACCTCCAAAACCTACTTATTCATCCTTACTCAACCCATCCCAAAGCGTACAACATGAAACTCTTGGCACTGTCTACACTTGTCGCATCACTAAGCCACCACCTTGCCGCCTCAACTATCTCCCTCTCTCTTGTCTCGAGCTCAAGTCCGTCACTACCCAAATTCTGTTGTTGAGCTCGCCGAATCGCGTGACTTTCGAGCTTGAAGGCCACGAGCATTAATGCTGCCTTTGAGCTTGTGGCCATGGCCTCAAGTGCGACTTTTGAGCTCTAGTGGCCATGGAGAGAGAAGTTGACATTGGTGTGGCGGAAGTTAGAGAGATAGGGATAAAAAAAATGGGGTGGAGGGGTTGTTCATAAATGCAAATTGTGTATTTTCAAAAGTGGGGATGGTTTTTCAAAAGTTGTCTATTTTCTTTTTCTTTTTTTAAATACATACAAGTTTAAGTTATGCCCACTATGACACAATTTACTCCAAACTTTTTTTGGTGATACAAAAAACCTCATATGTTTACCCCAATTTTTTCTTTGGTGACACAAAAACACCCAATTCGTTACTGTGCAACACATTTACCACAAATTTTTATCTTTTTTGTGACACTTAAAACCAATTTTATATTCAAATAACATATTTAACTCAAATTTTAAGGTAATTTTGTTGCACGAATATAAGTTTAAGATAAATATGTCATATGGGTAAAAATTTGAGTTTTTTTTTGTGCCATAACAAAAAAATTAGGGTAAATATGTCAAAGTGGACAAAATCTAGAGTTTTTTTGTGGCCTTTTCCCTTTTTTTTTTTCTCTTATGAGAAAAAAATAGCATAATACCTTACTTGAATGCTACCTATCATAATAATTCTCTTTTGCATGTTTTATTTGATTCTTCATATTTGAGACAATCAATAAGGTTGATGTAATGTGACCCTATTCTCTTTTTTTTTTTTTTTTTTTTTTTTTTTGTGTACCATTCAATTTGTTCCTATTCAGATGGATGTGACTGAACCAGGATGCGATAAAAGATGATGGTAATGGACCATAGAGATTGTTGTCAGACAAATCCAAATACTTGAGCCAACTAAGATTAAAGAGTTCTTGAGGGATGAGCCCATCCAACTGATTTTTGGACAAGTCAAGGGCTAAAAGCCATAACAGATTTGCAATCAATGTAACCTTGCCAGTGAAAAAGTTGTCGCTAATGTCCAATAAACTCAAATAAATGAGTGATGAAAGAAAAGAGAGATCTCCAGTGAACATGTTGTGGTCCAGCTGCAGACATGACAGATGTAGGTTCATGGCATGGTCGGAAAATACAATTTCTCCTTGCAATTTGTTATATGCTATGTTGAGGACATCCAATGCTAACTTACCATCTAGTAAATGCATAGGTAGTCCCCCCGAGAAATTGTTGCTAGATAGGTCTAAGTACTGTAGGGATTTCATACTACCCAGTTCAGACGGCATATTTCCTCTCAATCTGTTGGCTGATAGATTAAGGTGGTATAGATTTGGGACATTTGCACAAAATTCGATAGTGAGCTCTCCACTCATGCGGTTGTTGGATATGTCCATCACCGAAAGATTAAAAAGGGTCATTGATGGAACCTCAAGTGTCGTAAATAAGTTATTTGCCATAAAAAGCCATTCTAACTTAGTATTGTTTTCCAACAACCAAGTTGGAAAGGAACCCGGAATGTCATTCGAGGACAAATCCATGATTCTCAGATCATATTGATGATTGAGAAAGCCCAGAGAAGTCACTTTGAATCCTTTTGATAGACTATTTGATGTACATAAAACCTTCAACTGGAACCTCGGGATAGAAGATGCAACTTTGGTATCAACTATTAGTTTGGTGTCATCAAGCATCAGGACCCTAAGTCTCGAATGATTTGCAAGTGGGCCCAGTGATGAGGGGATATCAAAATGGTTACCTGAAATGGAAAGAAATTCGAGTGAGGTAAGACTAGTGAGGGGAGATGAGGCGACATTATCTGCGAATTCATTGTTTGCAAGATTCGGAATTCGAATAGAGGTCATGTTTCGCCAACATGTAGGAAGCTCGCCAATAATTCCATTAGTGCTAAGATCCAGCTCTTCTAGTTTTATGAGGTTACACAAGCCTGTTATTGATATCACAAGTCAATCCAATTACAATGACATATATCGGTACATGCAAAGAAGACATTCAAGTATATCAAGGATCCATTTCACATCTAGCTTTTACATTGAGAGATTAGAACTTACTTTGATCTGATAGGTTGCCACTTAGATTGCTTTGGGATGAGGACAACAATCTAAGAGATGTCAAAGGACCAAGGCTGGAAAGGATTTCCATGCTTGTGTTCAACGAAGAATAATCCAAGACGAGTTGTTCCAACTTACTGAAGTTACGGAAATCTTCCCACAAAACATAATATTACCGAACATTAGATTTCCTTACACAAGCATAATCAAGAAATGGCATAGAAATATCATGAGTGAATGGAACTTTTTTAATAAAAACCGAAGCTCCATTTGTTTCGCGGAAACTATAACATTTTTGGAAAATATTTTCCAAAAAGTCATTTTTCAGGAGAATAACAATATTTTCTAATATTATACTAAAATATGAAAATGAACTAGAAAATATTTGATTCTCATCCGTCACTCCTTTCAAAAATATTTTATTTTTTATTTTAAAAAATAGAATTTTTAATTTTTTTTCTTTTTTTTTCCCTTCTTGGTTAGGCGATCACCGGCCACAAGTGAGGTTAAGATTGCTCGGGGCCAATTGAGCCTTGTCAAATTGACGACACCTTGGCCTTCAGCGAGCTTGTCCCTCCCTTATGGTTGGTCGTCGGCCGTTATCATAGCCAGTGACCAATTGAGGAAGAAGGAAAAAGAATAAGAAGGAAAAAAGAGATAAATAAATAAAAATAGAAAAAATAATTAAAAAATAAATTTTGTTTAAAAAGGAAAAAATAATTACAATTTTGATTTTTTTAAAAGAAAGAAGAAAAATAAAAAAAAAATAACTAAAAAGAGTGCACGGAGGAAAACAGTTTTAGGTGAAAAAAGAGAATGGAAAATGATTCCCTCATTTTCTCAAATGTTGGAAAATCTGGGAAACTTTTTTTTGGAAGTTATTTTCCCTAAAACGAACGGAGTGTTATTTTGAATGTGCATTCATTAACAGGTTGGACTAACCTTGAGCAATAATTGTTCCTTCTACTGTATTATCCTAGAGCGAAAGAATCCCGAGGGATGACAGTGCCCCTAATGCTCGCACGACCGCCCCCACATCCTTCAAGTCTACACCATCTAGGTGAAGGTTCTCTAAGTGGCTCAAGTTTTTTATGCCTACAAGTAAAATTCCAAGTAAATAAATTGCTTGGCAGTAAAGTTGTGAAGGCGCCCACCCGGATGCCTTGGGTTAAAAATCTTTTGAATCAACAACATTTCTATATGGAAAGAGAAGGATGAATTCTATATTCTTAATATGAAGCACATGTAAAGATATTAAAGAGCTTGCATAAATTGTAGCCTAGTTAGTTTAATTTATGAATAAAAACGAGGATTCTACATGAAAACTGAAACAGTACCTTTAGCAATAGCCGCTACATCAACTGGATTATAACTTATGTCCAGCTCCTTTAAATTACTGAAACCACCTAATTTACCCACAAACATTGCTAACTCAAGTTAAGGATGGTGATTTTGTATGGAATTGTGAACAAAGAATAAGCTGGAGAAACTATCATTCACATGTAAATTCCCCTTCAAATGTTGTTTCCGATTATAGACACCTAAGAGTCGGAATTGTACCACGAATGGGTAAAATAGAATTGTCTAGAGTAAATAATGATAGGACCCACGCGGATGCCTCGGGATAGGAATCTTTTGAATAAGTAATATTTCTATATGGAGAGAGAAGGGGGTTGCAATATATGACTTCTTTATTCTTAATATGAAGCACATGTATAGGTATTAAAGAACCTACCTACATGACTCGCAAGCTAGTTAGTTTAATTTACAAATAAAAATGAGGTTCCTACATGAACATTGAAGCTGTACCTTCAATAATAGCCACTGCATCAACTGTGTTATATCTTATGTCCAGCTCCATCAAATTACTAAAACCACCTAATTTTTCCACAAACGGTGTTAACTCAAGTCAAGGATGGCAATTTTGTACTGAATTATGAGTAGAGAATAAGTTGGAGAAATTTACCATTCACATGTAAAGTATCACTCAAATTATTGTCTATGAGGGATAGATGCTGGAGAGATGGAATTGTACTGAGAACAGATATAATATAATGATCCAGAAAGTTACTGCTCAAGTCAAGTATCTCTAGTTTGCTCAACCTTGAAGACAGCAGGTTTGGCTCTACAAACAAATGATGAAAGAGAAGGGGGTTGCAATTAATGACTTCTGTATTCTTAATATAAAGTACACGTATAGGTATTAAAGAGCTTGCTCGCATGACTCGCTGGCTAGTTAGTTTAATTTACGAATAAAAAAGAGGATCCTACATGAAAACTGAAACAATACCTTCAGCAATAGCCACTACATTAACTACATTATTACTTATGTCCAGCTCCATCAAATTACTATAACCACCTAATTTTTCCACAAACAGTGTTAACTTAAGTCAAGGATGGCAATTTTGTACTGAATTATGAGCAGAGAATAAGTCGGAGAAATTTACCATTCATATGTAAAGTCCCACTCAAATTACTGTTACTGAGGAGCAGATGCCGGAGAGATGGAATTGTACTGAGAACGAATAGAATAGAATGATTTAGAAAGTTACTACTCAAGTCAAGCACCTCTAGTTTGCTCAGCCTTGAAGATAGCAGGTTTGGTTCTACAAACAAACAATGAAAAACAAGTAAAATCCGCAGAAATCTTTTTGAGTTCATTCGCAAGTAGGTATTGCCATTTCAAGGGAAATAAATCAGACTCATGGATAAATGATGACGTGGACGTAACCATCTATAATGCAGGAAGCGAGTAAGAACCCGGGCATGGTTAACTTATGAGTTCATTAGATAACCATTATCTCTTGTTTTGTAGGAAATGGACGAATGGCAAATTTATACCTTCTGGTGCAATCCACCCTCCTAAATAGTTGCTGGACAAGTCAAGGCTCTTGAGTTCTTCAAAGGGAAGAAGTAGAGAAGCGTTTAGGTACCAAATTTTGGAGCCAAAATGGAAATATCTCGAATCGGCGAGCATTAGCTTAGTAACTCGCCCTGTGGTGGGGTTGCACTCAACACCATCCCAGCTGCAACAGTTGAAATATGATCCCCCCTTGTCCCCCCTATAAGTCAGGTCCAATGTGGCATTGAGCGCTAAGAGGGCAACCCTTTCTTGCTTCCATCACCCACGAGAGCCACATAAACATGCGATACCCCAAACCACCACAAACACCCACGGTGCTTCCTTTTTCATGACTACAGATTTGAGTGACCAAACTTTATATGTATCACACTCTTGAGTCAACTTCTTTTTAACAAGTTAGAGTGATTTTATAGGAGTTTAACGATGCCTGTGCTTGAGTGTAGAAGTTGTGGTCATGGCCAAAGTCTTGGTCATCTTTACTAGATTTCATTGGCGGGGAGTTTTCCGAATGTCTCTATTGGCATAACTTTTTCCACACGTTAAGTCTAGTCTAGCCTAGTCACTATTGTCATTTATATGACTAATTCAATCTCTATCCAATGAAAAGCACATGCCTTGTGATTTACTTGGTTCCTAGTTGGAAAGCAAGATCATATATTATAGTTAGAATAAAACTGAATGATGGTAACATGAAATTAGTAAATGTTAGAGGATTACTCACAATGAACTGATTTTATAGGAGTTCAGCGATGCCTGTGCTTGAGTGTAGAAGTTGTGGTCATGGCCAAAGTCTTGGTCATCTTTAGTGATGAATGTAGCTCAGCCCCTTTTGGTGACAAGGTCAATTAGCGTGTGGTGTGGGGGGGGATGTACCTTAGACAATGGCTAGATTTCATTGGCAGGGAGTTTTCCGAATGTCTCTATTGGCATAACTTTTTCCACACGTTAAGTCTAGTCTAGCCTGGTTGCTATTGTCATTTATATGACTAATTCAATCTCTATCCAATGAAAAGCACAGGCCTTGTGATTTACTTGGTTCCTAGCTGGAAAGCAAGATCATATATTATAGTTAGAATAAAACTGAATGATGGTAACATGAAAATTAGTAAGTGTTAGAGGATTACTCACAATGAACTGGTTTCTTGCTTGGGAAACTAACATAAGATGTAAATATGGTAACGGGTTCTTTGAAGTGCTTTATTCTTATTGTTCAACTCGACTAACTTAGAATGCTTATATTTCAAGATATAAAAAATTACTACTTTATAGCCTTTACACATTTCACCTAGAGAAAAAGCATAACAGATTGCCTTTCGAATTCACAAAAAGTAGCTAGTTTAAATTAATGAGTGTCCATTTAACGTCATTCAAATTGCTTCCTTTGCAAGGGTGATGGTGGATTATTCCTACGAGTCTGTATGTATAGGTGAAAAACTTCACTAGAAAACGTTTGGAAATCGGATGGTTCTAAACATGGAAAATCTGTTAATCTACTTCACATTGGAGCTTTTAGGAAAAAGTGATCTTGACTAGAGGCATTTCAGAAGTAGACATGTTGTAAAATTAACGCAAAAATTGAGAAGATCTTGCTATCAAATCAATGCAAAAACATTGAAGAAATGAATGGGGAATGACACAGATGCCAAATATTTACGAGATTTGATCTGACTATCGGTATTTATTCCTGGAGAGAGCCAACAATAAATAATTTACTATAATCGATCGAAATATCAAAACTACAATCGCTCATATGCTCGAATGTTTCCCACACCTAGATTAAGATCATATCCAAATATATTTATAAATGAGCAACTTAATTGCATGTAAAGGCCATAGGGCAAATCATCGAGTGTTTAAGCCCATAGCAAAACCCTTCGCACAGCTAATTCAAAAAAGTTCATATGTTCTCTCTTTTACTCTTCGTGCGGTGGCCCAATTTCTAATGGAATTCCACTGTTAGGCTTCTCGAGGAAAGGAAACCCCAAAAACCAAAACCTTGCTTTTAGTTTATTTTCTTTTCTCTAACCACTTCCTGACCCACGCGCTTTCTTTTTGTATGACTAAAAAGAAAATTCCAAGTAGGCAATTAAAGTCCACAAGAAATTTGACCGCGAGAGTTCTTTGTATTTGCTACTAGGGCCCTTGGCGGCTGTCCATAGAAAAATTTCCCCGTCAATGTTTAATGCACCGGAGTCTACATGCCCAAACCTCCCAAATTGAACTTTTATCTTTTTCTTACCCAAGCATCCAAGCAATATCCTCTCAAATTTTTTACATTGCAAGGTGTAGATATAATCGTAGATACGTCCAACCAAATAAAAGAAACTCTTCAATATATACGCCATTCAAAGAAAGATTTTTTGGATTTCTTTCTTATCCAATCAATTTAGATTGCACTACGGCTCAAAATCAAGACATACTTCAACCATGAGAGGTCACAAAAAATTCCAAGTAGGCAATTAAAGTCCATAGGCAATTTGACTACGAGAGTTCATTGTATTCGCTACCGGGCCCCTTGGCGGCTATCCATAGAAAAATTTCTTTGTCAATGTTTAATGTGCCAGAGTCTACATGCCCAAACCTCCCTAATTGAACTTATATCTTTCTCTTACCCAAACTTCCAAGCAATATCCTCTCAAATTTTTTACATTGCAAGGTTTGGATGTAATCGTGGATACATCCAACCAAATAAAAGAAACTCTTCAATATATACGCCATTCAAGAAAGAGTTTTTGGATTTCTTTCTTATCCAATTAGGTTAGATTGAATAACGGCTCAAAATCGAGACATACTTCAACTGCGATAGTTCGTAGAATATTCCAAGTAGGCAATTAAAGTCCACAAGCAATTTGACTATGAGAGTTCATTGTATTCGCTACTGGGGCACTTGGCGGCTGTCCATAGAAAAATTCCTCCGTCAATGTTTAATGCGCCGAAGTCTTCACGCCCAAACCTCCCAAATTCAACTTATATCTTTTTCTTACCCAACTGTCCAAGCAATATCCTCTCAAATCTTTTACATTGCAAGGTCTAGATGTAATCGTGGATACATCCAACCAAATAAAAGAAACTCTTCAATATATACGCCATTCAAAGAAAGATTTTTTGGATTTCTTTCTTATCCAATCAGGTTAGATTGCATAACAGCTCAAAATCGAGACATACTTTAACAACTCTCTACCTTGCCTTGACGTTTTTAACTAAGTCATAATGTTCATCATCCATGCCAATTCTCCCAAAGCCTCAATGGATGCTCACTCTCTATAGATGAAAACTGCGCCCAAGTAAAGCTTAAGTTTCGTCAAAGGAACATGCTTAGTCATAATGTCTAACAAGTTCTCTACCTTGGCTTGACATTTGTAATGTATTTATATGTAAACGGGGTTAACTGAGTCAATTTTCCCTCTCAAGTTGTTGGGACCCCAATCTTTCTTTGACTAAGCATCGGGACACTCGGCACTAATTAAATAAGTGATATAAGAGAATAACCCTAAGTTAGGAAGTCGGATTGCACACAAATTTGCTTTCCTAGATGCTCATTCCTTCTTGGTGGAGATCCCATGCTGATATAATTGGACAACTTTACTGGTAGCTTGGTGCTCAAGTTTGTCATGTTTGGGAGCCCAAAGAGGTCCTTGCAACGATCCTCACTCTATGTTTTGAAGATAGCGCATCATGATGCAAAATCAAAAGAACTATTGAGTTCGCATGACAGCGTATTGCACTTCAATTTGTTTTGCTCTCCAGTTCTCATTAGGTTCACATAACCCGGATGTACAGTGGAAGATTCAGTGTGGAAGAGAGAGCTTTGTGTGGAGAAGGTGAGTGTGGGATTGTAGTATTCTCATTGGAAGTTTGTTACTTTGGTAGTAGTAACCATTACTTTAGCAAATTCCATTTCAAGTTGCATTTGACGTTAGTTATGATGTTAATCATACTTACGGATCTGTCATTTATTCCCCAACTTTGCCCCTCCTGATCACCATTCAAAACCTATCACCAAAACCCACTTATTCAAGACACTTACCCAGCCCAACCCAAAGCGTGTGACTTGAAACTCTTGGCACCGTCTACACTTGTTGCGTCACCAAGCCACCACCTTTCTTCCTCAACCATCTCCCCCTCTCCTATCTCGAGCTCACGTCCGTCGCTACCCAAATTCCATTGTTGAACTTTACGCCGAATCTAGTGGCCATGGCGAGCTTGCCAGATGGCATGACTTTCGAGCTTAAAGACCATGAGCATTAATGCTGCCTTTAAGCTTGTGGCCATGGCCTTGAGTGCGACTTTCAAACTCTAGTGGCCATGGAGAGAGAAGTTGACATTAGTGTAGCAGAAGGCAGAGAGACGGGGATAAAAAATGGGGTGGGGGGGTAGTTCATAAATGCAAATTGTGTATTTTCAAAAGTGGGGATGATTTTTCAAAAGTTCTCTATTTTTTTTGTTTGTTTAAATCACATAAAAGTTTAAGCTATGTCCACTATGACACAATTTACTCTAAACTTTTTTTGGTAACACAAAAAATCTTATATGTTTACCCAAACTTTGTTTTTGCAAATTAGAGCAATTTTATAGGAGTTCAGCGATGCCTATGCTTGAGTGTAGAAGTTGTGGTCATGGCCAAAGTCTTGGTCATCTTTAGTGATGAATGTAGGTCAACCCCTTTTGGTGATAAGGTTAATTCGCATGTGGGGCGGGGAATGTACCTTACGCAATGGCCTGATTTCATTGGTGGGGAATTTTCCAAATGTCTCTATTGGCATAACTTTTTCCACACATTAAGTCTAGTCTAGCCTAGTCAACTATTATCATTTACATGACTAATTTGATCCCTATCAAATGAAAAGCATAGGCCTTGTGATTTACTTGGTTCCCAGCTGGAACGGAAGATCATATTGAACAATTAGAATGCAAATAAATGATGATGACATGAAAATTAATAAATATTAAGGGATTATTCACAATGAACTGGTTTCTTGTTCGTGAAACTAACATAGGATGTAGATATGGTAACGGGTTCATTGTAGTGCTCTCTTCTTATTGTTTGGCTCGACTAACTTAGAATGCTTATATTTTCAAGATATTGAAAATTACTACTTTGCAGCTTTTACACTTTTCACACTAGAGAAAAAGCACAACAAATTGCCTTTTGGATTCACAAAATGCAGCTGTTTAACTTGATGAGTGTTCGGTTAACATTATTTGAATTGCTTCTAATGCGAGAGCGGCAATGGAATATCCCTACAAGTACGCAGATATAAGTGGAACTTCACCAGAAAACGTCTGGAAATTGCATGGTTCTAAACATGGAAGTTCTGTTAATTTACCTTACATTGGAGCTTTCAGCAGAAAGTGATCATGACTGGAGGCATTTCAGAAGTAGACATGTTGTAAAATCGAAAATTGACAAGATGTTTTTATTAAATCAATGTTTTTATTAAATCAATGCAACAACGTTGATGAAATAATTGAGGAACAACATGGATATCAAATATTTATATGATTCGGTCCAAGTGTCGACACCTGCTCTAATGGGAGAGCCAGTAAAAAAAAATCACTATAATTAGAGATTTAGAATTACAATTGCTCACACACTCGACTATTTTTCACACCTACATTAAGACCAAACTAAAAAGTATTTATAAATAAACAACTTAATAAGATGTAAAGCTCACGGTGCAAATCACTACCTATTTAAGCCCATAGAAAAATTCTTTGCCTAGCCAATTCAAGAACGTCCATACATTCTTTCTTTTATTCTTCGTGTGGTGGCCCAATTTCTAGAGGAACCCACTAATCGGCTTCTCTAGGAAAGAAAACCCAAAAAAAAGACAAACATTGCTTTTGATTTATCGTCTATTTTCTAATCACTTCCTGACCCCAAGCGCTTTCTTTTGTACAACAACCAAAAAGAAAATCCCAAGTAGGCAATTAAAGTCCACAGAAAATTTGACCGTGAGAGTTCATTGCTATTCATTAATGGGGCCCTTGGTGGCTGTCCCCATAAAATTTCTCCATCACTGTTTAATGTACCCGTGATTACACGCTTCAATCCCTAGATTGGACTTGTATCTTTTTCTTATCCTAATTCCAAGCAATGCCCTCTCAAGTCTTTTACATCTCGAGGTTCGGATGTAATCGTGGCTATATAATATATCCAACCAAATAAAAGAAACTTTATTAATAAGATGTAAAGTTCATGGTGCAAATCACTGCATGTTTAAGCCCATAACAAAACCCTTTGCCTAGCCAATTCAAGAACGTCCATACGTTGTTTCTTTTATTCTTTGTGCGGTGGCCCAATTTATGGAGGAACCCACTAATCGGCTTCTCCAGGAAAGAAAACCCAAAAAAGACAAACATTGCTTTTGATTTATTGTCTATTTTCTAATCACTTCCTGACCCCATCCGCTTTCTTTTGTACAACAACCAAAAAGAAAATCCCAAGTAGGCAATTAAAGTCCACAGAAAATTTGACCATGAGAGTTCATTGCTATTCACCAATGGGGCCCTTGGCGGTTGTCCCCATAAAATTTCTCCATCAATGTTTAATGTACCCATGATTACACGCTCCGATCCCCAGATTGGACTTGTATCTTTTTCTTATCCTAAGGGCATTTTACATCCCAGGGTTCGAATGTAATCGTGGCTATATAATATATCCAACCAAATAAAAGAAACTTTATTAATAAGATGTAAAGCTCATGGTGCAAATCACTGCCTATTTAAGCCCATAGCAAAACCCTTTGCCCAGCCAATTCAAGAACGTCCATACGTTCTTTCTTTTATTTTTTCGTGCGGTGGCCCAATTTACGGAGGAAGCCACTAACCGGCTTCTCCTGGAAAGAAAACCCAAAAAAGACAAACATTGCTTTTGATTTATTGTCTATTTTCTTATCACTTCCTGACCCCACGTGCTTTCTTTTGTGCAATAACCAAAAAGAAAATCCCAAGTAGGCAATTAAAGTCCATAGAAACTTTGACTGTGAGAGTTCATTGCTATTCACTAATGGGGCCCTTGGCGGCTGTCCCCATAAAATTTCTCAATCAATGTTTAATGTACCCACGATTACACGCTCCAATCCCCAAATTGGACTTGTATCTTTTTCTTATCCTAATTCCAAGCAATGCCCTCTCAAGTCTTTTACATCCCGAGGTTCGGATGTAATCGTGGCTATATGATATAACCAACCAAATAAAAGAAGCTTTATTAATAAGATGTAAAGCTCACGGTGCAAATCACTGCGTGTTTAAGCCCATAGCAAAACCCTTTACCCAGCCAATTCAAGAACGTCCATACGTTCTTTCTTTTATTTTTCATGCAGTGGCCCAATTTATGGAGGAACCCACTAATCGGCTTCTCCCATAAAGAAAACCCAAAAAAGACAAACATTGCTTTTGATTTATTGTCTATTTTCTAATCACTTCCTGACTCCACGTGCTTTCTTTTGTACAACAAACAAAAAGAAAATCCCAAGTAGGCAATTAAAGTCCACAAAAAATTTGACCGTGAGAGTTCATTGCTATTCACTAATGGGGCCCTTGGTGGCCGTCCCCATAAAATTTCTCCATCAATGTTTAATGTACCCGTGATTACACGCTCTGATCCCCAGATTGGACTTGTATCTTTTTCTTATCCTAAATCCAAGCAATGCCCTCTCAAGTCTTTTACATCCTGAGGTTCAGATGTAATCATGGCTATATAATATATCCAACCAAATAAAAGAAACTCTTCGCATGCACGCACGCACGCGTGCGCGCGCGCGCCCACACACAACATTAATTTTTATTTTTGGATTTCTTTCTTGTCCAATCAGGTTGAATTGCATAATGGATCAAAATGGAAACATACTTTAACAATTCTCTACTTTGGCTCGAGTTTGTAACCAAATCATAGTGCTCATCATCTATGCCAACTCTTTCAACGTCCCAATAGGCACTCACTCTATATAAATGCGAATTATGCTCAAGTGAAGCTTAAGCTTGCCAAAAGAACAAGTTTAGTCATCATATCTGATGAGTTCTCTACCTTCGCTCGACGTTTGCAATGTACATCAATGGGGTTAATTGAGTCGATTTGCACTCTTAAGTTAATAGGACCCAAATCTTTCTTTGACTAAGTATCGGGACACTCAACATTAATTGAGATAAGAGAATGGCCATTGAGTTTTTGCATACCTAGTAGAAGGAAATCTGATTCACACAAATTAGCTTTTCCTAGATGCTCATTCCTTCTTAGTGGAGATACCACGCCAATATAATTGGACGACAACTTTATTGGTTGATTTGTGCTCGTGTTTGTTTTGTTTGGGAGCCCGAAGAGGTCCTTGCGATGACCCTTGCTTTGCATTTTGAAGATAGCACATCATGATGTAAATCATATGAACTATCAAGTTCGCATGACAGCGGATCACGCTTCAATTTGTTTTGCTCTCCAATTCTCATTAGGCTCACATAACCCATATGTGCAGTGGAAGATTGGCTGTGGAGGAGAGACATTTGTGTGAAGAAGGTGAGTGTGCAGCTGTAGTATTTGGTTGGCAATTTGATGCTATGGTTGCAGTTAAGGTACCGACGTTTACTCCACTCGTTCCTCAGTTTTTATGCACACAAATGAAACACCCTCCTAGTTTTGACAGCCTACCAAAACCATCCTTACTCTAGCAATTCCATTTCAAGTTATCGGATGTTAGTTATGATGTTAATCATTCTTACAAATCTATGAATTTTTCCCCCCAACTTTGCCTCTCCCAATTCCCCATTCAAAGACTACCAACCACCAAATCCCTCGTATGCCTATGACTTAGCCCCTACCCTCTTGGCACTGCCATAATTGTCGAGTTGCCGAGCTACCGCCACCTCGCCTCGATTGTCTCCCACTGTCTTGTCTCGAGCTCGGGCGTCCGTGCTACACAAATCTAGGTGGCCATGGAAAGCTTGCCAGATTGCGTGACTTTCGAGCTAGAAAGCCACTGGTGTTAGTGCAACCTTTGATTCGAAACCAAATATTTACAGATTCGATTTAAGTATTGGTACCTATCTCATGGAAAGAGTCAACAATAAATTTCATTATAATTAGAGAATCAAAATTACAATCACTTATATGCTCAAGTATTTTTCAAACATAAATTAAGACCAAACCCAAATATTGGTATCTACATTCCCAACGTCCCAAATCACCGAGTGTTTAAGCCCATACTAAAACCCTTTGCACATCTAATTTAAGAACATCCGTACGTTCTTTCTTTTACTCTTCTTCAGTGTCTCAATTTCCATAGGAGCCCACTATTTGGCTTCTCCAAGAAGGAAACCCAAAAAGAAAAATCTTGCTTTTAATTTATTTTATTTTCTCTAACTACTTCTTGACCCCACACACTTTCTCTTGTATGACCAACAAGAAAATCCCAAGTAGGCAATTAAAGTCCATAGAAAATTTGACTGTGAGAGTTTATTGCTATTCGCTACCGGGGACCTTGGTGGTTGTCCATAGAATATTTCTCCATCAATGATTTTTCTTGCCCAATGTCCAAGCAATACCCTCTCAAATCTTTTACATCCCGAGGTGATTGTCCACTGAATATTTCTTCACCAATGTTTAACGTGTTGGTGTCCACATTCCTCAACTGTCTAAATTGAACTTGTATCTTTTTCTTGCCCATCGTCCAAACAATACCCTCTCAAATCTTTTGCATCTTGAGGCAGTTGTCCACAGAATATTTCTCCATCAATGTTTAACGTGTTGGTGTCAACATTTTGCGAACCCCCAAATTGAACTTGTATCTTTTTCTTGCCCAACATCCAAACAATACCCTCTCAAATCTTTTACATCCCGAGGCGGTTGTCCACAGAATATTTCTCCATCAATGTTTAACATGTTGGTGTCTACATTCCCCGACCCCCCAAATTGAACTCGTATCTTGTTCTTGCCCATCGTCCAAGCATACTCTGTCACGCCCCGATCCTCGGGTACGCACACATCCTTCTCACTTGGTTGATTTTATAATGCGATATCCCAGGACTAGTATCGCCGACCCTTTCAATTTATTAAGCACATGCGGAAGCGATTGAAATCCCAGACAATATATCGATGGGATAGAAAAGCGGGGCCATATTTTTCATATTGAAATTTATAACCAAACTTTTATACAACACACAAACCACTTCATAACTATTCACATCAACATAGAGATCTCAAAAGAAGATAGAAACTTAGACGAACCTGGGCCGCACTCAAGGCCCCTCTCAGGGATTGTCTTCTTCTTCCAAAAATCCTTCTCTTTAAGTTTCACCTCCGAATTCTCCTTCTCAAATTCCTCCTCAGCTCCTCAACGGGGTCCTGAAATGTTTTTCCCCAAATTGGGATGAGACTACGTCTCAGCGAGTTTTACCCCACTAAGCCCAATTAGTAAACCATTATACTAAAGTCTGCCTAAACACGCAAAGGGCAGAAGACGTACCTTAGCATCAGATCCCACCTGCAAGTCAGTACAATTCATAATAGGCACCAAGCAATCATATCACGGATCGAAGCATCAATCAAATCGACCTAGTCGATTAGATGCCAACAAGACCACTCACGGTCATTTCTAATCAGTCAATCAATTCACGACATCAAATCAAAGCAATGAACCACATCAAGTCACACTCAGATCGAATCATCGATCAATCGACCTAGTCGATTACAAGTCAATCAGACCATCTCATGGTCATTTCCAATCAATCGATCAATTCACAACATCAGATCAAAGCAATGAACCACATCAAGTCACACTCAGATCGAATCATCGATCAATCGACCTAGTCGATTACAAGTCAATCAGACCATCTCATGGTCATTTCCAATCAATCGATCAATTTACAACATCAGATCAAGCAATGATCAATCAACCTAGTCGATTACACGTCATCACGACCCATGCTTGGTCGGCACATTCAATACTATCTATAAGTCCGACCATAGTCCAGGACTGCTCACTCTAAGTTGATATATAGATAGTATAGCTCGCACTAAGCTGACAGGGTTAAGGTATACTGCTCTCGCTAAGCTGACATATCGCCCGTAGGCTGATATAGTATACCGGTATACTGCTCTCGCTAAGCTGACATATCGCCCGTAGACTGATATAGTATACCGGTATACTACTCTCGCTAAGCTGACATATCGCCCGAAGGCTGATATAGTATACCCCCGATGCTCCCACTAAGCTGATAAAGTGTACTTGCTTGCTCGCTAAAGACATATCGCCCGTAGGCCGATATAGTACACCGCATATCTTTGCTCTCGCTTGCGACATATCGAGCCCGTAGGATGATATAGTATACTTATCCGACCTTTCAATCCATTCCATCTCATTATCATTCTCGATAAAATAGCCGTGTGTGGGGACACGGTCGGCCTTAAATTTCAAAATATAATATTTTCCTTTCCATAACTCCCACATTTTCTGTAGTCCACCAAAATACTTTTGGTGCTGTCAACCAACACCCGGTTATTTTCCAATTAATAATCAAAGATTATTCCATTAAAGAATAATTCCCAATTTCACAAATAATCCAATTCAGTACAAATAAAGCTCAATTAAATAAACGAACTGTGCCACGACGATCAGCATGAGATTTCGGTCGTCGGCCATCTCAAACTTAATTTCCGAAAATAATTAATTAATTAATTAATTTCGAAAATTAATTATTAAACATTAAAAATTCCGTTTAGCTCAAAATAAGGCCCAATTAAATAAACGAACTTCATCACGATCACCAGCATAATTTTCCAGTCACGGGCCATCCCAGTTGAATTTTCGAGAAATAAATAATTAATTAAATAATTTCGAAAATTAAATAATTAATATTAAAAATTCCATTTAGCTCAAAATAAAGCCCGATTAAATAAACGGACTTCCCCACAGTCATCAGCATAATATTCCGGTTCCAGACCATCTCCCTTGAATTTTTGGAAAATAAATAATTATTTAATTTAATTCCGAATATTAATATTTAAATGCCAAAAATCTCACTTAGGCCCGAATCATCAAATTGAAGCTCAATTAGAGTCCGAAAATTCCCGAGACACTCCCAATAAATAGTAGACCACGTCTACTTGTTAATTGCACAATCAATTTATCTAAATCGCATCACAATTGACTAATAATTGCTAATTTATTCTAATCTAACGACCTAAACATAATTAATTAAAACTAAACCAACCTAAAGCATAATTAGCCAACTAATCCGAGATTAGTGAGATTACTCACCAAATCGCGCGCAAATCGGATCAATCCGACGGTGGCGACGCGAGGAACAATTCTTCCCAAAGCGGGCCTCGGGTTCGGGGCCCGGAAACGGCCCACGAACAGCTGGATACCCACTCCGTGGGTTTGCTGGTTCGGCCGCAAAACAGCAAGAAAGAGAGAGGGTTGGGGGCGGCAAGAGGTCGGGAGAGCGGGTGGTGGCTTGGCGAGGCCGAGCGGTGGCCCACGGTGGCCGAAGGTGGCTGGATCGTGGCCGAACGGAGCTGGAACAGAAGCGAACAGAGCTGGGCCGAGCGGGAGAGGGACGCCTGGGCGCGCGCGGCGTCGAGCGAGCATGCGAGCGGCGGTGCGGCGGCGGGACGGTGGCGACGATGAGCTGTTGCTTCTGCTCCGGTTTGCTGGTTCGCTCGCTCGGGCGTGCAAAGGAAGGAAGGAGAAGAAGAAAGAGAGAGAGAGAGAGAGAGAGAGAGAGAGAGAGAGAGAGAGAGAGAGAGAGAGAGAGAGAGGGAGGGAGAAGATAAGCTTGGACTAGTCAAAGGGAAGAGAGAGAGAGGGAATGGGCGGTGGGGAATCGCACGAGGGGGAGGGGAAAAGGAGAGAGGAGAGAGAAAGAAAAGAGAAAAGAAAGAAAAGAAAGAAAGAAGAGAGAGGGAGAGAGAGGAAAAATAAAGTAAAAATTTATACAATTATTCTTACTTTATTTTCTTTTTCTCTTTCCTTTTTAATTTCTTTTTGGTCTTCAATTTTCCTCCGATAATTTCTTCATTGAAATTTCGGGCCAATAAATTGACGAAATATGAGACAGGATCCTATTTATCCAGTCGAAATTAGAACTCAAAAATCTGGATGTCACATACTCTCTCAAATTTTTTATGTCCTGAGGCGGTTGTCCACAGAATATTTCTCTATCAATGTTTAATGTGTTGCTATCTACATTCCTCGACCCCCCAAATTGATCTTGTATCTTTTTCTTGCCCAACGTCCAAACAATACCCTCTCAAATTTTTATATATATCCAACCAAAAGAAACTCTCCATATATATGCCATTCAAAAAAAAAAATCCTTCTTGGGTTTCTTTCTTATCCAATTAGGTTGGATTGAAAATGGCCCAAAATTGAAACATACTTTAACTTATCGCTATCTTGGCTCGAGTGTCCTCATCATCTATGCTAGCTCTCCCAGCGTCTTGATGGGTGCTAACTTTCTATAGATGCCAATTCTACTCAAGTAAAGGTTAAGGTTCACCAAATGAACCAACTTAATCATCATATCTACTGAGTTCTCTACCTTAGCTCGACGTGTGTAATGTATTTATATGTAATGGGCTTAATTGAGTTGATTTGCCCTCTTAAGTTGATGGGACCCCAACCTTTCTTTTTGACTAAGGCTCTGTTTGTTTCATAGAAAATTTGGCATTTCTAAAAATATTTTCTAGGAAGCTATTTTCCAAGAAAATGATAATATTTTTCAATATTCGATTATAACCTAAAAATGAAGTGAAAAATATTTTTCACTGTTTGGTATGGAAAATATTTTCTTCCATGTACTCCTTTTCTATAATTTGTTTATTTTATTTTTTAAATAGATTTTTTATTATTATTTAGGTAATCTATTTTTAAATTATTTTTTTTATTTTTCTTCTTCTTTCTTGTTTTCTTCTTCTTCCTCAATTGGTTGTTGGCCATGGTGATTGGCACCAAGTGAGTTGGAGCCTCACCACAAGCCAACAAGGCCAAGCTTGCCCTGCCCAACTCGCCGCTCTAGCAAGGCTGTACCTCACTAGAATTTGGTGAGGCTCGAGCTCACCTGTGGTTGGCCGATGATGTGGTAGGTGATCGGCCGAAGAAGGGGGAAAAGAAAAGGTAAAGAAAAGAAAATGAATAAAAATAATTAAACTCAATTTTAAGAATAAATAAAAAAGATAAAAAGAAAATATAAAATAAAAATAGAAGGAAAAGGTACTTGGTGAAAGAAGATATGGAAAAATTTTCCTCCTTCTCAAAGGCAAAAAACATTTTCCCCCATTTTAACAGACTTTTTTCCATTGATGGAAAATGTTTTCCTTGACCAGTTCATTTTTCATGAAACAAACAACAGAAATTCCTAAAACGTTAAGTGAAACGAACAAAGCCTAAATATGGGGACATTCAACATTAATTAAATAAGTGAGATAAGAGAGTAACCATTGAGTTTCTTCCTACCCAATAGAATGAAGTCTGATTGCACAAAAATTAGCTTTCCCTAGATGCTTATTCCTTCTTGGTGGAGATACCACAAGGATATAATTGGACGGCGAATTTATTGGTTGCTTTGTTCTCCAGTTTGTTTTGTTTGGAATCTTGAAGAGGTCCTTGCGATGATCCTTGCTTTGCATTTTGAAGATAGCGCATCATGATGCAAATCATAAAAACTATTGAGTTCGCATGACAGCGGATCATGCTTCAATTTGTTTTGTTCAATTCCCACTGGGCTCACATAACCCAAACATGTAGTGGAAGATTTGGTGCAGAAGAGAGATTTGTGTGGAGAATGTGAGTGTGGGACTACAGTATGCCGGTTGGCAATTTGTTACTATGGTTGGGGTAACCATCCTTACTTTAGCAAATTTCATTTCGAGTTGCACGTGACATTAGTTATGATGTTAATCATACTTAAAGATCAGTCATTTTTTCCCCAACTTTGCCCCTCCTGACTCACCATTCAAAACCTACTGCCAAAACCTACTCATTCAAGATCCTTACTCAACCAATCCCAAAGCGTACAACTTGAAACTCTTGGCATTGTTTACACTTGTCGCATCACCAAGCCACCACCCTGCCACCTCAACTATCTCCCTCTCTCCTGTCTCGAGCTCAAGTCCGTCACTACCCAAATTCTGTTGTTGGACTTGATGCTGAATCAAGTTTCCTGGCAAGCTTGCCAGATCACGTGACTTTCAAGCTCAAAGGCCACAAGCATTAATGCTGCCTTCGAGCTTGCGACTTTCAAGCTCTAGTGGCCATGGAGAGTGAAATTGACATTGGTGTGGCGGAAGTTAGAGAGATGAGTGCAAAAAAAGGGGTGGAGGGGTAGTTTATAAATGCAAATTGTGTATTTTCAAAAGTGGGATGGTTTTTCAAAAGTTCTCTATTTTCTTTTTTCTTTTTTTAAAACAAAATAGTTTAAAATATGCCCACCGTGACACAATTTACTCCAAATGTTTTTTGGTGATACAAAAAACCTCATATGTTTACCCCAATTTATTTTTGATGACACAAAAACCCCCAACTTATTACCGTGCAATACATTTACCACAAATTGTTATCTTTTTTGTCAGACCTAAAACCCCAAATTTATATTCAAGTAATATATTTAACCCAAATGTTGAGGTAAATTTGTCCAATAGATACAAGTTTAGCATAAATATGTCACATGGGTAAAAAATTGAATTTTTTCTTTGTGCCATAACAAAAAGTTTAGGGTAAATATGTCAAAGTGGACAAAATTTAGAGTTTTTTTGTGGCCTCTTTCCCCCTTTTTTTCCTCTTATGAGAAAAAAAAATGGCATAATACCTTACTTGAATGCTATCTGTCATAATAATTCTCTTTTGCATGTTTTATCTGCTTCTTCATATTTGAGACGATCAATAAGGTTGATGTTATGTGTTCCATAACTTTCTCGCAATCCCTCCTTGACAAAGCAAGAATTCCTAAAGAGAATTCTCAGAAAAGAAAAATTCTAAATACTCTTGCAAGGAGGTGAAGAAAGGACATGGAAGACATCAAAAAGCTCTCAAAATAATTAAAATTCGATTTGGGAGGCTATTCCCTTCGGCCCAGGCGCCTGGCCACATGGCCTGGCCAGGCCTGGTTGGGAGCCCTACTAGTGTGGCTAGTAGCCACTTTCCATACATTTCCACCAATCCGGGCCTCAATCAGGGATGTCTTTTGCTCGCATTCGGCCTAGACATCGAGACAACAGATTACTAGAAACGGAAAGATACTTTTTCACTTCCCAGATTAAGAAACCTATTTCTAGAATCCGGCTCCCCCTCCATGGAGTACGCGCCGATCTTCAACAAGAACTCACAAAGGGGAAGCTGGCCAGAGAAAGCAGACATACTGAGGCATGGTACGCTCATCACAAAGGAACACCTTCAATTTCAAAAGAATCTTCTTTTTTTCTTCAACATGATCTATAGAGAAGCCACCTCAGAGGCCACGTCGTGCCGCCGCGAAGCCGCCGGAGCACAGGGTCGCCCGAGCCAACTCCGACAGAGCGGACGCCATTCCCGCCACGTAAGAAAGAAGGAAACCAGAAGGGCGACCCGAGGGCATCAAAACGAGCCCGATCACGAACGTGACCGATCCGACGAGCATTGGAGCCAGAGAGATCCCCACGAAGAGCGAGGCGAGAGCGGAGGGAAGGACCCGCGCCGTCGACGCGATGGCGAGACGCGGCCGCCTCGAAGTGGAGGCGACAGACCGGGAACGCGGCCGGAGGAGGAGGGAACTTCATGATGTGGGCGACCTCCACTTGAGGTCCTTTCTTCTTCCGAGGGAGTCGACGGATCACCGGTTGTTCCGACTCTGCCGGAGCCTGTTTTGTTCGGATCTGATTGCGCTCTTCGGAGATCCACCTCGTCTCTCACTGTTCTCAGACGCAGAAGACGAAGAGTAGCGATCGGTGATTGTAAGCGGCGGATCCATCCGTCGTTCAAAATCCGCCTCGCGGGAGCTTAATTTCTTCAGATCTGATACACTTTCTCTAAAGCTAATTTCCCGGAGGTCGATGCTACTTTGATCGCTTTATTAAGCATAGTGGAGCATGGTGAGCTGAAGTTGTGAAATGATTAGAACCTATTTGTGCGGTTTAGGTTAGTGAAGCTATCGGTCGTGCTGAATGCTTCATTGATCGCGTGATTAATCGCAGTAAAAGCATGGTGACTCTGAGTACTAAAATGATTAAAGCTTATTAGTGCTGTTGATTTTGTGAAATCACTGGAAAAGCTGGTTACATCATCCTCAAGTGATGCTTTTGAGTCAAGTGTGACTAATTTAGCTAACTTATGTGGTTTAGGTAGGTAAGGGTGATGGTGAAGATGTCTCAAAGCACGATCTGCAAAACACTGGACGCTGTCAAGGACCAGACAAGCATTGGCCTCACGAAGGTTGTGAGCAACATGGCGCCAGAGCTGGAAGTAAATATTGTGAAAGCCACGAGCCATGATGATGATCCTGTGGATGAGAAATACATTCGTCGGATCTTGAATATGACTTCATACTCACGCAGATATGTTCATGCATGTGTTTCTGCGCTTTCGAAGCGACTGAGCAAGACCCATGACTATATTGTGGCTCTCGAATCCCTAGTGGTCATCCATCGTTTGTTGAATGATGGAGACCCAATTTTTCACGGGCAGATAATGTAAGCGACCAGGCGTGGTGCTAGGTTGTTGGATTTGTCTGATTTTAGAGATGAGGCTCACTCTAGTTCATGGGACCACTCGGCTTTTGTGAGGACTCATGCTATGTATCTAGAATCAGAGACTCAAGTTGATTCTGTTTGATAGAAAGAGTGGCGGTGGCCGTGGTCCTAGTGGAAGTGCTAATTGTGGTGGTAGTGTTCACAGTGAGGATAGGTATGGGAATAGAGATGATTTTCGGTCCCCACCACCCAGAGGGAATGATTATGATTATGGTGATTATAGAGGAGAATATGGTAATTATGGGGGGATGAGAAGGTCAAGGTCATATGGGGGATATGAGCGATGGTGTGGCTGTGAAAGAAGGGAAAGAAGAGAGAAGGTAGTGACTCCACTGAGGGAAATGAAGCCAGAAAGAATTTTTGGCAAAATGGGCCACTTGCGGAGGCTATTGGACTGGTTCTTGGCGTGTAGGCCCACTGGTCTGGCAAAGAATAGCAGGTTGATCTTAGTTGCATTGTACCCTATTGTGAAGGAGAGTTTTCAGGTATATGCTGATATCTGTGAGGTTTTTGCTGTTTTGCTTGATAAGTTTTTTGATATGGAGTACCACAATTGCGCCAAGGCTTTCGATGCTTATGCTAGTGCGGCTAAGCAAATTGATGAGTTGATTGCATTCTGCAATTGGTGTAAGGATACAGGGGTGGCAAGTTTATCCGAATATCCTGAAGTGCAAAGGATTACCAGTAAGTTGTTGGAGACATTGGAGGAGTTTGTGAGGGATAGAGCAAAGAGAGCTAAGAGCCCAGAGAGGAGGGAAGAATTGCCCCGTGTGGCTCAGGAGGAGGAGCTTGTGCCAGATATGAATGAGATAAAGGCATTGCCTCCACCAGAGAATTATACTCCTGCACCACCACCGGAGCCAAAACCGGAGCCACCAAAGCCACAAGTGATGGAGGATTTAGTTGATCTGAGGGATAATGGAGTTACTGCTGATGATCAAGGTAATAAATTTGCATTGGCTTTATTTGCGGGGCCGCCAGCTAATACAGGGAATGTTTCGTGGGAAGCATTCCCTTCTAATGGTGAACCAGAAGTGACTTCTGCTTGGCAAACCCCTGCTGCCGAATCTGGCAAGGAAGATTGGGAATTGGCTTTGGTGGAGACTGCTAGTAACTTGTCAAAGCAGAAAGCGGCTTTAGGCGGTGGTCTTGATCCATTGCTACTGAATGGCATGTATGACCAGGGAATGGTAAGGCAACATGTGAGCCCTGCTCAATTGACTGGAGGTAATGCGAGCAGTGTTGCTTTACCTGGCCTTGGAAAGAGGGCAACCCCAGTATTTGCTCTCCCTGCAACCGACGGAACTGTCCGAACAGTTAACCAGGACCCCTTTGCTGCATCATTGAGCATCCCTCGTTCTTCATATGTACAGATGGCGGAAATGGAGAAGAAACAGCATTTGGTTTTGCAGGAGCAACAACTATGGCAGCAGTATGCTACGGAGGGGATGTGAGGTCAAGCCACTTTGGCCAAGATTGGTGGGACAGGTTACTATGCACCAGGTCCTCCTGCGATGCCTTATGGCATGCCGCAAGTCAATAGGATGGGACCCCCAACTGGGTGTTATTATTCTCCGTACTGATGTTGCTTGCTTATCACCATGTGGCTCTGTGTTTTCTCATTTCATCTAGTTGTGTATCTAGTTATATTACAATATGATCGTTTCTGTATTCTGGTGTGCGGGCATTGGGAAGAGGGAAGAGCGAACACGGAGATTCTTTTTGGGGAAGATATTTGGATGGTGACATCCAGTTCCTCCTTTACCTGCTCGTGCTTCTTGTAATAATAAGAATTTCCATGACTACAGCCTCTTGTGCAGTCACAGTATAGACAGAATCGAATCTATCATTGTCTAGTAGTTCTGCGCTTTGTTGTTTCATGCGTAAAAGTAGACTGACCATCAAAACCAGTTCTCTTAAAAAATGGCAGCACAGCTGACCTTCTTGTCTGAATGGAATGTTTACAATAGAATTGAGTTCTTCAAACTAGATTTTTGTTTGTTTGCTCCGATCTTTCTGTTTCTGGTGTCACTCGGAATCATCTGGAGCTTAGTGCTTTTGTTAAATAATTCCTAACTGATATGATGATGTTCTTGATTATAGGTGTCTTGGATAAAGATCCCCTTAGTGAAAGCTGATGTTTCAGAATGATTTCTAGTGGTCGTGAAAAGACTCAGAGCATACTCTTGGGATAGAGCAGGTATAAGGTGTACAACTGTATCTCCCGAATGGTTGAGCCTAGGTTCCCATTTCGACTGTTTATCTGCACAACTCAAGGTCCGAGCCCACAGCTTGCCTCGATAGGGACAAAATTTGATTTTATAAAGTTGAGCAATTGAACTGAAAGAACCGTGAAATTTGATTTTATAAAGTTTGAATAATAAGTTACAGGGAAAAAGCTGACAGATAGTCCAATGCATATTGCAAAGTTTGGGGAAAGCACAAAAAGCACAAAATTCTCAGATAACTGTAAAGGGCTCCAGATTTGATTGGTATCGCTTTGGTCTTCAACCTTATCTGTCTGACCTTGATCTCTTCTCTTCGTTTTCTTTTTTCCGCTAATGATGAACCTACTGATCTCAATGTCATTTGGACTTACCCCAAAACGCCTGGCTCTCCCAACCGAGGTCAGACAATTTATCCTGGTTGTGCACTGAATGCATCAATCTGGCAAGTCCCATGACCTCCACCCCTTGAAGCATGGTTTTTGGGATTGTCCTGGACAAGTAGTCTAGCTGGGTTGAATTCGTCCTTGATTGGTTCTGCAATTTGATAGGGATCCTCTGAAACTCTTTGGCTTAGGCCACCGAAATCACGATGGTTTTTGATGTATTTATATGTTGATGGGGTTAATTGAGTCAATTTCCCCTCTTAAGTTATGGGACTCCAAATTTTCTTTAACAAAGTCTTCGGATACTTAGACATTAATTAAAGAAGATGAGACGAGAATAAGCGCCAAGTTTTTGCATACCCAGTATGATTTATTTATCAATACATGAAAGATCTCTAAGTAGAAACTGGAATGAAGTCTGGATTGCACGCCAACTAGCTTTCCTAGAGGTTCAATTCTTCTTATTGGTGATACCACATTGATAAAATGGACGACAACTTCACTGGTTGCTTTATGTAAGTTTGTCATGTTTGGGCGGCTGAAGGTGTCCTTGGGGACGATCCTCGCTTTACATTTTGAAGATAAGTGCATCATGATGCAAAATAATAAGAAAAATTCAAGTTCCCATGTCAGCGGATTACACTTTTTATTTGGTTTGCTCTCCAGTTTGCATTAGCCTCGCAAACCAGATGTGCAGTGGAAGATTCAGTGTGGAAGAGAGATTGTGTCGAGAAAGTGAACGGGGGACTGTATTTTTTTTTGGCAATTTGGTAGCAGTTTAGCTACCTACTTTGGCAATTTGGTTTGCTTGCTAGTTTGCCAAATTGCATGACTTTCGAGCTCGAAGGCCACGGGCATTCGTGCTGCCTTTGAGCTTGTGGCCATGGCCTCGAGTGTGACGTTCGAGCTCTAATGGCCATGAGAGGGAGCATGAGGAGTTGACATCGGTGCCGTGGAATATAGAGGGACGGGGGAGAGAAAATGGGGTTTGGGGTGGGGTGGAGTTGTTTATCTTTTTTTATTTTTTGGTCTAAGGGTTGTCTATCTTTTCAACTAGGGTCTTTCTCTAAAAATGCAAATTGTGTATTTTCAAAAGTGGGGTTAGTTTTTCCAAAGATTCTCTATTTTTTTCCTCCTTTTTTGAGAAAAAACAGCATGATACCTGACTTATACATTATCTGATATAATAATTCTCTTTTGCACCTTAAACTTGCTTCTACATAGTTCAAATAATCAATAAGGTCAATGTTATATAATCTGTGGCTTTCTCACAATCCCCTTTTGAGAGAGTGAGAAGTCGTAAAGAGAATTCACAAAAATAAATTCTAAATACTCTTGCGAAGTAAAAGGTCATGTAAGACATCAAAAGGCTCTAAAAATAATTAAAATTCAATACAGGAGGTTATTCCCTTCGACGTAGGCGCTCAGCCGTGCCGCCTGGCCTCACCCGGTTGAGAGCTTTGTTAGTGGCTAGTAGCTATTTTCATACATTTGCACCAATCTTGGCCTTGATCTGGGTTGGTTCTTGCTCAAACTTGGCCTAGACATCAAGACAACAAATTTGGTGTCTTTCATACTGGACAGGATATGCCTCATTGTAGTACTATTTTTTTCAGGCTAAAGCTAAGCTCCTAACAAAATATCAGAACATCATTCTAAGTTGACAGGAACAACGAAAACAATCATCGAAATGCAAGTTTGACTAGGAATTTATCCATCTCATGAGACACTTCAGCACAAGTAAGCCTTCACAATTGTAAAGACGAGTCTATGTCCTAACCAAATTGTGGATTTGCCATGAACCTAGAACTCTGAAGAACATTCAGTTGTTCGTGCTATATTGTCAAGCAACAGGAGTTTTATGTCTCGAACAATTTGCGAATGGACCGAGTGATCTACGAAGATGGAAATGCTTATTCGAAAAGAAACGGATGTGTTCAGCAGAAACAACACCAGAGAGAAGAGACAAGCTGTGTTTCTCTAGTGTTGTTTGTCGTCGTTAGGAGTATCATCCACCAAACTCAAATAGAGAAGAACAAGCAGCCATGTTTAAAAACTTCATTTTCGAAAGAGGGAAAGATCACTTGATGTATTGTTTTCAAGGAAATTAGGACACGACCTAATTCAAATACGAAGGTAAACACTTACATTGACCCGGTAGATTCACATTTAGGCCAATATGGATCAATGACACTAACAAATGACAGGGAAAAACCCAATCCTGCCAATACCCGGGAATGTAAAATCTGAGAACCTAAAATTGTTCAGCAATTGGACAGAAACCGTATTGCACAAAATAGTAGCATGTGATGAACAAGCTTCGACACGTGGTGATAACCAGTTCCACATTGTGAAACCATCCTTGCCGCCATTGGGGGTTGATGAACAAAACAACCGGAATTACCACTAAAACTGTTGTGTATGACACTCCGAAGCTAGTATAGAATGTCTCTCTATCTATGAAGCCATCTTCTTTAGCTTTCGTGCATGATTTTGTTGTTGAGCTATTAATGTTATTGTTTGTCGAACAGTCATGACTCAACGGCAGTCCACATAGAAGATGGTTTCCGTAGTAACTGCTTTCATGGAATGACCCAAACTGATTTTTGTTTGGTATGGCTCCCAACAAGTTGTTGTAAGACACATTAAAGACTGCCAGGAAATACAACTGAGTAAGCTCTTCAGGGATAGAACCAATCAAGTTGTTGTAGGAAAGGTCAATGCTCTCTATCTTTTTGAGGCTCGACAATGATGTCGGTATACGTCCTCTTAGCTTGTTATTGGACAGGTTCAGCATAAGCATGTCCTGTAAGATTGCAATCTCTGCTGGGATCTCCCCACTAAACTGGTTGGAAGAAAAATCTAGTTCCACCATTTTAAGGAGTGCGTAGCCTTTATAAGAATCAAACCTTCTTTTTGTTGTGAACCCAACAGTTTGTGGAATTTCCCATGCATAATCTCTCAGTTCTTTACCATCGAAATGGGTTTTAATTGTCCTCACATAATACCAAGGATACCATTCTATACTTCCAAATCCAGAACTCGGTGTTGAAGTTACCTTAATGGCGAATCCATCGGAGGAGAAATTTATGGGTCCCAAGCAACTGGGTAATGGACCAAACAGATTGTTTTCAGAAAGATCAATCATACTTAAGCTTTTCAATTTGCACAATTGCTCCGGAAATGTTCCATAGAAGCTATTACCTCTCAGTGAAAGAATGCTCAGTTGAGAGAGGTTACCTAGCCAATAGGGTATGCTTCCGAATAACTCATTTTCACTTAGATCCAAGGTCACCAAATTGGAGTTGTTGGAGAGTTCATGCACGAGTGTACCATTCAATTTGTTCCTATTCAGATGGATGTGACTGAGCATGGGTCCAATAAAAGATGATGGTAATGGACCATAGAGATTGTTTTCAGACAAATCCAGATACTGGAGCTGATCAAGATTAAAGAGTTCTTGAGGGATGAGCCCATCAAACTGATTTTTGGACAAGTCAAGGGCCCAAAGTGCTGATAGGTTTGCAATCAATGTAACCTTCCCGGTGAAAAAGTTGTTGCTAATGTCCAATAAATTTAAATTTATGAGTGATGAAAGAAAAGAGAGATCTCCAGTGAACATGTTGTGGCCCAACTTCAGATATAACAGATATAGGTTAATGGTGTGGTCGGAAAATACAATTTCTCCTTGCAATTTGTTATGTGCTATGTTGAGTCTATCTATTGATGAGTTGCTATCTAGTAACTGGCTAGGTAGTCCCCCTGAGAAATTGTTGCGAGACAAGTCTAAGACACGTAGGTATTTTAATCTACCTAGTTCAGATGGAATATTTCCTTCCAATCTGTTGGCTGATAGATTAAGGTAGCTCAAATTTGGGAAATTCGCACAAAATTTGGTAGTGAGCTCTCCTCTCATGTCGTTGTCGGATATGTCCATCACCGAAAGATTAAAAAGGGTCATTGATGGAACCTCAAGTGTTGTGAATGAGTTATTTCTCATAAAAAGTGTCTCCAACATAGTGTTATTTTCCAGCAACCAAGTTGGAAAGGGACCTAGAATGTCATTCGAGGAGAGATCCATGGCTCTTAGGTCATATTGATGATTGAGAAAGCCCAAAGAAGTCACTTTGAATCCTTTTGATAGACTATTTGATGTACTAAAAACCTTCAACTGGAACCTCGGGATCGGAGATGCAACTTTGGTATCAACTGTTACTTTGGTATCATCAAGCAACAGGACCTTAAGTCTTGAATGATTTGTAAGTGGGCCGAGTGATGAGGGGATATTAAAATGGTTACCCGAAATGGAAAGAAATTCGAGTGAGGTAAGATAAGTGAGGGGAGATGAGGCGACATTATCTGTGAATTCATTGTCTGCAAGATTCAGAATTCGTATAGAGGTCATGTTTCGCCAGCATGTAGGAAGCCCGCCAGTAAATCCATTAGTGCTAAGATCCAGCTCTTCTAGTTTTACGAGGTTACACAAGCCTGTTATTGATATCATAGGTCAATCCATTTACAATGACATATATTGGTACATACAAAGATGACATTCAAGTACATTCCAGCTTTTACATTGAGAGATCAGAACTTACTTTGATATGATAGGTTGCCATTTAGATTGCTTTTGGATGAGGA
This sequence comes from Eucalyptus brandiana, assembly GCA_014182725.1. Taxonomy (NCBI): domain Eukaryota; kingdom Viridiplantae; phylum Streptophyta; class Magnoliopsida; order Myrtales; family Myrtaceae; genus Eucalyptus; species Eucalyptus brandiana. Next base: position 50,396,843 of record CM024670.1, on the reverse strand, counting down.
CAACAGTCTAAGAGATGTCAAAGGACCAAAGCTGGAAAGGATTCCCATGCTTGTGTTCAACGAAGATTGATCCAAGATGAGTTGTTCCAACTTACTGAAGTTGTGGAAATCTTCCCAGAAAACGTAATATCACTGAACATCAGATTTCCTCACACAAGCATAATCAAGAAATGGCATAGAAATATCATGAGTGGATGGAACTTTTTTAATAAAAACTTAAACTTTGTTTGTTTCGTGGAAAATATTTTTCAAAAGTCATTTTTCAAGAGAATGACAATATGTTCCGATATTATACTAAAACTTGAAAATGAACTAGAAAATATTTTTCACTTTTTATGGAAAATTTGATTTGATTTTCATCCGTGTGCTCATTTCAAAAATATTTTGTTTTTATTTAAAAATGGAATTTTTAATTATTTTTCCCCTTCTTGTTCAACTGATCACCAACCACAAGTGAGGTCAAGATTGCTCGAGGCTGATGAGCTTGAGCCTTGTCAGATTGGCGAGGCCTTGGCCTTTAGTGAGCTTGTCCCTCACTTGTGATCGGTCGTCGGCCATTGTCGTAGCCGGTGATCGACTAAGGAAGAAGGAAAAAGAAAGAAAGAAATAATTAAAAAATGGATTTTTGTTTAAAAAGGAAAAATAATTAAAAATTCAATTTTTTTAAAAGTAAGAAGAAAAAAATAAAATAAAAAACTAAAAAGAGTGCATGGAGGAAATTAGGTTTAGGTGTAAGAAAGAGATTGGAAAATGATTCCCTCATTTTCCCAAATGTTGAAAAATCTAGGAAACATTTTTTTGGAAGTTATTTTCCACGAAATGAATGGAGTGTTATCTTGAATATGCATTCATTAATGGGTTCGACTAACCTTGAGCAATAATTGTTCCTTCTACGATATTATCCTGGAGAGAAAGAATCCTGAGTGATGACAGTGCCCCGTATGCTCGCATGACGGCCCCCACATCCTTCAAGTGTACACCATCTAGGTGGAGGTACTCTAAGTGGCTCAAGTTTTTGATGCCTACAAGTAGAATTCAAAGTAAATAAATTGCTTGGCAGTAAAGTTGTGAAGGCACCCACGTGGATGCCCCGGGATAAAAATCTTTTGAATCAGCAACATTTCTATATGGAAAGAGAAGGATGACTTCTATATTCTTAATATGAAGCACATGTAAAGGTATTAAAGAGCATGCATGAATCGTAATCTAGTTAGTTTAATTTATAAATAAAAACGAGTATTCTGCATGAAAACTGAAATAGTACCTTCAGCAATAGCCGTTACATCGACTAGATTATGACTTATGTCCAGCTCCTTTAAATTACTGAAACCACCTAATTTATCCACAAACATTGCTCACTAAAGTCAAGGATGGTGATTTTGTATGGAAATATGAACAGAGAATAAGCTAGAGAAACTATCATTCACATGTAAAGTCCCATTCAAATGTTGTTTTGGAGAATAGACACCTTGGAATTGTACCACGAACAAGTAAAATAGAATTATCCAGAGTAAACATTGACAACACCCACGCGGATGCCTCGGGATAGGAATCTTTTGAATCAGTAACATTTCTATATGGAGAGAGAAGGGGGTTGCAATATATGACTCTTTTATTCTTAATATGAAGCACATGCATAGGTATTAAAGAGCCTGCCCACATGATTCGCAAGCTAGTTAGTTTAATTTATGAATAAAATGAGATTCCTACATAAAAGCTGAAGCAGTACCTTCAACAATAGCCACCGCATCAATTGCGTTATAACTTATGTCCAACTCCTTCAAATTATTAAAACCACCTAATTTTTCCACAAATAGTGTTAACTCAAGTCAAGGATGGCGATTTTGTATTGAATTATGAGCAGAGAATAAGTTAGAGAAATTTACCATTCACATGTAAAGTCCCACTCAAATGACTGTTTTAGAGGGACAAATGCCGGAGAAATGGAATTGTATCGAGAATGGATAGAATAGAATGATCCAGAAAGTTACCGCTCAAGTCAAGCACCTTTAGTTTGCTCAACCTTGAAGATAGTAGGTTTGGTTCTGCAAATAAACGATGAAAGAGAAGGGGGTTGTAACACGAACGGGTAAAATAGAATTATCCAGAGTAAATAATAAAAGCACCCACGTGGATGCCTTGGGATAGGAATCTTTTGAATCGGCAACATTTCTATATGGAAAGAGAAGGGGGTTGCAATATATGACTTCTTTATTCTTTATATGAAGCACATGTATAGGTATTAAAGAGCATGTCTGCCTGACTCACAGGCTAGTTTGTTTACTTTACAAATAAAAATGAGGTTCCTACATGAAAACTGAAACAGTACCTTCAGCAATAGCCACTGCATTAACTGCGTTATAACTTATGTCCAGCTCCATCAAATTACTATAACCACCTAATTTTTGCACAAATAGTGTTGTCTCAAGTCAAGGATGGCAATTTTGCATAGAATCATGGACAGAGAATAAGCTAGAGAAATTTACCATTCACATATAAAGTCCCACTCAAATTGTTTCCTCCGAGGAATATACGCTTGAGATTTGGAATTGTTTTGAGAATAGGAAGAATAGAATTATCTAGAGAGTTATAGCTCAAGTCAAGCACCTCTAGTTTGCTCAAGCTTGAAGATAGTAGGTTTGGATCTGCAAACAAACAATGAAAATCAGTAAAACCCGTAGAAATCATTTCGAGTACATTTGAAAGTAGGTATTGCCATTTCGGGTGAATTATATCTGACTCATGGATAAGTGATGACATGGATGTAACCATCTATAATGTAGGAAGCAAGTAAGAACCCGGGCATGTTTAACTTATGAGTTCATTAGATAATGAGCATCTCTTGTTTTGTAGAAAATGGACAAACGGCGAGTTTATACCTTTTGGTGCAATCCACCCTCCTAAATTGTTGCCAATCAAGTTAAGGATCTTGAGTTCTTCAAAAGGAAGAAGTAGAGAAGCATTTAGGTACCGAGCTTTGAATTCGAAAGGGTAATATCTCGAATTGAGGAGCCGTAGCTCAGTGACTCGTCCTGTGGTGGGGTTGCACTCAACACCTTCCCAGTTGCAACAGTTGAAATATAATCTCCCGGTGTCCACCCAATACATCAGGTCCAATGTGGCATTGAGCGCTAAGAGTGCAACCCTTTCTTGCTCCCGACACCCACGAGAGCCACATAAACATGCGATACCCCAAACCACCACAAGCACCCATAATGCTTTATTTTTCATGATTGCAGATTTGAGTGACCAAACTTTATATGTATCACACTCTTAACTTCTTTTTAACAAGTTAGAGTGATTTTATAGGAGTTCGGCGATGCCTGTGCTTGAGTGTAGAAGTTGTGGTCATGGCCAAAGTCTTGGTCATCTTTAGTGACAATATAGCTCAGCCCCTTTTGGTGACTAGGTCAATTAGCGTGCAGGGTGGGGAATGTACCTTACGCAACGGCTAGATTTCATTGGTGAGGAGTTTTTTGAATGTCTCTATAGGTATAACTTTTTCAACACGTTAAGTCTAGTCTAGCCCAGTCACTGTTGTGATTTATATGACAAATTCAATCTCTATCCAATGAAAAGCATAGGCCTTGTGATTTACTTGGTTCCCAACTGGAATGCAAGATCATATAGTACAGTTCGAATGCAACTAAATGATGGTAACATGAAAATTAGTTAATGTAAGAGGATTACTCACAATGAACTGGTTTCTTGCTTGGTAACTAACATAGGATGTAAATATGATAATGGGTTCATTGAAGTGCTCTCTTCTTACTGTTCAACTCGACTAACTTAGAATGCTTATATTTCAAGATATTGAAAATTACTATTTTGTAGCTTTTACGAATTTCACACTAGAAAAAGCATAATAATTCGTCTTCCGGATTCACGAAAAGCAGCTAGTTCAACTTAAAGAGTGTCCATTTAACATTATTTAAATTGCTTCCTTTGCAAGGGTGATGGTGGATTATCCCTACAAGTCCATATGTATAGGTGAAAAACTTCACTAGAAAACGTTTGGAAATTGGATGGTTTTAAACATGGAAGATCTATTAATCCAATTTGCATTGGAGCTTTTAGGAGAAAGTGATATTGACTAGAGGCATTTCAGAATTAGAGACGTTGTAAAATTAACACGAAAATTGAGAAGATCTTGCTATCAAATCAATGCCAAAACATTGAAGAAATAGATGGGGATTGACAAAGATACCAAATATTTACGAGATTCGATCTAAGTGTCGGTATTTATTTCTGAGGAGAGTCAGTAACAAATAATTTACTATAATTGGAGAATCAAAACTACAATCGCTCATACGCTTGAATGTTTCCCACACTTAGATTAAGATCAAATCCAAATATGTTTATAAATAAGCAACTTAATTGCATGTAAAGCTCATAGGACAAATCACCGAGTGTTTAAGCCCATAGCAAAACTCTTCGCACAGCTAATTCAAAAAAGTTCGTACGTTCTCTCTTTTACTCTTCGTGCAGTGGCCTAATTTCTAATGGAATTCCACTATTAGGCTTCTCGAGGAAAGGAAACCCAAAAAAGCAAAACCTTGCTTTTATCTTTTCTCCAACCACTTCCTGACCCACACGCTCTCTTTTGTATGACAAAAAGAAAATTCCAAGTAGACAATTAAAGTCCACAGGAAATTTGACCACGAGAGTTCATTGTATTTGCTACTGGGGCCCTTGGTGGTTGTCCATAGAAAAAATTCTCCATCAACGTTTAATCACCGGAGTCTATACGTCTGAAACTCCCAAATTGAGCTTATATCTTTTTCTTACCCAAATGTCCAAGCAATAACCTCTCAAAGTTTTTACATCACAAGGTCTAGATGTAATCGTCGATACATCTAACCAAATAAAAGAAACTCTTCAATATATAAGCCATTCAAAGAAATAATTTTTGGATTTCTTTCTTATCCAACTAGGTTAGCTTGCATAACGGCTCAAAATCGAGACATACTTCAACCGCGAGAGTTCACAAAAAATTCCAAGTAGGCAATTAAAGTCCATAGGCAATTTGACTACGAGAGTTCATTATATTCGCTACTAGGGCCCTTGGCGGCTGTCCACAGAAAAATTCCTCCATCAATGTTTAATGCAGCTAGTTAAACTTAATGAGTGTCCATTTAACATTATTCAAATTGCTTCCTTTGCAAGGGTGATGGTGGATTATCCCTACAAGTCCATATGTATAGGTGAAAAACTTCACTAGAAAACATTTGCAAATTGGATGGTTTTAAACATGGCAGATCTATTAATCCACTTTGCATTGGAGCTTTTAAGAGAATGTGAACTTGACTAGAGGCATTTCAGAATTAGAGATGTTGTAAAATTAACATAAAAATTGAGAAGATCTTGCTACCAAATCAATGCAAAAACATTGAAGAAATAAATGGGGAATGACAAAGATACCAAATATTTACGAGATTCAATCTGAGTGTCGGTATTTATTTCCGAGGAGAGTCAGCAACAAATAATTTACTATAATTGGAGAATCAAAACAACAATCGCTCATACGCTCGAATGTTTCCCACACCTAGATTACGATTAAATCCTAATATGTTTATAAATAAGCAACTTAATTGCATTTAAAGCTCATAGGACAAATCACCAGGTGTTTAAGCCCATAGCAAAAGCCTTCGCACAGCTAATTCAAAAAAGTTCTTACGTTCTCTCTTTTACTCTTTGTGCAATGGCCTAATTTCTAATGGAATTCCACTATTAGGCTTCTCGAGGAAAGGAAACCCAAAAAAGCTAAACCTTGCTTTTATCTTTTCTCCAACCACTTCCTGACCCACACGCTCTCTTTTGTATGACAAAAAGAAAATTCCAAGTAGGCAATTAAAGTCCACAGGAAATTTGACCACGAGAGTTCATTGTATTTGCTACTGGGGCCCTTGGTGGTTGTCCATAGAAAAAATTCTCCATCAATGTTTAATGCGCCGGAGTCTATACGTCAGAAACTCCCAAATTGAGCTTTCATCTTTTTCTTACCCAAACATCCAAGCAATATCCTCTCAAATTTTTTACATTACAAGGTCTGGATGTAATCGTGGACACATCTAACGAAATAAAAGAAACTTTTCAATATATACGCCATTCAAAGAAATAATTTTTGGATTTCTTTCTTATCCAATTAGGTTAGATTGCATAACGGCTCAAAATCGAGACATACTTCAACCGCGAGAGTTCACAAAAAATTCCAAGTAGGCAATTAAAGTCCATAGGCAATTTGACTACGAGAGTTCATTATATTCGCTACTAGGGCCCTTGGCGGCTGTCCACAGAAAAATTTCTCCATCAATGTTTAGTGCAGCTAGTTAAACTTCATGAGTGTCCATTTAACATTATTCAAATTGCTTCCTTTGCGAGGGTGATGGTGGATTATCCCTACAAGTCCGTATGTATAGGTGAAAAACTTCACTAGAAAACGTTTGGAAATTGGATGGTTTTAAACATGGAAGATCTATTAATCCACTTTGCATTAGAGCTTTTAGGAGAAAGTGATCTTGACTAGAGGCATTTTAGAAATAGACACATTGTAAAATTAACATGAAAATTGAGAAGATCTTGTTATCAAATCAATGCCAAAACATTGAAGAAATAAATGGGGAATGACAAAGATACCAAATATTTACGAGATTCAATTTGAGTGTCGGTATTTATTTCCGAAGAGAGTCAGCAACAAATAATTTACTATAATTGGAGAATCAAAACAACAATCGCTCATACGCTTGAATGTTTCCCACACTTAGATTAAGATCAAATCCAAATATGTTTATAAATAAGCAACTTAATTGCATGTAAAGCTCATAGGACAAATCACCGAGTGTTTAAGCCCATAGCAAAACTCTTCGCACAGCTAATTCAAAAAAGTTCGTACGTTCTCTCTTTTACTCTTCGTGCAGTGGCCTAATTTCTAATGGAATTCCACTATTAGGCTTCTCGAGGAAAGGAAACCCAAAAAAGCAAAACCTTGCTTTTATCTTTTCTCCAACCACTTCCTGACCCACACGCTCTCTTTTGTATGACAAAAAGAAAATTCCAAGTAGGCAATTAAAGTCCACAGGAAATTTGACCACGAGAGTTCATTGTATTTGCTACTGGGGCCCTTGGTGGTTGTCCATAGAAAAAATTCTCCATCAATGTTTAATGTGCCGGAGTCTATACGTCTGAAACTCCCAAATTGAGCTTATATCATTTTCTTACCCAAACGTCCAAGCAATATCCTCTCAAATTTTTTACATTACAAGGTGTGGATGTAATCGTGGATACATCTAACCAAATAAAAGAAACTTTTCAATATATACGCCATTCAAAGAAATAATTTTTGGATTTCTTTCTTATCCAATTAGGTTAGATTGCATAACGCCTCAAAATCAAGACATACTTCAACCGCGAGAGTTCACAAAAAATTCCAAGTAGGCAATTAAAGTCCATAGGCAATTTGACTACGAGAGTTCATTATATTCGCTACTAGGGCCCTTGGCGGCTGTCCACAGAAAAATTTCTCCATGAATGTTTAATGCAGCTAGTTAAACTTCATGAGTGTCCATTTAACATTATTCAAATTGCTTCCTTTGCAAGGGTGATGGTGGATTATCCCTACAAGTCCGTATGTATAGGTGAAAAACTTCACTAGAAAACGTTTGGAAATTGGATGGTTTTAAACATGGAAGATCTATTAATCCACTTTGCGTTAGAGCTCTTAGGAGAAAGTGATCTTGACTAGAGGCATTTTAGAAATAGACACATTGTAAAATTAACATGAAAATTGAGAAGATCTTGCTATCAAATCAATGCAAAAACATTGAAGAAATAAATGGGGAATGACAAAGATACCAAATATTTACGAGATTCAATCTGAGCGTCGATATTTATTTCCGGGGAGAGTCAGTAACAAATAATTTACTATAATTGGAGAATCAAAACAACAATCGCTCATACGCTCGAATGTTTTCTACACTTAGATTAAGATCAAATCCAAATATGTTTATAAATAAGCAACTTAATTGGATGTAAAGCCCAAAGGATAAATCACCGGGTGTTGAAGTCCATAGCAAAAGCCTTCGCACAGCTAATTCAAAAAAGTTCTTACGTTCTCTCTTTTACTCTTCGTGCAGTGGCCTAATTTCTAATGGAATTCCACTATTAGGCTTCTCGAGGAAAGGAAACCCAAAAAGCAAAACCTTGCTTTTATCTTTCTCCAACCACTTCCTAACCCGCACGCTCTCTTTTGTATGACAAAAAGAAAATTCCAAGTAGGCAATTAAAGTCCACAGGAAATTTGACCACGAGAGTTCATTGTATTTGCTACTGGGGCCCTTGGTGGTTGTACATAGAAAAAATTCTCCATCAATGTTTAATGCGCCGGAGTCTATACGTCCGAAACTCCCAAATTGAGCTTATATCTTTTTCTTACCCAAACGTCCAAGCAATATCCTCTCAAATTTTTTACATTACAAGGTCTGGATGTAATCGTGGACACATCTAACGAAATAAAAGAAACTTTTCAATAAATACGCCATTCAAAGAAATAATTTTTGGATTTCATTCTTATCCAATTAGGTTAGATTGCATAACGGCTCAAAATCGAGACATACTTCAACCGCGAGAATTCACAAAAAATTCCAAGTAGGCAATTAAAGTCCATAGGCAGTTTGACTACGAGAGTTCATTATATTCGCTACTAAGGCCCTTGGCGGCTGTCCACAGAAAAATTCCTCCATCAATGTTTAATGCAGCTAGTTAAACTTAATGAGTGTCCATTTAACTTTATTAAAATTTCTTCCTTTGCAAGGGTGATGGTGGATTATCCCTACAAGTTTGTATGTATAGGTGAAAAGCTTCACTAGAAAACATTTGGAAATTGGATGGTTTTAAACATGGCAGATCTATTAATCCACTTTGCATTGGAGCTTTTAGGAGAATGTGATCTTGACTAGAGGCATTTCAGAATTAGAGACCTTGTAAAATTAACATGAAAATTGAGAAGATCTTTCTATCAAATCGATGCGAAAACATTGAAGAAATAAATGAGGAATGACAAAGATACCGAATATTTACGAGATTCAATCTGAGTGTCGGTATTTATTTCCAGGGAGAGTCAGTAACAAATAATTTACTATAATTGGAGAATCAAAGCAACAATCACTCATACGCTCAAATGTTTCCCACACCTAGATTAAGATCAAATCCAAATATGTTTGCAAATAAGCAACTTAATTGCATGTAAAGCTCATAGGACAAATCACCGAGTGTTTAAGCCCATAGCAAAACTCTTCGCACAGCTAATTCAAAAAAGTTCGTACGTTCTCTCTTTTACTCTTCGTGCAGTGGCCTAATTTCTAATGGAATTCCACTATTAGGCTTCTCGAGGAAAGGAAACCCAAAAAAGCAAAACCTTGCTTTTATCTTTTCTCCAACCATTTCCTGACCCACACGCTCTCTTTTGGATGACAAAAAGAAAATTCCAAGTAGGCAATTAAAGTCCACAGGAAATTTGACCATGAGAGTTCATTGTATTTGCTACTGGGGCCCTTGGTGGTTGTCCATAGAAAAAATTCTCCATCAATGTTTAATGCGCCGGAGTCTATATGTCTGAAACTCCCTAATTGAGCTTATATCTTTTTCTTACCCAAACGTCCAAGCAATATCATCTCAAATTTTTTATATTACAAGGTTTGGATGTAATTGTGGACACATCTAACGAAATAAAAGAAACTTTTCAATATATACGCCATTCAAAGAAATAATTTTTGGATTTCTTTCTTATCCAATTAGGTTTTATTGCATAACGGCTCAAAATTGAGACATACTTCGACCGCGAGAGTTCACAAAAAATTCCAAGTAGGCAATTAAAGTTCATAGGCAATTTGACTATGAGAGTTCATTATATTCGCTACTAGGGCCCTTGGCGGTTGTCCACGGAAAAATTTCTCCATCAATGTTTAATGCAGCTAGTTAAACTTCATGAGTGTCCTTTAACATTATTCAAATTGCTTCCTTTGCAAGGGTGATGGTGGATTATCCCTACAAGTCCGTATGTATAGGTGAAAAACCTCACTAGAAAACGTTTGGAAATTGGATGGTTTTAAACATGGAAGATCTATTAATCCACTTTGCATTGGAGCTTTTAGGAGAAAGTGATTTTGAATAGAGGCATTGCAGAATTAGACAAGTTGTAATATTAACTCGACAATTGAGAAGATCTTGCTATCAAATCAATGCAAAAACATTGAAGAAATAAATGGGGAATGACAAAGATACTGAATATTTACGAGATTCAATCTGAGTGTCGGTATTTATTTCCTGGGAGAGTCGGCAACAAATAATTTACTATAATTAGAGAATCAAAACTACAATCGCTCATACGCTTGAATGTTTCCCACACTTAGATTAAGATCAAATCCAAATACGTTTATAAATAAGCAACTTAATTGCATGTAAAGCTTATAGGACAAATCACCGGGTGTTTAAGCCCATAGCAAAGCTCTTCGCATAGCTAATTCAAAAAAGTTCGTACGTTCTCTCTTTTACTCTTCGTGCAGTGGCCTAATTTCTAATGGAATTCCACTATTAGGCTTCTTGAGGAAAAGAAGCCCAAAAAAGCAAAACGTTGCTTTTTATCTTTTCTCCCACCACTTCATGACCCACATGCTCTCCTTTGTATGACAAAAGGACAATTCCAAGTAGGCAATTCAAGTGTACAGGAAATTTGACCACGAGAGTTCATTGTATTTGCTACTGGGGCCCTTGGTGGTTGTCCATAGAAAAAATTCTCCATCAATGTTTAATGCGCCGGAGTCTATACGTCCGAAACTCCCAAATTGAACTTATATCTTTTTCTTACCCAAACGCCCGAGCAATATCCTCTCAAATTTTTTACATTACAAGGTCTGGATGTAATTATGAATACATCTAACCAAATAAAAGAAATTCTTCAATATATATGCCATTCAAAGAAAGATTTTTTGGATTTCTTTCTTCTTCAATTAGGTTAGATTGCATAACGGCTCAAAATCGAGACGTACTTCAACCGCGAGATTTCACAGAAAATTCCAATTAGGCAATTAAAGTCCTTAGGCAATTTGACAACGAGAGTTCATTATATTTGCTATTGGGGCTCTTGGCGGCTGTCCATAGAAAATTTTTTCCATCAATGTTTAATGCAGCTAGTTAAACTTCATGAGTGTCCATTTAACATTATTCAAATTGCTTCCTTTGCAAGGGTGATGGTGGATTATCCCTACAAGTCCATATGGATAGGTGAAAAACTTCACTAGAAAACGTTTGGAAATTGGATGGTTTTAAACATGGAAGATCTATTAATCCACTTTGCATTAGAGCTTTTAGGAGAAAGTGATCTTGACTAGAGGGCATTTTAGAAATAGACACGTTGTAAAATTAACACGAAAATTGAGAAGATCTCGCTATCAAATCAATGCAAAAACATTGAAGAAATAAATGGGGAATGACAAAGATACCGAATATTTACGAGATTCAATCTGAGTGTCAATATTTATTTCCGGGGAGAGTCAGTAACAAATAATTTACTATAATTGGAGAATCAAAACTACGATCGCTCATACGCTCGAATGTTTCCCACACTTAGATTAAGATCAAATACAAATTTATTTATAAATAGGCAACTTAATTGGATGTAAATCTCGAAGGACAAATCACTGGGTGTTTAAGCCCATAGCAAAACCCTTCGCATTGCTAATTCAAAAAAGTTAGTATGTTCTCTCTTTTACTCTTCGTGCAGTGGCCTAATTTCTAATGGAATTCCACTATTAGGCTTCTCGAGGAAAGGAAACCCAAAAAAGCAAACCTGCTTTTATCTTTTCTCCAACCACTTCCTGACCCACACGCTCTCTTTTGTATGACAAAAAGAAAATTCCAAGTAGGCAATTAAAGTCCACAGGAAATTTGACCACGAGAGTTCATTGTATTTGCTACTGGGGCCCTTGGTGGTTGTCCACAGAAAAATTTCTCCATCAATGTTTAATGCGCCGGAGTCTATATGTCCGAAACTCCCAAATTGAACTTATTTCGTTTTCTTACCCAAATGTCCAAGCAATATCCTCTCAATTTTTTACATTGCAGGGTCTGGATTTAATTGTAGATAGATCTGCCAGTAATTCTGTTAAAGCTAAGATCCAACTCTTGTAGTCTTTCCATGTTGCATAAACCTACTATTGATATCACCAAGTCAATTAAACTATGATGAAATATATCAATGGACATTCAAGTACATCAAGGATCAGTTTCATCCCCCAACTTTTACACTAAGAGATCAAGACTTACTATGATCCAATGGGTTGCCACTAAGACTGGTGCTGGATGAGGACAAGAATCTAAGAGATTTTAAAGGACCAAGGCTAGAAAGGATTCCCATGCTTGTGTTTGATGAAGAATAATCCAAGATGAGCTGTTTCAACTTACTGAAGTTATGGAAATCTTCCCAGAAAATAAGAGATAACCAAACATCATATTTCCTTACACAAGCATAATCAAGAAATGCTACAAAAATATCATGAGTGAATGGAAACTTCTTTAATAAAAACTTAGGCTTCTTTCCTTTTGTGGAAAAAAATGACACTTCTGGAAAATAGTTTTCAAGAAGTCTTTTTTTAGGAAAATAATAATATTTTCTGATATTCGGCTAAAACATGAAAATGAACTAGAAAATATTTTCAGCCATTTAATATGAAAAATCTAATTTGATGAAAATCCATGCACTTCTTTCAATGATATGTTATTTTTATTTTAAAAATAGAATTTTTAATTATTTTTTATTTTTATTTTTTTTGTCATTCTTTTTTGGCCAATCACCTACCAAAGGTGAGGTCAAGATTGCCTAAGACTGACCATCTCAAGCCTCATCGGATCAGTGAGGCCTCGGACTTTGGCGAGCTTGTCCCTTGCCTATGTTTGGTTGCCGGCCATCGTCGTAGCCGGCGATCAACTAAGGAAGAAGGAAAAACAATAAGAAGGATACAAAAAAGAAAAAAAAGAAAAAAATTTTAAAAAATTTTAAAAAATTTTAAAAAATAGTTTAAAAGAGTACATGGGAGAAAATAGGTTTAGGTGAAAGAAATGAAATGGAAAATGATTTCCTCATTTTCCCCGCTTTTGAATATATTTTTTCCATTGAAGGAAAATGTTTTCGTTTACTTATTTATCTTCTGTGACTTGAATGCTGGAAAAATCTAGAAAACATTTTCTTGGAACTTGTTTTCTGCAAAATGAAGCGAGCGTTATTTTAAATCATTCACTAACGGGTTTGGTTAACCTTAGAGTAGTAATTTTTCCTTCTAGTGTATTTTCTTGGAGAGAAAGGAACTTGGGCAATGACAAAGCCCCTAATGCTTGTAGGACAGTCCCCACATCCTTCAAGTGGACACCATCTAGGTGGAATTCTTCTAAGTGGCTCAAGTTTTTGATGCCTACTAGTAAAATTCCAAGTAATTAACTTGCTTGGCGATAAAGTCGTAAAAGCCCTTGGGATAGAAATATTTTGAATCAGCAACATTTCTTTATGGAAAGAGAAGGGGGTTGCAATATATGACTTCTACATTCTCAATACGATGTAAATGTAAAGGTATTAAAGATATTGCATGATTGGAAGGCTAGTTAGTTTAGTATATGAATAAAACGGGGATTATGCATGAATACTAAAATGGTACCTTCAAAAGTACCACTGCATTGACTGCATTAGAACTAATATCCAGCTTCTTTAAATTGCTAAAACTACCTAATTTATCCACAAACAGTGTTAACTCAAGTCAAACATGGCGATTTTGTACTGAATTATGAGCAGAGAATACGCTAGAGAAATTTACCATTCACATGTAAAGTCCCACTTAAATTGTTGGGTGGGAGGAATATACACCCAAGAGTCGGAATTGTACCGAGAACGGGTAGAATAGAATTATCCAAAGAGTTAAAACTCAAGTCAAGCACCTCTAGTTTTCTCAACTTTGAGGATTGAGACATCTTGAATTTCGACCCCGTCTCGAATATATGAAATGGGCATTTCATTGACGCGCCTACGGTCCTTTTTCTCTGAGTTGGCCACTCACGAGTAACTAATATATCAGGTGAAGTCGTTAAGACATATAAACGCGGTAGACTAGAGAATTCGATCGCTCAACCGTGATAATCGGCAAGGGTCAATACGACACCATTATAATTGAGTAGCGATCGAATATAGGTCGGTTTGACAGAAACACGTAATTGAATTGCGGGTGATTCCGCATGATTGCGAAATTCGCATCGAACGACACTTACACGGTTTTCTATCGAAATTGTACTTGGTACACGTAATTGAAACCTTACGATTTTTACGACAATCGAGAGTCGCCAACAAGTCAAAGATGCACAAATGTGGATAAAAAATTATCGACCGCGGGCCAAACGCAATAAAATCCCTAAAAGCTACTCGATAGGTTAGGTTGTACTAAAATCACGTTCGGTCGATTTTAACCACGAAATTGAATTCGTTTTCGGGAATCCAACGTTTGAGCATGTCACGATTTATTTTTAGGACATTGTCTCGTCTTTCGGAAAAATTCCGTCGGGCCCGGAATTTTGCGGAAAAATCAAATTCGACAAAAAGAAATGGAGGGAAATTCGGATGGACAGCCTTATTTGGATTTTTGGCCTCGAAACGGGCTTTGTTGGGTGTGGAAATGAAGGAAAATTGCCATTGGAGGATGCTTGACAAAGTTGGGCTGAAGACCTTGGAGGCAAACACTTGATTACTTGGATATTTCTCTAGGCTCTTCATTGGCTGTTGAATTGACTTCTTTTCCTCCCAATCCTCTCTCTCCCTTCCTTTCACGCACACAGCCCCCTCCATTGACTCTTCTCTTCTGCCATTTTCCCCTCCAGTTTTCTTCCTTGCCGCACCATCTTCTTCACCGTGTTGCCATCCGATTCTCCTCTGCATTTCAGCGTTTCCTTTTGCCAATGCCATCCTCACGTCCACACGTTCGCACCATCCTCTTCACCACTCCAGCTCCACCGCTTCATCACACGCCTCCACCACTTCAAGCCAATGTCGACCAGCAATTCACCGTTCCACCTTCACCGATGTTCAGCCACCGAGCCACTTCACACACAGCCGTCTTAGCCGTTACTGCCACCAATCGCCTGCCCTTGCGAGTCAACACTCAGCTTCGTCCACCGGCACTGAGCGGCCACTTTATTGCCCTCAGCTGCTCGTTCCAACCGCCGTTGCATCCGTCTCCAGCTCACCCTGAGCTAGCCCGCGCCACCTCACGTCCTCACTGCCAACCCCTGCCTCCTCATCCAACATCCGTCAGTTAGCCAGTAACCGCTTGGCCATCAGCGAACTCGCGACCTCTACAAGTTACAGCATCGACCAGCAGCTCTAGAACTGAGCAGAACCAGAACCACCTACCAGCCTTGGCCATGAGCCTTGTAAGCTATTTTCCTCTACCAGTTGGCCTCTATTGGAGACTTGATAGTTGCGAGTCCTCACCACCGTCACGCTACCATCAACGTGAGCCCGCCGCCATTGAATTCTGGTGGGTTAGCTCCCTAATCTCAGATTAGGAAATTAATGACACTTAGTGGTTAGTTTAGTGATTAATTAGGATTAGTGTTAATTTAGTTAGTATAACTAAGTTAGTTAGGTTAGTTAGTTACCCATACTAGTTTAGTTAGGTGGTTAGCTTGGTTAGGGTAGAAGTATAGCCCAAGTGCCAAAACTTAGCATGAGGGGACACTTAAGTGCCAAAAGTTAGGAAAGTGAATTTTCTTCGAAAAGTGGGACATTTAAGTGCCACCTCCAGCGAACCTTGCTAGAAATCCTACGTGGCAATATTTTATTATTTTTGCTTGCCTACGTGACTTGCCGGAGAGCTGACTCAGCTCTAACTCACCCAAAACGATGCCGTTTCCATAGTTGGCCAAAATAAAAGCCTCAAATCTGCCAAAACAACGTCATCTCCCAAATTGCCCCAAATCTAAAACCCTAAATCAACCAAAATCCCTATTGAAGTGCTCGGATCTAAGTCTCGAACCCTAATTTTGATTTGCCCAAAATTTCATTGTTGAATATTGGAAATGGAGAGCAGGACTCTCAACAGCGCCTCAAATTCCTCTCACCGAAGTGAAGGAGAAGGCCAGAGTTTCTGTTTTTGTGGGTTACCGAGTCCAAGAAGAATATCATGGACTCGAATCAATCCTGGGAGAAGACTTTATGGATGAGCTCGATATAAATAAGGGTCGAAGTGCAAATACTTCAAATGGGTCGATGCAAAATTCTCTGACCGAGCCACAGAGGCGATATTGGATCTACTTCGTAAAAGACATCAATCTCCATCTATGTTGGTGGACAACTTAAACGATATTGATTCAATGCAAGTTCAAGCGTCTTTAGCTAAACTTTTCAAGAATGAAGTTTTTCATCCGCGTTACCAAATGTTTATTACGGTGTTGTTTTGTTGTCTTGTTTTGTTGTCTATTATACTTTAAAAATGAAATGTAAAGCACTTGAAGATGAGAAAAAGTTTCTCCGACTGCCATAATTAAAAATGAGTGGACAATTGTAATTGTTTTGGATTAAATGTAGGCTTTTTTCTTTTTGAAAGATGAGAAGAAATTTGTGTTGTTCCACATGATTGTTGTGGCTTTGTTGTTGTTTGTGCTGTCATAAGTATTATAGGTTACTTCTTGTGTTTATGGGAAGGTTAAGGAAAGGGAATGTGTGACATCCCATATTTTAAGTTCTGTTTTCTATTAAATAAATCAGGCATTTCATTGACGCGCCTATAAGGCTATTCTTAGAGCTGATCACTCTCAAGATAACTAGACTATTCAAGGAAGCAATTAAAGAATTTTAATGCAATAGACTTGAGAATTCGACCAGGAATCGGCTTCTTAATCGTGCTCATTTTTAGAGGCCATTACCGCACAATATAAAATCGATTTGAGATCAGAGATAAGTCTATTCAACTGAGATGTGTGGCTAATCGTGTGTGACACCACTAAATTGAAAAATTCTCTTCGATCGACACTATATTGATTTTTTTTTATCGTTTTGGGACCCTGTGTCCGTAATCGAATCCTCAAGATTTGCACGACAACCGAGAGTCGCCATTGTGTCGAGTGGATTCATTGTGGTTTGAAGAAAATCGACCACGGGTCATTTGTACTAAAAATCTCTGAAAACTACTCTGTAGTCTAGGTTACGCTAAAAACGCGCCGAATGGAGATTAATCGTAAATTCAAGTCCGATTTCAAAAATTGAAAGTTCTGTGGTGTCACAATCTATTTTAGGAACATCGACTCATCATTCGAAGAATTTTCGAAGATTTCGGGATTTTACGAAAAAAATCGATTCGGACGTTTCGGAAAACGAACGGAAATTCTAATTGGCCGAATTGAAGAGACTTTCGACTTGCAAACCGAGTTACTTGGCGAAGGGGATTGGCAGGAATTATGTGGGCTTTTTCTACAATGAAAATTTGGATGTCGAATTTGGGAAATCGTTGAAGAAATTAATGTCCCAAAAATGTGAAATTCGGATCTATAAGAAAGCAGCAATTTTGGGCTTCAAAATTGGGTTTATTTGTGAAGATATTGCAAGAAATAGTTGGAGACATAGAGGATGAGATTGAGGATTGGTGGGACCAAGTGTTTAATGTAATGGCTAAGCTTGAAGACAAAAGGGGGAGCAATGCATTTAATTCTATGGATTGGCTTTGATGACTCTCTTTTCTCCCCTAAACGGTGGCTTCTTCTTCAAGTCATGCTAGCCTTTGCGTCGCTTTCATCCTATCCTTCAAAGCATAGCTCATTTGCTCATCCATTCTCTCTCACCACTTTGCCACTTGTCCACGAAGCCAGCTCCACGATCATCTTCCATCTCGTTGCATCACGCTCACGCTGCCATCAAAGTAGCTTCTTCAATGTTGCTGCTTGAAGACTCCACCGAATGCCCTCAGCTCCTTCTGTGGCACCCCTCGACGGCCCCCGATCTGATTGGGGTCGCCACAGTTCGCTTATCTTTCACTTTCCCTAATAACATGACACTATGATACTATTTCAATTGTAGCGGGTCCATACAACCATGGGGGTTTACATCTTTTATTATCGGTCCCTTGCACAGTTCATATGGCGGAAGCACATCCATCAACTCCCTTCCTTATATTCAGAAAACGATGCACACCAACTAAACATTTATAGGTAAAAGCTGAACATTTTTATTTACTTAAACCAGATGGACATCATTCATCGGTACATCAAAATGCCATGATTTTCTATACTTGGCTATACTTCAAAGATGACCGACATCTCCTCCAATAGTCATATACTTAAAGTCCATCGATTAGTGTAGACGTCCAAAAGTTCTTTCCTTTGCTATCCTCCTCGCGGTCATATCCAACCACTCAGCAATAAAGATCCACCAAACTACTCATTGCGTCACACAAAACAATCAAGGCATCATAACGAAGCACATATCATTCATGCATTCAAGCATAATTTACCTTGCAGCCATACATATGTCATCATACCATATGTGCATATACTATTATGCACTCATCATCAAGCATTCTTGCATATATCACCATACCATGTGTGCATATACCACCATGCACTCATCATCAAGCATTCATGCATATTCATGCCATATATGCATATACCACCATGCACTAATCATCAAGAATTCATGCATATCCATGCCATATGTGCATATACCACCATGCAATCAGGCATATCTCACCATGCCATCGTGCATATACCACCATGATTCATATCATCCATGCTATCAAGCATACATCACCATGAGATCCATTCATGCCTTCATGATCGCATTTTCAATATCAAATAGCATTAATTTACTTTCATAAGTAAATCATGCATCATGTCATATGCATACACACATGCACATGAATCATTTTCAATTCTTATCTTTCACAAGGATCTCATTAGTTTTTCTTTCCAGGGACCAGTGTTTGCATCCCACAATTTATCACTCGCATCTAATTCTGGCATCATGAGGAACCTCCGGCACACACCTCCGGGCATTCGGCACACACACTCCGGGCATCTCGCATCCCAACTAGCATCACGAGGTATCCCCTGGCACACACCTCCGGGGCTTCCGGGATTACGTACCGACATACCACCAGGCATTCCCCCTGGAATTACGTACCGTATACCACCGGGCATCTCGAAACTCCCAAGGACCCTCCGGAATTACGCCACTAGGCCACCGGGCATCTGGCACCCCCACATTCCGGGCATCCCGACACTCCCGGGGCATCGTCAGCTCACACCTCTGACAGTCTTGTTACCATCTCCATTCTCATTTATACATGTATCTCAATTTCAACATGGCATTTGATGCAACAATATCAAGGATCTCAACCAACTTTTCATGCCAATTAACATGCCATATGCCATCACATATGCAGCACAATCAACCACTTAAAGTATTTCATCACATGGAGAATTTCATTTACTTTCCAAAACACATCAGTTTTTCGAATAAATCAGAATGCATTCCTCTAATTAAAACTCCAGAAAAATTAGTAAATGACATTAATAAATTCTGAAAACTTGGCACATTATAGACGAGACCTAAAGGCAGATATCTCGTGAAGAACACTATTCTAACAGTTCCACTTGCACAGTTTTTGAAACATTTTTAGTTAAATAGGCAAATGAACTTCAAAAATTACGAAATTTGAATATGTTGTAGGGGAGACATAAAGAGAAATATTTCATGAAGAACACATTGCCGAAAGAACCTCATACAAAACGATATAGCCCACGCATTGAAACTGACTAAGTCCGAACACATCAGATTACACGATTTTAGAAGCATTTCTGATTAAATACCCTAATGGCCTTAAAAAATTATGAAACTCGACTATGTGGTAGTCAAGACCCTAAGGTATATTTTTCATGAAGGAATCAAAGTCAGATTCGTCGTAGGTAATTAAATATAGACGGTTGAAGCCCCTATTCCTAGTACCGAACATTCCAGGTTTAGCCGTCTCCAAAAAATCACGATTTCACCCACTTATCTTCCATCTTTTGCCCTGAATTTTTTGATATGTTTTGCCTCAAGAAGTCTACCACAACTTTCATTAAGGAATCAAGGTGAGATTTTCAAAGGAAAGTCACTTTATAGTCCACGAAGTCACTGGAGTTCAGTACAACATTTCCAGATCTAACGTCTTCAAAAGAAAAATCGTTTCACTAAGCTATACTTGTTCGTTTTACCTCAAATTTGAGTATGTTAATCTTCAAGATGTTCTTTACAACTTTCATGAAGAGGTCGAAGTGAAATTCCAAGTAAAAGGTGACATGTAACACACGAAATCACCAAGAGGTTAACAAAACAGTTTCCAGATCTAACATTTTCGTAGAAAAAGGGTTTCACCCCTCAATACTCATCCATTTTATCTCAAATTTTAGTATGTTATACTTCAAGATTCCCTCTAAAACTTTCATGAAGAGGTCAAAGTGAAATTACAAGTAAAAAGTGACATGCAACACACAAACTCGTGAACAGTCAAGCTGATTTTCCAGAAACAGCATGCAAGACCAACAAACCTCTCCCTAAAGCTCCGAAATTGCACCACTTACCACAACCACGATTTATCATCTTCCACACACACACTTCACAGCAAGCAAAGGGTAGGTTTTAGGACTCTACTTGCCTTAGATTCAAGCACAAAAACAGCAACAAACATTGACAAAGCAGCAACCTCCTCCTTCTTCTTCGCACGGCCTCTCTCTTTCCCTCTTCCTCTCTCTCGGTTCACTCCCTTTCTCTCCCTCCCTTCAATTCCGAAACCCCCCTCCCCTTTTGTTCTTTGATTAACAATTAATCTCTATTTTTGCATGTAAGGGACAAGTGGAAGATGCATGGACAAGTGGTGAGTAGCCTTTTGCATGTTAGAGACACATGGAGAATCCCTCACGCCACTTGTCAATCTCCATGCAAAGGTGATGGCCCTCAATGGGCCGGGCTTGGGCCTTCATGGGCCGGTCAAATGGGGGGCTGCGTGGGCTGGTTGGATAGGCTTTGGGCCTAAAAATCAGCCCACCCTCTCCTATTCCTATTCCATTTAACCCTCATTTAAATAAACTCCTAATTTCAAGTTATAAGCCCACAAACTCTATAATCTAAATCAATGAAATTCTACTTATAAAGTGCACCACCAAGAATAAGATTTCTATATCACTTTGCACTTTAATAATTCCTTGGGTCACTTGAAGACACACCTCCATCCAAACAATCATCCTTTACAATGCTCGGCCTTAAATTAATTGAAATTCATTAACTCAATGGCTAATACAAAATCAAATGGCACTTCCATTACCTAATCTTGGTTCATGGCACTTCAGAGGTTGCCATGCAATTTTTGGATGCCATACCTTCGCCTGGTCAACAAACAAGCCAGCAGAAGCTCCTCTGTTGACTTCGCATCTCCACCCCACGTCCACTAGCGAAGCTTTCCTCTCATTCGGTCAACTCTCTCTTCTTCGCTAACTGCAGCAGCTCACGCCAACCGCCACACCTAGTGAAGTTGAGTCCACGCCAGCGAAGTCGCACGTCTGCAGCATCTCCACTGAAGGCCACCTCCTCCTTCATCCAGCATCAACGTCCGAAGCCAACTGCCGTTGCCAGCTGCCCCTTCATCCGCGAGCTACACCCCATTGAAGCTTGAAGCCCAGCCCATCCGCTCCTGCATTTCAGTCCTGCTCACATTTGAAGCCCAAGAAAATTTGAAGCATCCTAGCAAATTTCTATCAAGCCTAGTAGCCCAGGCTCAACAGCCCACAACTTGAAGTCCAGCCCAACTGCGGCCCAAGATTTCAGCAATCGAAGCCCGCAAATTTCAGCAATCCAGTTCGCAATTTCAGCCTTGAGTCCAGCCCATTAGAAGCCCAATTTCGAGCCCAAGCTCGCGAAGCCAAACCCAACCGCAAGTTCAACCCAAGCCTAGCAATTTGCTATGGGCTTGCAAGGCCTGTTAGGCCCGGCCCAAGTGTTCGCCGACGCTGCCAAAAATTTGGATTTTGGCCACCGTCGTGTCGTCGTCGCGGTGTTCCGGTCTTCGCTTTAATCAAGTGAGTTTTGCTCACTAATCCTTCTTAGTAGGCTAATTATGCTTAGGGGTTGATTAGATTTAATTAAGTGTAATTAGGTGGATAGATTAGATTAGAATAATTGAACTAGAGACTTATTGATGCATGTTAGGCAAATGATTGGTGTAGTTAGCAAGGAAATAGGCTATATTATTTATTAAATGAGTCTCAGTAATTTTCCGAGCTCGTCTCGGCTTCCAATTATGCTATAATAGGCCTAATTTGGATTTATTGCATTTATTTAATAATTTTCGTAATTATTTTATTATTTATTTATTTTCTGAAAATTAGGCTGGGATAACCGACGACCGAAATTTTATGCTGATCGTGATGATGTGATATGTTTATTTATTTGAGCGTCAAATCATGCTAAACTGATTTAAAGATGATTTTAGGATTTTATTCCTAAATTGATTAATTTTGGTAATTAAGGGGAAAAATAGCGGGCGTCGGTTTACAACGCCAAAAATATGCAATGGGCTGTTGAAAATGGTGGGACTTATGAAAAGTGAAATTATGATATTTTGGTTAAGGCTGACCATGTACCCACACACCGTTATTTTATCAAGAAGGATAAAAAGATGGAATCGATTGTATGATTGGGATGATATACTATATCAACCTATGGGCGATATGTCAGCTTAGATAGAGAGCAGTATATCGGTATACTATATCAACCTACGGGCTCTGATATGGCAGTTTAGCAAAGAGTAGTATACCTTGTCAGCTTAGCAGAGAGCAATGCCGGTATATTATATCAACCTATGGGCTCTGATATGACAGCTTTGCAGAGAGCAGTATACCTCGTCAGCTTAGCAGAGAGCAATGTTGATATACTATATCAGCCTACGGGCGATATGGCAGCTTAGCAGAGAGCAATGTTGATATACTATATCAGCCTACGGGCGATATGGCAGCTTAGCAGAGAGCAATGTTGATATACTATATCAGCCTACGGGCGATATGGCAGCTTAGTAGAGAGCAATATACTTTATCAGCTTAGATTGAGCATTGTCGGTATACTATATTAGCCTAAGGACGATATGTCAGCTTAGCAAAGAGCAATATACCAGATCATCTCAGAAGTGAGCTATACTATTTATTTATTAGCTTATCAGTGAGTAGTCCTGATATGAATGGACTTACAGATAGTATAAGATGAGCCGACCAAGAAAGGGTCAAGATGACATGTAATCGACTAAGTCAATTGATCGATGATTTGATATGATTGATGTGATGTGATGTGATGTGATGTGATCGTGTATGTTTGATATATGTACTGACTTGTAGAAAGGAACTGAGGCTAAGGTAAGTCATCTAACTCGTGTTGTGCTTAGGTAGCCTCTAAAGTGTATTGGCTTCCTAATCAGGTCTTAGGGGTTAGAACTTACTAAGACGTAGTCTCATCCCGGTTGTGGGACAACATTTCAGGTCCCTAAATGCAGCAGACCTGGATTTCGAAGATCTCAAAAGTCCAGTGCAGTCTACTGAAGGCTCCAGTTGGAATGTGGAAGATGATGAATGGGAGGACGAGGACCCGTAATTTGTGGAACCCTCACCCCTGCTTGTAGACCTTGTTTCTGAACTTGTTTAACTTGAATCTGACTTAGTAGTCCACCTCATAAATATGTGCACTGGTTTGCAAAATAAATAAGTGTGGTTGTTTTTGAAAGTTCAGAATTTGATCCCATTTTCCTATCCCATTACTTTATTGTTTGGGGATTTTATATGCTTCCACATGTGTATTAAAATGAAAGGGTCGGCGATGCGTCCTGGGACGTCACTATTTAATCGACCAAGGTGAGGGATAGGTGCGTGCTCGAGGATTAGGACGTGACAGAATGAGTGAATTAGATGCTGCTTGTACTATGTTTTTACTTGTTCTTGAATATAAAACCAATAATGATGGATGTGTATTGGGTTAATGTGTTGTGGTGGCTTTTTTACTTGAACCAAATATAAACATAAACTAGTAGCAAATATTGGAATTGAATGGAGTTGCCATAAGTTAAATTACCATTACATTCTCCGTTTTGCTGCAAACCATCATATACACAAGACAAACATGAGTGATTACCCGAGTGCCATAAGTTGTATTTAGTAATCACTTAAGTACTAGTCGCGATGAAAAAAGTGTTAGAGAAAACTCCTATGTTGTTTTGAAGCTAACAAAACTTATCCAAGTTCTATTATGAGGATTGCTAGACTTTTGTGTCAAAGTCTATCTTACAACAGAAGTTTGGCCACTTTGACAAATTCTAGATTAAACACTAGTGAGGGATGAAGACTTATCCAGGCGCGAGATTATCTTTATTTCTTCAAGGATTCGGTTCGTATAGGTTATATATGGTCTTCTGGTTGGAAATATCACCTACGAGATTGGTTATCTTGATTGAAATCAATTTAGATACATCAAATATTTTCGGATGGCAAGTTAATTTGGAAAGAATCTACTTATGGAAACCAAGATCCTAATGATATGGGCGAACAGGATTGACGGGCTTTCATCACAATCTTCAAATGGCTCGAAATCTCTTTCATTGATTCTATACAACCGGTTGATTGGAAGAATTCCTTTGGAAAGTACCAACGGTCGAGAAGGTATGAAAGAGTATTTAAGGTGGACTCTCCAGTTGTTCGATAGAGTGCGTGAAAGAAGAATTCCAAAGTCTGAAGCTTCCCACTTACTTGTTATTCCTTATACTGTGCTTTATTTTGTATTCAAAAGAGAGAGAAATTTATACTGTGACTTCATGAGAGCAGTATAGACTCTTCACTAAGAAGTTGAGATCGCAAGATTGTAAATTCTCTTTTAATTCGTAGTAGAATCCAGTTAGAAGGCTATCATCATGAGAGAGTGGACGTAGGCTTAATTTAAGCCGAACCACTATAAATTCCGTGTTCCTTTTTTATTCCCTGAACTACTTTACTTTACTTATTGCAATTTACTTCTGCATTTCGAAATAGTTGATAAAGTCTGATTCATTCTACAAAGTTTGTAGTCAACCAGACTTAGATTAAAAGTAAAGTTTTTCACTGTAATTTGCGAAAATTGTTTTCATACCTATTTACCTCCTCTAGGCGTTCTTACTAACCCTTTCAAAAGTGATCACTTAAGTGTCAAGTTATTATTAAAGCGATCACTTAAGTGTTACTCGTAGTTAAAAGTGAACACTTAAGTGCCAAGTTTTTTAGAATGAGATTAGTTAAGTGCCAATTTTTTTGTAGGTTTTCTCTAAAAATTACGACAGCCACCACCACCGGCTGCGCCACTAGCCATCACCACTAGCCACACTAGATGCTTCAACCACTACCGTGCTGGTGGTGTTGCTACACAAGGTACTGGTGCAAGCTGAGCCTTGCACTAGTTTGTACCAGTACACCTGGTGTAAGATGTGCAAACTGCACACTTGCACCAGGTACAGCATAAGCCCATAGCCCCAACCACAAACCCATAATCACCAAGTATTACTAGCCACCACCACCAGCCACATCAGCACCCCAGCCACCACATTAGCACCTGGCCACCACCCAACAACCATTGTGCTGGTGGTGGGTTTGCTATAGAAGGTATTGGTACTACTTGGTGCAAAATGTGTATGCTACACATGACCAGATGTAGCACGAGCCCTCAACGGAACCCCAACAACAAACTCACTACTACCAAGCATTACCATCCACCACCACCAGCCACACTAGCACTCTAGCTACCACCACAGACCCAACACCAACAGCAGTAAGTAAAAGCAGAATCCATATCTTACAAAAAGCAAAAGAATTTGACAAGTAATAAGATCATTCAATTGATATTGAAATTAAATCGCAAAAAATCAATGACAAACTAAAGAAAATAAAAGATAACCATCCATAGCAAGTTATTATAAACGTGTACAAAATTGACTTTTAAGCTCCACAAATCCTATCACGTCCCATCTCATCAATCAATATGCACAACATCCCATGTTCGTGCTCATTTTGATAGGCCTTTCACTTGATTCATAATTCTTGCACTCTTTCTAACTGGACGTGCAACTTCTTTTTCAACCTTCTTAGTATCCATTGACTTAGATGGAGCTGCAAATGTCCCAAGCTGAATTGATTCAAAAAGAGCTGCAACTATCCCAGGTTGAATTAAATCATATGGACCTGCAACTAGGTTCTTACTCTTCTTTCTTGTTAGCGCAGCTGATGTATTCTTTTTTGTTGGTGCAACCGTTAATTCTTGAGTTGGGCCCGATATAAGAACCTCTGAACTTCGCCTAAGCTACAAAAAGACAAAAATTGTCAGCAAAAGTCTACAATATAAATTAAATTAAATGCAACCAATAAAACTTACATTCAGAATAATTGTTCGGATATACTCATATGTATAAAGGCCATAGCCATATTGTCTTAATCTCTTCCCAAGTGCCCCTCTTGTTTGAAGAGGGGCATCACTTTCAGGAACTTGTGATTTGTTGGCTTTTTTTCTTGCTTGTGATTTCTTGGGCCCTTCAGCTACAGCCGGGGCTTCTTCAGCCAATTCTTCAGTTGGGCGTCTTCTAGATGGCCTTTGTGTAGCTGCCCCTTCACCTAGCCTTCTTCTAGTTGTCATTCTATGTAGTCCTTCAGCTTCACTGACACCTTCTGTTGGCCCTTCTGGTAGTACTTGTGGTGACCCTTGTAGTGATTTTTCTGGTGGCCTCTGTAATGACGCTTGTGGTGACTCTTGTGATGGCCCTTCAGTTGGCAGTTGAGCTCCAACTTGCATTCTTCTAAACTGAGAAAGAGGCAAAAGACACCATAAATATAACATCGGGCCATATAATAGCATAAAGAAAAACTGAATACAAATTGTTGAATTTACTAGGTATTTCTTTCTCTACCGAAGAACAGTTGACTGAACTGGCCGTTTAGCTACTTGGGCCAATCCTTCAGTTGGCCATCTTCTATCTTGCCTTCTTCAAACAAGCCCTTTAGTTTCATGACTTACCGGGGTTCTTCTCGTGACCTAACAAAGGCATTACATACAAGGCCAAATATGATATTATGTACATATTTATGATAAATCACAAAGCAACATAAACATAAATTTCATGACTTACTGGGATTCTAGTTGTCGATTGAAGAACAATTGACTCACTTTGCCCTTCTGTTTGCCTTTCTCCAACCGTCTCTTCACTAGGCCCTTCAACTAGCCTCAATTGTTCTTGTTGCTTCCTTAATTGACAACCTTTAATATTGTGCCCTGCTATGCGGCAATAAGAGCACGCCATCTTTGCACCTGTCATACTCATTCTTTGTTGACCCGAGACCTCTCTCTCTGCCATTCTTTGTCTTCGTTTTGGCCTTCCCATTTTCTTCTTTAGTGGCAAAGGTTGAGGTGCTTCATGATCCGTCAGCTCCCAAAACTCGCTACTTCTAATTGGCCGTATCATGAACTGGTACAAAGCAAAGTATTTCGATTTTTTGTACCAATCATCGATGTAATCCTCTGTGTTGTGCCCCTCCAACTGGATAGCACATATGGCATGTGCACAAGGAATTCCACTTAGTTGCCATGCTCTACATGAACACTTCCTCGTATCTAGATGGACAAGATACTTATCGGAACAATTCATTATCTCATATCCGTCATCCCCATTCCAAATGAGATGACAATGCCTACTTGCAGCCAAGTTCTCATCCAATTTCTTGGCAATCCTAGGACCACATTGTCTAGTCCACTTTATAACCTCATCTCTTTGTTTGTGCAACTAAGTCATGACCATAACTTGTAACAACCCGAGCCCACTGTGTGATATTGTCCGCTTTGGACACTGAGTCGCATAGATTAAGGGGCCCAAGCCATTATAAACTGGCTTTAGACTCCCCCCTAAGCGATGTGGGACAAGAGGGAGAGGACCCCTTCCTTGCGCACATTCGGGGACCGAGGCGTGGACGCACCACCATCCCTCCTCCCCGCGCACCGCCGCTCAGGCCGTCACACTCTCCCCCCTTAGCAGAACAGCGTCCTCGCTGTGGCCCCACACGCTGTCGGGAGTTGGCTCTGATACCATTTGTAACGACCTAGGCCCACTGTGTGATATTGTTCGCTTTGGACACTGAGTCCTCACGACTTTAAAACGCGTCACACAGATTAAGGGGCCAAAGCCATTATAAACTGGCCCTAGACTCCCCCCCCCCTAAACGATGTGGGACAAGAGGGAGAGGACCCCTTCCTTGCGCACGTCCGGGGACCGAGGCACTGACACACCACCATCCCTCCTCCCCACGCACCGCTGCTTGGGTCGTCACACTCTCCCCCTTAGCAGAACAGCGTCCTCGCTATGGACCCACACGCTGTCAGGAGTCGGCTCTGATACCATTTGTAATGACCCGGGCCCACTGTGTGATATTGTCCGCTTTGGACACTGAGTCCTCACAGCTTTAAAACGCGTCGCACATATTAAGGGGCCCAAGCCATTATAAACTAGCCTTGGACTCCCCCCTAAGCGATGTGGGACAAGAGGGAGAGGACCCCTTCCTTGCGCACGTCCGGGGACCGAGGCGCAGACGCACCACCATCCCTCCTCCCTGCGCACCGCCGCTCGAGCCGTCACATAACTTGTATATCTTCCAGCATTGAGATGATTGGTTTGCATATGGCATCTATTATCTTCGAATTAAATACTTCACATATGTTGTTGTTGATGTTAATGCACTTGAATTCCTCATTGAATAATGCCTTGCACCAATGCTTCAGTTTTAGTTGAAATAGTGTAGCTTAACCTTTCTTTGTCAACCGAAGCAGTCCTTCTTTGGCTATCCTAAAGTCAGTCATCTTTGTACTCTTTGCTAATTGCCAAAATTGCAACTGCAACTTATCCCCTTTGTAGGTCTTTGCCCAATTTGGAGTACCAGGGTTGCGTCAAGGCTTTCGATGCTTTATGCTAGTGCTGCTAAGCAAATTGACAAGTTGATTGCATTCTACAATTGGTGTAAGGATACAGGAGTGGCTAGATCACTTGAATGTCCTGAAGTGCAAAGGATTACCAGTAAGATGTTGGAGAGATTGGAGGAGTTTGTGAGCGATAGAGCAAAGAGAGCCAAGAGCCCAGAGAGGAGGGAAGAATTGCCCCGTGTGGCTCAGGAGGAGGAGCCTGTGCCAGATATGAATGAGATAAAGGCATTGCCTCCACCAGAGAATTATACTCCTGCACCACCACCAGAGCCAAAACCAGAGCCCCCAAAGCCACAAGTGACGGAGGATTTGGTGGATCTGAGGGATGACGGAGTTACTGCTGATGATCAAGGTAATAAATTTGCATTGGCTCTATTTGCGGGGCCACCAGCTCATACTGGGAATGGTTCGCGGGAAGCATTCCCTTCTAATGGTGAACCAGAAGTGACTTCTGCTTGGCAAACCCCAGAAAATTGCAGATCAGCCATGAACCTATGACTCTGAAGAACATGTAGTCGTTTGTGTTATATTGTCAAGCAAGGGGAGTTTTATGTCTCGAACAGTTTGCGAATGGACTAAGTGATATATGAAGATGAAAATTTTCATTCGAAAAGGAAAGCAAATGTGCTATTGCAGAAATAACAAAGCTGAGAAGAGACAGCTGTGTTTTTCTAATGTTGTTTGTCATCATTAGTAGTATGATCACCTAACGAAATAGAGATGAGCTAGCAACTATGTAAAAACCACCTTTTCAAAAGAGGAAAGGATCACACCATGTATTGTCTTCAAGGAAATTCGAACAAGACCTTATTCAATTGTGAAGGTGAAAACTTACATTGACCTGGTAGATCCTCAATGAGGCCAATGTTGATCAATGACAGCAACAAATGACAAGAAAAAAACCCAATCTTCCCATTACCGGAAAATGCAGAACTAGAGAACCTAAATTGTTCGGCCATTGGACAATTTTCAAAAACTATACTGCACAAAATAGTAGCAAGAGAAGATTGAGCCTCAACATATGGTGATAACCAGTTCCACATAGTGAAACCATCCTTGCCGCCATTGGGGGTTGATGAATAGAACAACTGGAATTACCAATAAAACAATCGTGTATGACATTCCAAAGCTGATATAGAATGTCTCTCGGTCAATGAAACCATCTTCTTTAGCTTTTGTGCATGATTTTGTTGTTGAGCAATTAAGGTCAATGGTTGTTAAGCGGTTCTTACTCAACGGCACTCCACACAGAAGATGGTTTCCGTAGTAACTACTTTCATCAAATGCCCCAAACTGATTTTTGTTTGGTATGGCTCCTGACAAGTTCTTGTAACACATTAAAGACTTCTAGGAAATTCAACTGGGTAAGCTCTTCAGGGATAGAACCAATTAAGTTGTTGTAAGAAAGGTCGATGCTCTCTATCTTTGTGAGGCTCGACAATAACGTCGGTATATGTCCAGTAAGCTTGTTATTGGACAAGTTTAGGACAAGCATGTCCTGTAAGATTGTAACCCCTGGTGGGATCTCCCTGCTGAACTGGTTGCAAGAAAAATCTAGTCCTACCAATTCAAGGAGTGTGTAGCCTTTATAAGAATCAAGCCTTTTTTTGGCTGTGAACCCAACACTATGTGAAATTGGAAGTGCTTCTTGCCGTTCTATGTCATATTAGTAGAACTTGGTACGGAATGGCCTCACATAATTCCAAGGTGACCATCCTTTGTCAGTGATGAAATAATGCGGTGTTGAAGTTACCTTATTGGCATAATCCCCAGAGAAATTGATGGGTCCCAAGCAACTAGGTAATGGACCAAACAGATTGTTTTGAGAAAGATCAATTATACTTAAGCTTTTCAAGCTGCACAATTGCTTGGGAAATGTTCCATCCAAGCTATTACCTCTCAGCGAAAGAATGCTCAGTTGAGAGAGGTTACCTAGCCAATGGGGTATGCTTCAAGAGAATTCATTTTCACTCAGATCCAAGGTCACCAAATAGGAGCTGTTAGAGAGCGCATGCACAAGTGTGCCATTCAATTTGTTCCTATTCAGATGGATGTGACTCACCTCCTGTGTGACAAAAAATGATGGTAATGGACCATAGAGATTGTTGTTAGACAAATCCAAATACTCGAGCTGACCAAGATTGCAGAGTTCTTGAGGGATGACGCCATCCAACTTATTTTTGGACAAGTCAAGTGCCGTAAGCGATGACAAGTTTGCAATCAATCTGGGAATCTTGCCAATGAAAAAGTTGTTGCTAATGTCCGATAGCCACAAATTTACGCGTGATGAAAGAGAAGAGAGATTTCCAGTGAACTTGTTGTGGCCTAACCGCAGATATGACAGATTTAGGTTCATGGTGTCATCGAAAAATATAAATTCTCCTTGCAAGTTGTTATATGCTACGTCGAGCATTGCCACACTATCTAGTAACTGGATAGGTACTCCCCCTGAGAAATTGTTGCCAAACAAGTCTAAGAAATATAGGGATTTTATACTACCCAGTTCAGATGGAATACTCCCTTCCAATTCGTTGGCTGATAGATTAAGGTGGAACAAATTTGGGACATTTGCCCAAAATTTGGTAGTGAGCTCTCCTCTCATGTCGTTGTTGGATATGTCCATCATCGAAAGATTAAAAAGGGTCATTGATGGAACCTCAAGTGTCGTAAATAAGTTATTTGCCATAAAAAAAAATTCCAACTTAGTGTTATTTTCCAACCAAGTTGGAAAGGGACTCGGAATGTCATTCGAGGAGAGATCCATGATTCTTAGGTCATATTCATGATTGAGAAAGCCAAGAGAAGTCACGTTGAATCCTTTTGATTGACTATTTGACATTTTAAAAACCTTCAATTGGAGCCTTGGGGTTGAAGACACAACTTTGGTATCAATTGTTAGTTGGGTGTCATCAAGAAACAACACCTTAAGTCTTGAATGGTTTGCAAGTGGGCCAAGTGATGAGGGGACATCAAAATGTTTATCCGAAATGGAAAGAAATTCAAGTGAGGTAAGACTAGTGAGGGGAGATGAGGTGATACTATCTGTGAATTCATTATCTTCGAGATTTAGAATACGAATAGAGGTCATGTTTCGCCAACATGTAGGAAGCCTGCCAGTAATTCCATTAAAGCTAAGATCCAGTTCTTCTAGTTTTGCCAGGTTACACAAGCATGTTATTGATACCGCAAGTCAATTCAATTACTATGAGATATATCGGTACATACAAAGAGGACATTCAAGTACATCAAGGATCCATTTCATGTCTAGCTTTTTCATTGAGGGATCAGGACTTACTTTGATATGATAGGTCACCACTTAGATCACTGCTAGTTGAGGACAACAATCTAAGAGACGTCAAAGGACCAAGGCTAGAAAGGATTCCCATACTTGTGTTCAGCGAAGAATAATCCAAGATGAGCTGTTCCAACTTATTGAAGTTATGGAAATATTCGCAAAATACAAGAGATAACCGAACATTAGATTTCCTTACACAAGCATAATCAAGAAATGGTACGGAAATATCATGAGTGAATGGAACTTCTTTAATAAAAAGTTAGGCCCTGTTTGTTTCTCGGAAAATATGACGTTTCTGGAAAATGTTTTTTGAGAAGTCATTTCCAAGAAAATGATAATATTTTTTTATTGCTCGGCTAAAACTTGAAAATGAACTAGAAATTATTTTCCACCATTTAGTATGGAAATTCTGATTTAATTAGCATCCGTGCACTCCTTTCAATAATATTTTATCTTTTATTTTAAAAATATATTTTTTAATTTTTTTCTTGTTCCTTTTTTTTTCCCTTCTTGTTCGGCCAATCATCGGCCACAGGAGAGGTCAAGATTGCCTGAGGCCAACAAGCTCAAGCCTTGTTAGATCAGCGAGGCCTTGGCCTTCGGTGAGCTTGTCCCTCTCTTGTGGTTGGTTGCCGGCCATCATCGTAGCCAGTGATCAACTGAAGAAGAAGGAAAACAAAAAACAAAGAAAGAAAAAAAATTAAAAACTAAAAATTTGATTTTTTCAAAAGAAAATGGAAAAAATAAAAATATAATTAAAAAAGTGCACAGAGGAAAATAGGTTTATGTGAAAAAAAAAGAGAATGGAAAATCATTTCCTCGTTTTCCCCACTTTTCAAAAGGCTTTTTCCATTGAAGGAAAATATTTTCCTTTACTTATTTATTTTCCATGACCCGAACACTGAAAAATCTGGGAAACATTTTCTTGAAAGTTGTTTTCCGCAAAATGAATGAAGCGTTATTTTGAATATACATTCACTAACGGATTTGACTAACCTTGAGTAGTAATTGTTCCTTCTATTGGATTAGACTAGAGAGAAAGGATCCTGAGAGATGGTAGTGCCCCTAATGTTCGCACAACAGTCCCCACATGCTTCAAGTGGACACCATCTAGGTGGAGGTTCTCTAAGTGGCTCAAGATTTTGATGCCTAACAGTAAAATTTCAAGTAATTAACTTGCTTGGTAGTTAAGTTGTGAAAGCACCCACGCAGATGCCTCAGGATAGAAATATTTTGACTCAACAATGTTTCGATATGAAAAGAGAAGGGGGTTACAATATATGACTCCTATATTCTCAACATGACACACATATAAAGGAATGAAAAAGCATGCATGACTTGAAGGCTAGTCAGTTTAATATATGAATTAAAAGGAGGATTTTGCATGAAAACTAAAACAGTACCTTTAGTAGTTGCCGCTGCATCGATTGCATTATAACTTATGTCCAGCTCCTTTAAATTACTAAAATCACCTAATTTATCCACAAACAATGTTAACTCAAGTCAATGATGGAGATTTTGTATTGAATCATGAGCAGATAATAACCCGAAGAAATTTACTATGCACATGTAAAGTCCCACTCAAATTGTTGTCTAGGAGGAATAGACGCTAAAGAGATGGAATTGAACCGAGAATGGATAGAATAGAATTATCCAAAGAGTTACCACTCAAGTCAAGCACCTCTAGTTTGCTCAACTTCAAAGATAGCAAGTTTGGTTGTGCAAACAAACAATGAAAAGCGGTCGAATTCACGGAAATCTATTCAAGTGCACATGTAAACCGGTATTGCCATTGTGGAAGGAAATATGTCATTGACTTGTGGATTAATGATGACGTGGAGATAATCATCTATAATGGAGGAAGTGAGTAAGAGCCTAGGCGTGATTAGCTTATGAGTTCATTAGATAATGAGTATCTCTTTTTTTTATTTATTTATAAAAAATGGACAAACGGCGAATTTATACCTTTTGGTGCAATCCACCCTCCGAAATAGTTGTCGCACAAGTCAAGGCTCTTGAGTTCTTCAAAGGGAAGAAGTAGAGAAGCGTTTAGGTACCAAGTTTTGAAGCTGAAACGGTGAGCCCTCAAACTAGAGAGCATTAGCTGAGTGACTCGTCCTGTGGTGGGGTTGCAATTAACACCTGCCCAGCTACAACAATTGGAATTCGATCCCTCGTTGTCCACCTAGGATGGCAAGTCGAATGCGGGTTTGAGCGCTAAGAGTGCAATCCTTTCTTGCTCCTGACACCCACGAGAGCCACGTAAACATGCGATACCCCAAATCACCACAAGCACCCATAGTGCTTTCCTTTTCATGACTGCAGATTCAACCAGCCAAACTTTATATTATATGTATCACACCCTTGAGTTGACTTCTTTTTTGCAAGTTAAAGCAATTTTATAGGAGTTGAGCAATGCCGGTGCTTGAGTGTAGAAGTTGTGGTCATGGCCAAAGTCTTGGTCATCATTAGCATGTGGGGCGGGGAATGTACCTTACGCAATGGCCCAATTTCATTGGTGGGGAATTTTCTGAATGTCTCTATTAGCATAACTTTTTCCACACATTAAGTCTAGTCTAGCGTAGTCAACTATTATCATTTACATGACTAATTCAATCCCTATACAATGAAAAGCATAGGCCTTGTGATTTACTTGATTCCCAGCTGGAATGCAAGATCACATTGAACAATTAGAATGCAAATAAATGATGATGACATGAAAATGAGTAAATATTAAAGGATTGTTCACAATGAACTGGTTTCTTGTTCGTGAAACTAACATAGGATGTAGATATGGTAATGCGTTCATTGAAGTGCTCTCTTCTTATTGTTCAGCTCGACTAACCTAGAATGTTTATATTTTCAAGATATTGAAAATTACTACTCTGCAGCTATTACACATTTCACACTAGAGAAAAAGCATAACAAATTGCCTTTTGGATTCACAAAATGCAGTTGTTTAACTTGATGAGTGTTCAGTTAACATTATTTTAATTGCTTATAATGCAAGAGCGGCAGTGGAATATCCCTACAAGTCCGTAGATATAAGTGGAACTCCACCAGAAAACGTTCGGAAAAATAATTCACTATAATCGAAGAATTAAAACTACAATCGCTCATATGTCAAATGTTTCCCACACCTAGATTAAGATCATATCCAATTATGTTTATAAATAATCACCTTAATTGCATGTATAGCTCATAGGGCAAATCACCAAGTGTTTAAGCCCATAGCAAAACCCTTCGCACAACTAATTCAAAAAAGTCCGTACGTTCTCTCTTTTACTCTTCGTGCAGTGGCCTAATTTCTAAGGGAATTCCACTATTAGGCTTCTCGAGGAAAGGAAACCCAAAAAAGCAAAACCTTGCTTTTAATTTATTTTCTTTTCTCTAACCACTTCTTGACACACGCGCTTTCTTTTATATGACCAAAAAGAAAATTCCAAGTAGGCAGTTAAAATCCATAGGAAATTTGACCGTGAGAATTCATTGTATTTGCTACTGGGGCCCTTGGCAGCTGTCCACAAAAAAAATTCTCCGTCAATGTTTAATGTGCCGAAGTCTACACACCCGAACCTCCCAAATTGAACTTATATCTTTTTCTTACCCAATTGTCCAAGCAATATCCTCTCAAATTTTTTACATTGCAAGGTCTGGAGGTATTATATGTCCAACCAAATAAAAGAAACTCTTCAATATATATGCCATTCAAAGAAATATTTATTGAATTTCTTTCTTATCCAATCAAGTTAGATTGCATAACGGCTCAAGATCGAGACATATTTCAACCACGAGAGTTCACAAAAAATTCCAAGTAGGCAATTAAAGTCCATAGGCAATTTGACTAGGAGAGTTCATTGTATTTGCTACCAGGGCCCTTGGTGGCTATCCACAAAAAATTTTCTCAGTCAATGTTTAATGCGTCGAAGTCTACATGCCCGAACCTCCCAAATTGAACTTATATCTTTCTCTTACCTAAACGTCCAAACATCCAAGTAATAGCCTCTCAATTTTTTACATTGCAAGGTCAGGATGTAATTGTGGATACATCCAACCAAATAAAAGAAACTCTTAAATATGTTTAAGGAGAAAGTGATCTTGATAGAGGCATTTCAGAAGTAGACATGTTGTAAAATTAACGTGAAAATTGAGAAGATCTTGCTATCAAATCAATGCAAAAACATTGAAGAATTAAACACGGAATGACAAAAATACCAAATATTCACGAGATTCAATTCGAGTGTCGGTATTTATCCCCAAGGAGAGTTAACAACATATAATTCACCATAATCGGAGAATCAAAACTACAATCATTCACATGCTCAAGTATTTCTCACATCTAGATTAAGACCAAATCCAAATATGTTTATAATAAATAAACAACTTAATTGCATGTAAAGCTCATAAGGAAAATCATCGAGTGTTTAAGCCCATGGCAAAACCCTTTGCACAACTAATTCAAGAACGTTCGTATGTTCTTTATTTTACTCTTTGCGCGGTGGCCTAATTTCTAAGGGAATTCCACTATTTGGCTTCTTGAGGAAAGGAAACCCAAAAAAGCAAAACCTTGCTTTTAATTTTTTTTTTCTTTTCTCTAACCACTTCCTAACCCCACGTGCTCTCTTTTATATGACCAAAAAGAAAATTCCAAGTGGGCAATTAAAGTCCATAGGAAATTTGACCACGACAATTCATTGTATTTGCTACTGGGGCCCTTGGTGGCTGTCCATAGAAAAATTTCTCCATCATTGTTTAATGCGCCGGATTTTACACGCCCAAACCTCCCAAATTGAACTTATATCTTTTTCTTACCTAAACGTCAAAGCAATATCCTCTCAAATCTTTTACATTGCAAGGTCTGGATGCAATTGTGGATACATCCAACCAAATAAAAGAAACTCTTCAATATATATGCCATTTAAAGAAAGATTTTTTGGATTTCTTTCTTATCCAATCAGGTTAGATTGCATAACGGCTCAAAATCGAAATATACTTTAACCGTGACAGTTCACAAAAAATTCCAAGTAGGCAATTAAAGTACATAGGAAATTTGACCGCAAGAATTCATTATATTTGCTACTGGGGCCCTTGGCTGCTGTCCATAGAGAAATTTCTCCGTCAATGTTTAATGCACCGGAGTCTACAGGCCCAAACCTCCCAAAATTTGAACTTATATCTTTTTCTTACCCAAATGTCCAAACAATATCCTCTCAATTTTTTTACATTGCAAGGTCTCGATGTAATCGTGGATACATCCAACCAAATAAAAGAAACTCTTCAATATATACACCATTCAAAGAAAGATTTTTTGGATTTATTTCTTATCCAATCAGGTTAGATTGCATAGAGGCTCAAAATCGAGACATACTTTAACCGCGACAGTTCATAGAAAATTCCAAGTAGGCAATTAAAGTGCACAAGAAATTTGACCCCAAGAGTTCATTGTATTCGCTACTGGGGCCTTGGTGGCTGTCCACAAAAAAATTTCTCTGTCAATGTTTAATGTGCCGAAGTCTACACGCCCGAACCTCCCAAATTCAACTTATATATTTTTCTTACCCAAACATCCAAGCAATATCCTCTCAAATCTTTTACATTGCAAGGTCTGGATGTAATTGTGGATACATCCAACCAAATAAAAGAAACTCTCCAATATATACACCACTCAAAGAAAGATCTTTTGGATTTGTTTCTTATCCAATCAGGTTAGATTGCCTAACGGCTCAAAATCGAGACATACTTTAACAATTTTCTACCTTGCCTTGATGTTTGTAACTAAGTCATAATGTTCATCATCCATGCTAGTTCTCCCAATGCCTCGATGCACATTCACTCTCTATGGATGACAACTGGGCTCAAGTAAAGCTTAAGTTTTGTCAAAGGAACATGTTTAGTCATCATGTCTGACAAGTTCTCTACCTTGGCTTGACATTTGTGATGTATGTATATGTAAAGGGGTTAACGAAGTCGATTTGCCCTCTCAAGTTGCTAGGATCCCAATCTTTCTTTGACTAAGACTGAGACACTCGATATTAATTAAATAAGTGAGATAAGAGACTGACCACTAAGTTAGGAAGTCAGATTGCACATAAATTTGCTTTCCTAGATGCTCATTCCTTCTTGGTGGAGATCCCATACCGATATAATTGGACAACTTTACAGGTAGCTTTATGCTCGAGTTTGTCGTGTTTGGGAGCCCGAAGAGGTCCTCTCGACGATCCTCGCTCTACGTTTTGAAGATAGCCCATCATGATGCACAATCATAAGAACAATTGAGTTCGCATGACAGCGTATTACACTTCAATTTGTTTTGCTCTTTAGTTCTCGTTAGGCTCAAATTACCCAGATGTGTAGTGGAAGATTCAGTGTGGAAGAGAGAGCTTTGTGTGGAGAAGGTGAGCATGGGACTATAGTATTCTGGTTGGAAGTTTGTTACTATGGCTGTAGTAACCAGCCTTACTTCAGCAAGTTCCATTTCGAGTGCATTTGACCTTAGTTGTGATGTTAATCATACTTATAGGTTTGTCCTCTTTTCTCCTACTTTGCCACTCTCGACTCACCATTCAAAACCTACCACCAAAACCCACCTATTCAAGACATTTACCCAACCCAACCCAAAGCTTATGACTTGAAACTCTTGGCACCATCTACACTTGTGTCACTAAGGGCGCATTTGATAACAATTCTATTTTCAGAAATAATTTCTAATCAAAAATGATATCTTTTGATTCTGTTTCCGAGAACAAATTTTAAGCATTTGAAGGCATTTGATAATTACCCAAAATTTTTATTCTCGGGATAGAATTACATTTGACAACATCCTAAAAATTTCTAATCAAAACCATTTTCTTTTAATTTTTAAAATAATTTTATTACTTTTTTCTTTTTTTTTTTTTTTTATCTTCTTCCTCGCCGATCGGCCGACCTCGGGATGACCAACAACCAGCCGAAGAGGGTCAAGGCGTCCTTGTTGGAGGGTCATCAGCCCCCAGTGAGGCCGCGCCTCATTGGCCAAGCCTCGTCGGTAGCTAGGCGAGGCTCAATCGAGCTTGCCTAACTGCCAATGGGGCTCAACCTAGCCAGATTTGGGGAGGTCAAGCGTCACCCAGCCCAGCCAAGCCTCAATTGAGCCTCGCCCAGCCAAGCGAGTCTCATCGGTGGCTGGGCGAGTCTTGCCCGGCTAGGCGAGGCTTGCCGGTGGCCGGGTGTGCCTTCGGTGAGCTCGTCGGACCTTGCCTTGGCTTGGTGCACCTCCAATGAGCTTGTTGGAGCTTGCCCAACTGCGACTGGCAACAGCAATTGATGGCAGCAGTGGAAGAAGAAGAGAAAATGAAGAAAAACAAGAAGGAAAGAAGAAGAGAAAAGAAAAGAAAAAAATTCGGTTGACTTAATTTTGGAATTGTTCCCATGAACAAATAATCAATTTTTATTTACTTCTTGATTATACTCTAAATCTATTCCTAGGAATAAAAAATTTATCAAACGGATTTTTGTTCCAAATCTACTCCTAGGAAAAAAAAAATAGAATCAAGCACTGTTTGGCCGGTTTTCAAACGCGCCCTAAGCCACCACCCTGCTGCCTTAAATGTCTCCCTCTCTCTTATCTGGAGCTCAGGTCCATCGCTACCCAAATTTTGTTGTTGAACTAGATGTCGAATCTAGTGGCCATGGCGAGCTTGCTAGATTGCATGACTTTCGAGCTCGAGGGCCATGGGCATGCATTAATGTTGCCATTGAGCTTATGCCCATGGCCTTTAGTGCGACTTTCGAGCTCCAGTGGCTATGGAAAGAGAAGTTGACATTGGTGTGGTGGAAGGTAGAGAGACGGGGATAAAAAAATGGGGTGGAGGGGTAGTTTACGATGCAAATTGTGTATTTTCAAAAGTGGGGATGGTTAACCACTAGGGGTTCGCCCTAGTGGCCACCCTTCCAACTTGGAAGATGGAGGTGGGAGGTTCAAATCCCCACTTTCTCATGGGAGATTAGGGTGGGGACGATTTCATTTCAGGAGTGGGTTTCGACTCTCACGACCTGCAAAGAGGCAGGGCAAAAGTAGGACCGACTAAAAAAAAAAAGAAAAAACAAAAGTGGGGATAGTTTTTCATAAGTTCTCTATTTTATTTTTTGAAAAAAAATTACAACAAAGTTTAAGCTATCCCCACTATGACCCAATTTACTCTAAATTTTTTCTTATAATGCAAAAAACCCTAAATTTATATATGTGTGATATGTTTACCCCGAATTTTTTTTGGTGACACGAAAAACCCCAACTTATTACGATGCGACACACTTATCAAATTATCATTTTTTTGTTGACATTAAAAACCCCAAATTTAAATGCAAGTAACATATTTATCCCAAATTTTGAGGTGAATGTGTAGCACGGATATAAGTTTAGGGTAAATATGTCACATAAGTATAAATTTGATTTTTTTGTGTCACAATAAAAAGTTTAAGGTAAATATGTCAATGTAGACAAAATTTAGAGATTTTTTGTGGCCTTTTTCCCCTTCTTTTCCTCTTATGAGAAAAAAAAATTGGCATGATACCTTACTTGTATGCTATCTGATATGATACTTCTCTTTTGCATGTTAAATTTGCTTCTTCGTATTTGAGACAATTAATAAGGTTAATGTTATATGATCTGTAGTTTTCTCATAATTCCTCCTTGAGAGAGCGCGAAATCGTAAAGAGAATTCTCAGGAAAAAAAATTCCAAATACTCTTGCAAGGTGAAGAAAAAGTCATATAAGACATCAAAAGGCTCTAAAAATAATTAAAATTAGATATGGGAGGTTATTCCCTTCGACCCATGAGCCCGACCACACGGCCCGGCCATGCCTAGTTGGCTAGTAGCCATTTTCATACATTTGCACCAATCGAGGCTTCAATCCGGGTTGGTTCTTGCTCGAATTTGGCCTAGACATCAAGACAATCGATTACTAGAATCAAAAAGATACATTTCACTTCCCAGAGTAAGAAACCTATTACTAGAATCCGGCTCCCGCTCCATGGATGGATGTTATCCATCGTAAAGGAACGAAACCAGAAGGGCGACCCAGGGCGTCAAAATGAGCCCAATCACGAACGTGACCGATCTGATGGGCATTAGAGCCAGAGAGATCCCCACGAAGAGCGAGGCGAGAGCGGCGGGAGGGACCCGCGCCGTCAACGCGATGGCGAGACGCGGCGGCCTCGAAGTGGAGGCGACGACCGGGAACGCAGCCGGGGGAGGAGGGAACCTCATGATGTGGGCGACCTCTGTGAGCGACCTCCACTCGA
Organism: Eucalyptus brandiana; assembly: GCA_014182725.1. Lineage (NCBI taxonomy): Eukaryota > Viridiplantae > Streptophyta > Magnoliopsida > Myrtales > Myrtaceae > Eucalyptus > Eucalyptus brandiana. The sequence continues at coordinate 50,355,193 of CM024670.1, read as the reverse complement.
GGTCCTTTCTTCTTCCAAGGGAGTCGACGGATCGCCGGTTGTTCCGACTTTGCCGGAGCCTGTTTTGTCCGGATCTGATCGCGCTTTATGGAGATCCACCTCATCTCTCGCCGTTCTCAGACGCCGTTCAAAAATCCGCGTCGCTGGAGCTTAATTTCTCCAGATCTGATACACTTTCTCTAAAGATAATTCCCCGAAGCTCGATGCTACTATGATCACTTTGTTAAGCACAGTAAAGCATGGTGAGATGAAGTTGTGAAATGATCAGAACCTATTTATGCGGTTTAGGTTAGTGAAGCCATCGGTCGTGCTGAATGCTTCATTGAACGCGTGATTAATCGCGGGAAAAGCATGGTGACTTCGAGCACTAAAATGATTAAGCTTATTGATGCCGTTGATTTTGTGAAATCACTAGAAAGAGCGGTGGTGGCGGCGGTCCCAGTGGAAGTGCTAAAGGTGGTGGTAGTGTTCACACTGAGGATAGGTATGGGAATCGAGATGATTGTCGATCCTCCACCACCCAGAGGGAATGTTTATGATTACGGTGATTATAGAGGAGAATATGGTAATTATGGGGGGATGAGAAGGTCAAGATCATATGGGGATATGAGCGATGGTGTGGCTGTGAAAGAAGGGAAAGAAGAAAAAAGGGTAGTGACTCCACTGAGGGACGCGAAGCCAGAAAGGATTTCTGGCAAAATGGGCCACTTGCAGAGGCTATCAGACCGGTTCTTGGCATGTAGGCTCACTAGTCTGGCGAAGAATAGCAGGCTGATCTTAGTTGCGTTGTACCCTGTTGTGAAGGAGAGTTTTCAGGCATATGCTGTCTGTGAGGTTTTGGCTGTTTTGCTTGATAAGTTTTTCGATATGGAATACCACAATTGCATCAAGGCTTTCGATGCTTATGCTAGTGCCACTAAGCAAATTGATGAGTTGATTGCATTCTACAATTGGTGTAAGGATACAGGAGTGGCAAGATCATCCGAATATCCTGAAGTGCAAAGGACTACCAGTAAGTTGTTGGAGACACTGGAGGAGTTTGTGAGGGATAGAGCAAAGAGGCCTAAGAGCCCAGTGAGGAGAGAAGAATTGCCCCGTGTGGCTCAGGAGGAGGAGCCTGTGCCACATATGAATGAGATAAAGGCATTGCCTCCACCAGAGAATTATACTCCTGCACCACACCAGAGTCAAAACCGGAGCCACCAAAGCCACAAGTAACGGAGGATTTGGTGGATCTGAGGGATAATGGAGTTACTGCTGATGATCAAGGTAATAAATTTGCATTGGCTCTATTTGCGGGGCCACCAGCTAATGGTGAACCAGAAGTGACTTCTGCTTGGCAAACCCCAGCTGCTGATTCTGGCAAGGAAGATTGGGAATTGGCTTTGGTGGAGATTGCTAGTTACTTGTCAAGGCAGAAAGCAGCTTTAGGTGGTGGTCTTGAGCCATTGCTACTGAATGGCAAGTATGACCAGGGAACTGTGAGGCAACATTTAAGCATCGCCCAATTGACTGGAGGTAGTGCAAGCAGTGTTGCTCTACCCGGCCTTGGAAAGAGTGCAATGCCAGTATTGGCTCTCTCTGCACGTGATGGAACTGTCCAAACAGTTAACCAGGACCCTTTTGCTGCATCATTGAGCATCCCTCCTCCTTTACATGTACAGATGGCAGAAATAGAGAAGAAACAGCATTTGGTTGTGCAGGAGCAACAACTATGGCAGCAGTATGCTACGGAGGGGATGCGAGGTCAAGCCACTTTGGCCAAGATTGGTGGGACGGGTTACTATGCACCAGGTCTTCCTGTGATGCCTTATGGCATGCCACCAGTCAATGGGATGGGACCACCAACAGGGTATTATTATTCTCCTTACTGATGATGCTTGCTTTTCACCATATGACTATTTTTTCTCATTTCATCCAGTTGTGTATCTAGTTATACTACAATATGATCCTTTTTGTATTCTGGTGTGCGGGTTTTGGAAAGAGAGAAAAGCGAACACGGAGATTCTTTTTGGGGAAGATATTTGGGTGGTGACATCCAGTGCATCCTGTTTCTTGTAGTAATCAGAATTTTCATGACCACAGCCTCTTGTGCAGTCACAGTATAGACAGGAATGAATCTGTCATTGTCTAGTGGCTCCGTGCTTTGTTGTTTCATGCGTGAAAGTAGACTGACCATCAAAGCCAGTTCTCTTAAAAATGGAAGCACTGCTGACCTTCTCGTATGAATGGAATGTTTACAATAGAATTGAGTTCTTCAAACTAGATATTTTTTTTTTCCTGCTCCGATCTTTCTGTTTCTTGTGTCAGTCGGAATCATCTGGAGCTTAATGCTTTTGTTAAATAATTCCTAAGTGATATGATGATCGTTTTAATTATAAATATCTTGGATAAAGATCCCTCAGTGAAAGATGATGTTGCGGAATAGTGTCTGGTGGTCATGAAAAGACTGTTTATCTGCACAACTCCAGGTCCGAGCCCACAAATTGCCTCGATGAGGACAAAATGTTGTACAATTGATAGGGATCCTCGATGGGGACAAAATGTCCTAGCCATTTTGATTCGTTTTACAATTTGATAGGGATTCTCTAAAACTTTTTGGCTTAGGCTACTAAAATCATGGCCACGGCGGTTTGTGATGTATTTATATGTTAATGGGGTTAACTGAGTTGATTTGCCCTTTTAAGTCGATAGGACCCCAATTTTTTTTATTTTTTTTAAACTAAGTCTCTTGATACTTGACATTAATTAAAGAAGATGAGACAAGAGAATGACCACTAAGTTTTTGCGTACCCAATACGATTTATTCGTCGATATATGAAGGATCTCTAAGTAAAAACAATTCATTTATTAGTGGAATGAAGTTGTATCTCACACAAATTAGCTTTCCTAGATGTTCATTTCTTCTTAGTGGAGATACCACACTGATATAATTGGATGACGACTTTACTAGTTGCTTTATGTAAGTTTGTCATGTCTAGGAGCCTAAAAATGTCCTTGGCGATGATACTCACTTTACATTCTAAAGATAGCGGCACATCATGATGAAAATCATAAAAACTATTTGAGTTCCCATGATGTGCATTGGAAGATTCGATGTGGAAGAGAGATTGTGTCGAGAAGGTGAACAAGGGGACCGTATTTTTGTTGGCGATTTGGTTGTAGTTTAGCTACCTATTTTGGCAAAGTGGGGGTGGTTTTTCCAATGGTTTTGTATTTTTTTCTTCCTTTCTTAGAGAAAAAATGGCATGATACCTTATACGTTTTCTGATATGATAATTCTCTTTTCCATGTTAAACTTGGTTCTACATTTTTGAGATAATCAATAAGGTCAATGTCATGTGATACGTAGCTTTCTCACAATCCCTCCTCCAGAGAGCAAGAATTCGTAAAAGAGAATTTACAGAAAAAAATTCAAAGTACTCTTGCAAAGTGAAAAGTCATGCACGACATCAAAAGGCCCTAAAAATAATAAACATGCAATATGGGAGGCTATTCCCTTTGACCCAAGGGCTTGGCCGCGCGGCTTGGCCTGACCTGGTTGAGGAGCTCTACTAGTGGCTAGTAGCCATTTTCATACATTTGCACCAATCCCGACCTCAATCCGCGTTGGTTCTTGCTCGAATTTGGCCTAGACATCAAGACAACAAATTTGGTCTCTTTCAGACTGAGTAGGACATGCCTCAGGGCAGTGCTTTGTTTTTTAGGCTAGAACTAAGCTCCTAGCAAAATGTTAGAACGTTATTCCATGTAGACAGGAACAGCAAAAGTAGTCATGAAAATGCAAGTTTAATCGTGAATTTAACCATCTCATGAGACACTTCAGCACAAGTAAACATTCATAAAAGTTAGACAAAAATCAATGTCCTAACCATATTGCAGATCAGCCATGAACCAAGTACTTGAAAGAACATGTAGTCATTCCTGTTATATTGTCAAGCAAGAGGAGTTTTATATCTCGAACAATTTGCAAATGGACCGAGTGATATGCAGAGACGAAAATTTTAATTCGGAAAGGAAAAAAAAATGTGTTACAACAGATATAACAAAGGCGAGAAGAGATAGCTGTGTTTTTCTAGTGTTGTCTGTCATCATTAGTAGTATGATCACCTAACCAAATAGAGGTGAGCTAGCAACTACGTAAAAACCACCTTTTCAAAAGAGGAAAGGATCACGCCATGTATTATCTTTAAGGAAATTAGAACATGACCTTATTCAGTTGTGAAGGTGAAAACTTACATTGACCTGGTAGATCCACATTGAGGCCAATGTTGATCGATGACAATAACAAATGATAGGAAAAAAAAAAAACCCAATCTTGCCATTACCCGGAAATGCAGAAGAAGAGAACCTAAATTGTTTGGCCACTGGACAATTTTCGAAAACCATCTTGCACAAAATAGTAGCATGTGATGAACAAGCTCCAACATGTGGTGATAACCAGTTCCACATAGTGAAACCATCCCCGCCGCCATTGGGGGTTGATGAACAGAACAATTGGAATTACCAGTAAAATTGTTGTGTATGACACTCCGAAGCTGATATAGAATGTATTTCCATCTAAGAAAGCATCTTCTTTAGCTTTCGTGCATGATTTTGTTGCTGACCAATTAACATTAATGGTTTTCGAACAGTCATTACTCAATGGCATTCCACATAGAAGATGGTTCCCATAGTAACTGCTTTCATCAAATGCCCCAAATTGATTTTTGTTTGGTATGGCTCCTGACAAGTTGTTGTAAGACACATTGAAGACTTCTAGGGAATTCAACCGAGTAAGCTCTTCAGGGATAGAACCAATCAAGTTGTTGTAGGAAAGGTCAATGCTCTCTATCTTTGCAAGGTTCCACAATGACATCGGTATATGTCCATGAAGCTTGTTATGCGACAGGTTCAGCATAAGCATGTCTTGTAAGATTGCAATCTCTGGTGGGATCTTCCCATTAAATTGGTTGCAAGAAAAATCTAGTCCTACCATATGAAGGAGTGCGTAGCCTTTATAAGAGTCAAACCGTCCTTTTGTTGTGAACCCAACAATATGTGGAAGTTGCATTCCTTCCACTTCTTTCATGTAGTAGTATTCGTAATTTGTTTTAATTGACCTCACATAAGACCTAGTTGACAGTGTTATGAAGTCAGGTGCGAAATTCGGCGTTGAAGTTACCTTATTGGCATATCCTCTGGAAGAGAAATTCATGGGTCCCAAGCAACTAGGTAATTGACCAAACATATTGTTTTTAGAAAGATCGATCATACTTAAGCTTTTCAAGTTGCACAATTGCTCAGGAAATGTTCCATTGAAGCTATTACCTCTCAGTGAAAGAATGCTCAGTTGAGAGAGGTTACCTAACCAATAGGGTATGCTTCCGGAGAACTCATTTTCACTGAGATCCAAGGTCACCAAATAGGAGCTGTTGGAGAGCGCATGTGCGAGTGTACCATTGAATTTGTTCCCATTCAGATGGATATGACTCAACTGGGGTGCTATAAAAGATGATGCTAGTGAACCAGAGAGATTGTTATCAGACAAGTCCAAGTACACGAGCTCACTAAGATTAAATAGCTCTCGAGGGATGAGGCCATCCAAATGATTTTTGGACAAGTCAAGAACCACAAGATCTAACATGTTTGCAATCCATCTGGGAAGCTTGCCGATAAAAGTGTTGTTGCTAATGTCCAATAGCATCAAATTTACGAGTGATGAAAGAAAAGAGAGATCCCCAGTGAACATGTTGTGGCCTAATCGTAGACTTGATAGATTTAGGTTCATGGTGTGGTCGGACGATACAATTTTTCCTTGCAATTTGTTATATGCTACATCGAGGTAATTTAATGATAATCTGCTATCTAGTAACTGGCTAGGTAGTCCCCCTGAGAAATTGTTGCGAGACAAGTCTAAGGAATGTAGGGATTTTATACTGCCCAATTCAGATGGAATATTCCCTTCCAATCTATTGATTGATAGATTAAGGTAGCCCAAATTTGGGAAATTCACACAAAATTCAGTAGTGAGCTCTCCTCTCATGTCGTTGTTGGATATGTCCATCCTCGAAAGATTAAAACAGGTCATTGATGGAACCTCAAGTGTTGTGAATGAGTTAGTTCCCATAAAAAGATTCTCCAACTTAGTGTTATTTTCCAACAACCAAGTTGGAAAGGGACCTGGAATGTCATTCAAGGAGAGATCCATGATTCTTAGGTCATATTGATGATTGAGAAAGCCCAAAAAAGTCACTTTGAATCCTTTTGATAGACTATTTGACATACTAAAAGCCTTCAACTGGAACCTGGGGATCGAGGATGCAACTTTGGTATCAACTGTTAGTTTGGTGTCATCAAGCAACAGGACCTTGAGTCTTGAATGATTTGCAAGTGGGCCGAGTGATGAGGGGATATTAAAATGGTTACCCGAAATGGAAAGAAATTCAAGTGAGGTAAGGCTAGTGAGAGGAGATGAGGTGACACTATCTGTGAATTCATTGTCTGCAAGATTCAGAATTCGAATAGAGGTCATGTTTCGCCAGCATGTGGGAAGCTCGCCAGTAATTTCGTTAGTGCTAAGATCCAGCTCTTCTAGTTTTACCAGGTTACACAAGCCTGTTATTGATATCACACATCAATTCAATTACAATGACATATATTGGTACATCCAAAGAAGACATTCAAGTACATAAAGGATCCATTTCATGTCCAACTTGTACATTGAGAGATAAGAACTTACTTTGATCTAATAGGTTGCCATTTAGATTGCTTTGGGATGAGGACAACAATCTAAGAGATGTCAAAGGACCAAGACTGGAAAGGATTCCCATGCTTGTGTTCAACGTAGAATAATCCAAGATGAGTTGCTCCAACTTACTGAAGTTGTGGAAATCTTCCCACAAAATGTAGTATTATTGAACATCAGATTTCCTTACCCAAGCATAATCAAGAAATGGCACAAAAATATCAAGAGTGAATGGAACTTTTTCAATAAAAACTTAAACTATGTTTGTTTTGCGGAAAATATTTTCCAAAAAGTCATTTTTCAGGAGAATGAAAATATTTTCCGATATTATACCAAAACTTGAAAATGAAATAGAAAATATTTTCCACTTTTTGGTATGGAAAATTTGATTCAATTTTCATACGTGCACTCCTTTCAAAAATATTTTTTATTTTAAAAAAGAATTTTTAATTTTTTTCTTTTTCTTTTTCTTTTTTCCTTCTTGTTCAGCCAATCACCACCCACAGGTGAGGTCAAGATTGCTCAAGGCCGATGAGCTTGAGCCTGGTCAAATTGGCGATGCCTTGGCCTTTAGCGAGCTTGTCCCTCCCTTGTGGTCGGTTGCCCACCGTTGTCGTAGCCAACGACCAACTAAGGAAGAAGGAAAAAGAATAAGAAGGAAAAAAAGAAAGAAAAAAATTAAAAAGTTAAAAAATCAATTTTGTTTGAAACAGAAAAAATAATTACAAATTTGATTTTTTTTTAAAAGAAAGAAGGAAAATCTAAAGAAAAAACTAAAAAGAGTGCACGGAGGAAAATAGGTTTAGGTGACAGAAAGAGAATGGAAAATGATTCTCTCATATTCCCGAATGCTGGAAAATCTGGGAAATATTTTTTTTGGAAGTTATTTTCCACGAAATGAATGGAGCATTATTTTGAATATGCATTCATTAACGAGTTTGACTAACCTTGAGCAATAATTGTTCCTTCTACTGTATTATCTCGGAGAGAAAGAATCCTGAGGGATGACAGTGCCCCTAATGCTCGCACGACGGACCCCACATCCTTCAAGTGTACACCATCTAGGTGGAGGTTCTCTAAGTGGCTCAAGTTTTTGATGCCTACAAGTAAAATTCCAAGTAAATAAATTGATTGGCAGCAAAGTTGTGAAGGCACCCATGCGGATGCCTTGGGATAAAAATCTATTGAATCAGCAACATTTCTATATGGAAAGAGAATGATGACTTCTATATTCTTAATATGAAGCACATGTAAAGGTATTAAAGAGCATGCATGAATTGTAGTCTAGTTAGTTTAATTTATGAATAAAAACGAGGACTCTGCATGAAAACTGAAACATTACCTTCAGCAATAGCCGCTACATCAACTGCATTATAACTTATGTCCAGCTCCTTTAAATTACTGAGACCACCTAATTTATCCACAAACATTGTTAACTGAAATCAAGGATGGTGATTTTTTTTTACAGAATTATGAACAGAGAATAAGCTAGAGAACCTATCATTCACATGTAAAGTCCCATTCAAATTTTGTTTTGGAGAATAGACACCTGAGAGTCGGAATTGTACCACGAACAGGTAAAATAGAATTATCCAGAGTAAATAATGACAGCACCGACGTGGATGCCTTGGGATAGGAATATTTTGAATCAGTAACATTTCTATATGGAGAGAGAAGGGGGTTGCAATAGATGACTTCTTTATTCTTAATATGAAGCACCTATATAGGAATTAAAGAGCTTGCGTGCATGACTCACAAGCTAGTTAGTTTAATTTACGAATAAAAATGAGGTTCCTACATGAAAACTGAAGCAATACCTTCAACAATAACCATTACATCAACTGCGTTATAACATCCAGTTCGATCAAATTACTAAAACCACCTAATTTTTCCATAATAGTGTCAACTCATGTCAAGGATGGCGATTTTGTACTAAATTATGAGCAAAGAATAAGTCGGAGAAATTTACTATTCACATGTAAAGTCCCACTCAAATTACTGTTTTTGAGGAACAGATGCCGAAGAGATGGAATTGTACCGAGAACGGATAGAATGGAATGATCTAGAAAGTTACCGCTCAAGTCAAGCACCTCTAGTTTGCTCAGGCTTGAAGATAGCAGGTTTGATTATGCAAATAAACGATGAAAGAGAAGGGGGTTGTACCGAGAACGAGTAAAATAGAATTATCCAGAGTAAACAATAAAAGCACCCACGTGGATGCCTCGAGATAGGAATCTTTTGAATCGGCAACATTTCTATATGGAAAGAGAAGGGGGTTGCAATATATGACTTATTTATTCTTAATATGAAGCACATGTATAGGTATTAAAGAGCTTGCTTGCATGACTCGCAAGCTAGTAATGAGGTTCCTACATGAAAACTGAAACTGTACCTTCAGCAATAGCCATTGCATTAATTGCGTTATCACTTATGTCCAACTCCATCAAATTACCATAACCACCTAATTTTTCCACAAACAGTGTTAACTCAAGTCAAGGATGGTGGTTTTGTACTAAATTATGAGTAGAGAATAAGTCAGAGAAATTTACCATTCACATGTAAAGTCCCACTCAAATTACTGTATCCGAGGAACAGATGTCGGAGAGATGGAATTGTACCAAGAATGGATAGAATGGAATGATCCAGAAAGTTACCGCTCAAGTCAAGCACCTCTAGTTTGCTCAACTTTGAAGATAGCAAGTTTGGTTCTGCAAATAAACGATAAAGAGAAGGGGGTTGTACTGCGAACGGGTAAAACAGAATTATCCAGAGTAAACAATAAAAGCACCCACGTGGATGCCTCAAGATAGGAATCTTTTGAATCGGCAACATTTCTATATGGAAAGAGAAGGGGGTTGCAATATATGACTTATTTATTCTTAATATGAAGCACATGTATAGGTATTAAAGAGCTTGCTTGCATGACTCGCAAGCTAGTAATGAGGTTCCTACATGAAAACTGAAACTGTACCTTCAGCAATAGCCATTGCATTAACTGTGTTATAACTTATGTTCAACTCCATCAAATTACCATAACCACTTAATTTTTCCACAAACAGTATTAACTCAAGTCAAGGATGGCGATTTTGTACTAAATTATGAGTAGAGAATAAGTCAGAGAAATTTAGCATTCACATGTAAAGTCCCACTCAAATTACTGTATCTGAGGAATAGATGCCGGAGAGATGGAATTGTACCGAGAACGGATAGAATGGAATGATCCATAAAGTTATAGCTTAAGTCAAGCACCTCTAATTTGCTCAACCTTGAAGATAGCAGGTTTGGTTTTGCAAACAAACAATGAAAGGTAGTAAAATCCGCAGAAATCTTTTTGAGTACATTCGCAAGTAGGTATTGCCATTTCGGGGGAAATATATCAGACTCGTGGATAAATGATGACGTGGACGTAACCATCTATAATGCAGGAAGCGAGTAAGAACCCGAGCATGGTTAACTTATGAGTTCATTAGATAACGAGTATCTCTTGTTTTGTAGGAAATGGAAGAATGGCAAATTTATACCTTCTGGTGCAATCCATCCTCCTAAATAGTTGTCGGACAAGTCAAGGCTCTTGAGTTCTTCAAAAGGAAGAAGTAGAGAAGCGTTTAGGTACCAACTTTTGGACCCAAAACCGAAATATCTTGAATTAGAGAGCATTAGCTTAGTAACTCGTCCTATGGTGGGGCTGCACTCAACACGTCCCCAGCTGCAACAGTTGAAATATGATCCCCCCGTGTCCCCCCAATAGGTCAGGTCCAATGTGGCATTGAGTGCTAAGAGGGCAACCTTTTCTTGCTTCCGACACCCACGAGAGCCACATAAACATGCGATACCCCAAACCACCACAAACACCCAGAGTGCTTCCTTTTTCATGACTGCAAATTTGAGTGACCAAACTTTATATGTATCACACTCTTGATTCGACTTCTTTTTTACAAGTTAGAGCGATTTTATAGGAGTTCAGGGATGCCTGTGCTTGAGTGTAGAAGTTGTGGTCATGGCCAAAGTCTTGGTCATCTTCAATGATGAATGTAGCTCAACCCCTTTTGGTGACAAGGTTAATTAGCGTGTAGGGCAAGGAATGTACCTTTCACAATGGCTAGATTTCATTGGCGGGAGTTTTCAGAATGTCTCTATCGACATAACTTTTTCCACACGTTAAGTCTAGTCTAGCCTAGCCATTGTTGTCATTTATATGACTAATTAAATCTCTATCCAATGAAAAGCATAGGCCTTGTGATTTACTTGGTTCCCAGCTGGAACGCAAGATCATATATTACAGTTAGAATGCAACTGAATGATGGTAATATGAAAATTAGTAAATGTTAAAGGCTTACTCACAATGAACTTGTTTCTTGCTTGGGAAACTAACATAGGATGTAAATATGGTAATGGGTTCATTGAAGTGCTCTCTTTTTATTGTTCAGCTCGACTAACTTAGAATGCTTATATTTCAAGATATTGAAAATTACTGCTTTATAGCTTTTACACATTTCACCCTAGAGAAAAAGCATAACAGATTGCCTTTTAGATTCATAAAAAGCAGCTAGTTTAACATAATGAGTGTCCATTTAACATAATTAAAATTGCTTCCTTTGCAAGGGTGACGGTGGATTATCCCTATGAGTCCATATGTATCGGTGAAAAACTTCACTAGAAAACGTTTGGAAATCGGATGGTTCTAAACATGGAAAATCTGTTAATCTCCTTCGCATTGGAGCTTTTAGGATAAGTCATCTTGACTAGAGGCATTTCAAAAGTAGGCATGTTGTAAAATTAACGCAAAAATTGAGAAGATCTTGCTATCAAATCAATGCAAAAACATTGAAGAAATGAATAGGGAATGACAAAGCTATCAAATATTTACGAGATTCAATCCGACTATCGGTATTTATTCCTAGATAGAACCAATAACAAATAATTCACTATAATCGAAAAATCAAAACTACAATTGCTCATATGCTTGAATGTTTCCCACACCTAACTTAAGATCATATCCAAATAAGTTTATAAATAGCAACTTAATTGCATGTAAAGCTGATAGGACAAATCACAGAGTGTTTAAGCCCATAGCAAAACCCTTCGCACAGCTAATTAAAAAAAGTTCGTACATTCTCTCTTTTGCTCTTCGTGCGGTGGGCCAATTTCTAATGGTATTCCACTATTAGGCTTCTCGAGGAAAGGAAACCCAAAAAAGCAAAACCTTGCTTTTAATTTATTTTCTTTTGTTTAACCGCTTCCTGACCCACATGCTTTCTTTTGTATGACCAAAAAGAAAATTCCAAGTAGGCAATTAAGGTCCACAGGAAATTTGACTACCAGAGTTCATTGTATTTGCTACTCGGGCCCTTGGCAGCTGTCCAGAGAAAAATTTCTCTGTCAATGTTTAATGTGCCAAAGTCTACACGCCCGAACCTCCTAAATTGAACTTTTATCTTTTTCTTACCCAAGCATCCAAGCAATATCCTCTCAAATTTTTTACATTGCAAGGTCTGGATGTAATTGTGGATACGTCCACCCAAATAAAAGAAACTCTTCAATATATACACCATTCAAAGAAAGATTTTTTTGGATTTCTTTCTTATCAAATCAAGTTGGATTGCATAATGGCTCAAAATCGAGACATACTTCAACCACGAGAGCTCACAGAAAATTCCAAGTGGGCAATTAAAGTCCCCAAGCAATTTGACTACGAGAGTTCATTGTATTCGCTATTGGGGCCCTTGGCAGCTGTCCACAGAAAAATTTCTCCATCAATGTTTAATGCGCCAGAGTCTACACGCCCGAACCTCCCAAATTGATCTTATATCTTTTTCTTACCCAAACATCCAAGCAATATCCTCTCAAATTTTTTACATTGCAAAGTTTGGATGTAATCGTGGATACATCCAACCAAATAAAAGAAACTCTTCAATATATATGCCATTCAAAGAAAGTTTTTTTGAATTTCTTTCTTATCCAATGAGGTTAAATTGCATAACGGCTCAAAATCGAGACATATTCAACCACGAGAGTTCATAGAATATTCCAAGCAGGCAATTAAAGTCCACAAGCAATTTGACTACGAGAGTTCACTGTATTTGCTACCGTGGCACTTGGTTGCTATCCATAGAAAATTTTCTACGTCAATGTTTAATGCGCCGGAGTCTACATGCCCGAACCTCCCAAATTGAAATTATATCTTTTTCTTACCCAACCGTCCAAGCAATATCCTTTCAAATCTTTTACATTGCAAGGTCTGGATGTAATTGTGGATACATCCAACCAAATAAAAGAAGCTCTTCAATATATACACCATTCAAAGAAAGATTTTTTGGATTTTTTTCTTATCCAATCAGGTTAGATTGCATAACAGCTCAAAATCAAGACATACTTTAACAATTCTCTACCTTGCCTTGACGTTTGTAACTAAGTCATAATGTTCATTGTGACATCCTGAAATTCGACCCCGTCCCGAATACATGAAATGGGCATTTCGTCGACGCGCCTATGGTCATTTTACTTTGAGTTGGGCCCCTCACGAGTTAACTAACCTATTATGTGAAGATGTTAAGGGATATAAACGCGACAAACTAGAGAATTCGATCGGAAATCGATTGCTTGACCATAATAATCGACAAGGGTCAATATGACACCGTTATAATTGAATGGCGATCGTATATATGTCGATTCGACAGAATCACGTAATTGAATTGTGGGTGATTCCGCATGATTGTGAAATTCGCGTCGAACGACACTAACTCGATTTTCTAACGATTTTATATTCGGGACAGGTAATTGAAACCTTGCAATTTTTACGACAATCAAGAGTCGTCTACGAGTCAAAGACAAACCTGGATCAAAAATTATCGACCACGGTCGAATGTGCTAAAATCCCTAAAAGCTACCTAATAGGTTAGGTTGTACTAAAATTGCGTTCGGTCGCTTTTGATCACGAAATTGAAGTCAGTTTCGGGAATCGGACATTCAAGCGTATCACGATTCATTTTTAGGACATCGTCTCATCTTTCGGAGAATTTCTATCGAGTCCGGAATTTTGCGAAAAAATCAATTTCGGATAATTTGGAAAGGAAAAGGAAATTCGGATGGGAGGTGAAAGGGACTAATTTGGCTGCCCAAATGACTTATTTTGTGAAGAAATGGAAGGAAAATAAGAGGAAATTCGGATGGCTGAAGATGGGCATGTTTTTCTACACCAAAATGGTTTAATTGGAGGAGTTTGGAACTAAATTTCCATCGGAGGAAGCATGGACTTTGGTGGCCAAAGACTTTGGGGCACGCTCATCATTATTTAGATATTTCATTAGGCTTCTAATTAGTTGATGCTTGGACTTTCTTTCCCTCTTTCTCTCTCTCCCTTTCCCTCTCTACCTCTCATGCGTGAAGGTCCCTTGCAGTAGGCCCTCCTTCTTCATTTCATTTCCCCTCACCCTCACGTATTCCCCCTCCCCTCCATTTCATTCCCTCTCCACCTTGACCTGCTTGTCCATTTCCCTTCCTTGTTCTGCCGCATCCACCAAGCCGCACAGCACTCCACTGCAGCCCACCATCCAGCATCCAACATCACCCCACTTCACGTCACCTTCCATCCCGCCCCCACCATCCATCTCCCATCGGGTAGTGGAATATCCCTACAAGTCCGCAGATATAAGTGGAACTTCACCAGAAACCGTCCAGAAATTGCATGGTTCTAAACATGGAAGTTCTGTTAATTTACCTTGCATTGGAGCTTTCAGCAGGAACTGATCATGACTAGAGGCATTTCAGAAGTAGACACGTTGTAAAATCGAAAATTGACAAGATGTTGTTATTAAATCAATGCAAAAACATTGATGAAATAAATGAGGAACAACATGGATATCAAATATTTATATGATTCGATCCAAGTGTTAACACGTGCTCCAACAGGAGAGCCGGCAAAAAAAAATTCACTATAATTACAGACTTAGAATTACAATCACTTACACACTCGAATATTTTTCACACCTAAATTAAGATCAAACTCAAAAATATTTATAAATAAAGAACTTAATTAGATGTAAAGCTCACGGTGCAAATCATTGCGTGTTTAAGTCCATAGCAAAACCCTTTGCCCAGCCAATTCAATAACATCCATACGTTCTTTCTTTTATTCTTCATGCGGTGGCCCAATTTCTAGAGGAACCCACTAATCGGCTTCTCCAGGAAAGAAAACCCAAAAAAGACAAACATTGCAACCCAAAAAAGAAAAACATTGCTTTTGATTTATTGTCTATTCTCTAACCACTTCCTGACCCCACGCGCTTTCTTTTGTACAACAACGAAAAAGAAAATCCCAAGTAGACAATTAAAGTCCACAAAAAATTTGACCGTGAGAGTTCATTGCTATTCACTAATGGGGCCCTTGGCGGCTGTCTCCATAAAATTTCTCCATCAGTGTTTAATGTACCCGTGATTACACTCTCTGATCCCCAAATTGGACTTGTATCTTTTTCTTATCCTAATTCCAAGCAATGCCCTCTCAAGTCTTTTACATCCCGAGGTCCGGATGTAATCGGCTTCTCCAAGATAGAAAACCCAAAAAAGACAAACATTGCTTTTGATTTATTGTCTATTCTCTAACCACTTCCTGACCCCCACGTGCTTTCTTTTGTACAACAACCAAAAAGAAAATCCCAAGTAGGCAATTAAAGTCCATAGAAAATTTGACCGTGAGAGTTCGTTGCTATTCACTAAATAAAAGAAACTCTTCGTATACACACACGCGTGTATATATGCCATTAAAAAAAAAAGATTTTTTATTTTTTGGATTTCTTTCTTGTCTAATCAGGTTGAATTGCATAATGGATCAAAATCGAAACACACTTTAACAATTCTCTACTTTGGCTGGAGTTTGTAACCAAATCATAGTGCTCATCATCTATGCCAACTCTTTCAACGTCCCGATAGGCACTCACTCTTTGTAAATGCCAATTGTGCCCAAGTAAAGCTTAAGCTTGCCAAAAGAATAAGTTTAGTCATCATGTCTAGTGAGTTATCTACCTTGGCTCAACATTTGTGATGTACATTAATGGGGTTAATTGAGTCGATTTGCACTCTTAAGTTGATAGGACCCAAATCTATCGTTGACTAAGTATCGGGACACTCAACATTAATTAAGTGAGATAAGAGAATGACCTTTCAGTTTTTGCATACCCAGTAGAAGGAAATCGGATTCACACGAATTAGCTTTTCCTAGATGCTTATTCCTTTAGTGGAGATAACACACCGATATAATTGGACGACAACTTTATTGGTTGATTTGTGCTCGTGTTTGTTTTGTTTGGGAGCCCAAAGAGGTCCTTGCAATGATCCTCGCTTTGCAGTTTGAAGATAGTGCATCATGATGTAAATCATAAGAACTATCAAGTTCGCATGACAGCGGATCACACTTCAATTTGTTTTGCTCTCCAGTTCTCATTAGGCTCACACAACCCATATGTGCAGTGGAAGACTAGGTGTGGAAGAGAGACATTTGTGTGGAGAAGGTGAGCGTGCAGCTATAGTATTTGGTTGGTAATTTGATGTTGCGGTTGCAGTTAAACTACCGACGTTTACTCCACCCATTCCTCAGTTTTTATGCACACAGATCAAACACCCTCCCTAGTTTTGACAGCCTACCAAAATCATCCTTACTCTAGCAAATCCATTTCAAGTTGTCTGATGTTAGTTATGATGTTAATCATTCTTACAAATCTATGAATATTTTCTCCCAACGTTGCCCTTCCTGATTCATCGTTAAAGGACTAACCACCACCGAATCCCTTGTATGCCAATGACTTAGTCCCTGCCCTCCTGGCACTGCCATAATTGTCAAGTTGCCGAGCTACCGCCACCTCGCCTCGATTGTCTCCCTCTGTCTTGTCTCGAGCTCGGGCGTCCGTTGCTGCCCAAATCTGGGTGGCCATGACGAGCTTGCCAGATTGCATGACTTTTGTGCTAGAAGGCCACAGGTGTTAGTGCAACCTTTGATTTAAAACCAAATATTTACAGATTCGATCTAACTATTAGTACCTATCTCACGGAAAGAGTCAACAATAAATAATTCATTATAATCAAAGAATCAAAATTACAATCACTTAGCGCGCAAATGATAACCAGTTTGGCCAAAAATTAATTGTTGGAAGAGAAATAGATTTTTCTATTTCTATTTCTAAATGAGTTTCTAAGAAAAAATACACGTTTGATAATGACACAAAATTTCTATTCTAAAAATTGAAATTTGTTTGATAATGACATAAAGTTTCTTCCTTTCGGACAGCTGCTGGTTGGTAGTAGCAGTGGACGGCAACCGGCGGCGGATGGCGGTCAGCGGTGGACAGCCGGCGACCAGTGGATAGCAAGTGATGGCGGCGGACAGTGGACAGCGGTGGCAGCCGACGACCGGTGAATAGTGGTGGTGACGGCCGGCGATCGGCGAACGGTAGTCTATGGTGACGACGACCGGTCGTTGCCATTGACCGGCAGACAGTGGTCGGCGGCGAAGGATTGATGACCGGTTCATAGCAAAGACGAACGATAAGAAGAAGTTTTATTTCTCATTTCTATTCTAGAAATAGAAAAGTAGAAAATTTTTACTTCGATTTCTATTTCAAACCTATTTCTTGAACAAAAATTTATTTCAGAAATAGAGAAATGGAATAATTTTATCAAACGGATTTCTATTCCAGAAACAAGTTTGGAATAGAAAAATTGTTTCTGGAACAGAAATTGTAGTTTGTCATGCACCCCCTTATATGCTCAAGTATTTTTCACACATAAATTAAGACCAAGCCCAAATATTGGTATCTACATTCCCGACGTCCCAAATTACTGTGTGTAAAACCCTTCGCACATCTAATTTAAGAACATCCATACATTCTTTCTTTTATTGTTCGTGCGGTGTCTCAATTTCCAAAGGAGCCCACTATTTGGCTTCTTAGGAAGGAAACCCAAAAAGCAAAATCTTGCTTTTAATTTATTTTCTTTTCTCTAACTACTTCATACGCTTTCCTTTGTATGACCAACAAGAAAATCCCAAGTAGGCAATTAAAGTCCACAGAAAATTTGAGCATGAGAGTTCATTGCTATTCGCTACCGGGGACCTTGGTTGTTGTCCATAGAATATTTCTCCATCAATGATTAACGTGGTGGTATCTACATCCGTTGACACCCCAAATTAAACTTATATGTTTTTCTTGCCTGACATCCAAGCAATACCCTCTCAAATATTTTACATCCCGAGGTGATTGTCCACTGAATATTCTTCACCAATGTTTAATGTGTTGGTGTCCACATTCCTCGACCGTCTAAATTGAACTTGTATCTTTTTCTTGCACAACGTCCAAACAATACCCTCTCAAATCTTTTGCATCCTGAGGCGGTTGTTGTCACGTCCCGATCCTCCGAGCCCGTGCCCATCCCTGCTTGGTCGATATAATAGCGATGTCCCAGGATGTATCGCCGACCCATTCGTTTTAATATATGCATGTGGAAATAGATATAAATCTCCAGACAATAAAGTAATGGGATAGGAAAGCAGGGCCAAATTTTCCAAACCTGATAACAGCCACACTTATATATATATATATGTAACACAACTAGTCATATATAATACAAGCCAAGCCAAACTTTGTATATCCAAAAACATAAGGTTCACAAACAGGGGTGGAGGTTCTAATCCACTACGAGTCACTCGTCCTCGTCCTCTTCAATCTCTCCTTCTTCCAGACTCCAACTGGAGCCTACTGCTGAGTAAACAAGAGAGTTTGGATCATCCAACTTGGGGTCCTTCGCATCCACCACCGCGCCATCCTTAGGGTCTGCTGTACCCTTTCCAAAGGCAACCTCCATCACGTACAGAGGTATATCAGATTTTGGTATAGGGCCCACCCTTTAGCCATTATGATAACAGCGATACCATGACCGGTATTGGTGAGGTACCTTTCTGGGTAACCCTGCATCAACCCAAACAATGGATTTCACCAGTACATATTCAAGACCCTCGGGGTGCCCATGTATCATAATGTGATAACTCTGTTCGGTGAACTTCTTAGGTTGGCCAAAATGATCAGGCGGGGCTGCCATCTATGGGCCTGAAATGTTTATCCACAATGGGGCGAGACTATGTCTCAGTGAGTTCTATCCCCTAAGACTCAATTAGGAAGCAAATATGCCCTAAGGGCTGCCTAAGAACAAACAGGTGTCAAAGGACTTACCTTGGCCTCAGTTCCTTCCTGCAAGTCAATCAAATAAATAAATACTTACAATTATATCGCTCAATCCAATTAGATCGAATCATCGATCAATCGACCAGTTGATTACATGTCAACACGACCATTTTTTGGTCGGCCCATTCAATACTATCTATGAATCTAATCAAAAACCAAGACTCCTCACTCTAAGTGATATATAGATAGCAGCTTGCCCCCAAAGGCTAATAAATAGTATATTGTTCATTCTCTATATGACATACAGAGCCATCGAGCTGATATTGCATAACATTCTTTCTCCAAGACGACATATAGAGTCATCGAGCCGTTATGACATACCGTTCATTCTCTAAAATGACATGTAGAGTCATCGAGCTGTTAATGCATAACGTTCTTTCTCCAAGACGACATATAGAGTCATTGAGCCGTTATAGCATACCGTTCTTTCTCTAAGATGACATGAGAGTCATCGAGCTGTTATAGTATAACGTCATTTCTCCAAGATGACATATGAATCCTCGAGCCATTATAGTATATCGTTATGAAGATACAATCAATTTATCATTTTTATCATACTTGATAAAAATACACATGTGTGAGTACATGGACGGCCTTAGCCAAAATATAAGATTTTCACTTTTGAACCTCCCACTATTTTCATCAGTCCCAAAATAGATTTTTGGCGCTATAGACCGACGCCTGGTAATTTTTCAATTAATTACCAAAATTATCCATTTTTGAAAATTAATACCCACTAACACCAATCACAATCAATTTGCACAATTAGGTACTTAATTAAATAAACAGAGAGCACCATTGCAATCAGCACGAAATTTCAATCACCAGTCATCCCGGTTTAATTTTTGGAAAATAAATAAATTATTAAATAATTACATAAATTATTAAATAAATGTAATAAATAGCATAAAATCAAACTTATGCTCGATAATGCCTAATTGGAAGCCGAGACGAGCTCGGAAAATTTCCGAACCACTCTAGTTAAATACTAGAGCTTGTCTAGACTCTAATTGCAATCAACTAACCACCTCACATGCATTGGCAATAAATTAAATTCACTAATATAATCTAATCTAACCACCTAATCCATCTTAGCCTAAACTAATCAACCCCTAAACATAATTAACCTAACAAGCGAGGATTAGTGAGTTAAACTCACTTGTTAAGTGATTCGGTTGGTTCAAATCGACGGGAATGTAATGGGGCTCGATTCTCTCCAAAGCGGACCTAGCTTTCAAGGTCGAGAACGTCCTCAAAATCGGCCTCGAAGGCTGCTGGAAACCCGCTAACTTTGCTTCTGTTTTAGGCTAGTGGAGGGTTTATCCGGGCCGATTTGAGCGAGACAAGAACCGGCAGGGTTGTAGGGGTCGGTCACGGGTCCAAGTGGGACTCAATGGGCCTCCAGCGGTGGCTCATGGCAGTCTAGATGTCCATGGCAGCCTGCTAGACGCACGACTGGGCTGAGACTAAGGCGTGAGGGAGGCGGAGATGCACGGTGAGGCACGATGGCACACGCATGGGTCGGGGCGGTGAACGGCGACGGCGTGCGGTTCGGCGACGTGCTGGCTTATTCCAGCGATCTCTCTGGCTGTTGGGGTGTCAAACGGCTGGATGGAGGGGAGAAAGGAGCTTGGTCGGTCGGTCTTGGAGAGGAAGAGAGGATGGAGGAGAGAAGGAGGGAACAAGGGGTCCACCTCTCTCTCATCTTCATCTTCTTGGTCTCCCTTGACCATCCACCACCACCAACTGCATCCATGGCCCAAAAACAGCCACCAAAGCTCTCTTCTAGAAGCTTAAGGTGGTCCAAAAGTCATGGTGGTGGGGGGCATACGAATTCACATTTTCTCCCTCAATTGGACACCAAATCTCTCTTGATTCAATCCAATTTGGCTCTCATAAATTCAATTAGGACCTCAATAATCAAATTGATATTTTTTCTCACCAATTGATCCCACTCGCTTTCCAAATGCGAAATCAAAGACGGTCCCTGACTTTTTTTTTTTTTTTACAAAAACGGCTCTAGGACGACTTTTTCCCAGAAAGTCTCGATTTACAGAAAAATCTTCAGAAGCTGAGTCGACGTTCCTAAAACGACATATGACATGACAGAACTTTCAATTTCTAAAATCGGATTCAAATTTGTGATTAATTTCAATCTGACGCGATTTTAGCGTGATCTAGGCTATCGAGTAGCTTTCAAAACTTTTTAGTGCAAATGAGCGTGGTCGATTTTCTTCGAGCCTCAATGAACCCCTTTGACACATTGGCTACTCTCGGTTGTCGTGAAAATCTCGAGGTTTCAAATACGGACACCAGGGTACCAAAATGACAAGAAAAATCAAACTAGTTCCGATCGATGAGAATTTTGCAATTTAGTGAGATCACCCACGTTTAACCACGCATTTCAGTCGAACCGACCTATCTCTGATCTCTAATCAATTTTTAACTATGCTATAATGATCTCGGTAGATGAGCACGGTCGAGCGGCCAAATCCTAGTCAAATCTTCAAGTCTATTTGCCTTAAAAATCCTTAATGGCTTCCATAGATAGTCTAGTGTTGACACCTAAATTTTAACAGCCCGTTTAGTCATTAAAAAATTAGGGTTTAATTTTATCAAAAAAAATATTAATTACATAGCATATAGATTTAGGTGCATTTTATTTTAATTGGCATTTTGGACCGGTGCAGATGGTTTCAAATTAATTGGATTAAGCCCACGAAAGGAGCAAGTTAGCCCGAGCCCATTTTCTGAAATTGAGATTTGAAATAATGATTTTTGGAATTTAAGAAAATCGGGTTGTGATCTTATCTTTAAAAATCAGTAGAAAATATTTAGGAGATAAGGAGAATATTATGAGATAAAAGGATTTTGTGATTCGGAGGTTAAAGGCAATTTTCGAAATATTCTAAGAAGATTGCATTATATTTGTCTATAAAAGGAGACAGTGTACGGCAGAGAAGAGGGGGGGCTTTTCAAGGGTTCTTTTCTCGGAGGAAGTTAAAAAATCGAAAGGGAGGGAAGAGAGTTTCGGTCTAGGGTTTCTCTCCGTTTGGAAAAGTTAGAAAAAAGGCAGGAGTCAAAAATGCAGAAGCAGAAAGTACAGAGAAAAACTGCAGAGAGAGAAGTGACGTGCTGCAGAGAAGAAAAAGACAAAAGAAAGGAACTGCTGTTCATCTTCTCCGTCACTGTCCTCTGCCTCGTAGCCACTCGAGGCCGCCGCTCGTCCGTGAGCACCGCGCCGCCACCCCCTCGCCGCTGCCTACCGTGCCCACGCCCCTGTCCCTGCTGACGCCGTGCCGGCGCCGGAGTCCGAGCCGCCCGCCAGTCCGCCCGAAGCTCGAGACACCGCCCCTCGTCCGAGCCGCCCTCCTCCGCGCCGTCGCAGCGACCAGTCTTCGCCCGCGAGCTCCGACGACCCGCGTCGCCCCGACGCAGAGCACCGCTGTGTGTCGCCCATCCCCGATCCGTTCGTGGAGCCACCGCCACGACAGATCCGTGGTCCAGACGTCGGGATCTCTCCACCTGCAGGTCTGAAGCTCCGGTGCTCCTGTCCCGACACCGCCGTGCCACCCCGATCGCCGATCGACGGAGCCCGTCCCACCGGCCCGCGAGCCTCCTGCTACCTCTTTCCCTATGCTGACTGTTGCTGCACCTCCCCCGAATCTTGACCCGAGCCAGATCGCAGCCCTTCTGCTCCGACGACGCTGCTGCTATCCCTGTTTTGTCTCCGCTTGCAGATCTTCGCCAGTGCCGAGCCTCGTTGAAAACCCAGATCTGACGCCACCCTCGCTCCGTGCCGCGACGCTCGCGCCCCAATTCGATCCTCTCGCCGGATACCACGCCCAACAGCCCGATCCAGACGCCGGAGCTCCTCATCACAGCTACTTGAGGCCTCTTGTCACCCTTTGCCAAAAGCCCTGACGGACAGCCCTCTACTTCGACGCCCAGCGAGCACCGCACCACCACAGCGATCCGACGCCCATGTCCGCAAAGCCACCGCTGACTCACCTCCGTGCGCTCGCCCACCGCCGATTCACCTCTTCACCGCTTGCCGCCGCCGATTCACCCTTGCCGGAGTTCCTCCTGCTGGACCGACGACCTCTCTCCTTGGAGATTTACGGCTGTGTGTGGAAAGGAAGAAAAAACAGAAAAAGAGAAAAAGAAAAATCAAATTAGGTAGTTTCTCTTTTATTTTTTATTTTTATTATTATTTCTTTAATATTCTGTTTTAGTGGAATTGTTCCTTAATATATTATTGATATCCCAATATGAAAAGTGCCCATCAAACGAGGGATTGACAGTCCGATTTTCGCGCCCAAAATCCGACTCGCAATCTTTTACAAAAATCGACAATCCAATCTCAAGCCCGAGATTCGATTCGCGATTTAATTTAAAATTAGCCAACCCGATTTCATGCGTGAGATATGGTTCGTCGATTTTTAGATATCAATCTTATCTTATTTGATTTCCTGTCGTTAAGTTGGTTGAGTCAATCTTATTTTTGTAAAAAAAAAAAATCCAAAAAAATATTTGAGTTAGGATTAGATTTGCTTTAGAATATTTCCTGTGCTAGGGTTAAAATTGCAATCTTATTTCGAGTTTTAAATAAGAAAATCCAAAAAAATATTGAATTAAGATTAGGTTTGGTTTGGTTATTATCTTTTATATTTAAAATAAGAATTTTATTTTGAATCGTGGAAAAGAAAACCAAAAGAAAAAGCACATTCATTTAGGATGTTAGTTTTATCATTATTTGAATTGCATGTGAAAATTTTAATTTCGAAATTAATTAAAAAAACACAAAAAATCATCATGCATATATCATGTTGAATTAAGGCATTCTTTGCACGTCATTGCATATTAGGGTTGCATGTTTATCAATTATAGGTAGATAATCTCTCCTAGATAAATTGCATGTTTTGTTAGGAAAATAAAAATGCCCATGTCATATAGAATTAGGTCCATGAAATGCACGTCATTTAGTGATTATTGTTAGGTTCATTTCTAATTAGAAATTGACCGTCATCATATTAGGTCATTTAATAAATGTCGCGTGACATATAGCTCGCATATTAAATTGTATGTCGCATGTCATTTTAATTGAAATAATTTTGTACGTCATTGCAATGCATTGCACGTCATTAGAATTAAGTCATTTGGGTAAATTTAAATTGCATATTTAATTATTACATTTCTTTATAATAGACTGCATGCTTATTTATGTCATATAGTTTAGGTTATGTTGCCATGCTATATCATTTCATATTAGATTAAAAGCACTGCATTGCATATGGATATAGTTTTGTTGAAAAAGAGAAAACAAAAATTGAGTAACTACTTGTGTATTAGAAACCATATCTAGGATTGTTGATGTGGATTTTAATTTAACACTGCAGATGCTTTCGTTGCTTTAAGGTAAATTCTGCATCATTTAATTGCTTTCTTGGGTGTTAAATTAGTGGTTTGCGCACCTGCATGAACACCTCACATGTTAGGGAAATAGATTTAAAATCAATCCAAATTGCTTGCCAAACATTTTTCAAAATAAAAAGAAAGGTACCGAAAGGGCGTTAGAGAAATCTAACGTAACCAAGTCTCCGTACCCTTAGTTTCTGGTTCGTAGGAGTAAAGTAAATCTCCCGTTACTTTACTAGGGTTTCTAATCGACCCACTAAAAAATAGATTAGTGACGACTCCTAGTTAAAATTCAATTGCATTTTAACAATTCAAACCTAAGTCGTGAATTGGTATGGGCTTGGGAGAGCCCGAGTTAAGTCTAGGCTTAACAATCCATTAGCCAAACCCTAGGTGGTTCACACCCGAAAATTTGGTCGCGACAGCTAGTTATCTCAAGAGTGATCAGCTCTGATAATAGCATTATAGGCACGTCGATGAAATGCTTGATTTATTCAATTGAAAGCATAATCGAAAATCTAGGATGTCACAGTTGTTCACGGAATATTTCTCCATCAATGTTTAACGTGTTGATGTCTACATTCCGTGAAACCCCAAATTGAACTTGTATCTTTTTCTTAACGTCCAAACAATACCCTCTCAAATCTTTTACATCCTGACGTGGTTGTCCACAGAATATTTGTGGCAGAAGAACAGCACAAGTGCCATAACTTGGCACGGAGGGACACTTAAGTGCCATAACTTCAAAACGATACACTTAAGTGCCACTTTCTTTTTCTAGTGGGACACTTAAGTGCCACTTTCTTTTTCTAGTGTGACACTTAAGTGCCACCTCCGGCGACTCTTGCCAGAAATCCTACGTGGCAATATTTTTATTTTTATTTTTGCCTACGTGGCTCACCGGAGAGCTGAGTCGGCTCTTAACTCACCAAAAACGATGTCGTTTGCATAATAAAAGCCCCAAATCTTCCAAAAACAACGTTGTCTCCTCAAATGCCCCAAATCTAAAACCCTAAATTGGCCAAAATCCCCATTGAAGTGCTCAAATCCAAGTCTCGAACCCTAATTTTCATTTGCACAAAATTCATTCGTCGAATCTTGGAAATGGAGAGTAAGACTCGCAGCAGCGCCTCAATTTCCTCTCACCGAAGCGAAGGAGAAGGCCAGCGTTTCTGTTTTTGTGGGTTATCGAGTCCAAGAAGAATATCGTTGACTCAAATCAATCATGGGAGAAGATTTTATGGATGCGCCCGATATAAAGAAGCGTCGAAGTGCAAATACTTCAAATGGATCGATGCGAAGTTCTCTAACCAAGCCACAGAGGTGATATTGGATCTACTTCATAAAATACAGCAATCTCCATCTGTGTTCGTGGACGACTTGGACGATGTTGACTCAATGCAAGCTCAAGCATCTTCAGTTAAACTTTTCAAGAATGAAGTCTCAATGCACGCTCAAGCATCTTCAACTAAACCTTTCAAAAATGAAGTTTCAATGATGAAAATTGAACGAAAGTGTTACCAAGCGTTTATTATGGTGTTGTTTTATTGTCTATTGTACTTTATGATAAAATGTAAAGTACTTGAAAATGAGAAAAAGTTTCTCCGACTGCCATAGTTAAAAATGGTGTTGTTCTAGATTAAACGTAGAGTTTTTTTTCTTTTTCTTTTTGAAAGATGCGAAGAAGTTTGTGTTGTTCCACAAGATCATTGTGGCTTTGTTGTTGTTTGTGCTGTCATATGAAGTTGCCATAAGTTAAATTACCATCATCTTCTCTATTTTGATGCAGAATCATCTTATCTGTTTTGATACAGACCAACATATACACAAGACAAACATGAGTGATTATCCGAGTGTCATAAGTTGTATTTAGTAATCACTTAAGTGCTAGTCGCGATGAAAAAAGGAACACTTAAATGTCAAGTTATTATTAAAATGATCGGTTAAGTGTCACTTGTAGTTAAAAGTGAACAGTTAAGTGCCAAGTTTTTTAGAATATGACTAGTTAAGTGCCAATTTTTTTGTGGATTTTCTCTAAAAATTGCACCAGCCACCACCACCGGCTACAACACTAACCATCACCACTAGCCACACTACACACTAGGCACTCCAACCACTACCATGCTGGTGGTGTTGCTGCATAAGGTAAGCTAAGCCTTGCACTAGCTTGCACCAGTACACATGGTGTAAGATGTGCAAACTGCACACTTGTACCAGGTGTAGGTGCAGTTGCTTAAGCCTATAACCCCCACCACAAACCCATAATCACCGGGCATCACCACCAGCCACACCAGCATCCCAATCACCACATTAGCACCCCAGCCACCACATTAGCACCCCAACAACAAACTCACTACTACCAAACATCACCATCCACCACCACCAGATACACCAGCACTCCAGCTATCATCACAAAACACCAACAGCAGCAGCAGCAAGTAAAAGCAGAATCCATGACAAACAACAACAACATAAATTGACAAGCAGCGCAAGATCATTTCATTTCATTTATATTGAAATTAAGTCTGACAACATCAATGAATAACAAACTAAAGAAAAAAAAAAAAAAAAGATAACCATCCATAGTAAGTCTGACAATATCAACGTTTACATAACTGTTTTGACTCCTAAGCTCCACAAATCCTATCACATCTCATCTCATCAATCAATATGCACGACACCCCCTGTTCGTGCTCCTTTCGATGGGCCTTTCACTTGATTTATAATTCTTACACTCTTTCTAACTGGACGTGCAACTTCTTCTTCAACCTTCTCAGTATCCACTGACTCAGATGGAGCTGCAAATGTCCTAGACCGAATTGATTCAAAAGGAGCTGGAGCTGGGTTCTTTCTCTTCTTTCTTGTTGGCACAATTGATGTTCTCTTTTTTGTTGGTGCAACTGTTGATTCTTGAATTGGGCCTAAGATAAGAACCTCTGAACTTCTCCTAGGCTACAAAAAAATAATAAATTGTTAGCAAAAATCTACAGCATAATTTAAATCAAATGCAGCCAATAAAACTTACATTAAGAATAACTATTCCAGTACACTCATTTGTATAAAGGCCATAGCTATATTGTCTTAACCTCTTCCCAAGTGCCTCTCTTGTTTGAATAGGGGCGTCACTTTCAGGAATTTGTGATTTGTTGGCTCTTTTTCTTGCTTTCTTGGGCCCTTTAGCTACAACTGAGGCTTCGTCAACCAATTCTTTAGCTGGGCGTCTTCTAGATGGCTTTTGTGTAGCTGCCCCTTCACCTGGCCTTGTTCTAGTTGTCCCTCTGTGTAGCCCTTCAACTTTAGTGACACCTCCTTCTGTTGGGCCTTCTGGTGGTACTAGTGGTGGTACTTGTGGTACCCCTTGTAGTGATTCTTCTGGTGCCCCTATGATGATCCTTGAAGTGGCTCTTGTGATGGCCCTTCAGTTGGCAGTTGAGTTCCAACTTGCTTTCTTCGAACCTGAGAAAGAGGCCAAAAGATACCATAAATATAATATCGACACATATAATAATATAAAGAAAATGAAAAACTTAATACGAATGGTTGAATTTACCACTTGGTATTTCTTTCGTTGCTGAAGAACAATCAACTGCACTGGCCATGATACTGCTTGAGCTAATCCTTCAGCTGGTCGTGATGCTACTTGGGTCAATCCTTCAACTGACCGTGATGCTGCTTGGGCCAATCCTTCACCTGGCTGTCTTCTACCTTGCCTTCTTCGAATAGGCTGTTTAATTTCATGACTTATTGAGATTCTTCTTGTGACCTAACAAACATATTACATACAAGGCCAAATAGGATATTATGTACATTTTTTTGATAAATGACAAAGCAACATAAACATAAAATAAATTTCATGACTTACCGGGGTTCTACTTGTTGATTGAAGAATAATCGACTCACTTGGCCCTGCCATGTGCATTTCTCCAACTGTCTCTTCACTAGGCCCTTCACCTTGCTTCAATGGTTGTTGTTGCTTCCTCAATTGACAACATTTAATATTGTGGCCTGTTAGGCGACAGTAAGAGCACGTTATCTTTGCACCATGTCTGCTCATTCTTTGCTGACCCGAGACCTCTCCCTCCGCCATTCTTCGTCTTTGTTTTGTCCTTCCAATTTTCTTCTTCAGTGGCAAAAGTTGAGGTGCTTCATGATCCGTGGGCTCCCAAAACTTACCACTTCTAATTGGCTGCATCATGAACTAATAGGAAGCAAGATATTTTGATTTATGATACCAATCATCGATGTAATCATATATATTGTCGCCCTTCGACTGGATGGCACATATGGCATGTGCACATGGAATTCCACTTACTTGCCATGCTCTACATGAACACTTCCTACTTCCTAGATTGACAACATACTTATCAACACCCTTCATTATCTCATATCCGTCATCTCCATTCCAAGTGGGATGATAATGCCTACTTGCAACCAAGTTCTCATCCAATTTCTTGGCAATCCTAGGACCATATTGTCTTGTCCACTTTGCAGCCTCATCTCTTTGTTTCTACAGCCGAGTCATAACCGTAACTCGTATATCTTCAAGCATTGAGATGACTGGTTTGCATCTGGCATCTATTATCTTTGAATTAAATACTTCACAAATGTTGTTGTTGATGTTATCGCACTTGAACTCCTCACTAAAGAATGCCCTGCACCAATGCTTCGGTTCTAGTTGAAATAGGGTAGCACAACCTTCCTTTGTCAAATGAAGCAGTCCTTCTTTGGCTATTCTAAAGTCAGCCATGTTTGCACTCTTTGCTAATTACCAAAATTGCAATTGCAGCTTATCCCCTTTGTAGGTCTTTGCCCAATTTCCATATATGTGCCGCGCACGCATTCGATGTTCAGCATGGGGCAACAACTCGGCTACTGCCGAAACCAATCCCTACAATAATTCAAAGTTAAGAAATACTAAAGCAAATTACATGTTCATATTACAAAGCAAACTATTGACTAAATTTTTCAAAAAGCAAGCATTACATTTTGTTGGTCGCTCATAAATGCCCACCCTTCCCCGTTTGTTATCTCCAAGTCAGCCATTAGATTTTTCAAGAACCAGGACCAATTGTCCCTGTTCTCAATCTTTACAATAGCCTAAACTAGTGGGAACATTTGGTTATTCACATATCTTCCAATCGCTGCCAACAATTCTCCATTGCACAAGCCCTTCAAGAAACAGCCGTCCAATCCTATAATCCGTCTACAACCAGCTAAAAATCATCGTCTGCATGCATCAAAGCACATATAGAACTTATCGAACTTAGTCCTATGATCAGGAAGCGGTCTCTCAACCACCTCTACATACACTCTACTTGTAGGGTTTTGTAGCCTACACTCCCAAGCATACTCCCACACCTGCCCATATTCCTTAGCATACTGACCAATAAGTATCTTTATAACCTTTTGCTTTGCTCTTTTGCACTGATTCCTAGATACATTGATGCCTACACGCTTCTTCACCAGCATCCTAAAGTTAGAAATTTTCATCTCTGACATCAGCTTGATCAGATCGAAGAAGTGCTTGAACAACCACGCACTTGTTACCCTTTTGTTTTGAAAATTAATGGAACAAGTGTGTTCCTTTTGGTAGGTTCTAATCTGGAAAAACCCACTCTTCTTAACAAACGCACCGTAAATCTTCCATTGATAGTTTTGCTGCGAACACCTAGCTCTTACAAATTTCTTAGTATTTCTAATGAAATCAATATTTCTTTGTGCAGCAATGGAGTTCTTCAGTATAGCTTCCCTAAATTGTATCGCATCATGGAATTTCATACCTACTGACAAAATAGGAGAGGCAACAGATGGATCATAGGAAGGAAACTTACTTTTCCTTCTATGCACAGCTCATTGATCCTCTTCAACTTCGTCCTGGGAAGTTGCGATGTCGATGCTTTCTTCATAATCTGTCTCTAGGACCTAGCCAGCAACACCAACATATGCAGGGCCTTCGTCTCTGTTTGGAACTTCATCAGCTACATGCAAAGTTGCAAATCTATATGACAAAAAGTCCTTTTGTTTTTTCCTTGATTGTGTAAGCTCCTCATTGTCGGCGTCACTTAAGATTAATAAATTTTCAACTTTAGCAGCCAACCCTTCATCGTCATCGTCATCATCACCGTCATTGGATTCAACTACTTCCTAATCTAATTTAGTGATGGTGACATCACCTATGTCACAATCGCTCTGGTGAACAGTATCTGCGCCCCTCTCCTCCCCATCCTGTCCATCATGCCCTACTTCATCCCTAACTTTAGTACTAGCTTAAATACCATATCCTCCTTCTCTTACTTGGGTGTTATCTCTGTCATCATCTTCGTCCTCACTATCACTATTGTTTTTAATAAATACTTTCGCCTCTTCGCCATGAAGATAATGATATAAGACATCCCTAAAATCATTATCATCTTCTAAAACTCTCAAACCATCTCTCAAGCCTTTCCTAGGAACACAGTACAGTAACTTTTGTACTCTACAAGACAAAAACGTCACTATATCCCTAACAAATCCAATATAAGATGCCTTTTTTATATCTACAAAGATACTACCCTCATTCCCCCCCTCATACTCCCACTCATCCTCCCCAATCACAAAATCCCCATCGTAGTAAACGATGACAGCAACATAGTCTTTATCATGCGTCATTTCTGCAACAAAAGAGGACAAATATACAATTAACTTTTGGGACCACATTCACAAAGGACAAACAATTGCAAGTGGAGGTCCCTACACTCTTTATTAAAGAAAAGAAGAAAGAGAGAGGGAAGATGCATAGGTCAAATGACAACTGCAGCTGAAAAGAGCCTCAGGACAAGGACAAATAGAGATGGGACCCGACAACTACTTTGATTATGCCGTCGCATTCCTTTAAAATATGGAGAGATTCCTTAGCATGGGTCCTCAACAATGGAATTTATTAAAAGAATACCTAGAAGTCCCCATCCCCACAACCTTTGATTCAAACATGTCCAAAGTCCAGTACTCTGAACCCTAACAATCACCAATCACCATCGCACATTTCACATCAGACCACTACAAATTATTTTCGCAAATTACAATTCAACACCCTGAATGAATCACACATCACAGTGGATGAGGCGACGTCGAGCTCTACACCAAGCCCTAATTTTCCCCCCGCCGAGCCCTACACCGAGCCTACATTTCAAGGCCGCTCCTAAATTGTCAATTCGAACCCCCCAATAGGATTGTAGCATCTCATCTGAGCCATAAATCTCACACCAAGCCTGAGCTTTCCCAGCCGAGCCCCAAATTTCAAGTCCGAGCCCTAATAAACGAGTCGAAGCCCTAATTTCACCACAGGAGAGAGGAAGAAGAGAAAAAACCTGACTAAATCGACGATGGCGAGTGACGACGGCGAGTGATGGCAGCGAGCGACGACGTGCGAGCGACGACCTGCGAACGGCGACTTGCGAACGGCGAGCTATGAACGGCGATGGAGAGGACGTCAGACTTGGGGTGAACTGACGAAATGTTAAAATCCAAATAAGCAAAACGACGTCGTTTAGCACTAAGGAAAAACAACGTCGTTTAGTTTGGCCAAATGCATAGTGGATGGGGCGACATCGTTTTCCTCCTCCACATGTGCTTTTTTTGTTTTTTAAATTGCCACATCGGTTAAGCATGTCGCCGGAAAATGCCACGTCTGCATTTTGGCCGGTTTTTGGCCGGATTGGCACTTAAGTGTTCTATTTTACTCCGATATTGGCACTTAAGTGTACCATTTCAAAGTTATGGCACTCCATGTGTCCCAACCTCGAATATTTGTCCATCAATGTTTAACGTGTTGGTGTCTACATTCCCCGACCCCCCAAATTGAACTTGTATCTTGTTCTTGCCCATCATCCAAGCATACACTCTCAAATTCTTTATGTCTTGAGGCAGTTGTCCACAAAATATTTCCCCATCAATGTTTAATGTGTCGTTATCTACATTCCCTGACCCCCCAAATTGATCTTGTATCTTTTTCTTGCCCAACGTCCAAACAATACCCTCTCAAATTTTTTTATATATCCAACCAAAAGAAACTCTCCATATATATGCCATTCAAAAAAAATATTTTTTTGGGTTTCTTTCTTATCCAATTAGGTTGGATTGAAAATGGCTCAAAATTGAAACGTACTTTAACTTTTCGCTATCTTGGCTCGAGTGTCCTCATCATCTATGCTAGCTCTCACAACATCTCGATGGGCGCTAACTTTCTATAGATGCCAATTGTACTCAAGTAAAGGTTAAGCTTTGCCAAATGAACTAGATTAGTCATCATATCTAATGAGCTCTCTACCTTAGCTCAACGTTTGTAATGTATTTATACGTAATGGGCTTAATTGAGTTGATTTGCCCTCTTAAGTTGAT
The DNA here is from genome assembly GCA_014182725.1 of Eucalyptus brandiana. NCBI lineage: Eukaryota > Viridiplantae > Streptophyta > Magnoliopsida > Myrtales > Myrtaceae > Eucalyptus > Eucalyptus brandiana. The sequence goes on along the minus strand of CM024670.1, from coordinate 50,322,445 downwards.
GGGACCTCAATCTTTCTTTGACTAAGGCTCTATTTGTTTCATAGAAAATTTGGCATTTCTAGAAAATATTTTCTAGGAAGCTATTTTCTAAGAAAATGATAATATTTTTCGGTGTTTGATTGAAACTTGAAAATGAAGTGGAAAATATTTTCCATTGTTTGGTATGGAAAATATGTTCCTCCATATACTCCTTTTCTATAATTTATTTTATTTTATTTTTTAAATCAAATTTTAATTATTATTTAGGTAATTGATTTTTTAATTATTTTTTTCTTTTTCTTCTTCTTTTCTTCTTCTTCCTCAATTGGTTGTTGGCTATGGCGATTGACGACAGGTGAGTTAAAGCCTCACCACAAGCCACCAAGGCCAAGTTTGCCCTGCCCAACTCATCGCTCTACCGAGGCTGCACCTCCCCAAAATCTGGTGAGGCTTGAGCTCACCTATGGGGTAACATCCTTGATTTAGACACCTATTTTGGCTTGACTAGTAGGCCAAAGATTGGTACGCCAATGGCGGGACTAGGCCATGAGCCGGCCCGAGAGTCAATCATGAGTTAGGTAACTTGTTCGGGGATCGGCAACCCAAGGATTGGTTATAGAGTGTTTGACCATAGAAAGGTTATTTGATCATGAGGATCGGTTGTGGGATGATTCCACACCACCACAAATTGGCGGACTGTCGTGGCTCAACTATGCCCGGTTATTGTACCGATCTCGGGTAATTCCACCTGGTCATTGTACCGATCATGGATGATCATGGATCAATCCAATTCCGCCGTAAGTTGAGGTTGATCAATCGATCCTACACAATTACATGACAACCAAGAACCAACCATGGATCAAATAAACTCAACGTGGTTCAGTGTCAGACTAGTCATAAATTGTGGCACAAGACCTTGGACTAACCCGCGAACCAACTAGAGGACTAGTCGACTGATCCAAGGCCTGGCCCTAAGATGACGTTGTGAGCTTTTCTCAATAGAGGGGAAGTTCAAACTTGGTTTCACCAGTTAAGTCCGGTTGCATTCGATTCAATCATGGTGTCATGTCCCGATCCTCCGAGCATGTACCAATCCCTGCTTGGTCGATTAAATAGCAATGTCCAAGGACGCATTGCCGACCCTTTCATTTTAATGCGCATAAGGAAACGAATAATAATCCCCAGATAATAATACAATGGGATAGAAAAGTAGGGCCATAAAATTTTGAACTAAAAACTCAACCACACTCATAAGCTGGTCTATTTAAACATTTACAACACAGAAGGAGGGTCTTCCCAAAACTATGGATCATAATCCTCCTCATCATCTCCCTCCACACTCTAGCTGGAGCCTACAGCAGAAAACACCGGAGATTCTGGTGAGCCTGATTAACAGCTTAGCTAACGTCAGGATGACTAAGAGAAACATATTGAAGTGCTCCAACAACACTCCTATATAGTGTAGGATCTGAGACAAGGTCATTGCTTAAATGATCGAGTTTATTCGAGGAAGCCGGGCTAGAAATAAGCTTGCAGTCCAGCATATTGGTGCGAGATAAGAGGTCATGAATATACTTTGCCTAATTAAGAAAGATATGATGGGGGCTTCGTCGAACAAGCTGAATGCCCAAGAAATAAGTCAAAGGGCCTAAGTCCTTCATCTTGAATGAGTGGCGAAGTTCCTCAACAATAGTGGACATAGCTTTGGAATCATTACCTGTTAAAATAATATCGTCAACATATGATAAGAGATAGGTAATGGTAGAGCCATGACTGTAAATGAAGAGGGACGGATCTGAGATAGTGGTTGAAAAACTAATGTCTTCTAGCCGAGCTGTGAATTTTTCAAACCAAGCGCGAGGTGCTTGCTGTAGACCATAGATGGATTTGTGCATTAAGCAAATAGAATGAGGAGCAGCAGGATCAACATAGCTTGGTGGTTAAGCCATATATACAGTTTCCTGGAGATTGCTGTGTAAAAATGCACATTCGACATCAAGTTGTTGAATCGCCCATTCATAAGTGACCGCCAACGTGAGAATTACCCGAATAGTAGTATGCTTTACAACAGGACTAAAAGTGTCCACAAAGTCAATGCCAGGTTATTGGTGAAATCCTTTCGCAACGAGACGAGCTTTGTAGCGACTGATGGTGCTGTCTGGGTTTTGTTTTATCAGATAAACCCATTTGCAGTCGACAATGTTCATTGTTGGAGTAAATGGCACAAGGGACTAAGTGTGTTGTTCTTGTAAGGAATTAAATTCCTCATCCATAGCTTTTCACCATTCAGGTGATTTGGAAGCTTGAGTGTAGCACGTTGGTTCCAAGGGAAGAGAAGAAGATAAAGCAATAGGATAGCGAGAAGTAAAGGTTTTTGGTTTGAAAATACCATGTTGAGAACATGTGATCATGGGATGAGTGTGGGTGGGAGGTGGTGGGGGAGGGGGGTATAGAGGAAGGTAAATGAGAAGATTGGGGTTCAATTATAGTTAACGAAGCAGAGGCAACACTGTTGGCGGGACTAATTGTGGGCTCAACCCATGCGGTATCCGTGGGGGCGAAGGTTGATGGTAGCCAGATGGAGATAGGACCAAGTGAGGGTAAAGTGGTAGGAGATTTTGGAGAATTGGAGTTTATGATAAATTGGTAAACAAATTCATCAAATTTGACGTGACGAGATATGTAAACTCGGTGACTTTGCATGTCATAGCGGCAATACCCTTTATGAGAGGTACTATAACCTGGAAAACAACACGAAGAAGAGCGGAACTCCAATTTGTTAGAACAAGAAAGACGGAGCCAGGGATAACAAAGGCATCCAAATTCTCGTAAATGAGAATAATTAGGAATTTGTCGAAACAATTGTTGATATGGGGAAATTTGAGAAATAATAGGCATGCGGTTGATGAGATATATAGCTATATTGAAGGCTTCAAACTAAAAGCGAAAGGGCATACTAGCTTGAGCTAGAAGGGTGAGACCAATTTCAACCATGTGACGATGTTTTTGCTCAACGACAACATTTTGTTCAGATGTATGTGGGCAGGAAAATTGATGACAAATGGCATGAGTATGAAAATAAGATTCAAGTGCATCACTAGTGAATTTGCCACCAGCATCGGAGCGGAAAAATTTAAGTCGATGGTTAAATTGATTTTCAACTTGCGATTTGAAAGCCATAAAAATTTCGTAAAAGTCAGATTTATGGCGCATAGGAAATATCCAGCTGTAATGAGAGAAGTCATTAACAAACAGTACATAATAAGAGAATTTTGAAATAGAAGACACTAGGCTGGTCCCCATACATAACAATGAATTAGTTCAAGTGGAAATTGAGTGCGCATGTGAGACAACGAAAAGGGTAACTTACAACTTTTGCTTAACTGACATGCAGAACAGAGAGAGTTGTCACGCTTATTTGATATTTGAAGCTGTTTAAAAATAAGATGTTGAATAGCTGCAGAAGGGTGGCCAAGATGATGATGCCAGGTGGAGGAGTTGATGCGGGAATAAAATGAAGCTTGAGGTTTGAAGCAAGGTTTAGGGAACCGCATAGGATAAAGCCCATTCTCAATCCAACCGTGGTGCAAAATTTGCTTCGTTAGCTTGTCCTTCATAAAAAATTGAGAATCATCAAATAGAAAATAGCAATTATCGTCTTTAGCAAAACGACTAACTGAAATTAAATTGGTAGATGCTAGAGGACAACAAAGTATATTAGTTAAATGCATGGAAGAAACGGGATGTGAGAGAGAAGTGGAACCAACATGAGTAATAGACAAACCTTGGCCATTTCCAACATGAACTTCATCAAAACCACTATAGGGAGTGAAGATGGAGAGATTACCCAGATTGGCTGTAATATGATGGTTGGCACCAGTATCAGTATACCAAGTGCCATCGTCAGTACGTGGTGCAATAACCATGGCAGCAAGTTTTTTAGGAGGATTGCGACTGTGGTATGCATAATTCATGCGATGATAGCAGTTAATGGCACTATGGCCATGTTTGTTGCGAATCCGACGCAGATCGGCCGACCAAGATTCGCCTGACGACCTTGAGGTCGAAATGATGGAGTAGGGACAAGTCTGGCTTGATTGGAATGACCCCTGCTGCGTCCCCTATAACCAATGCCACCCCTATAGAGACGAGGTGTGAATGAATGTTGCCTAGGAGAAAGAGTTTGAGGTTGTCGGTTTGCAACGAAGGCAATAGTAGTTTTGGATAATGAATCATCAGTGATGCTTAGTTCTTCAGAGAGTAGGAGATTGTGTAAATCTTCAATAGTGATGGAAGTTTGATGAGCACAAACACGAATAGAGGATGCAAACGAGCGGTAAGCAGCAAGCAATCCATTGAGAATGCAAATTAAGAGATCATTATCACTTACTGGAGATCCGCAAATTGCGAATTTATCAGCTAAAGTTTTGAATTGTTGGAGATATTCTTGCATGGTGAGGTTGCCCTTCTTGAGGTGATGTAATTGTCTTTTCAGAGACATTACATGAGCAGGAGTGAGAGAAGCAAAGCAACGAGCGAGGATATCCCACGCAGCTTTTGCAGATGTAGCGCCAACTACATATGGAAGTGCAGATTCAGACAGAGTAGCATTGATCCAAAAGATTAGCATCTAATCTTTTTCAATCCATGTCTTGTAATTTTCATCAGTTGAACCAGGCACTTGGGAGGTTCCATCAATGTAAGTCATGAGATTGTGGCCTTTGAGAATTGGTTCGAAAAGAGAACGCCAAAGAAGATAGTTCGAGCTATTCAATTTGATGGGTATCGAGTTGGATATGTTTGAGATAACGAGTGATGGAGATGTGATAGATGAAGATGACTGAGATGATGATTAGAGCATGTCGACATTTTCTTTGGGAAGAAGAAAGTCGATGAAGAATGAAAGGAGAAGGAGATTTGAGGATCGTAAGGCGGATTACGCCAAATGCTGCTCTGATACCATGAAGAAATTGTAGTTTTTGTTTTTTTATTGTCTCTTGATCTCTCTTGTACAAACTGTATATAAAGATATTACAATAGCCCTAAATTAGGGATGATTGAGGATGCTTAAAGCAAGCAAATAAATTACGAGAATAATATCAACAATATCTTAAATTAGATACAAAAGATAAGATTGCTGACTAGAAATGTTATCATATGGCTCTCCAAGCTTAGGGTCAATCGTGTCTACGACTAAACCGTCTAGAGGATCTGCGGTGCCTTTCCCGAAAGCGACCTCCATCACATACAAATGTACCTCACATTCCGGTACGGGGCCCTCTGTATGGCCGTCACAATCTTGACAGTACCATGACCTATATCGATAGGGCACCTGTTGGGGTGAACCCACATCAACCCAAATCACAGACTGTATAAGTTCATATTCCCATCCCCTTGGCTCCCCATAAAACGGAATGAAGTTACTATGTTATGTGATTTCTTTCGGCTTTCCAAAATTTTCGGTGGGAGTTGCCATCTATGGGCTTGAAAATGTTATCCCACAACGAGGTGAGATGACGTCTTAGCGAGTTCAACCCCCTAAGATCTGATTAGGAAGAAAATACGCACCTAAGCATAAACACGAAGTAGAGGACTTACCTTGGCCTCATTTCATTCCTACAAGTTAATATAATTTAAATAACCATCCAATCATTTCAATCAATCGGATCGAACCATCGATCAATTGACTTAGTTGATTACATGTCATCATGACCAGTTCTCGATCAACTAATTCAATACTATCTATAATGTCCTATCAAATCAAGACCGCTCGTCCCAAACTGAAGATAGATAGTATAGCTTACCCAAAGCTAATAATATATTACTCACCCAAAGCTGATCATAAGGTATATCGCTCGCCCGAAGTTGATAAGCTATATCGCTCGCCCAAAGCTAATAATAATTTATATAGCTCGGATCATCAAATCAATTTACTATTTTTATTACACCCGATAAAAATAGCCGTGTGTGGATACGCGGTCAGCCTTAGCCAAAATATAATAATTTCACTTTTCATAAATCCCACCATTTATATGGTCCACCAAAATATTTTTGGCATTGTAAACCGACGCTTGGTTATTTTCCAATTAAATACTGAAAATAAATAAATTTAGGAATAAATTCCCAAATCCACAAATCACACACAATCGACACAAATTAGAACTCAATTAAATAAACAGACCACACCACTGTAATCAACTTAAAATTCTAGTCTAACTTCCGAAAAATAAATAAATAATTAAATAATTACATAAATTAATTATTAAATATCAAAAATACAAACTTAGGCTCATAAAGCCTAATTAAAAGCTGAGACAAGCCTGGAAAATTTCCAAACCACTCTGGTTAAATACTAGAGCTTGTCTAGGCTCTAATTACACTACTCTAACCACCTAATATGCAATAACGATTAATTAAATTACTAATATAATCTAACTATCCACATAATCCATACTTAGCCTAAACTAATTAACCCTTAAGCGTCATTAACTTACTAAGCAAGGATTAGTGAGTTAAACTTACTTATTCAATGATCCGCTCGGATCAAAATGACGGGAACGACAAGAGGCTTGAGAAACTTCAAATCAAGACCAACTTTCGGGGTTGGGAAAGTCTCCAAAACTAGCTAAATAGTGCTGAGAAAACCCACAAGCTTCAGCTACTATTCTGGGCCGAGAAATGGCTGAACAAGAGCTGGTTGAGGCGAAGATGGCAACGGAGGGGGCGAACAAACTGCAGTAGCTCCACGGCGGCATGGCGGGTAGCGGAGTGACTCCGATGGTGGCGGGACTGTTGTGAGAAGCTCAAGGGGTCTCCTAGGCACACGACAGAGGTGGGATGGAGACAATTGGGTGGCAGTGGCTCACAAGCAAGGCATGAGACGTGACGAGCTATCCGGCGATGGCGTGTGACAGGGGAGGGGCTTCAACGGCAAGCTGGCTTTGCTAGTTCTGGGTTTTCTGGGTTGAAAGTAGCAAGAAGAGGGAGAGAGGGAGGGTGGTCGACGGCTTAAAGGGGAGGAGGAGAAGAGAGGGGGCAAGGGGGGACCACTTGGTCTCTCTTATCACAATTTGTTCCCTTGACTTGGCCCATCTTGTGTGCTATCTTCCACCACCAATTTCCAGCCCTCAAACCCTTCTAACTTTTGAAATGGTCCACAAGTCATGGGTGATGAGGCATACGAATTTGTACATATTTTCTTTCAATTGGAACCCAAATGCTTTTTGAATTTACCTAATTCGGCTTCTAATAATTCAATTGCCGAACCCCTGATCAAATTGGCATTTTTCATCACCAATTGATTCCACTTGCATCCCAATTGTGTGATAAAAAATAGTCCTCTAAATTTTCTAAACAAAAACGACCCTACCTCGAATTTTTCCCCAACATGTCTCGGTTTGCAGAAAAATCTTCAAAGACTGAGTCAACATTCCTAAAATGACCTATGACATGATAAAACTTTCAATTTCTGAAATCGGATTCAATTTCATGGTTAATTTCAATCTGGTGCGATTTTAACGTGACCTAGACTACCGGGTAGTTTTTAGAAATTTTTAGTGCAAATGACTCATGGTCGATTTTCTTTGAGCCACAATAAACCTCTTCGACACATTGGCGACTCTCGGTAGTCGTGAAAATCTCGAGATTTCAAATACGGACACAGGATACCAAAATGACAGAAAAATCAGTCTAGTGCCGATCGACGAGAATTTTGCAATTTAGTGGGATCACCCACGTTTAACAACATATCTCAATCGAACCAACCTAATTCTAATCTCTAATCTATTTTTAACTGTGTTATAATGATATCTATAGATGAGCACAATCAAGCAACCGATTTCTAGTCGAATCCTCAAGTTTATTTGCCTTAAAATATCTTATTGACTTCCTCATATGGTCTAGTTATCTCAGGAGTGATTAGCTCTGAGAATAGCACTATAAACGCATCGATGAAATGCCCGATTTATTCAATTGAAAACATGATCGAAAATTTAGGATGTCACATATGGCTTAGGCACGAACTTTGGCGCAAATAAGGTAATCGATCATAATCAGACTCGATTGACTCCCACCCAAAGAGATGGCCTTCTAACTTAATATTTCCCATGGTGTATTTAATGTTCTTGGAAGGTAACCTATTAATGCATGATGAGTAAGTAGGACACGTGGCCCATTGGTCTTACTCTTGGAATGTAATCATGAAATTTTCGATGGTTATATATTAAGAGAGGATGAGTCATAAGCTCATTAATGGTAGGGAGTGACTCATGGCCTAGAAGAATGATGATAAGGGATCTTGAAAGCCAAGTAAGGCGCCAACCCTCCTCCTTAGACTTGCCACTTAAAGTTTCATAGGTTTTGACTCTCCAGTTTCTCGAAATTCCTAGACTTTTGTCATTATCAAATTTTACAAAGCTCTTTGTACTTTGAATTTGGAGAAACTTCCTTCATCAATGTTGTTTAAAATACTTTAATCTATAACATATTTAAATTTCATATTTTTCTGAGATGAAATGGTTAGGACGAAGGCCCAATCAATTACCATATAGAATTTGCCCAGTGTAGTAAAAACAGCAACCAGATTGCCTTCTCAATTTTTATAAAATTTTCCTTCGAATTTGAACATGCTTTCTTCACAAAAGTTTTAAAGGACATCCATTTCTACAACATATAGAAATTTTAGAGAGTTTTGTGAAGATTTGGATTTCAAAATGAATCTTTTTTCAACTGTTGAATCTGTTCAACGGACAAATTTTTGGGCTGTGTTCAGTGATTTGCTGCTCTTTCCACAAAACGAGTTGGACTTGGCTTCCTTCATGAAAAAAAAAAATATATCATTTAGGGTCTTATCTACAACATAGTAAAATTTTATAATTTTTTGAGCCCATTTGATAAGGTATTGACGTTGATTTCGAAAACTGCTTGAAACTATTTTCACCCCAAGATAAAAGGGTCACACGCCCAACTTGAAAGAGGAGAGGGCTGCACGTCCAACTTAAAGAGCAAGGCTAATATAGAGTCTTCTCAATTTAGGATAAGGATGCATTAAATATCTTTGGACTCTAGTTCTTCAATGCCAAGTTGAGGTGTCCCTCAAAGGAATATGCCATAATGCCTCCTAACCTAAAAACTTGGAGAGCAAGTTTGTAAAATGAAGATATCTAGCCTAATGATTACTCCATATCCAAACATTAAATGGGAGAGACTTAGTCATTGGCTTAGGTGTCCCCATAATAATTACATGTAATTATTCCATGATGACTCAATCCCTTAGATAGACTAATGGAAATATGAGCAAGTGTCGTCCCTAGAAACTAGACTTGCCACCCGTCTCTTTAACTCGCCACCTCCTCAACCTAGATTGTTCACCTACATGAAGATGATTGGTCCATTTGGAAAGATCATCATGAGGGGCTTTCCCCCTCATTTCCACACCACCTCCTCTTCTTCCCTCACTCTCTCGACCTCACCCTCACCGTCGCCCTCTCTCTTTCTTGTGGCCACGCCCTCTTGCTTGTCCGCCAGCTTGCACGTTGCTCGGTCACCTAGGCCATCCCTTGAAGTATAGTAAGTAGAACTTACTAATATTTGGCTAGGACATTGTGTTACGCTATTCCGAGCTTGTGCCGAGTTCATGACTGAAGTTGATTGACTTATTGTTTGAAGTTCGGTTGTATTTGCTTGGATCAGTTTAGACCTTGTTACTTGATTGAGTTTGATCCTTGTTTGATGAGCTTTGGCTTGTGCTTTGGCTTGAGTTGCTAGGAAGAAGCTTGGTTTGTGTGTTTATTTAATATGTTTTGGTTTTTGCTTAGATACAAACCTACTTTAAAAGCGTTTTGTGAAAGCTTGTTATTTCCTCACAAAACTATTTCAAACCATTTTCACAAGTGCATGTTTTAGTTCATGCCCCGAGCTCCGAAAAAAGGGCTTTGGCGACCTTAACGTACATGAGATCACGACGGATCAGCCCTCTTTTAGTCTTAGTACGATATCAAGTCGTATCATTCTCGAACCAACTTTGGTACTAGGTTGGTGAACATGTCACGATGGACCAATCCTTTGATGGTCTTGGTACGATATTGAGGTGTGTCGTTCCTGAGCCAAGTTTGGTACTAGGTTGGTGAACACGTCACAATGGGCCACAACTATTATGATTTCGGTGCGATATCGTTCCCGGGCCAAGTTGGGTACTAGATCGGTACTCAAACGTGTCAGATCAAGGCATAATCCTTAATTCATGCTCGGCATGTTCAACGTCTCAATTCCGGTAAGTCATTTCACACATTTATGCATGGCACGCCTTCGGGCCCTTGAACTAAAAGCGAAGATAAGAACTGGATTGTAATGTTTGATGCATGGACACACGATGGACTAATTTATGCTGTCGACCAATGGATTCGGCAACGTTGCCCCCTCACCAACGGGATGCCCCCACACTAACGGGATGCCTTGTTAATAAGAACAAGATGCCCCCACGCCAATGGGATGCCTCGTCAGAAGGACGAGATGTTGTGATAGTTCTAGCCATCACCATTCAATTAGGGGACATTGCTCGATTAAATTCGGATGCCTAGTGGATTCTGGAAGAGTCAATATATTTCAACTGTTAATAAATGAACCTCGTGTGCATGAGTTCCTCACTTTATGAAATGGATTTTGGTTATACTGCATATCATTAGTGAGGCGTGAGTTCCTCATGGTGTGGATGATTATTGGGGTATGCTTGAGTTCCTCATGGTGTGGATGAATATTGGGTTATTCTTGCATATCATTGATTGAGGATTTCTCATATTTCAACCAAGACAAAGTCTTTTATTTTGCTATTAATCCACCATCGACTAATGTTTTGGATGAGTTATATGCTTGTTGATAGGCGAGGCATCCTCCTACCTAGAAATTAGTGGGTTTTACTTGCTGAGTCTATGACTCACCCCATTGTTTTTCGGAATTGTAGGCATTGAGGGGAAGTTGTAATCGGATTCTAGTAATAGGTTTCTTAATCTGAGAAGTGAAAAAGTATCTTTCTGTTTCTAGTAATATGTTGTCTCGATGTCTAGGCCAAATTCAAGTAAAAGCCAACCCAAATTGAGGCTCGGATTGGTGGAAATGCATGAAGATGGCTACTAGCCACTAGTAGGGCTCCCAACCAGGCCTGGCCAAGCCCTGTGGCCTAGCGCCTGGGCCAAAGAGAATAGCCTCCCAAATCGAATTTTAATTATTTGTAGAGCTTTTTGATGTCTTGCATGTCTTTTCTTCACCTTACAAGACTATTTAGAATTTTTTTTTTCTGAGAATTCTCTTTACGAATTCTCGCTTTGTCAAGGAGGGATTGCGAGAAAGTTATGGAACACATAACATCAACCTTATTGACTGTCTCAAATATGAAGAAGCAGATAAAACATGCAAAAGAGAATTATTATAACATATAACATTCACGTAAGGTATCATGTCATTTTTTACTCATAAGAGCGAAAAAAAATGGGAAAAAATGGCACAAAAAAACTCTAAATTTTGTCCATTTTGACATATTTATCCTAAAATTTTTGTTATGGCTAAAAAAAAATCAAATTTGTACCCATGTGACATATTTATGCTAAACTTGTATCCGTTGGACAAATTTACCTCAAAATTTGGGTTAAATATATTACCTAAATAAAAATTTGGAATTTTAGGTGTCACAAAAAAGATAATAATTTGTGGTAAATGTGTCGCACGGTAATAAGTTGGGGGTTTTTGTGTCACCAAAAAAAATTGGGTTAAACATATGAGGTTTTTTGTGTCACCGAAAAAAGTTTGGAGTAAATTGTGTCATAGTGGACATAGCTTAAACCTTTATGTGATTTAAAAAAAAAAAATTAGAGAACTTTTGAAAAACCATCCCCATTTTTGAAAATACACAATTTGCATTTATGAACTACCCCTCCACCCCATTTTTTTATACTCGTCTCTCTTACTTCCGCCACACCAATGTCAATTTCACTCTCCATGGCCATTAGAGCTCGAAAGTCGCACTTGAGGCCATGGCCACAAGCTCAAAGGCAGCATTAATGCTCGTGGCCTTCAAGCTCGAAAGTCACGCGATTCGGCGAGCTCACCATGGCCTCTAGATTCGGCATCAAGTTCAACAACAGAATTTGGGTAGTGACGGACTTGAGCTCGAGACAAGAGAGAGGGAGAAAGTTGAGGCGGCAGGGTGGTGGCTTGGTGACGTGATAAATGTAGAGTTTCAAGTCGTATGCTTTGGGTTGGGTTGAGTAAGGGTCTTGAATAAATAGGTTTTGGCGGTAGGTTTTGAATGGTGAGTCAGGAGGGGCAAAGTTGGGGAAAAAATGACTGATCTGTAAGTATGATTTTAACATCATAACTAATGTCACATGCGACTGGAAATGGAAATTGCTAAAGTAAGGATGGTTATCACAACCAAATTAACAAATTGCCAACCAGAATACTATAGTCCCACGCTCACCTTCTCCACACAAATCTCTCTTCTGCACCGAATCTTCCATTGCAAGTCTGGGTTATGTGAGCCTAATGAGAATTGAGCAAAACAAATTGAAGTGTAATCCACTATCATGCGAACTCAATAGTTCTTATGATTTGCATCATGATGCGTTATCTTCAAAATGCAAAGCAATAATCGTCACAGAAGACAAAGAGTAGTGATCGACGATTGTAATCGGCGGATCCATTCGCCATTCAAAATCCGCCTCGCCGTAGCTTAATTTCTCCAGATCTGATACACTTTGTCTAAAGGTAATTTCCCGGAGCTCGATGCTACTTTGATCGCTCTATTAAGCATAGTGGAGCATGATGAGCTATAGTCGTGAAATGATTGGAACCTATTTACGCGGTTTAGGCTAGTGAAGCCATCGGTGGAGCTGAATGCTTCATCTTCAAGTGATGCTTTTGAGTCGAGCGTGACTAATTTAGCTAATTTGTGCGGTTTAGGTAGGTAAGGGTGACGGTGAAGATGTCTCAAAGCACGATCCGTATAACACTCGGGCTGTCAAGGACCAGACAAGCATCGGCATCGGCCTCGTGAAGGTCATGAGCAACACGGCACCAGAGCTCGAAGTAAATATCATGAAGGCCACAAGCCACGATGATGATCCTGTGGATGAGAAATACATTGGTTCGGATCTTGAATTTGACTTCATACTCACGCGGATACGTTCATGCATGTGTTTGTGCGCTTTCTAAGTGACTGAGCAAGACACATGACTATATTGTGGCTCTCAAATCCCTAGTGGTCATCCGTCATTTATTGAATGACAGAGACCTGATTCTTCGTAAGGAGATAATGCATGCGACCAGGCGTGGTGCTAGGTTGTTGAATTTGGTTGTTTTGCTTGATAAGTTCTTTGATATGGAGTACCATGATGCTTATGCTAGTGCCACTAAGCAAATTGATGAGTTGATTGTATTCTACAATTGGTGCAAGAATACAGGGGTGGCAAGATCATCCGAATATCCTGAAGTGCAAATGATTGCCAGTAAGTTGTTGGAGATATTGGAGGAGTTTGTGAGGGATAGAGCAAAGAGACCTACGAGCCCAGAGAGGAGGGAAGAATTGCCCCCTGTGGCTCAGGAGGAGGAGCCTGTGCCAGATATGAATGAGATAAAGGCATTGCCTCCACCAGAGAATTATACTCCTGCTGATGATTAAGGTAATAAATTTGCATTGGCTCTATTTGCGAGGCCACCAACTAATACAGGGAATGGTTCATGGGAAGCATTCCCTTCTAATGGTGAACCAGAAGTGACTTCTGCTTGGCAAACCCCAGCTGCCGAATCTGGCAAGGAAGATTGGGAATTGGCTTTGGTGGAGACTGCTAGTAACTTGTCAAAAAAGAAAGCGGCTTTAGGTGGTGGTTTTGATCCATGACTGCTGAATGGCATGTATGACCAAGGAATGGTGAGGCAACATGTGAACACTGCTCAATTGACTGGAGGTAGTGCGAGCAGTGTTGCTCTACCTGGCCTTGGAAAGAGCGCAACCCCAGTATTGGCTCTTCCTGCACCCGATGGAACTGTGCCCAAACAGTTAACCAGGACCCTTTTGCTGCATCATTGAGCATCCCTCCTCCTTCATATGTACAGATGGCGAAAATGAAGAAGAAACAGCATTTGGTTGTATAGGAGCAACAACTATGGCAGCAGTATGCTACGGAGGGGATGTGAGGTCAAGCCACTTTGGCCAAGATTGGTGGGACAGGTTACTGTGCACCAGGTCCTCCCGTGATGCCTTACGGCATGCCACCAGTCAAGGGGATGGGACCGCCAACAGGGTATTATTATTCTCCTTACTGATGTTGCTTGCTTATCACCGTATGACCGCTTTTTCTCATTTCATCCAGTTGTGTATCTAGTTATTTTACAATACGATCCTTTTTGTATTCTGGTGTGCGGGTTTTGGGAAGAGGGAAGAGTGAACCCAGGGAGATTCTTTTCGGGGAAGATATTTGGATGGTGACATCCAATGCGTCATAAACCTGCTCGTGCTTCTTGTAATAATCAGAATTTCCATGACCACAGCCTCGTGTAGTCACAGTATAGACAGGATTGAATCTGTCATTGTCTACTAGCTCTGCGCTTTTGTTATTTCATGCGTAAAAGTTGACTGACCATCAAAACCAGTTCTCTTTAAAATGGCAGTACTGCTGACCTTCTCGTATGAATGGAATCTTTCTTCAAACTAGATTTTTGTCTTTTTGCTCCAATCTTTCAGTTTCTCGCGTCACTCGGAATCATCTGGAGCTCAGTGCTTTTGTTAAATAACTCCTAACTGATTTGATGGTGGTCTTGATTATAAATATCTTGGATAAAGATCCCTAGGTGAAAGACGATATCGCAGCATGATTTCTAGTGGTCATGACAAGATTCAGAGCATAAACTCGGGATAGAGCAAGCATAATATGTACAACTATATGTCTCCCCATAGGTGGAGCCTAGGTTCCCATGTCGACTGTTTATCTGCACAGCTCGAGGTCCGAGCCCACAAATTGCCTCAATTAGGACAAAATGTTGAGCAACTGAACTGAAAGCACCGCAAAATTGATTATGGAATTTGAATAATCAAGTTATAGGGAAAACGCTGACAGATAGCCCAATACATACGGCAAAGTTCGGAGAAAGCACGAGATACTCAGATAAGTGAAAAGGGCTCCAGAGTTGATTGGTATCGCTTCTGGTCTTCAACCTTATCTGTCCGACATTGATCTTTTCTCTTCGTTTTTCTCCCCCCTAATGACGAGCCTAATTAATGAGCCTACCCCTAGTCTGAAGCTCCAACCGCCTGCCTCTCCCAACTGAGCTCAGACAATTTATCCTGGTTGTCCACTTGATGCATCAATCCGGCAAGTCCCTTGACCTCCACCCATTGAGGTATGGTTTTTGGGATTGCCCTGGACAACTAGTCTTGCCTAGCAGTATCCGACCTCGATTCATTTTGCAATTTGAGAGAGATCCTCTGAAACTTTTTGGCTTAGGCTACTGAGATCACGGCAGTTTGTGATGAATGGGGGTTAACGAAGTTTATTTACCCTTTTAATTGACGGGACCCTAAACTTTCTTTAATGGAGTCTCTGGATACTCAGACATTAATTAAAGAAGATGAGACAAGAGAATGACCACTGAGTTTTTGCATACCCAATATGATTTATTCATCGATACATGAAAGATCTCTTAAGTAGAAACAATTTCTTCGTTAGTGGAATGAAGTTGAATTACACACAAATTAGCTTTCCCATATGGTCATTTCTTATTAGTGGAGATACCACACTGATATAATTGGACAACTTCACTGGTTACTTTATAAAGGTAATGGACGAGGGGTGAATTTACACATTCTGGTGCAATCCACCCTCCTACATAGTTGTCGGACAAGTAAAGGCTCAAGTTCTTCAAAGGGAAGACATAGAGAAGCACTTAGGTGCCAAGTATTAAAGCCGAAACGGTAAGCCCTCGAATAGGAGAGCATTAGCTGAGTTAGGGGTGTGCATGGTCCGGGCGGGCGGTTCCCGACCTAGAACCGGGAACCGCCCGCTAAGGACCGGTTCCGAAAAATCGGAACCGGGATCCACCCGTTTATTGCATGGATCCACCCGGGAACCGGACCGCCGGTCCGGTCCGGTTCCCGGGTGGATCCATGGAACCGATTTTGATGCCAAAAATTCTGGTTTCGCGAGGAGAAACCCACCGAGAACCCAATTCAATTGTCGTGAGAGAAGAGAGACAAGGTGACGGGGATGGACAAAAGAAGGCAGCGAAGGCGAGCGGAGAACTGTTGGACCCTTGTACACAGTGATTACTAATGCACCAAGAATTGATGCAACGGTTCCCACAATGGAGCAAACAAACAAGTCAAGAATAGAGCAAACAAACAAGTCAAGAACTTAAAACCCTTCTCCCCCCTTTCGCCTGCCATCAATGGAGCTAGCGAGGGACAGGCATGAGCAGAGCACGAACTTGCGAGAGATGATGAAGGGGCAAGGAAGGAGGACGAGAGAGGAGAGGGCATTACAGTAGAAGGCCAAGGTGTACTTGTTGAGCCCGTCGGACATTGGCCATTTTCGCCACCACCATGCTGCTCGCTGAACCGTAACCACCATTATCATCCCCACGAACGGTAGCGAACCCCCGGCCCTCCCCTCCATCTCCATCTCTCTCTCTAGCTCTCTAGCTCTCTTCTCAGTTCGTGGGTGAAATAATTGGAGGACCCCGAGAAGCTTTCCTCTGTTTTACGGGACCGCCATCGATTGGATGATTTTGTTTGACTTTAAAACTGACGGAAGACAAAGATCTCTCCCTCCAACGGAAGACAGTGGCGGAGGAGGAGCAGCGGCGGCATGGATACTCGGGGATGAATCGAAGACGAAGAGAAGAAACAGAGAGAATCGAAGGCCGAGGAAGAAACAGAGAGAGAAGAGACGCGAATTAGGGCTGGGAGTCGCGACTTTTGTTTTGTTTAGTATTTTTTTTTTTTTTTTAATTATAAATAGGTACCGGTCCGGTCCGGGTGGGCGGGCGGGCGGATCCGCCCACGGAACCGGGAACCGGACCGGTTCCCACCGGTTCTCAACAATTGGACCCGGAACCGGACCGGTTCCCTCAAGAACCGCCGGTTCCGGGCGGTTCCGGTCCGGTTCCGGGCGGTCCGGGCGGTTCCCGGGTATTTTGCACACCCCTAAGCTGAGTGACTCATCCTGTGGTGGGGTTGCACTTAACAGGTTGCCAGCTGCAACAGTCGGACTTGGATCCCCCGGTGTTGTCCAGCATGGCAGGTCAAATATGGCATTGAGCGCTAAGAGTGCAATCCTTTCTTGTTCCCTACACCCATGAGAGCCACGTAAACATGCAATGCCCCAAACCACCACAAGTACCCACAGTGCTTTCTTTTTCATGACTACATATTCGAGTGACCAAATTTTAGATGCATCACCCTCTGAGTTAACTCTTTTGCAAGTTAAAGCGATTTTATAGGAGTTCAGCGATGCCTGTGCTTGAGTGTAGAAGTTGTGGTCATGGTGAAAGTCTTGGTCAGTTTTGATGATGAATGTAGCTCAGCTCCTTTCGGTGATGAGGTTAATAGTGGTGAAATTGATTTGATTATTGATCAGAGAATGCCAGACAATCCAATCACATCTTTTGGGCAGCCAATATGCATACACAATGGCCAGATTTCAATGACGAGGAGTTATCCGAAAGTCTCTATTGGCATAATTTTTCCACACATTAAGTCTAGTCTAGCCTAGTCAACTGTTGTCATTTATATGAATAATTCAATCTCAGATGACGAACTCCCTTAAAAGACTTGCAGAGACATGTGTAGGTGCTCCATTTAATCTCACTTGTTGATGAAAGTTGCAATGGAGTGGAAGGTAAAGCTTTTACGGTCTTGCAGGTTTTGCAGCAAATGCTATTAGTTGGAGATAAACTGACTCCCGTATTGTACTGGTTTTTAAGAGAGTTAAAAGAACTGTAAGTCGTATACTCATGCACTAAATGCATAAGGTGATAAACTAGCAGAACTTTGCCATTTTATAAAAACAAAAATCAGCGGAACCTAGGATTACAAGATCCATTTCTGAAGTCAGTCGTTAATACCATATTGTCATCCTGGAGGACTTTCAAGTCTGAAATAGTTCGTGAATGGACTCCGTTGTATACGGAGATGGAAATTTATTGGAAATGGAAACGTGCTCAATGGAAAAAGGAGTGGTAAGAGGAGGCGTGTCGATGTCTCCTAGATATAATGTTCTCATCATTAGAAACCTGATCAATCCATTCATTAGAGTAATGAGCTTTGTTGTATTACATCTTGAGATGAGTACAGCGAACCGGTAGGTTCTCCCAAAGATCTATATCGATCAATGGCTATAGGCAGATCCTCCATTACAAACGAAGCCAGAGTTATACTCTCTGATTATCTCCTAAATTGGTGACGGTATTAAAAAAATTGTCCTGTACAAAGTAGTAGAATGTGATGAAACACTTGTAACAGTTGGAAATTGACAAACAGAACAGATAGGATCACAAGTGAAACTGTGATATCTGATACTCCGGAACCCAAACAGAACTTCCATGTCTCTATAGCCACTGTTTTCGTGCATGATGTGGTATTCGAACAGTTAACGTTCTGCATTTTCGAGCTGTTATTACTCAGGGGCAACCAAAGTTGAAGATGTTTTCCACGGTAGCTGCTTTCATCAAATGTCCAAACTAATTACTTGATACGACTCTGGACAGACGATTGTCGGATATAGCGAGGACTGCCACGAAGTTCAACTGAAAAAGCATTTCAGGTTTGGGACCAATCAACTCAGTAGTACTCTTATCTTTGTTAGGCTTGACTAGTTCGGTACAAGTGTCACGTAAAGTTCCGACCTCTGGCGGGATCTTGCACTGAACTGGTTGCAAGAAAAGAATCGATTTACCGTTTTAGGAAGTGCATCACTCTATGAGAAATCACGCCTCCTTTCTGTTGGGACTCAGACATTGTGTTGAACTGTCAGCCCGTCTTCACCTATTGTTGTATAGTATATAACAACGAAAATACCATTCTTCAACTTCAAACCCAACCACTGGGGCAAACCCCAGTAGTCACCCTACAAACATGGAATGGAGAGGTGGGGAGTTCGAATCCCCACCTTCTCGGAGAGGTTGGGGTGGGAACGATTAAGTTTCAAGAGTAGATTTCGACTCTCACGCCCTGCAAGGAGATGGGACAAAAGTCTGAGAGTGAGTATTATGGTAGAAATAGAATATGACCAATCAAAAAAAAAAAACTTCAAACCCAAAGATCAACGTCGAGTTCACCTCACCAGTGAATTCTCAGGAGAAATTGATTGAACCCTTGTAACTAGGTAACAACCAAAAAGATTATTTTCAAAAAGATCAATCACATTTAGGAGTTTCAAGCGGTAAAATTTCTCGGTACTTCGATAGGTAAATAGTGATGGGCCGTCATATCTTAGTATATCCTGTTCGGAAGTCAATCTACAGCTCTGGGATGTATTGATCGAATCCTATAATAATGAATATATATATATATATATATGTCCGGATACGAAACCAAAGCCGAATCGAATTAAAATAAATGCTAATCCGGAAAGCAAAAGAAGAAAGAGAAGAAAGACCCGGCTTTGAAATCTTGCTCATCAAGCAAAGGCAACGCCTTTCTCCCTCAACTATAAAAGTCTCCATCTTTCAATTGCTTACTCACTTCTCTTCTCTTCCTCCCTCGCTCTCTTCGATCCCAACCCACCCATCGATGGCGGCGAAGCTGAAGGTGGCCGGCACGTGGTCCGGCGCGATCGAGGTCGAGCTGGAGGGCTGGACGGTCCCGATGCTGCGGGAGGAGGTGGCCCGGCGATCGGGCCTGAGCCCGGACTCGATCAACCTGATCTGCGGGGGAAAGGTGCTGAAGGACGGCGACGGGGCGGCGAAGTTGAGCGAGCTCGGCGTCAGGGGCAACGCTAAGATACTCTCGACCCGCGTCTGCGTTGACCAGGGCAAGTCGCTCAAGGAAGAGGCCATGGCCGAGGACGAGCGGTCCCGCAGGCTCGCTCGCGTCAAGTGAGTGCTTTTGCTTGTGCCTGCGTTTTTGGGTAGTCGTTCCTGTGTGTGCGCGAGTGTGCGATCGTTTATCTTTTCGCTTAAATTTGACTGGGTCGCCAGTTCCCGGCAGCGGATAGGTGTACGAATTGATCGGTCGAGCAAAGTTTTTGACTGTCCTTGCTTGTTGGATTCGTTGCGTCTTTTTTATGGGGAATTTATCGAGAACTTGTTCTCTTTGTTTTCTGTTTCTTGCTTTCTATCATGTACATTGTGAGCAATATGTTAGTTTTGCTGAATTTTCTTGAAAAGTTGGGTATTTGTAATTGGATCATACACCTTGTTAGACTGGCCATGTGAAATATAATGCGGTAAATGGCACCTCGGCTCTCCTGAAAGCACGCTTCTGCTGCTCTCTTTCTCTATTATTCTTTCCCTTCTCTTTGGTAATGGGTTGATGGTTTGGATAAATCGTGTTTGGAGTGATTGAAGTGGGTTCATATTTGATGAAACGAAGAACTGTCGACATTCGGTGTATCAATTACATCTCCCTTTCTCTTTTACCGATGGCAGCGAGCTTTATATTCTCTCATTATAGGTGAAGGAATTTGAAATGCCCCAGCTTTTCTATAACAGGTCTGAGTCAAATAGCAACGAAATTTGTGGTCTTAGGATGAGCATGTCCGAGTTCAAGAGATGTCTTCCTTGGTTATTAATGCTCAGTCTGAAGCTTTTGGGATTTCTTTGATGCAGCAGTTTATAAGTAGCTTTGATGCTTTGGAAGATGCTTTCTCCTCATTCCAAGCTCACTTTAACTCTTAGCGGCCACCAACAAGTCAATCCTTTGTCATGTGTTTCGCTTGCATATTTGGTTTTGCTTTCAACCCTTTTCAGCAACTTTCATGTATAGACTCGTGGGACAAATCAACATTCTTAGTGTGGTGTACGTTACTTTACTCATGAGGCAGTGCATCTCGATACTTAAGAGGCATTCAGCTGTGAGCAGGGGACTTCATTATCATTCAAAAAACTGCATGTCTTGATAGAGTGACATGTTTATGGGGAGAAGCACTGATGAGCCTTGCAATCTGGATATACATACCTCAGATGTTCATTTACATAGACATGCTTATCTGCTTTTGCAGTACACTTTCCTGTACTATTTTCTTTTATATGATATTGGCCAGCGTGTTTGTTGTTTTCAGGGACAGTAGTCTTTTTGGCTACTGTTTGTGTATGTACAATCCACTCATATAATTAAATGTGTGTCCGTCCTTCTAAATACAGAGCAGCTGCCACTGCACTGGCTAAGAGACATGCAGATGGGTCATTGCCACTGGAAGACTTTAACATAGAACTTGAAGATCAGAGTGGACAGAAAGTAAATATGGGATCTGAAACTGATCAGAGGTGTGGCAGTAGACTTATTTGTTTTTTAAGAAATTCTTTCTCAAGCAATTTTTTCTCACAATCTGCTGTTTGGCTGCTAATGTTTTGAATTTGCTTTTTAAAAAAAAAAAAAACCTTTGGGATTTTCTCTAGGGCTGTGATGATGGGCTTGATGCTTCACTCAAATGCAAAGCAACTTATAAGGAGGCAAAAGTATAAAGATGCATTGGAAGTTCTTGAAATGGGTGAGGTCAGTTACTGGTGCTCTGTGGTTACTTTTGATAATCTAAGCATTGTTGGCCTTATCCAGTAGCAAACTTCAATGCTTTTTAATCTGTAACATGCATAATGTGGGAATTGAGATGTAAAGTATTGTGAGGGATGACGTCTTTAGACAAGTTTACCAACTGTTCAGATCAATAGTTGGTCGCATGTACTAAAAAAGAGTGTTGCCACCTAGTCCTTTCCCATCGGAATGCCATAACTTGCTACTGAATTGATGTGATTCCCTGTTGCAATTTAAAAATCAGGATATATTACACGATTCTAACCAAGGTTTCAGAAACAAGGACAACTCTTAAAGAAGGAATGTCAACCGTAACTGAAATTGTTCCTTGTCTAAAATGTAATATTGTGAAAGTAGGCTTGTTTTAATCATTGTGTTGGAATATTACTCAGTATTAGTTTTATGTGCACCAGCTGGTCTAATATGCTAGATATATAGGTCAAGGACCAATTCTTACTTAGTAAATGCTTTAGGACGAGGTAATATTATACATAATATACTTTTCACAAGAAAATCTGATGAATATCTCCACACCAAAACATTTTAAACCTTTACAATTTCAAGTGGTAAATTTCCCATAACAAGGATTTGTGATACACATCGTGGATCGGAATGATCAGTGTATCCTGTCAGGGATATGATTACATAATATAGAAACCTGGCAACCTATTTATAAGTTAGACAGTGCATTAGTCTGATTGTAAAAGATTTTTCTTGGATTCATAACACCTTATACTGTCACAAAAGATATAGAATGCACCCATTGTAATAGATGACCCAAATCCAGGCACAAAAGCATGCACCAATATTTAGCACATGATTAAGCCTACGAAGGTATCATCGCTATTATTTTTTAATACAATTAAATTATATATTAGAATGACTAAGCATACCTACCTTGTGCTGCACGCTAGATCAACTGGGAATAATTGCCTGGACATTCTCCTTTGCATGTCTTGCCTATAAATATAGATTGTCATGGCCAATGTTCTTATAATAGAATGATTGTCCTCAAAACTGCTTGTCAAAGCTGCATTGTCCTCAAAACTGCTTGTCAAAGCTGCATCTTTTGTATGTTCCTGGAAACCACCATAACGCGCTGAAGTAATTTCTTATTAAAAATGGAGTCTGGCTTCTTTTTTCTCTTGCTTGCGAGTATAGGCTCATGATTATCTGATAGTTGTTTCTATTACTTCAATAGACATACTGCCTGTTACATTTTCTACCAATTTGTAAAAATTGACGACTACAATTATTGTTTCTTCCCCGTGCAGGAGTCCTTCTCTCTCTGCAATCCCCAGTTCATTGAGGTCAGTGATACTCTCCCAAGTTAAGAAGTCTGCATGTGTTCATCTGGGAATTTTATGTAGTATATTCTTCTATTTTATTATTGTTTTTTGGATGATATGATGGTGCAGAAGCTTCTGATAATATAGTGGATGTTTGGCACTCTAGAATTTGAGGATGATAGCCGCTCATGTCAAAAATGCTTTTCCAAATATTTCGCTATTCGTTTGCATTGTAATTATTTTTAAGCCTTTCCTTTCTCATTGTGATTCACTGTGCATTCATTTCACATATAATTGACTGAATGCACCAAATTTTCAAGTTTGTCTGGGAATTGTGAACTATTTAATTTCACTTGAACTCAGTTGATGTGGCTTGCAGCTTGGATTTCATGAATTCCACTTGTGCTCTTTCTTTGGGAAGGGGGTATGGTAGTACTTTGATGTGCACACAGAGAGATTATGAATGTCAGTGTGACTTATTATGCTTCATTTGCTTTGGTTTCAGATGGTTGACAATGTTCCTATACTGCAAATAGACATGGTATGGTGCTATTTCATGCTTCGAGACATCTCATCACTCTCTGTGGCTGGAATTCGACTGCAAAAGGCCAGAGAAGGGATTGAGCGTGCTCATGGAAAGGATTACTCTCGTGTTAGACTCCTTCAAGGAGGTCGCTTTCCAGAGATTGCTTTGTGAGCATCAGTTTTGCAATTTTTCATCCCATGCATTCTAGCAATATGTGTAGTGAACTTTCTGATCCTGAAGTATTGGCTTCAGACTAATGAATTGGAATAATTAACTTCCAGGCATTTGCGGTTAGAGCTGTTGGAAGGAGTGGTGGCTTATCACAATGGTCATCTCGATAAGTCACGAAAAGCATTGACATCTGCACAAGAAAAGTTCCTCAAGGTTAGTAAAGAAGTCTTATTCAGTTATTCAGGTGCTCAGCCCCATTTTATGCTTGTACTGAATTCTTCTGTAGCAGTTCACGTAACAAATAGTTTTTTTATTTTGTTCTGTTATTCTTTGAGGTGATGATAGGTATTTATTTATACCTTCCATACCTATCATTCAAGAGTTTCAGCATTTTTAGGGTACTATTTCCTTTGCATTTGTCACATTATATTTAAGCTGTTTCTTTGAGTCCCTCTTGGTCATTTCTGCAACCAACACTTATTACTATGATCAACCAGCAGATCGTGTCTCATTTGCATGCATGATTAAGGAGCTAGGACTGTAATTTTGTTGCAGCACTGAAAGAACCTTTGTAATTCCAGAACTCATGGCGAATAAATTTCTGAATCTTTTGTTTAAATGAAAAAAAAAAAAAAAATTGAATCTAAAGTTAATGGTAGGATAGTTCTAACTCTTCTGCTTAAGAACTTTTCATCTGACTGTCCATTTCTTTTCAAATCATCTCCTATTTCCTTGTAGTTTTGACTCTTTCCCTTTCCCAAGCTGACAATTCAATTTTGGTTATTTCAGCTGCAGGTGCCAGATGAATCTTTATCACTAGTCATGAGCATGGGCTTCAAGGAGCATAATGCCAGGAGGGCACTTCGCATGAACAACCAAGATGTTGGGAGTGCTGTTGATTTTCTAATCGAGGAAAAGGCTAAGAAATTACAGAAACATGAGGAGGATATGAAACGAAGACAGGAACTCAGGTGTGTTTCATGTTGCCCCAATATCTTGTCTAATGCATACAAATTTCTATGGGTAGCATAAAAAATCTATTAAAATTTGCAGCGAGCAAAAGTCTTATGGGGTGACACTTACGAAGAAGCCTGTGGACCTCCAAAGCTTAAATGAACTGGTCTCCATTGGGTAAGGAACTTTTGGATAATCGAAGTAATTACTGGAATTATTTTGTGAAGGTCCTCTTAAATCTGTGTTAGTGGTTTGCAATCTACGGTTTGCATGTGACAGATTTCTTATGGATGGTTGCTTATGTTTCAATGTCACTTCATTTTATATTGTCAATATTAAAATATTAAATCACGCATTTATTTGACAGCTTTAAAACAGTTAGCCCTAATCCCACAAAAATTTCATGTGGTATTAGGGCAAAACGTTTTGAGGTCAAATGTTTTCAGACAACATCATTTGCCTGGCCAGTAATATATTTCCATACCTTAGTCTTAGGCCAAAATCTAATCTATGCTCGAGGGGGTATATTAGAATATTTAAATATTAAACAATGCCTTCATTTAATAACTTATACTTTTTGAATAGCTGGCACTAATTCCACAAAAATTCCACAAATATATTGCACTGCTCTTTAGATATTATGAATTTTGGTAGTAGTAAACATATATCTTCCCTCCCCCTTCCCCTTCATCGTAGAGAAGTCTTTATTGAGCCCCCATGAAATGGCATGGCAGGTTTGAGAAGGCACTTGCTGCTGAAGCCCTTCGAAGAAATGAGAATGACACTCAGAAAGCACTAGATGATTTGACCAACCCTGAAACTAATGCTGCCATTCAGGTTCATTACATGTTTCCTACTATATTATTGGTTTTGGTTCAGTGGAGTTTTGTCAATAACATATTACGATTGTTTTATATCGTGTAGAATGACATAGAATCAAGAAAAAGAAAAAGACAAAGGAAATCAGATAAAGCAGCAATTGAGCAGCTTGTATCAATGGGCTTTGAAAGATCGAGCGGTACATGTTCAATGATTGTGTTTTTGTTTCACTTGGTTCTTTCATGTTTTGCATGGATTAGCATTATTTAACGATCTGGATATGGGAACAAGTTTAGCATCCACTATCTGAATAATTTCCTTCTAGGGACTGAATCTAATCATTTTCTACTATTATAAAATGAGATCATTGTGTTGCAGCATACTGCTTGTTGCAATAATCGTAAGTTTCACATACCAAGAGAATTCTTACATCATCTCATCCCACTTAGCAATATGTCATGCTACTCAATCATAGCCTCAGTTCTGTGACAATAATTGTATTTCAAATAATTACACTCGAGAGTTTCACATCACATTTAGTTGTTTTCTCTGTACACTCGATTGAATCTTGCCGTTAATTAAGATCTCTTAGCACGTGCCATCTTTCGTTTTTCTTTTGGATTTCTGCAGTGGTCCAAGCGCTTAGTGGTGGTTGCACTGTGGAGCAAGCAATGCAACAACTACTTGCGCAGCCTCAGGGTCTTCCAAACCAACCGGAGAATGCCAATCCTGCAACTGATGCCAATCCTGCAACTGCTTCTGCCTCATCAATCAACAATGAGGATTCGGGTAGTACAAAGGATATTGATGAGGAGGGAGATACATCTACACATGCTGGAATGGATGATCGGGATGTAGAGATGGAGGTAGAACTTGCAGATGAGTTGGCTCAAGCTGATGCTTTTTCGGACTATGATATTGAAGTCACGAAAGAAGGAGAAGCCATAGAGGAGTACCTTTCTCTGCTTGCTTCAGCAGGTGGCAGTAGCAGCGAAACTCAACCTCGGTAGCGTATGAATGTTTTATAGCACCACTGCCATGTAAATAAGTTGTTAGGTACTGCATCAGTTCAGGCAGTGTGTAAACGTGTAATCTGATCATTGGAGAAAAACCTAACTGCGTAGAGCGTTCAGGTGAACTCACACTACTGATTCAGTTTCATCAAAATAGGTTTCGACAACTCTTTACATATATATTAAGGTCCATTTGGTGCCACCCTGGCTTTTCTGCCTTTAACTTATGAGCTGGATTTATGAGTTTTTTACAATGGTTTTTTCTTCAAAAATTGTCGTTTCTGCGACTTGTTCCTTGAAGAATGATACATACATGATACATACATACACGTATTTATACGCACGCCAAAATAATTGTGGATAATATTTCTGGGTTTTTTCTTTTTCCATTTTAGCTTCCTATTTTATACTTGGTAGCTGCAGATTTCTTCTGACTCCGTTCAAGCTCTCAACTATTTCTCCTTTTCTTCCTTTAGTTTCGTGAATTTTAAAAACCAGACATTCATCTTCAGTCCGAGCCGTTCTTTTAATTTTAAAATCTAAGTTCATCGTTGCCGCTGACTATCACCTCTAATCCAACACCATACCACAACCAAATCATACTTATCACGGCAACAACGTTGCCACCTACAGAAACTCCGACATGACTCTGACAATAATCCCATTTCACCACTCCCCTGCCGCTTCGTTCCCAATGTTATTGCCGATCTTGATTTTCCATCGCCACTGACACCACTTCACCATCACAATTGTCACCGTCACGTCCACCTCAAACCACCACCAGCACAACCATCGACTTCACCACCGGCACATGTAGTCAGCCATTTTATCACCATCTGGTTTTACTCGTACTCACCCATTAGTGACCTCTCTTTTGTAAACCATCTAGTATTCAGTCTTCTAAGAATAAATTACACGAATTGCATAAGAAGCTTACTCAGAGTGCTAAAAGCTTCAGGCTTTCGGTATGCCATTAAGTTATCAACCAAATCCTACAACTCTAGCCAAAAATCATAACCCCCCGAAACAGGTATAAGATATTCGCAGGCATTTGGAAAGTAATTGAAGTATCTGACGTAGAGAGCATGAACCGTTAAAGATGTTACTCTCCTCTACATTGGCCCAAACTTGCAATGCCCGTTAGGGTCGAAAAAGCATGAAATGTTACATCCAGTGACAAATCGGCATGAATACATGCGAAATAGAACCAATCTAAGCAAAACTTAATTAACACAAGAACGTGCAAGATGGTCAATGCCAAAAACCAGATAGGTTTTACCAGACCAGGGAAAGGAAAGAAGACACTTTTCAGCTAAACAGTTGTTTTCATGTTGTACATGATGGTAGCAGAAAATGTAATATAAAGTTTCCTTTGATTGACATAATGAAATTACACGTAAAAGTACATGGCCTAACACCCTCTTGGAACAGGTAAATTCCAAATTCCAGGAAGTTGCGGGTTCCAAATCCCAAAATTGAAATCTAGACAAAGCAGTGGATCCAAGTAGGACAGATTTACCTACCCGCCCCCGTAACCTGCAGTGCCTAAACACGCAAGCACATGTAAACACTTCAATAAGGACTAGATAACCAGGATGCCCGTCACTACCACTATATACCACCTTGAAAACAACTGAGGAAGAAAAAGCTACTTTTTACCGCAAAATCGATTCAATTACAGAAGCTAATTAGATGTACAATACAATAGGTGACATTTTCAGCCATCCAAAAACAAGAGTAACATCATGAGGCCGCAACTGACCGTGCACCACTCCGTCCAAGACCAAGACCCAAGCCCAACGGCACATTATCACTTTTGGTCTTACCATGGTTGTGACTGCAGTGTGATGAGTGAACATGTCCATGATGAGTGTTAGAACTAGTAGAACCGACATTTATAGCGATATGGCCATTTTCAGCAGGTTGATGAGAATGCACATCGCCATTCTGCAGATTCGAGGTCCTTCCCATGTGCATCATGCCAATGCCCTCAGCATGAGACGAATCCTCGACATACTCCACATCTTCATTATAACCATTGATCAAGAAATCGGAACAATTCTTCTTGAAACCATGATCATATGGGTTTCTGAACCTGCCACCTGGACCCTTAAGATAGCTATAACGCATTGCATTTGCCATCTCATTTGTCGTGATGTTGTGCGATATCTAGCAAACAACAAAAGGCAACTCAGCTTTACATTGTCAGTCAGAAGGGATGCAGAAAATAAAAGGCCATACTCCGAAATAGACAAGCAGATTATACGATAGTGAGGTGCCAATCTTCCCTGAACATAAAAACAGCAGTCTGGCAAAGATACAATGGGGTTACATTATATACTCTCTTTTTGGCGTAGCAACTAGCATCTAGGACCTCTGTTCTCATACATGATAAACAGAGCCAGACTCAAAATTGTATGAGAACATATGGGACAGAACAAGCTACTAGATCAGTGCAAGAACATGCAGGAACTGAATAATGAGATTTGCATTATAATTGTGATGTTAATGCATAAATAAATGTCAACTTGCAAGGCAACAGCTACTGGGCACATGTGGCTTGCACATGGATATTAAATTAGGAAGAAGAATTTGTGTCAACTTTCAATTCGGTTTCATTTTATCTCTATAACTTTCAATATATAATGTGAAACTTGCAAATGCAATATGCTTCTGTGCACGAAAGAATGGCATGACAAGCTCAAGTGATGACACCTCTAATATCAAATGTAGAACAGCAACAAATGTAATTAAAGAGTTCGCTGATAGCCAATAAGTTAGATCCAAGAATACCTGAGACGCTTGAACAGCAGTCAGCACTGCAACCCCAAAGAAGAGAGAAAAATCTGCTAAGAAGAATGACAAGGCACCAATATGTTGGGTACCGACATGACTCAACCAGGCCCCAAAGGAAGATGGAGCCAACGGATCTCTTGAAACTCCTGCATGCAAAAGTTTTGCACTCTTGACAAAGCTCACCTCCAAAGGAAGAAATACATCAAAATTAAAAGTAGCAGACTGACTTATGAGAGCAACTGCACCCGTAATCAGCATAGCTGCGACCTCCAGAACAAGAAACACAAAGAAGTCCCATTTGTTTTTCTGTATCAGGATAAGTTAGATAATAAGTGAACCACTTAACACAGTTGGATCATAGCTATATTGATCATAGCATATAACATTTCTTATTTACATAAAAGATGAGGAAAGAATCCTGCATTTAGCGAAGTTGAATCCATGCAGGCTACCTTGCCAACACAGTTGGATACCCATGGACAATGATGGTCAAACTGTTCGACACAGCGATCACAAGTAGAACAATGTTTTGCACGAAGAGGCCTGACAATCTGTATGATGAGATAGAAGCATAAGAGAATAAAAAGCAATCAAATTGAACCAGCAATAGGCCACAAACTTAGCAACTAGCATCACCTTGCAAGTTGCACAGAGTTGTGACCAGTTCCCAGCTAGCAAAGCAGGATTATTTATCTCAATCTTCAAAAGGGGTTCCTGGAAAATGATTAAGCATAAGTTCATAAATAAGTAGTCTAGCTCATTCCATTTCCATAAGAAAAGGAGAACGGCTAATGCTAAAGAACTAGACCAATCACTGAGCAGAAGCAGAGGGAAATGGAAGGAATTTCATGACAAAGGGCATGCATGAAGAGAAATTTGAGCTCACGTCATCTTTCATATTTTGTGGATCATGCACATTCATCCTGATGTAACCTGGATCCTTTCTGCAAGGAAGAGGAAAGAAGGGCAAAAACAATTGATGAAAACCAAACAAAACAACCATGTGCCATGAAAGAAGCATCAAGTGACCGCTTGCAACTACATGCAACTGAAAAATCTGTTTTGACATGAAATAAGACAAAGATTACATGGAATGTTCAAGCATCAACACAGGCAAATTAATTGAAAACAATGTGCATAAAGGAACTTCATTATAGGATGGATGACACTCGGGAAAAAACTTCACAATGATGCTGGATAATTGCATGAGAAGCTAATCACAAACAAATAAACTGTCAAACAGCCAAAAGAAACTCAACTAATATGCCGAGTTCTTGAAGAGAGGGAAATTAAAATAAAATAAAAATAGCATGAAGCACTGAAGTGATAAAATCAGAATATGGCACCTAAGCAGAATCATGATCTAAGCACCCAACAATTCTCTCAACAAAGATAGCCGACAAAATAACCACGCATTGCAGTAAGATGCACAAATCAACTAGAAGAAGACCGGATGCGATGATCATGTAACCATACGTTGATGGAGGATGCACAAATCAACTAGATGAAGAGAGAATGTGATGATCATGTATCACATAAAAGGAACTGGTGATCAGGAAAGACAACAGTAGAAATTTTGAAAAGTATCAACCTACTTGCTACAAGAAACATGAAAACTAATTAACCGAAGAGAAAAGCTGATCATTATGTATCAAAAAAATGAAACTGGTGATCAGGAAAACTTACAGTAGAAATTTTAAAAAGTACCAAACCACTCACCACAAGGAACATTAAAAACTAAGTTAACCGACAACCGTCCCCAACATTATAATGGTATGACCATCAAGTTTTTTATATAAGGTGAAAATACTATTGCCATTTCAACCCTATGTTTTCATTATTTTCTTTCGTATAGAGACTCACTTTCCATTATTTGGCAATATCTACTAAAAGACAACTGGAACCTTAAAAAAATATTGCACCAATGGCTGTTTCCAAATCCACAAATGGCGGTCCTAGAAAATTATTGCTCAAAACTGATGCTCGAGGCACAAGATATGTGTTAGCATAACTCTAGAAGTACCAACAACAGCCTCATGTTTATTTTAAATATAGAAAGCCTAGATCCTTACCTGCTACACCTGTAAAACAGTACTAGCCCTGCGCTAGCTAGAAAAACACCCGACCATGCGAGAAGGCCAAAACCAGCCGTTAACTTTGGCAGAGTTGGTGCTGCAGCCAAATGCACAAAGTGTGTGATTAGGATAATAATATAATTAAAGGGAATGTCAACATCAAAGATTTGAGTGTGACAGATGTACCCCGGATGACCGAATTTATATAGATAAGCAGCAGCAGAATGATCATAAACCACAAAACAGGGGCCAGCCCTAACTTGGAGAGCTTTCCTAAGCGGCTATTCCCATCGCAACGCTTATCAAGCAAACTTCTGGCATTACCCTGTAGCACCAGATTTTATCAATCAAATTGAAAAACTCTAAGTAGAACAACCCTCAGTACTTCGGCACTCTAATATGAAATTGCTTTAAAGATGAAGTACAACTTCTTCAGATGAAAAAGAGATGAAAAAGAAACCAAATATTGCAAATACCTAAGGTAGCAAAAAAACAACCACTTAAGGTTTTTAAGTACAACTGGTCGGAGAAGGCAATCATATTCAGATACAAACACAGCAACCTCTAAAAGACAGGAAACTATAAAAGCTACATTCTGGTAATGAACAAGAGACAATTGGATTTGTCATGAAGAATCAAGTATCACCAGTATTTTCTACTTTTTAGAGCTCAACAAGATTACTTGGTCAGAGCCATTGCCACATATAATTTTCCCAACAGAGCAAGATGGAAAAAATAGGCACAAAAGGATTGTTTGTACATGGCAAGAAATTTTTTGTTCTCCTCAACAGGGAAAATTTATATGGGATGAATTTCTTTTGACATGACAAGCCCTAAAGTTGCTTGACAGTAGAGACTGGAACTATAAAAAATAGTAACAAGTACAACATACTAGTTATTGAACACCTACAAGGAAAAAGGCAACTTGTCTGTGACTTTTTTCAGATGCAAGCTGGGCCGGCGTAAGGCCAGTATTATCAGTCACCATCAAGTCCTCCTTCTTACCAGCCTGCACCAAGACTGTGCATGCCTCTAAATTACCCCTAATAGCGGCCCAGTGAAGAGGAGTGCAGCCTGAAGTCATAAACATATATAATGATCATATAGCACTCCAATATAATATAGGAAACAGAGCATAGAACCTTCAAAATATCCAAAAGACAAGAACTCTAAATTACCTTCTTTATCTTGCCGGCCCCGATAAGCATCCAAAAATAAAAGTAGACGTATACAATCAGCAAAACCTTTGTAAGCAGCCCTACATTTCTCCAAGAAGACAGTGGAAGCATCCATCAATTATCAATCGACTATCACCAAAAGCAAAGTTAAAAGTTTTGAAAATCGACACAATATTTAAAATTCTCTCCAGAAACAATCTGTTCTGAAATCTATCTCTGTCCAATGTCTCCACATTAATTAAAATAATATCATTTTAGTTTCAACATTCGATATCTAAGGTCCAACCCCTAAAAACTTCAATCCCTAAAACATAGCCACCCTCTTTTTTTTTCTTTTTTGGGGAGAGGGGACTAGGGATAGACACCCTCATTGACATAACATAGAATATCCCTGAAGTTCAATGACGATCCACAATCGTTATAATCCCCGGTGTACTTCCCATTCCTTTCACACTTATCATGCATACAACATCTATACCAAAATTCCCAAGTCTACACAAAATGCATATGCCTAAATGTAATTCCCTCTTAGTATCCACCAATCCCCATTCACTACTTCAAAACTCACTACTATTCCAATGCTAATTCTACATCAATCCAAGTCTTAAAAAGTTCCCACTGTGACCAACCATTGAAAGATCTGAAGTTCTAACTTCGTCTGTAATTCAAAAATATAATACCCCCACTGATATGTTCCCAATTAAAAGTTTGTTATCTTTTAAGAACATCTTGTAGGCCTCAGTGGGCTTTTCCTTTATAGGCAAAGAAGAAGTCTCAAGGCTCAGAGTCGAACTGTGCTTCTTTGTAATCAAGAATTCCTCCTGTGACCACCCTACTGTTTCTATCGACCAACAAACCTGTCATAGGTGTCCTCTGTATCTAGAAATAACGCAATTTGTATCTCCTTCCAAACAGCTCTCCAAAGAAATTCCCTAAGAGCTCTATAGGCTTCCCTAAGAATTAAGATTAAAAAAAGAACAGGATAAAGACTACAAATTTTTTACAGAAACATAGGTGAAAGATCACTTATATAAGTGTTAGAATATTTAAATAATAAACCACACTTTCATCTAACAGCTTAAGCTTTTAGAACAGTTGGCAGTGGTCCCACAAAATCTCACATGGTATCAGAGCTAGGAGGTCCTGAATTCGAATCTTCCAGGGCCCTATTTGCTTCCCCAATTAAATTTCCACACTTAGTACTAGGCAAAAGACCAGACTAAGCGTGAGGGGGAGTGTTAGAATATTTAAATAATAAACCACGCTTTCATCTAACAGCTTAAGCTTTTAGAACAGTTGGCAGTAGTCCCATAAAATCTCACAATAAGCATACTATTTTTTTCATCTGGTGACCAGAAAATGATTACCCTCCGTGAGGAATAAATGTAGAAAGAAGTCTCAACGGGAAAATAATTTCTGAGGAAAATAGGGTGTATTTATTATAATAGTAAAATTAATTACTGAGAATTGCCAAACATATACATAACTATGTAAATGCTGTGTAAAAGAGATTCGTTTATACCAGTGTAAGGGGCTTCTTCCATCATTATCTGGAACATCTGGATCGGCATTCCACTTTGAAACAACGTGATAAAGGAAAGAAGTCTGACCATACTGAGCAGCAACGTGTGTCGTCTGTAGATCAAGCCCAAAGTTCCATTAAATGAAGTTTTGACTGTGATGTTAACAAGATCAAAGAATCTAGAGCCACCATATCATGCATGGTTTAATCTACAGACAAGCATTTAAAGCACTAAAATATTAAGTGTGGTTTAATCTACAGACAGGCGTTTAAAGCACTAAAATATACAGTGTGCACATGCATCTTCCAACTTCACTATCATAGAACTTACAATGACATTGATGTTATGAGAACCTACACCTGCGAAATAAGTGTGCTCTATCACCATAAAAGTTAGTAAACTAACTGACACTAATCAAAACAATTTTATTTCAATTAATCTAAATTTTGGATCCAACCCTGCAAAAGCATATTCTGATCGCACTATCCTTCATTAAGTCTATGCACTCAGCAGTATGTCTTTCAGATCAATCGGCATGCAACATTAGTACATCAGTGTTATGCTCCTATTCGCAGGGAAAGGAAAGGAGATTCTGCGCCTCATATCAAATTTATGATATGTCATATACAATGACCACAAATAACATCTCTAGTAACCATCAATTCACTTGAATCCAGTTACCTGATATACCCGATACAATTAAATGCAGTTGGAAGCGTTTGTTAGAGTCATTCAAAGTGCAATGTAAGAATGAATAACTTTTAGCTACTTTTGTTTCAATATTTCAAATAATTGCAACATTGACTACTTTCAACAGTGTAAAGTAAGAGTATAACGTATCAAGTTCTTTTTGTGATTCTGAAAATCCTAATTTAGTTACAGGATGTACTAAATTTATTCTAGAAGGCTTATATTGATATCTCTAGCTGTATGTACATTTCAGGGCCTATAAACTGCAACAATGCCAATTCGAAACAGAACAATACACAAAAATTAAACAATCTAACAATATTAGTGGTCATAAGGGGTATGAAGATCTTGATCACTTTATATGAAACTCCTAAAAGTCGAAAATTTCAGATAATTTTAATATCCTTCAATTAATTGGATCCATGTTCAATTAGCAAGCCATAGTCTATTGAAGGAAAAAAACGGAAATAAATTGATTTTCTAGCTCCTTGCCTTTTGCAAAGACACTTTCAGGCTCTTACAATGGCCTCAAGATATAAGATAAGAAAAGCTGACCGACATGAATGCCCCATCAGTTTCATTCAGGGATGTTCATTATCTCAGCATCTTATCTGCTGCATTACTACCGTTGGCATACAGATTACAACTTACAGGGACGATATACAGTTGAAATTTTGTACTAATCATCATACTAGGGTAGCTCTATATAGTAGCCAATATAAAATAGCTAAATTATTGCCTTAGTATGAACCATCAAAGAAATCTTGAAAAGTCATCAGTTCCATCGATGAGAACATAAAAGAAGATATAGAATTGCAATAATTGAAAAATCTAAAATCCTCTCCCAGAAAAAGAATAAATTCCAAATTCATGAGATGGTGTCTTACCAATGACTGTATTAACATTCAGTAGAATCAGTTAGAATTATCTCATTTCTCGTTCTTTTTGCTTGCTCTGTTTTTATCTTTTTTTAGCCAAACATTCATTTTACTGGCTTAATTATTAATCATTGCAGCCGGAAGTAAGGGACTGCATATCTTCTTGTTAGGTTCCATTAAAAGCTCACACATATGCGATTTCACGTCATGGTCAATTTCTTTTTCAAATAGTGATGACTACTTATGACTTCTGCTCATTGACTGAGATATCTTTCACCAGGTTTACGGGAGAATGGGGCTTTAATCTTAGGTGTGCAAAATAGGAATGGCTGGATAAACTGACTCTCTTCACATTGTAATACTCATGTCTGAGATAGTCATAAGTGTTTTATAAAGATATGACCACTCCTAAGATGTTTCCTAGAAGCTGGTAGTCAATCCTGAAAAGATGGGTCATCAACAAAAAACAAGGCCTTCAAATGATCACACTCATTGATTCAAGATGTCAAATGAACAAATCACATCATATCAAATTCTAGGCTGCTGAAGCACAGGACTGAGATCGGTCAATGTTTTAACCATAAATCAGGATACTCCCACTGAAGAAAGTAAGGAAGTTAAAAAATTATCACTTCCCTAGCAACTTGTGGCAATTTATAAGTACCAACTTATATGATGGAGAAATATTGCAACAACCATTAAAGACTTACAAAAGGCATGCCAAATGAAGATTTGCAGTTTATTCTCTCCAAATAATAAGGAATCTTCTTAAGTGATTGGAATCTATTAGGATTCTAATAAGTTTCCCTTTCAAATTTGGAATTGCGTTCAGCAGTTTCATAGTTTTATTAGGATATATTAGGTTTCCTATTTTGAATTGGAGTAGTACCTTAGAGAGTCTATATATATTATTGTAATTCATTCTTTTGAACAGAGTTGATGATAATTTGATTTGGCAATTCTTTGCTTTGGGATCATGTGATGCTATTCTAATCTTAGGTGTAATGCTCTAGCAACCCTAAGTGTGACACTTAGGAAGATTTGGGTGTGAAGCCTAAAAATTTATTCTATGTTGTCGGACTCACTGTCCTACGTCAACGACACTTGAAAAACAAATATTTCTATGCATACTTGTTAAAGGACAAAATAAGAAGCTTACTTGTCTGGTGAAAGTAATCAACCACCAATCACTACTTCTGCCGGATGAACGACTCATGAAGCACTAGACTGATGAATCAACAAATTCTAACCTGGTACCCATACAAATCAGCAGCATTTACTCGAGCACCCTCTCGAAGTAGAAGCTCGGCGACCTGGATTGCACCTCGAACTGCACTCCAGTGCAATGCCGTCTGCCCCGTATGATCGGCAGCATGTACGTCTCCCCCGTGCTGGTGCAACCACAAGTAACTTATTAGTTCTAAATCACCTAACAAAGACCCAATCCAAACTAAAGCAACAGACATACGGCACTACATTCTATCAAATCCAACATATAAATAAGCCAAAGAAAATGAAAGCAATAGTCACTCGATAATCTGCCTACCAAGTCAGTCACATCCTTAGTAAGCTAGTTGACAATCGACGATGAAGGCACAAGATGAAACAAACAGAAAAGAGCGAAAACACAATCACAGCACAGTCGAAGCTCCGAACTTTGTCATTTGCTGGATGAACAAACACGATCTAGACAATTCCATTGAAGAATCAAGGTCAACAAACGCAAATTCCCAATCAACGGAACCCCATTCAGCACGCGAACCGCACATTACGCGACGACGATCGATCGAGCAGGATTCCCCTCACCCGCCCCACCCGACCCACATGACAAGCAAGACCCCATCTCGGAAAAAACGGCGAAGAGAGGGCGGGGGAAGACCTCGATGATGTACTGAGCAGCGGCAGTCCGGTTGTTGAGAGCAGCCCACTGCAGCGCGTAATAGCCCAGGCCGTCGGGCTCCGACACCGAGCATCCCTCACTCTCCACCAGCCTCCGCAGCTTCTCCATGTCCCCGTACGCCGCCGCGGTGTACACGTCGTCCCGCAGGTTCTCCTCGGGGGCGGCGGCGGCGGCGGCGGCCCCCCCGGCGGCAACGGCACCGCCCGCGACGGCCGCGTCCCGATCGGCGGGTCGGGCCTCGTCGACGACCTCGATCTCCGACGACATTGCCGCTCGAAACGGGGGACGAATTCGATCGAGGAGGATAGAGAGAGAGAGAGAGAGAGAGAGAGAGAAGAGAGAGAGAGGAGAGAGAGAAAGACGAGAGAGAAGGGAGGGAGGGATGGGTTGGAGGACGGTTTGATCGAGGGTTGACTTGGTTTTTTTCCTCGATCGTGCGAGGTTGTGATTCGTCAAGGAGGGAATTTCTCGGAAAAGAAATTGGAAATTTCGGGGATATTTTCGGAGGTGGTGGCCGGCGGCCGGCGCGAGTTGAGCCCGCGGCGGCGGTTGCGGCGGAGGTTGCGGTGGCGGCGGCGGCGGCGGCGGCGGCGGCGGTGGTGGTTGGGGTGGGGGAGGGGATATGTTCGAGAGGGGAGGGGAGAGGTGAAGCCGAATCGACGCTTCAGCTTTTTGATTTTTTAATCCATTTTATCCCCTATGGATTTCCGCCACTGTACATTCGTCCAAAATGGAGATTTCATTATTTATTTTTACTTTTTATCATTTGGTGCATGTGGTGGAAAATTAGAAGAATACCTCTTGTGATCTGTGACATTGCATCTGGCCGATTGGCAATCTATTAGGAGTAAATTTTTCTTAGGCTATGCGTTGAGTATTTGAAATGTACAATTTTGCAATCTCTCTCTCTTCCTTCCTCCCTCTATTGTTCTTCGGCCTTACATCGATCGTTGCTGTTGATACACCTTATCATGTTGGTTTGGTCCGGAATTTACCCTATACATCCTACAACTAACCATGTTGGTTTGGTCTGGCCAGAGGTCTACCATATAAACAATTAATTCTCCATTTTTTTTTGTTTCCCCTTTTTATTCCTTGAAATAAAAAATTTTAGTAAAACATTCCTCTAATTAAAGCCAAGACAAATAGTAGAACAACAAAATGGTGATAAAATATCATGCAAAATGAACAAAAATACAAAGCAACTTAGAAAATGTCCAACTCGATCTTTAGCCAAACAATATGGAAGTTCAAACAACTAAAATTCACATATGCCAAAAATAACAATCCATAAAGGATGAAAAAAGTTATGACATTTTCAACTATGTTATTGTGGAGTAACGAGAGGTGTCAACAACTTGAAAGAATTAAATTCTTTGAAGGAGGTGGAGATCAAACAATACATGTCATGAAAAAGTTTGTTCGATGTGTCAGCATTCACTAAGTTGAAGATAGATTGGATATTTCTAGAAGCTACCGCGCATGCCGTTCAGCCGAGGAACTAATTGTGACTTTTGATATTGTAGGACACATAACCATGATCTTGAAAATGCAAGAAATTTCTTTGAACGACTACGAAAGGTGTGCAAATTAGGGGTGAATGATTTCGGGGTAAGTAGGTTTTAGACTTGAAACCTATAACTTACTTTGTTGGGAGTAATTTTCAATTTTTGGAACTTAAAACTTACCCTATAAACTTAAAAACCGAACCTGTTGTAGCCAGACAAAATCGATCCGATGTGATTCTAAGGTTTAACCTAGATTGGTGCTTGCCCCAAACATTTTTCATGCTTGCAACTTAGCAAAGCTCACACATCTATATTAAATTTGGATACTGCACTGCACATCAGTCTCGCGAGCAATACAATCTTTAATAGAACTCGCCAAGGTCCAATTTCATTTGGGTTGGAAATGAGACCCTGGTTGACATTCAATCTGAGGTCGACAACAATCGGAACGACCTATTTGAGATTGACAATAATTGCAACAATCTCAAACACACAAACAAAGAGCAAGAGAGGATTAGATTCAATTTCGATTGTATGACTTTTTTTTTTGCACCAATCAATTTGAAATGAAAAGAAGATGACAATTTCGAAAAAGTTGGGCTCGGAATGTAAGCAAATATGCATGCTAGAAGTAGGGGTTAGAGCATTTAGTCGAAAATTTTAAATTGATAAGTGAACAAAGACTATATATGTATATATATATAAAGCATATAAACTCTATAGTCAAGCAATGTTGGATATTTTAACATGCCTCTCATGTGAAGACCGACTTAGAAATAACAAATGAAATTTGATGAATGAGATGGATGCACACGTGAAATAAATTAAGATGCATACTACTTCAGTCATGTTAGAATGTTCATCACAATCTCTTTTAATGGAGAACATGGAACTATGACCGAGTCGCAAAGTCAACATTTTTTCTCAGTTAATTGAATGGACTTTTGAATGACCATGACTCAGTGAGATTGGGAAGTTAACGCGTTTTTCTAACCGCGTTTTTCTCCTTCTTCCTCAATTGTCATAGAACAAGTCTAGTATTGCTCTCATAGACTTCATTAGTCTTTCGATACTGTGGATCTTCATCTATCTTCTAAAGTAGGAAATATACCAAAAAGTATCTCCAATTTCACTAAACGAGGACTTACATTTCTCTATTTATGAAAAATGCCACTTTCATGCTTAAAAAAAGAAGGAGGAAAATTGCCTCCTGCTGCATGCCCCCAAGCCCCAAAGTCCCCAACAAATCCTATCCCCATTTATCCACAATTCTCTAGTCCCGCTACCTCCCTCATCACCGTTGATCCTTCTCCTTGGCGTCGCCATCTCTCTCTCTCTCTCTATCTATTTATTGGATACTACGTAGCGGTGGTGGTGGCTCACAACCTCAATTGAAGTCTTTCGTGGTGTGGCCGTTGGTCATGACTTCATAGACGGGGCAAGATGGTGTCCAAAAGCCAAAGTCAAGTATGAAATGGATATTTCGAAAGTAGAGATGGAAAGCCACCACTACAGGACATGTCTTTCTTAATTCCCCTTGGAATTATTATGAAAATATGGTAGTTGCAGGGACATTTCTCGCAAGTTTCTTTTTTTTTTTTTTTTATGATGTGTCAGTTTTGCTATATTCAACTTTTATTGTTCACATGAGCTGGAAGCTGTTTTTTTACGTTGACTCAAATGTTAATACTTGCAATTTCTCAAGGTAAAGAATCAAGAAAAACAAATTCTCAATAGGTTCAACTCGAAAATCAATGTTGATTTAAAATTCGAATGGAGCTTCACAGGGTGTAAACTATCCAAAAAAATTGCAAATAATTTGTTCCTTTGTAAAGTATTGTTTTTTTTTTTCACGTTTGCAGATAACTTTCATTATTTCAATTGTATGATAGTTTATTCACTTGTAAAACTTTTTTTTTTCACCTTGGGTTAAAATATTAATGGAAGACTAGGTGCACTGTGCCATTTTCGGCTACACAATGTGAAGCACGAAAGCCCAGCCCGCTTCAATATAAAAATTGTAAAGCTCGAAAACCCATCCTGGTCTATTTGGGTTGAGGATTTTTTTGCCCATTTGTGTCGGGACAGGTTTTCGGGCTTTCGGACTCTTATGTTCACCCCCTAGAGTCTAGGCAAATCCTAGAATTGAGCAGGTCCTGGGCCTTTTGTATCTCAAAATCAAGAATTATATGGGTTCTCATCTCGTCGAAGTGGACAAGAAACAAGCCGAGGAGGCAGATTCTAGGGATAAATAGGACTCGATGCTCACCTCTAGTATATATGGACGAAGTTTCGACATGGAACCCGACTTCTTCTTCTTCTTTTTTTTTTTTGGTAAGGTAAGAATATATAGAGCAAAAGTCAACTATACAAAAGACCGGCGCAAAAAACTTTCACTCATAATGCATGAGCAAAAAGAGTGAAATGGAACCCGACTTCTTTTTTCTTAAGCTGTGATCCTGTAAATAGGCTCGCCAAGCATAAGGAATAAAGGAGAAGCTCATCAGGTATAAGGCATAAATGGTCATAACGTGTTTTTGAAAAGTCCAGGGAAAAGCCTTAGATAAACCGGGAAATTGATTTGGGTGTTAAAAGGAATCGTTTGTGT
Source organism: Eucalyptus brandiana (assembly GCA_014182725.1). NCBI lineage: Eukaryota > Viridiplantae > Streptophyta > Magnoliopsida > Myrtales > Myrtaceae > Eucalyptus > Eucalyptus brandiana. Next base: position 50,280,805 of record CM024670.1, on the reverse strand, counting down.
GTTTGGATCAGACCCACCATATGGAGTTTGATTCGCACACTGCCAGTCCAAACAATTTTATATAAAGGCCATGTATTTGAATCTAACTTAAGTTTCATCTCATCCATATGGTTAGTACAACTTTGCTGGACCAAGTAGAAACAATTCTATTTTTTGGGTCTAACTCAAGTTTTCTCGAGTTCACAAGAGGGTATTTCATCAGTTAGGAATTACCTAACATAAGGTGAGCTTAGAAGATGCGAACACGCACATACAAAGAAAAGATCATTGACGACATTTGTCAATCATGAAACTTACCTAACAAAAAAATGCCCTCCTTAGGAGTGCCAAACAACCTAAGTGTTAAAGTTTGGCATGAGTGGCCATAAGTGCCAAAATTTCCAAAATCTCCTTAAATACCAAAATCAGAGAAAAATGAACACTCAAGTGTCAATAGCGAGAATTTTTGGCCAAACTGCTGAAGTGACATTTTCTAGCTAAATTTTTAACTGATCTAGCAATTAAAAAAAAAGTTACCCACGCAGCACTAATATGATTGGATAAACCTTAAACATGTTGTTTTGATCCAAATTTGATATTTTACATAAATATTAATTAAATTAAATTTTAAAAACTATTAAAAAAAAAAAAAAAAAAGAAGATCAAAGTTGGGGTCGTGGAGTGCCCGGCAACCTTGGTTGACAGCCCTTTTTGGCGATGGTGGGGCGGCGGCACCAAGGGCCTCCACGGCTCCAAATCTGATCCTTTTTTTTTTTTTCTAAAAAATTAGTTTGTAAGTTTAATTTAATTCATATTTGCATTAAAATAATATTTGGGGGCAAAATGACATCGTTTTGGGACAAGGATGCTAAGTGGACATTTCAGCAAGTGACGTAGACTGGTTTAACGCCATGTGGGGTTTCAAGCAAGTTTCGTTGGAGTTGACATTTAAGTGTGCAATTTTCCAAAAAAAGTGGCATTGAAGTGTATTTATATGTCCACTCACGCCAAGTTTTGACAATTAAAATGTACTTCTTTCCTATTATTAGGTCATTAACAACGGAAACGATCTTCCATATCTAAGAAGTTTGGATGAGGCTTGAGATGAAACCTTTTAAGGATTTGCTTAGGCCCTAAAGAACCTTTTAAGTAGTCGTTATTATAACGTGAATATTTTCTAATCTTCTGAATCCTTTAGTTCAGCAAGTAAAATGTGGAGGTTTGGCGTTTGGTCTCTGCTCAGTTATGACTTTCTCTAATGGGTATAGTCATGTGATTCCCAATCCAACAGGGCAAGTTGGCCTTCCATTCCATTCCTAGGTCTGTTTTTCCCCCCTTGATTTGTACCTAATGTCTCCAAGCTTAAATGACGTGATGATCGGTGATTACCTCTGCCATCCGGTGCATCAGACGTGAAGCAAGCTCTCATTTTGAGCTCAATAAAGAGATAGATCCAAAAACCACCAATTAGTTTCGTGATTTGGGTTTATATGCCAGGCAGCGTTAGGGTTTCTGTCTTGTGCCGGGCTCTTCCCCCTCCCCCGAAAAAAAATTAGGTGGATAGACTGTTACATTACAAACTGTAAACAACGTAAATATTTCTAATGTTAGGTCCCATGTTTGCAAAACTTTGTCACATGTCAAGAGAAGTTCCATAGGAGATGGCACTTGTGCGGAGACGTAGTTCAACTTTCTACCAGAAATCTCCCTCCCCCGGCTCCCTCCCTCCTTATAAATAGCCAAACTTGGCTCATCTTCATCTCCCATCACTCGCACACCCTCCTCATCGTTGCTCCTCGGACGAAAATGGCATCCAGAACCATCGCAATGCTCTTGATCGCCGCATTCGTCGTGAGCTTCGCTCCTCCTGCAACGGCTCAACAGTTTCAGGACTTCAGACGATGCCTGTCGTCGATCAGGAGCGTGAAAGGATGCCCCGTGGAGATCGCCCGTGCCCTCTTCAATCCCCAAGGCAGTGTTATCGGGCAATCTTGCTGCGCAGTAAACGACGGATGTATTCTTCTGGTGTTCCCTAGTGTCCGCGTTCAATCGATAATCAAGAGCATTTGCGCCCTGGGAGGAGCACCTTCGCCAGCTCCTGGTAGGAAACTCGTTCTTAATGCTATATAGTATGTCCGTTCACTTATTCATATGCACAAGCTAAAAAAGAGACTTAACGATAAAAATTCAATGCATATTTATGCCAAGACTACTGTGATTCAAGCTTGTACACGGTGACGGGATGATTTTTCCAGAAAAAAGATAGTTGTAAGATTACAATTTCCTTAGAATATTACATCATGATAATTATAGAAGAAGTAGTTCTGTTACTTTTGTAGGGCAGAAAAGAAGATGTCACTTTATGTGCTGTTATCAATCGTATTCTTTTTGTTAAAAAAATCAATTTGTCAACCTTCTCTTGGCTAATAAGGGTGTGCATGGCTGCACACTATTTCTGTTCCCAGGGAACAGAAATTTCTGTTCCCAGGAACGAAATTTCTGTTCTTTTGTTCAAAGGAAAAAAAACGCGCGTTTGGACGCGTTTGCATTCCTTTTTGTTTTTGTTCCCTGTGAACAAAAGAAAAAGAAACAAGAAAACACAAATTTCTTGTTTCTTTGTTTTTAACACAAATCGAAACACTTTTTTTTTTTTCTTTTCTTTTTTTCTTATTTTCTTGTTCTTCTTTCTTTTGGCCGGTCGCGCGGCCTCGGCCATGGCCGGCGACCGGCCGACGAGGGCCGGCGGCCTCGCCCGGCCACGGCGAGGCCGAGCTCGCCCGGCGGCCGGCGAGCCTTGGCCTCGCCGCGGCGGTGGCCGGCGAGGCCGCGGCTCGCCGGCCGGCCCCAGGCGAGCTCGGCCTCGCCGGATCAAGGCGAGGCCGACCTCGCGCCGGCTCGGGCGAGCTCGATCTCGCCCGGATCCGGCCTCGAGCTCGCCCGGGCCGAGGCCGAGGCCGAGCTCGCCCGGCCGGCGGCGAGCCTCGGCCTCGCTGCGGTGGCCGCGAGGCCGTGCCTCGCCCGCCGCCGGGCGAGCTCGGCCCTCGCCGGCCGGTCGCCGGCCAAGGCCTTGGCCGGCGACCGGCCAAAAGAAGAAAAAAATGAAAAAGAAAAAAAAAAAAAAAGGAAAAAAAAAAAAAAAAAAAAAATAAAAGAAATAAAAAAATTATCCAAATTTACCAAACATGTTTCGTTTATTTTTTATTCCCTAAACAAGTTTACTAAACGCGTATTTTTGTTCAAAAATTGTTCCCGGAAAAATACTTTTTTCTATTTACATTCCCTGGAACAATTTTTAAACAAAACACAACCAAACGCGCCCTAAATTACTGGTGAACCAAAACATATATACAAATCTTGGACGACCGACACCATATTAAAACAAAAATCGAAAAGAAGAAAATCAAAAGTTGGAACGATCTAAATATAGGCGGTTATCATGAATTATTTGTGGATCGATGTTCCCTAATATATTAGTGCTTGATCAAATAAAAGATGTAAGAAACTATAGGTAAAATGACACTAGTAATTCCTAAACTTTGGCTCAATATTATTTTCTGACTTTTAGTTTATTTATCATGGTTATTGAATTCTTCTTACATGTTCAGTCTAGTCCCAAAACTTCCCCTTTGCTCAATCTAGTCCCTTAATTATTCCTAAATGTTCAATGTCACCATTCGGAACTATTCACAATTTTTCATAAAATGAATGCGTAGCTTAATATCTAATTACTTTATTACAAATCACAATAATTGAGTATCTACACACGTCTTTCACATTCTTCATGTTATTTTTGTTGTGCTATTTCCTTTACCATCTTGACGTATGACTATATCAGAAGTGGCACCTGCCGGAGGACCTGCAACTTTGCCCTGAACGATGAATGGAGGAGCTGCATCTCCTGTGGGGATTGCACCAAGTCTAGTAGAAATTGAACCGTTCTGTCATGACTCTTTGCTCGCTGAATGAGGATTAAGAAGAATATTGTGTCCTCATCAGTTTTCAAACTATTTAAATAAAGTCAAAGAACATGACAACAGCAATATATAATAAGGTTTAATTGCTATATACCATAAATTATTCAATTCGTTTGAGTGGTCTATCATGTCCATTTTCATTCAGACTTGTTGGATACTCTCTCCCCGGCTCTCCTCCAAATTGAAAAGATTTTACTTTTTGTGTTGGTTATGACAATCGCGGTAAAATGACTCCGAAATGGCATGTGGCTTTCAAATAATTAATTCAAAAAATAAACGGGATGAAAAATAGTCTAATGTGCATTTACTCAAAAAACTAAGTGGGTTTTTAAAGTATTGATACTTCACTCATATTATCGGAGCAACGAGCATGAATTTAAGGTTACTTAAAACGGACAAGAGTATAAGATTGCAGTAGGCTTATCTCAAAGGCTAATTGACTTTAATAATTAACGATATTTTAGAGTTTCTAGCTTTAGGGTCTGTTTATTTACATTTTCTTTATTGGTAACATGTTTATTTACATTGGCCAAATAAAAAAAGAGCTATTTTTGAATTCCGGTCAAAATTTAAAAAATTGCAAAAAAAAAGTTATGTGTAATTTTGCATGTCAAAATTTTTGAGTCTTGTGAAACTTTAAGGAGTTTGGATTAAAAAAAAAAAAAAGCAAAATGTGTGAATCGCAAAATTGGAATTAAACATAAAGTAAAAAGTAAAAGTCGAACACCGCCTCGCTTCTCCACTTTTAAACTCTTATCATCCTATTTCCAGACCTCATGGCATGTGCTCTTGTATATATATACACACACACATAAGGTTTTTATTATACTTTATTGCCATTTTGATAAACTTGTTTACACATACAATCTCAGAAAGGATAAGTTCACTAATGAATTGAATACGATAATAAAAAATAAAGAAGGTACATAAATGACGATGCTCAAATGTTGGTTGTGGAAGTTTATGCTTTTTTCCCCTAATTGATAGGCCAAATAAAAATCCAAATGGATGCAAAGAACCAGTTATTAAGAGAATGAAATGATCGTGGGAAAATCCAAACCTTGTCAATACATGCATTCCTCAATTGATTTCAAGAAGTTATAAAACCATTCTTGGTCCAAGAACAAAATGACTTTGATTTCCAAAACTCAACCGGATCGAGCGAAGTCCCAATCTCCAAATTTTAAGCATATAATTCATTTTCATAAAATGTATCGACTGGAAGAGAGCTTGCTCTTGTTTTTCTAATCTTATTTTCAAGCATTAAAGGGGACATTTGATGATTAAAATCCTGAACGAACGCACAAATTTGATGTAAGAGAATGCACTTTTAAGATCATGGGGAAGGTATTTGTTGAATTGTGTGAAAGTTGGCTCCTCACACTTAGCTTTATATTCATAAAAAAGGCTTACGCTAATTCCATCCTACTTTTGTCACGAACATCTCAATTACAATATTCTTTTTGGGTCATATTTTAGCATACTTTTGGAATTTTAAAAATTTCCATTATAATTCTAACCACGTATCGAAAATAAAAGTCAAATATGCAGTCCACTCGTGATGAGAATTATTTCTTACCTTTTTTTTTCCCTTCTTTTTGTTTAGCCTCATCTTCTTCTTTTTATTATTTGGAATGAAGCTGGAGTCCTTTAAAAAAAGACACTTATTTGTCATATAGCAAAGTAATTGCTTCTGTAATGAATCGTATATTTCATTTTTTAAATATTATACTACAAAAGTATGAGTTAAAAAAATACTACAAAAGTATTATTCTAAAAATAACCTAATTAAAGGAAAAATTTAATGAATTCCATTGGGGATTTGAATATATTTATTTATTTCTGAATAACGAAGGATTTTTCATTTTCATTTCTTTTGACATATAATAGAGAGAGAGAGAGGGAGTAGAATCCGACCCGCACCCAAGCGCCCACGCAATCGCTCCCGGCCGGAGCCCTCTTCCTCCGCGCGCCGCCGCCGTAGTCAACGGCGAACGGACCACCAACTCCGGCGACTCGGCGCTCGACTCACCTCCGCCTCGCGGAATCCGCCGCTTCGCAAGTATCGTCTTCTTCCACCTTTAGTTTTCACGTTCGGCGGCGGAACCGATTTTCCCTTACCTGCATTTCCCGTCGTCTTCCTCTTCCTTAGGATTTCACGGTAGTCATTCGATCGGACTTTCGAATCTGTACATCGGATCCTGTGGGTAGCTGCAGGTGGAATGCTTACAGTGCCGGTTGTGTTAATTAGCTAGGGTGTAACCACCATCGCCCGCCGAGTTCAATTCGTTCTCGCTTGTATGAACTTTGCCCCTTTTTGTTTCAATCTATGTTGAAGTCCAGAATCGGTACTTTTGTTGATTAGGATTAGACCATGATTTGCTGGTCACTTCTAAAGCTAAGCTTTCGTTGAACAACTCACCCGAATGCTGTCTATCCTGATAGACATCCCCCTCGAATGAAGATTAGTAGCTCAATGCAGGCAAATGATCTGAAAAGGGTTTAATTTTATTGTACCAAATAGACCAAATGTTCATGCTTTTTGCATTTTCGCTTCACAAGTTCGGATTTTTTTCTTTCTTTGTGCATTTGTTCATTCTAAACCTGTTGTGGAAATTTTAGTTGTCATTAATTTCACTGTAGAGTTCCAGGGCCCTGTGTGATGCGATTTGTATCACTATCACTCATAGAGAAAGTGTAGGTTGAAGCTTTTGTCTTCTTCCTCGCTCTCAAAGTTACCATCATTATCTTGCTTGTTTTGTCATACAATTGCCTATCGAAATCGAATTGGTGCTATTATCTCTGGCTGTTGATAGAGGGTTTATGATTTCTATGGCGATCTTCAGATTCTTTCAATTCGTTGAGCTTCCTGATGCCATCCACTTTTTATTGCTGTGAAAAAAAAAAAAATGTAATATGAAGATTTTCGGTTGCATAGACAAGGATCGAAATGATGTATTAATGTGCTGTGATATCTTCAGTTCTGGTTTCTCCCTGTTTTTGAATGTTGAAACTTGCATTGCACTCATTTTATTCAGCGAACTGCTGGTGATGCATGGCTTCTCTGATCTAGCTGCTCCATTGTTAAGTAGGGGCCATAATTCCACTATGCAGGCTAGAGTAATGCCAAATATGAGACAAGCAACAGTGCCACGACACTCGGTAAATCAACTTAGACAGATTAGTATACCTAACATCACTCATATAGGCAATAGATACATTCTAGCAGATAAGTTTGGTGGGAGTTTTGAAGGAAATGTGCCACTTTCTCGAAAAGTAGTTCGATTCGTGGCCTATGTGATTGTTTTGCGTTCTTTTGGTTCAGCATGAAAGCTTTGAAGTTTTTTCCTATTTAAAAGTATGTTGAGCTAGTCAAAAATGAGAATTGTCTTGTATGTGGATAAATTGATGAAAGTTTGCCCTTGTGTTGTAAATTTGTGGCAATATAATGAAGTGTTAAAGACTTAATTGATGAGAGGCTAATAGTGTCACTCGTTGTTGTTTTTCAGCTGTCCTTGGTGGGTGGATGATACATACACTCTTATCTTATGTATCTTTGTTGCATCCACACCATCAGAGCAAAAAGTGAATTAGGATTGTTAAGCGACTCCAATCCGGAACCTCTTCCAGTTGTGTCCAGATTCAGATTATCATGTCATGTTGCCTCTAGACTCTTCGGGATGGACTGCAGGTTGAAACCAGATCCCAGTAAATCGAATAGGTGTTGACAGTTATACTTCCGTTGTAAATTTATGTCCCTATTTGAGGTAGCAAATACAGTTTGAAAACAGCATGAATTCTCAAGAAGCGGGCCCCCAATGGAGCGTTTTTGATGGTGTCAAGAATTTCCCACCTACTGCGGAAGCTCTAATGGGAGAGATTAACACCGCCATTGCAAATGTTGAATATGCTCGTTCAAGCGCATTTCTTGAATCCACATCATCTGTTGGATCAAAGAATAAGGGCTCTGATAATAATGCAATGTCCCAGTATGATGCTAAATTAGCAGATGAAGCATACAGGGCTGGACGTGCGGCCTTAGCTGCTGGCAAGCTTGATGAGGCTCTTTATTCGCTGAATGTTGCACTCTCTAAATGCCCACCTGATAAGGCTTCTGCTGTTGCCAAGCTTCAGTCTCTTATTTCTCTTACTTCTCAGCATCTCCAGAAATCTGCAGACTCAAGCTAACTCTATATTTTCATCTGGCTAATGTCTGGATCGAGCTGATTGGTCATTCAAGTATGCATATACGGATTTTGTTGGACTTTTCGCTGAGTCCATTACGGACTGTGATCCCTTTATGACATAAGCTGTCATGTGTTGACACAAGAAAAATGATGAAGGAGAGGATGGAAGGAATTACCTGATAGCAAAGAAGGATATGGGAATCAATATTGGCTGGTAGGCAGGGTCATGAGATTGTTAATATGCTTTCATTGTCGCCTGAGATGTCGATCTGGTCCAGGATCTAAGAGGAGGATACGGTTCTTCATCTGCCGTGGATCAAGGGCTTGAAAATAGGAGAGGAAACTTATGCACGGCACCCTTTGCCGAACAACCGAAGAACCTGTGTTGGTGTGTCCATTTGTTACTTGAATGAATTCACGTAATGACTTGTCCCTTGATAGTTTCATCTCAAGGACATTAATTCCATATGTTCAGAATGACTCGCACTCTGTGGAATTTGCAATTGGATCGTCAAGCTTGTCGTAAATGGAATTCAGACATTGAAAGTGACACGTGACAGATGATCAAATATTCCATGTGGAAACCAAGTCGGCTTTTCGATGCCTAAATTTCTCTGATGGCGAGCTCAAGACTTAGATCGTGGCTTTCTTTTAAACCTTTAAGTCCTCAATTAATCAAAATAAAAGAACCTTCCGTTCTCCATTGGCAAATTACCAAAACGTGAAGTCATGTTTCTGCACTTCTCCCATTATTGGAATTATCGGTTCAAGGGTGGCTCACTTCTTGACTTGAAACTAAGAACTAAGCTAGTGATCCCTGGTTTATCTAGACCCGATGCCGAACCAGCCTTGTCCTTTCGTTTTCCCCTATTGTAGAAATTGAAATATGGAAAATGCATCATCCAAAATCGAAAATTGCTTTCTATGAAGTGGTTATGCAGGTGATTGCAGAGGTTACCTTGGAACCTATGGTTCGAACCTTCTTGTTGCCAGTCACCACTAGTCTGCTGTGAATTGGCACCTTGCTTTTGAACTCCTTTTCGCCCTGCCGCAGGTAGTCGCCAATCACATCTGATATCCAGCTCTTTGTATCATCATCAATCAAACTTGGGTACATCTTCCGCTGGTACTAATAGATGGAATTTGCAGCCCTCACAGCCCATCGGTCCTTCCATATATCACTGGACTTGCCATCGGCCACTTTCCTCATAGCCCCTGTTTTAGCTACAGATCTCCTCTCCAAGATGCTGCTCCAAGCCCAGGAGGCTTAACCTCCTTTGGGTGCATGCCGAAAGGTACAGTGAAAAGCCCCCTTTGGTAACCTTACCCGCAATGCCTGAGGACAAAGAAGGATCATCCTTCGCGCCATTTCTGCTAAAAGTGCAGAGTCAAACTTCATGATATCTCTAGGGCCCAGCCTTCCCTCAGATTTGGCTTTACCCAAACTATCCCAGCTTTTTAATGAATTTTCCCTCTCCTCCTTTTGTTGGCCCTACCAAAATTTAACATCATTTGCCTCCTCATTCTACATCTTTGGAAGCTTAAAACACGCCATAGAGTACGAGGCACTGCATGAGGTACTGTTTTCATCAAACTTCATCTGCCTGGAAGAGAAAGAATGATATACTTCCACCCTCGAATCTCCTTCAACACCTTTCCCTCCAGAGTCTTTAGTGCTTCAGCTTTTTCCCTTACCCCAAAGAGTGGGGGTAGGCCTAAGTACTTCCCAGGGTTTTGTGCCTTGGAGATCTGGAGAGTTTTGACTGACGTCTTGCTGCAGCTGAGGAGTTACTTTAGGGCTAAAACACAAACATATCCAACTTTCTGAAGGTACCTTGAAACATTTGTGCCAAGAGACAAAAGTATGAAGCTATGGAAAAGGGAGCCGCAGCAGTTAAATCTCAATCAACCCATAGCGCTCCACATCGATGGCAATAGTTTCTTCTTGAGCATAAATATTTGAGGTTTCGCGTTAACTCTGGGTTTGCTTTACAATGCAGAGAGATAATTAAAGTAAGCACATCCGGAAATAAGCAAAAGCATATGAAGGTTCATTACATCCTCACTTTTTCATTTTCCTTTTTTGACTTTCTATCTCTTATGTTTTTCCAAACTTCCTCAGATGTATATATTAAGAACAGGAGGAAAGACCCAAAACAGAATTTCCTGAATTTTATACTTAGATAAAGATATAAGTTATTGAATCCAAACTGAAAATCACCAAGATCCCTCCTAATTTGAAACATATCCCACTTTGTTTTTTTAGTTATTTTTCTTTTTTTCCTTCACATTTCTTTTTCCTTCACATTGCTCTTTTTTGGTTTCTTTTCACTTCCAATAGATAATTTCTACCTTTACAAAAATATAACAACATTCTACATTTACTTTTTTTTGGGTTCTCTCCGTTTTCTTCAGGAAAAGCAGATCAAATTAAATTTACCTGCCTTATTCTAATATACATATTCAATTTAAAGATTCATCTCCAAATAATTTCGATTTTATTTACCTTATCATATGACGTTGAAATTTATCATGTCATATAACGGAGGATTTTGTTTTCAGCCTGCGCATAGTGACATTGAGAAGTTGCACATAGTAGAAGGCCATTGAGAAGTTGACGTGTGGCTCTCGATGTGTGGCACATAATCCACTACCTGTCACGAAGATAAATGTAATAGAACTCCCACAATTGGAAAAGACATAAACAAGTCCTAGTTCAAGTCAAGCAAAAAAAAAAAAAAAACCGTAAGTCTCAATACTAATAAAACTGTTAACACCTCTCATCCACCTTCTTTGTCAAGATCACCCCCTCATAAGGCATCGAGTTTCTACCAAGCGCCCAAACAAGTAAAGACGCACAAGTCTAATGATACAAAAATGAGTTGAATTAAATGGCCAATGATTTGTTCTCTTTAATATACAACAGTTCCTAATGTGTAATGAGATAATCTTTTTTTTTCCCCATGTCTTTGGACGCAAATAAAAGTCCAAATGGGAGCAAATGGCAGGTTATCAAACAAAGGAAAAGTGCAGAGAGGACAAACTGAGCAATTGGAGATACCCATTTGATCAAAGACATTAGGAAGCTTGGTTGGCAAAACAGACAGACGCAGGATTAGGTAAGAACAAAATGGTCATTGACTTTCAAACCTCAACCGAATCCAATGAAGTTCGACCAACATCACAAACCCTAATCATATGCCCTTAAATCCAATTTTACACTATTTCAATGATTTGAATAATATAACGTCACTCATCACTGATTCAACACAAGATCAAAATAACTTACAAACTAATAATCTTTTCTTTCGTGTAAAGTATCTTATGATAGACTGTTATAGAAAACTTTTGACGAAGTGATCACGTACTATTGATAACTCAGTTAAACTTGGTCAAACATCACAGCCTGAGTAGTTATTTCAGCTTTGGTCATCTCTATTCTTAAGGATTGCAACTTAAAGTTTTCTCATGGCACTCTGCTTCCGGTTAGGATCACCCGAATTTCGTCAACACTTGATCACAATGTTATAAATAGAAAAACCCTGGTCCAAATTAAGGCACATTTCTAGTCGCACAGGCTACGAAGTTCATTAACGAGACTCTATCTCATGTTATGTGTCACGTTATGTATGATTTACTATATATCTTTTTAGCTTGTCGTATCATTGACTTGACCAATCCACTCCATGACAAGTCATACATTTAAAAAGTCATGTGGGCACAATGCACAATTTGATACAAAAAGTGCTGTGTGGGCACCTTAAAGTGAAATGTAAAGTGTAGTGGAGGTCACCATATAAAATAAAGTTGGGTGACAAAAAAGAAGACCGGCTTAAGGTCAAATGACAACCTATCAGGGAATTTACTCAATAAAGCTGTACAGATTCTCCAATGCTTTTAGTTTAAAAGGTTATAAGGTTTTTGAGAACATTTTTCCCATTTTAAGGTATCCTCCTTTAATGCAATTACAATGATGCTCTCTCAGTAAATTTAGCAAAATTCGTAATAATAGAAGGTGCTGAAACATAGAATGATTTCTATGTCTAGTCATAAATCAAACGATGTCATGGCAAGATCATATGGTAGAATAGGCATAGCTTATATTTAGAGGTAATGTAGCTGGTGAAGCAATCACATGGGGACCATACGTTATATATGGCGAAATTGGAAAGATTAGGTTAGGTTAGGACAGCAACAGACCCCAAATTGAGTAGGTCTTGGGCAAGTGGAAGCTCACACCTGATCCCTTTGAAAAAAAGAATGAGATATCTTCCTATATAATCAAGAAAAGCTTGTCGGTACACCATAAATGAAATGTGCAAAACGTTAGGTCCGGTTCATAGGCGGATCGTCTTCCATGTGTATTGATAACGTTGTTAATAAGGCAGGACAGATACCGACCAAAAAAAAAAAAGGTAGGACAGATGCTTTTGAGAAAGAAAATGGAATATGGGCCACCTTTTTCATCTTGCTCTTTGTTATTTTTCTCTCTTTATTTTAAGACGCGATTGCAAGCTAGAGCCGACGTATGACATGGATGGCATAGAGGTGGTGATAGAAGAAAACGTAGCAATCAGTGTATGGATTTTCACTAATTATGCATATCCCCGAATTAATCGTAGTTTTTCTTTTCCTTCTAAAATCTTCATCTTAGATAATTATCTTATATATCCTAAAGATACCTCACTTGCTCTTCACTGTGGTATACAAGGAAATTTTATAATTCTCTTCCTCGTACTATTATCTCCACGTCAAATGATTATGAGGAAATGCCCACCGACTCACCTCCATGGTGGTTGTAGCATCATCCATCGCGTCAGTTGTCGCTCTCTAACTAAGACTGTCGTGCTCAAGTGTTGATTAAAGACTTTTCATTACATCTTTCGTGTTAACAATATTATATTAGAAATTCTTAAAATTTGCTATGAGATACTTCCTACCTAAGAGATAATTATGATATTATTGTTGATTATTTATATCTCTCAAGATTGCACGCATATCTTTATTGATTGTGTATATCTTGATTGATATAAGTAGTTATTTCATAAAGCCTATGAATAAGCCAGATCTTGAAATCTTACGGCATTTGGCTGCAATGCCCACCCTCATGTGCATCCGTGCATCGAAGGATCAAGTTGCTCTCAAGAGCCACACCCGCTAGCAATCATCAACGCTGTGTTTGCTACATCATCGACACACGGCATCAAAAACGAGAAGGCAGGTCATCCGGCCCGTCATCGGACTCATCGACAAATATTGTACAAGTTTCCATATGAAGAAGTGTGCTAATTGAGTGCTGCTCATATGACTAGAAGGTGGCCATTAGGGCATCATCGTGGCGGTAGCACCACTTAATTTTACAGCCTATATTTCATTCTTTGTCCCAATCACAGTCTCTTTTTGATCACTTTAAGGGAATTTATGCGCTCAAAACTCTCCTCGTATACATCGCTTTTAGTTTTCGCAAGTGGTGGACACATTTGTAACATTCTTACAATATGAAAACGTTTGGTAAAAATATTAAAATATATCGAATTGTGTTGTGAATAACTCTCTACCATGCATCAATTGTAGGAACTTTTTTGTTTCCAATTTCTTTTTTGGCAAAGACGTGATGTTACCTGTGACATTGAAGTACAGAAAAAGAGGCAAGGATATTGATTACCCCCACGTGAAATTAGAATCAAATCAATCAATAGGGTTGGGTGGTTCCAATTCACTCCCTCTCACCATCGCCCCAAATTGAATCCTCAAATCCCTGCGCCATTTGGCCCCACCTATCATGTTTGGACTTGTCAAATGAGTGAATCGAGTGGCCACCCTTCCAACATGGAAGGGGGAGGTGAGGGGTTCAAATCCCCACCTTCTCAGAGGGGGATGGGGACAGGGACGCGTAAGTTTCGAGAGTGGGTTGCGACTCCCACGCCCTACAAGAGGCAGGGCACAAGTTTGCGAGTGAGTGTAGAGTAGGAATAGAGTAGGACTGATCAAAAAAAAAAAATGAGTGAATCGAGTAGAATCAGCCCAACGCCCCAATCTCTCTTGCTGGTCTCGTCCCTAATGAGAGCTAATCACATATCTATCTCTCTGATATAATCTTGACAGAGTGAAAATAATAAAAAATCTCAAAACACAAAAACATATAACTGAAAAAAAAAAAAAAAAATCTTTTTCATGTTCTCTTCTCTTTCTTCAATTTCACTTCAATGATTAAGAGATAGGTATTGAACTTATCAATATACCATGCCATCAGCTTAAAGGTTCTGATTGAAAATAGTTCATTTTAAAGGGACTCATTTAACCCGTTTCGATCAATTTCCATACAATACAAACCTAACAACTCATATCAGATTCGATCTACCCCTAACACATACCTAACCGGAATCATGTTGCTAAAATACTTCCGTATTTAATCAAATTGCTAAACATATTTTCATATTTCACCAGATTCAGGAAAATTCATACTCAAATTGAGAGATTGCAAAATGAGTAATGAAGAGTCCGCAAAAAAATAGAAAGTAATAGAAACGAATTGAGTCTCTAAGTTATGAATTCATCTGTCAACCTTTCATGATCATTTACGACTTATTTAATACTCATGATGGCTAAACACTTTTTGCGGAGGCCTAGTCACGCCCTCAACAGTCGTCTCCTCCTTTCATCTTCCAGATAATGGTTCCTCTGTTTCTGATGCTTTCTCTCTCCCTCCTCCTGAAGAAAGCAATGGCCCACCCTCCGAACAGACATTCACATTATTCCAACCTGTAAAGATCCAAATCCACGAAGCAAACTCCATTTCCTCTCTCTCCCTCCCTCTCTCTCTCTCTTCTCTTCCGACAACGCAACTGTTAATGCCCACCTAATGGATCCAACCCACCGCCTTCTCCAGCCGAGGGGAGAAGCAGAGGCACCATTTTCTTGCTCCTCCATTCGCTTCTTCAGGTGGTGAGTTATATCTAGGCCGTGGGAGATAGGAAGGCCCCGACCCGTGAGGTGATAGAGACTAGAGACCGAGCGGGAAGATGGGTCGGCGCGTTTCGTTTCTGGGTCTCTGTTTCTGGGTTTGCATGTTCTGCTGCGGCGCCGCTAGTGCTGATTCCCGGGGCTCTTCTGGGGAGGAGGGTACTGTCCAGGTGACTGTCTCCGTCGGGAAGAGTGCCATTGCGGAGATCGACGACGACTTCGTGTGCGCGACTTTGGATTGGTGGCCTCCCGAGAAGTGCGACTATGAAGTCTGTAGTTGGCACCGCGCTTCTCTGCTCAATCTGGTAAGACCAGTTCCTCAGCTGAAATGCTTCTGAAGTCTTATTCTGATAAAAAGAAGGAAAGATGAAACTTCAAAATGGAAGCTTTAATGCCTTCGAACAGTACAATACAATGAGAAAAATGTTTCCTTTATTATCTGGTTGATTTGTGTAAGTTAAGTTCATGTGCTTCTTTGGTGTGTGCCCATGGTGGTGAGTTAGCAAAGTTTGTTGTTTGTTGTATTTAATTTGAATTAAACTTGGGTTCTGTCGAATGATATCTGTAGGCATATCGTAGGAGAGCCATTCTTTTGCTTCTAATTTAGTAAACTGAGCTCTGAATCGCCGTCTGATACTCTGCTTCCTTAATGGTGCAGGACCTCAGCAACAAGATATTACTTAATGCAGTGAAGGGTAAGACATCGATTCCAGGCATTTGCACTTTCAAGCTAATGGAGCATAATTATTCTTGACTTCTTGTTAATTATTATCAATAGTGTAAATTTGAATTGCTGCAGCATTTTCACCATTAAAGATCAGATTGGGTGGTACTCTACAAGACAAGGTCTTATACAACACTCCCGATCTTAAACAACCCTGTACTTCATTTGTCAAGAACAGTTCCGCTCTTTTTGGATTCACTCAGGGATGCCTACCCATGGCTAGGTGGGATCGGCTGAATGCTTTTTTCAAGGAATCTGGGTAAGAGACATTTTATCTTGAAAATTTTTTTGCAAAAGAAGGAACTGGGAAAATTCCTTTCTTGTAGTGATGTTATTCTATCCTTACAGCGCAAAGATTATTTTTGGACTAAATGCTCTGAATGGACGAACAATACAGCCTCAAGGCCCTGCAGTGGGTGCTTGGGACTCAACAAATGCCGAATCTTTTATACGTTATACTGTCAGCAAAAACTACACGATTTTTGGTTGGGAACTAGGTAAGCACATCCTTGATTCTGCTTCCCCGACAACTGTTGACTCTTTCATCGCAACATTCAATTGATCGGGTTATTTCTTTGATGCAAACTCCTGGGATTATGATCTTACTAAGCTTAAATTCCAATTTTCTTGCTGTGTTTGTAATATTCTATACTTTTGCCACAAGTGACATTGAAGCAAGCTCCATTTTTATAGATAATTCTATTTCAGTTGTGGCTTCATGAGTGAATTCCGAGCAGACATAAAAGCTTTTTACCATCTGTGATGATGTGGCGTGCAGACATTAACATTTCCACCCTTTTGGTCAGGGAATGAACTGAGTGGGAGTGGAGTCGGTACAAGAGTAACAGCAAGCCAGTACGTGTCTGACACAATCTCTCTGAAGAACTTGATACTAGACATTTACAAGGATGTAGAACCAAAGCCTCTAATCCTAGCGCCAGGAGGATTTGTTGACTCAAGCTGGTTCAAGGAATTCCTGGACAACACGCCAAAATCCTTGGATGTAATTACTCATCACATCTACAATCTGGGATCAGGTATCCTTTTTAGGAAACTTTGAATCTTAGAGAAACAAATTAACTAGTTAATCATCCTTCATTCAGACAAGTATATTTTTTTTGCTTGTAGGAGCTGATAAACACCTTGTCGAAAAGATTCTTGATCCAACTGTGCTTGATGGTGAACTCGCGACATTTAGCAATCTGCAAAGCATAATCAAAAGTTCTGCATCTGCTACTTCGGCTGTTGCGTGGGTTGGTGAAGCAGGAGGAGCTTACAACAGTGGCCGGGATCATGTTTCAAATACTTTTTTATATAGTTTCTGGTACTTTATCCAATCAAAGAAAGAGACAGCTTCCGTTTTATTTTGTCGACAATATGACACAGACCCTCTTTATGTGGCAATAGGTATCTGGATCAGATGGGAATGGCATCTACTTTTGATACAAAAACATACTGCAGACAAGCATTTATTGGTGGAAATTATGGTTTGCTCGATGCGACTTCTTTCATTCCAAATCCTGACTACTACAGGTGATTTAAAAGTCAAAGTCCTGTATCATTTTCGAAATTTTTTTCATTTTTGGTTGGTCCATGAATAATCGTTAATGATGAAGGATTGCGAGAGAAAGAGATGATACCTCCTACTTCACAAATTCATGGGGTATTAGGGCCTAATAGCCATTGTCATTAAGAGAAAATAATCTCGTCATATAGTGTGAAGAAGCAGAAAATTATTGTTTTTTTTTTTTTTTTTTTTTTTTTTTTTTTTATCTGGGTTGTTGCCAGTAGAAGGATGTTGAATTGGGTAGGCGTGTTGTTAGAATAATTATATAGACTGCCATTCTTCAAGTGCTTAGCTTTTGGAATAACTGGTTATGCTTCTGGTAAGTATGATAGTGTTATCAGAGCCAGAAGAGTCAGTGTTTTTTTTCCCCTCGTGCTCTGTGTAGTGGAAGTACTTAGACATAAACTAAGACAATGGCATCCTACATCGATGTTACTGCTAATTTCTTTCTCAATGTACTTCTGGGGACATGATTTGTGCGTTTCAGCTAGGACATAGCAAAAGTATTGAAAACTACATTCTAGTGCAACTTGTTAATAGTCTGCTTTGCTCTGCAGTGCTCTACTTTGGCACCGCCTCATGGGGAGGAAGGTTCTAGGAGCAAGCTTATCTAAATCGGACAAGATCCGTGCTTATGCTCATTGTGCAAAAGCCTCTGTAAGTTTGTTTTGCATTTTGACCAGTATCTCCTTCTATTTCTTGTGCATTAGGAAAAAAAGAAATACTCTGATTCTTGGTATTTAAATTGCAGAAAGGGGTCATGTTGCTGTTCATAAATCTGGATGGCAACACCACTGCTGAGGTCACAATTGTTAAAAATGGGACCCCGATCCACAATCATAGACACTACAACTTCGGAAAAGGGATCATTCAGTTTCCACAAGATTCCGACGATGAAAACGTGAGAGAAGAATACCATTTGACCCCCAAGGATGGGGATCCGCTTAGCCGAACGGTGCTGCTGAATGGAAACATTTTAGCTGTGAGTACATCCGGCGAAATACCTGCTCTGAATCCTAAAAATGTGAATTCATCAAGTTCAATAGTAGTTGCCCCTCAATCAATTGTATTTGCTCACTTGCCATACTACGCCATTCCTGATTGTAGCTGAGAGAAAGAAGGCACAATTTGGTGGTTATATTCCTACCATTGGTTAAGCAGGAGAAATAATATACCAATGTCTTTAATTCTACCGGGCTTTTTCTAGTTTATGAGAGATTGACACGGTCAAGCCTTCACATAATGACCGGCAATGCCCAAGTTGTCAGGCAACTCTTGTAGAGTGCTACGCCAAACAGAGTAATCTGACTTCTCTATCCGTATCCATTTAGGCAGATTGATGTTCGATATCCAAGCGATCCAGTTCAACACTGTTAGGTGTCCGTGCGCCTCGCCGTTGTCCACACGAGCATTACATCTTCAAGTCGAAATAAGGTCGATAATTTTGTTTCCGCAACAAATGTATTAGCTGATGAGGATAGTCAGACATTTGACATAATATTTTCCCTCGCTCGGGACACAGAGCCGGTGATTTCTTTACTGCCTGTGCCTATATCAGAATATGCCAGGGACTTCTTTACTGGCTGTGCCCATATCAGAATCGGTTTTAGAGCAATAAACTATGTATGATAATAAAGTGTACATTGGCCTATTTCTAAATTCTATGAGATGACTATCTAAGATAGCATATAACAATCAAGATATGAGAGATTTATTAAAAAAAAGTTCTAATTATCTCTAATATTAGAAAATATTCTAAAGAATTATCCTAATGATCTTTAATAGAATCTTGTCTTTTTCTCTTGACAATGCTTGCGGAAACTAATTTTCACATTAATAAAGCCGAAAGTAAAAGCTCTTAAAACAATGCAGAGGAAGACCCTCTTTTCTTGTTCATTTTCTCAGTGACAGCGAGCTTAGACCGAAGTATGGATGATGAGAAAGTATTGCAATGGATCACATGGTCAGATCCAAAATAGGCTGCAATCTCGATGTAAATAAGTATGTCGTTTGTGCTCTTTCCCCATTTTTCACCTCAAATATTCGAAACCCAGTTTTGATATGCGAGGCAGTTGACTTGTTAAGGTGATATCAGATCCTTTTTTAATGGTTTGGGTTCTGTAGTTGGTCTGTCTAATCATCATCTTTTTAGTCGTATTCCATGAGTTGTCTAAAGAATCATCAACCCACTCATATAAGAGGAGTATGACGAGAATAATTGCCTTTCCTTAATGATGCATATGAAAATTAGAAGAACGGAAGTGCGGTAGATCCGAGTAGTATGGAGTCAATAAATATGCTTGAGAGTAGTGTAATTTTCACACAAGATAAATTAAAAGATAGTTCTTTAACTTGCTATTCGTTCCATACAAAAAATGAATATCATCTTTTACCATCTCATGATCAGTCCTACAGACAACATGCCCACGTAAATGATCCATCTCGACTTTGCATAAATTCCACGGATCAGAAGACTCCCGAGCTAAGCAAGATCGAATATCCATTTCATGAACGTGTACTGTAGACAAATTTAAAAATCCTATTTCGAATGCGTCGTGTTCTCCTTAAATAGACTTCCTGTAGGGAGTTTGATAGTATTTTTTTTTTTTTTTTTTTTTGGTATTGGAGGAACTCAGAACTGCAGGCCAACAACCGCGCCGTAAACCCCTGTGACACTTAAGCGGGAGGACCACCACCCCCCGAGTCACACTTAATACACCTAGCGCCTCCCCTGGGTTTTGAACCCTTCACCTCTTTGTTGAGGATCAGCAGAGTCTTATCCAGTGGAGCCACCGCGGCCGGTGGTGGGAGTTTGACAGTATTTATATACGGAAAACCAAATAATCCCAAAAACATCATGTCATGCGAGAAGGTTGAATCAATAAACCACCTGATACCAATTTAAGTCAAATGGGTGTTGAAATAATGATCAGCAATCAGTTTGCAAAACTTACAGACACCTCGTTCGATGTCAGTCATGTCAGAGACGTAGCTTGACTCAGTGTTTTCATGACAGAGAAGAAGTGACTTCAGTGATGGCCTTGCCATAAAAAAAAACTTCCACAATCCATTTGACTGTCCAATGTAATTTGTCACCATTTGTCGACCCTCTAGTGAAATTGGTTATGATTTTCTCGTGTCGTTTTTCCCACACTGCTGGTGAAACTGGATCAAAATGACAGTCTGAGACCCTCCTCGTGTTCATATCTCAGTAAGCGCCAGCCTAAGTATGGAGAAAGAAGGAGGTATTGTACGGAAATCAATTTCGTCATTAATTTTTTTTTTAATTTAATCAATTTAATCATCAATTTTAAATGACTTGTTAATTTATTTATTCTAGTCAATTTTGACCGAAAATTACTGCTGTGGATGCCGCCATCCTAAATAACACAATCAACACTAATGTGAATTTTTTTTGTCCTTTTCTTTTGTTTCTTTTTTTCCTTCTTTCTCTGCCAGTCGCCCAAGCCTTGGCAATGGCCCTTGTTTAGCCTTGAGCGAGGCTCACTATTGCTAGATTTGGCAAGGTGTCCTTCCAAGGCTCGCTCGACCTTAAGTGAGGTTGCCCTCACCAAAAACAATGAGGTTGGCCCTTATCTGTGGCCGATTGCTGACCATCACTGAGGCTTGGTGTGACAGCCTGAATTTTTAAAATTTATTCTCGATTAAATAAATTGGACATTTTATCGACACGCCAATAGTACAATTCTTTGAGCTGATCACTCACGAGATAACTGACTATCTGGGAAAGCAATTAAGGAATTTAAATGCAATAGACTTGAGAATTCGACCAATAATCGACTGCTCAACCGTGTTAGTCTACAAGGGTCATTATGACACTATCATAATTGATCATAAATCAGAGATAAGTCGATTCAACTGAGAGATGTGATCAAAGTGTGGGTGATTCCACCTGATTACAAAATTTTTATCGATCGACACTAAATTGATTTTCTGTCGTTTTGGGTACCTTGTGTCGGTAATTGAAATCTTGAGATTTTCACGATAATCGAGAGTCGCCAATGTGTCGGAGATGTACATTGTGACTCAAGATAAATCGATCATTGGTCAATTGCACTAAAAATTCTTAAAAATTACTCGGTAGACTAAGTCATGCTAAAAGCACGTCAACGTGAAATTAATCGTGAATTTGAACCCGATTTCAGAAATTGAAAGTTTTGTGGTATCACGAGCTATTTTAAGAACATCGACTCATCTTCTAAGAAATTTTTAGAGATTCCGGGACTTCGACAGAAAATCGTTTCAGAAGTTGCGGAAAATGAGCGAAAATTCGTACGGGCCAAATTAAAGAAAATTGGGACTTTCAAGCTGAGCCTTTGAGTGTTGGGGATTTATAGAAAATTGTTCGAGATTTTTCTTCATCGAAATTAGACCTCAATTTGAGGAATTGAGTAAGGAAATTGAATTTAATTGAATGAAATTCGGTTTTGGACAAAGGGCTGGAAATTTTTGCATCAAAATTTGATTTAATGGAAAATCCAACTCAAGAAAGAAATAAGGGAACATGAGGATAAGCTTGAAAGACTAGTTGGGCACCCTAATGATGAAATTTGAGATAGCTATGGACTTTTCTCCCATTTCTTCCCATTTTCTTCAATCGGACGCCATCTCCACGAAGCAGCCACTCTTGCTTTCCTTTCTTTGTTCCTGTGACCGACAACTCTCCATTTGCTGCCCTCTCTCACGCCCCACGGTCTCTCTTTTTGTTTGTTGCTCGTCTGCTCCACCACCCATCTTCACGCTGCCCCTCACGCAAACACACCACCCCCTTTGTCCTTTGTGGCTTAGTTGACCAGGTTTTTTTTTCAACCGCCTACATAAGCTTCCACTGAATTGAAGCCCACGAGGACTGAAGCCACGAAGCAGCAACGCCCCTGCTCCTTCCACCGAGGCCACGCGTCCAGCAGCGAAGACTGAGCAATCCAGCGCCGAAGACCCTGCAGCAGCGCACGAAGCTAGCTGCTTCTTCGCGTGGGTTGCTGCCTCAACGAAGACCAACTGCTCGGTCTTCCTTCGCTCACGCCAGCTGAACAGCTACTTCTTGTTTGGCCCAATTGAAGTCCGGCCCAGTTCAGTTTTTATTTCAGCCCATCTCCAGCAGTCTTCAAGCCCAGCGAATTTCAGTTTAGCTGGGCCCAAAAGTCCAGCAGTTTAGCCACTTCAATTCCAGCCCAGTTCGGTCTTTTCTTTAAGCCCAACTCAGCATTTCCAAGCCCATGTCAATTGAAGCTCGCGAAGCAGCCCAAGCCCAGATCAAGCCCAGTCCAAGTCAGTAACAAATCTCAATTTGGGCTGATATTTGTTGGGCCCGTTTTAGGCCCGGTCCAAGTCTGCCGAAGCCGCCGAAAATTGGATTTTGGCCACCGTTGCGTCGTCATCGCGGTGAACCGGTTTCCGTAATAAACTGGTGAGTTTATAATCTAAACTTTTCTTAGTAGGCTAATGACATTTAATGGGTGTTTAGATTTATTTAATTAGAAATTAGGTGATTAGTTAGATTAAATTAGAAATTTAATTATTTAATTGAGCATGATAGGTGGTTAGCATGGTTTAGATAAGGCCTAGATAAATTGCACTATTTGTTTAGAAGGGTTCGGGAATTTTTTGAGTCCGTATTGGTATTTAATTTAATAATTTTGGCCTAGGTTAGTATTTTTAGAAATTAAATTGATTTATTTAATTAATTTTCGAAATTAATTAATTATTAATTATTTTTCCGGAAATTAGGTCGGGATAGCCGGTGACCGGAATTTCGTGCTAATTGCAATGATGTGATTAATTTATGCAATCAAGTGTTAAATTGTGAAAATTGAGTGCTGATTATAAATTTGGTCAATTATTCCAAAAATTTGTGAATTTCGATATTTATCTGGAAAATCCCGGGTGTCGGGTTTTAAACACCGAAAATGGTTTTATATACTATATGAACCAGTAGGATTTTGAAAAGAATGTTATGAATTTTCTGGATCTAATCTGACTGTGTACCCACATACGACTATTTTCACTGTGTGTTTTTAATATGAAGAAAATAGGCTAGGATTACTATTTTAGTTGAGGCATTTGAGTGTAATGCACGGTGTCCTGGGCCGAGATTAAATGGCCGTGTGTTGATTAAGAGAACTCATCCTCGAATTGTATCGGATGGACGTTACCCTATATGGGATACCCACTTAGTGAGATTTGGGTCGCAATAGATTCTGGATCTATCCTCCCTCAAGAAAGTTGTCTAAAAGACGTAACCGTGCTCAATGGGATGAGAAGATACCTGGCTATGCTAGTAGACTGCCGAACTTTGAGTAGGCCATGCCCTAGAGTGGGAGTAATTACCAATTAGAATGCTTGTTGAGTGGAATTGATGTGTCGGATTATGGGACAAAATTGTGTGATGTGGTATGGGACGTATTATAACGATTTGGCCTATAATCAGGACCCATGTACTAATTTGAGAATTGAGTATGATGTTCTAGTTGTTAGAGCTTAATTAGTACTCATATGTGTATGGTTGTTTGTGATATGAACTGTACTGACTTGCAGGATGGAATTAAGGCGAGGTAAATTTTCTATGCTCAATGCGTGATTGTGTGGTTAGGATGCCTTTGGGCGTATTACCCTTGTAATCGGGGTTTAGAGCTTAGACTCGTTGAGATTATATCTCATTTCGTTGTGGGACAATATTTTCAGGGTCGTCGAGTGGAGGACTGAGAGCCGAGAGGAGGTGATGTGAAGTGTAGGTCAGCTAGGATCGTCTCTTTTTGGAAAGTTAGTTTTTATGGCCTTTTGGTCATAGACTTTGTACTTGACATTATGTTAATATAAAAGCATGTTTGTTTTGTGAATTCGTATCCTGCTTTTCTATCATGAGATGATTACAGTCAGGAGATTTTTTTTCGCTTCCGCATGTGCAATAAAATGAAAAGAGTTGGCAACTCGTCCTGGGAAGTCACAAATTATTATCGATCAGATAGGGATGGGTACGCGCTCGGGATTTGGGGCGTAACACTTGGTGACCTACGCAAGAATAATGAAAAAAAAAAGAAGAAAAGAAAAGAAATTAAAAAAAAATGCAGAAATTTCAACACCGACTGTGTCTCTAGTCAGTATCCATGTTAGTGATTTTTCGTGAAAATTGGCCGAAATAACTACATTGTCAAAATATTTAAGACTAAATTGATCAAATTAAACATTTAGAATTGAATTGACATCCGTACCATATATTTAAGAATATTTTTTTGTATTATAATTTTCTCGGATTACATACCCAAATTGCTTAAATAGATAACAACATAGGCTGTCGTTTTGATATAGACAAGTATGCCTATTATTCTTTCCCTCTTTTCTTTTCTACTTTTCAAACCCACAGTATATATGAGGCAGTTATTTCCTTCTTAATATATTACCGGATTCTCTTTTACTGTTTGCGGTTCTTTATTTTGTTATGTTTCATGAATATATAGTTGCCAACAACTTTGAAATTTTGTCATAAGTAAATTACCTACATTATCAGATATTTACCAAAATTCCTATGAAGTGCCACGAATTCTTTCTTTACTAGTTATCCTCTTTTTTTCTTTGAAAAACGAGAGCACATTCAGGCTCGGAATTTGAGATCATCAGAGAAGATGAGCTCCCTTGTTTCATTGATGGGTATCGGCCTTCTGGCTTGCATCTTCAGCTACTACTCCATATATGCTGATTCACAGGGTCTACTTGGAGGTGCTACTATTCAACTTAATGTCTCCGTTGGTCAATCTGCCATTGCCAATATCGATGATGACTTTGTTTGTGCGACTTTAGATTGGTGGCCGCCTGAGAAATGTGACTTTGGAACCTGCCCGCTACTAGCAGGATAAATAGTCCCAGATCCAAGATGTTTGAGTAGTTGAACAATAACTAAAGAAGGTACCTGATCCGAGATTGTAGATGTGCAGAGTAATTGCATCCAAGGATTTTGGGGTCTCGTCCAAGAATTCCTTGAACCAAAGTGCATCATAGCTTCCTCCTGGTGCTAGGATGAGAGGCTTCGGTTCAATACTCTTGTAAATGTCTAACACCAAGTTCTTTAGACGAACCGTATCGGATGCTTAGGGCGCGTTTGGTAATATTTCTGTTTAAAAATTGTTCCAGAAACATAAATAAAAAAAAAGTGTTTCTGTTGTAGGGAACAATTTTTGAACAAAAAATGCGTTTGGTAAACTTTGTTAGGGAATAAAAATGAACAAAATACGTTTGGTAAATTTGTATAATTTTTTTTATTTCTTTTAATTTTTTAATATTTTTAATTTATTTTTCTATTTTCTTTCTTATTTTTCTCATTTTCTTATTTATTTTTCCTTATTTTATTTTTTATTTTTCCTTTTTTTCTGTTTTCTTCTTTTGGCTGGTCGCTCTTCCTCCCCGGCGTCTCATCGCACGACCATGCCAGCGCGCCTGCGTCGGCAGCCGAGCCGACGGTGACCCGGAGCCACATCGTCGTCTCCCTCCACCGCATCGGCCACCGCGCTCGATGCCTCCTCGCCGCCACCGTACCGGCCGTTTGTCGGAGCGATCACCGCGCCCCGCACGCCACGACGCCGGACCCATGCCCGACAGCGTCACCGACCTCTGCGTCCCCAGATCTGTCGCTTGCCGCTCTGTGTTCTCCCCTCGCGACACTAGACTTGCACCCGAAGCCTCTACTGACGACCCAGCGATGCCGGAGCCCCAAAGACCACCCCTCCGCCTCACGCTCGATTGATGCATCTGCAGGTCTCGAGCCTCCGTTCGCCACCGCCGCATCAGATCTCACCGCGCCGTGACCCATGACTTCGGGATCCGCTTAATCGTCGACCCCACGACTCGACCGGCCGTCCTCGTCGCTTTGCTCCTCAACATCCGCTGCTCGAGACCCCACGGCCGAGCCTCGTACCGCAGCCGCCGCCGCTGCCTAGTGACTCGTGACCCAGCTCTGTGACCTGCGACCCAGCCTTGACTCCGCCGCTGCCCTGAGTTGGAGCCCGCCGCCATTCACTTGCAGCCGCTCCCCCCGGCCGCTAGGCGAGCTCGGCCTCGCCGGATCTGGGCGAGATCGAGCTCGCCTAGCCAAGGTGAGGCCGAGCCTCGCCAGGGGTCGGCGACGCTCGGCCTCGCCGGGGGCCGGCGACTCTCCGGCAAGGGTCGCCGCCCTCGACGGCGTCGCCGACCCTCGACGGCCGGTCGCCGGCCATGGCTGAGGCCGGCGATCGGCCAAAGAAAAAAGAAGAAGAAAAGAAGAAGAAAAAAGAGAAAAGTATTTCTGAATTTTGTTCTAAAAACAAGAAAAAATTCTTTTTTGTTTCTTATTTATGTTCCAAATGTGTTTTAACAAAAAGATAGTTTTGGAACAAAAACGCAAACAAACACGTTTCTGTTCCTTTTTTGTTCCTAGGAACAAAAAAACAGAAAAGTCGTTTAAAAACAGAAAAAAGAAACAATAACAAACGCAGCCTTACTGGCTTGCTGCGACTCTTATATGAACTCCACTCCTACTCAATTCGTTTCCTGAAGAGCAAGGGTCAAGATGTCCAACCATAAAATTATCACTCACACTATAAGCCTCTCATCCTCCTAAAGTCGAGTTCACTCATACACATAATCAAAAATTATATCTGGCTCGCTTCAGTATTATATCATCAGAAATAAGCATAAATAGGATGTAACAAGTAAGTACTCAAATTTACGGATTTAAATGTGTGGCTGCAACATAATTGGAGAAGGAAGCGCTTCCGAAGTCACTATACATAGCTTAAGAAGCAGAATAAAGAATGTATCGCTAATTACCAGACTCCCAACCAAGAATGTTGTAATTCTTGCTACGTATCAATGATTCAGCATTCTTTGAGTCCCAAGCACCCACGGCAGGGCCATGCTATGGCGGTATGGTACACCCATTAAGTGCATTTAACCCAAGGATAACTTCGGCACTGATGAAGATAAAATAGATGACCATAAGCACGCAGTATAATTCTTGCGATAACTTCAGAAACTCATAAACTTATTATACCCAGCATGCTTGAAAAATGCATTCAATTGATCCCATCTAACCATGGTCAGGCAGCCCTCAGTGAACCCAACCACTGATTTAGGGTCAACTTAGCAAATTGACGGCAGGGTTGTTTAAAAACGTCAGAGGCATATAAGACATTGTCTTATAAGGTACCGCCCAATCTGATCTTCAATCGTGAAAATGCTGCAGAAGTTGAAAAAGTATTCGCCACGTGCATTTAGTCCATGGTCTCGCACTCATATATTCACATTGTTGAGCAAAACCTAAAAAGATATACATCGTTTACTAAGCCAGGTTTACCAACCAAAAAGAAAAGTAATAACAGGTTGCATACTACCCGCACAGCTCACTGAACAGAAGTCAGGATTTACTTAAAACCGTATGAAATTTGAAAATCCACTAAATAGAGCAAGAACACGACCCAACTATTGGTATCAATAATTTCCTGACCAATATCTAAGTCCATAAAGTTGTGAAGCGGTGGTAGTCAATAAGATAAAGAAGTACTTGAACTTGACAAAACCAATTTCTCTGCATTTAGTGGACCACTGTACACGTGCACTCACTCCCATATACGTCCAGTTTCATTTTTGTCTGAATGAAACTTCTCTGGCATGGTGGAGCCAAAACGCATACCGGATTTAGCAGAGAAATAGCTAAAATATTAAGAAAGCTGCAAAACACAGTTAAGGGTTGTGCTTCGGCTACTTCGGCCGTTAGCATGGGTTGGTGAAGCAGGAGGAGCTTTCAAAAGCGGCCATGATGGAGTTTCAAATACATTTGTGTACAGCTTCTGGTACTTTTCCTGACTCACTGATGAAACAGATGGTCTAGATCTTGTTATACAGAAATAAAGGTCATACACGGATGCTTTTTTGTGAGGACAGGTATCTGGATCACATGGGCATTGCATCTACTTTTGATACAAAAATGTACTGCAGACAATCACTGATAGGTGGAAATTATGGTTTGCTCAATGCAACTTCCATTGACCCAAATCCCGACTACTACATGTGATTGTAATTGAATTCCATCATCAACATTAAATTTCTAAATTCGACATTTTCAAGCTCTTGACGTCTTTTGGGCTGGTTTTGACACTAGCTGATGGGTAAGGACATCTCTTCTTCTCTCATGGTTTATTCATGGTTCTTTTGTCATTAAATCCTTTTCTCGCACTTCTACCTAACGGAACCATATAATTTTTTTGGCTCCACCTCCTCAAAAAAGTCCTAAAACCTACATATTGACACAATTTGGCAGGACATTTAGAAACCAAGCGTAAACACGAGCATACTTGCTTGGCACACACTCTCTCTTTTTGCAGCATGTTACTGTAATGAGACATTTAGATTCTGATTTCTTCTCTGCAATGCGCTGCTCTGGCACCAACTCATAGGGAGAAATGTCCTGGGAGCAAGCTTCTCTGGATTGAACAAGATCTGAGTCTATGCTCATTGTGCAAAAGCCTCTGGAAGTTTGTTTCGCATCTTAATGGGCTAAAAAACTGGGGTGTCCTTTGAGTTTGTGCTTGCTATCTGATTCAAAATACCAGATATTGCAGAAAGGGGTCATGTTGCTGACAATAAACCTGGACGGCAGCTCCATTTTGAAGTCATGGTTGTTGGTTTAAAGAATAGCATTCCACTTTCGGGAGGTTTAAACAATGCAAATAGGAGGGAAGAATAGCATTTGACAGCAAAGGATGGGAATCAGCAAAGCCAGACGGTACTGCTTAATGGAAATATATTTGCCGTGAGTCCGTCTGGTGATTAAATACATGAATTCGTTAGGTTCAATTAGTAGTCAGTCCTCATTCTATTGTATTTGCTTACATGCCATACCATGTTGTTCCGGCTTGTAATGGATAGGAGATGGAACCCGAATTAGGTTCCTACTATGAAGAAGAGAAATAATGAAATTTGTTCCTTTTCGCAATTCCTCTGTCAATACAAGTGCCTTGTTCTATTCTTTCAGAGAACTACTAGGCAATCGATATTCCTATTCGTGGGTTCAAAGAAATGCAGAATTCAATGTTGAAGAAATTGATGGCAACAATCCTGTACGACTTTTGTGACAAGCCACATTTACGATCGACTTGCTAAATCCTTTAACAGATCTGACTGTCGCCTTCGGAATAACTTGTAGCGACAAACTAAAGCAATCCATTGTAGTCTAGATTAGTATATTAGCCTCTCACCTTGAAGAACATGATTGTGTCCACGCAATAAAATCATCCTTTTGCTCTGTCTTCCAACGACAAGGCTGACTAAAATAATCTGGAGAAGCAAACTAGAGGGACTAAAAGTATCAATTATTGTATAATTTAATGGAGACACAGTCAATGTGAGGGCTGTGTTCTGTACCTGAAGCTGAGAAGCGAATTCGTCAAATACATTTTTCCACAACAACTCAATTTATTAAAGCTTGTATTGACTGATGACAACCTCGCCAGACAGTTCTGCTAAGAAATCTAGTTTATTTACATGCATGAATCCAAGAGACAAATCCAAGATAATCTTGCAAGTTGTTTCTGATGGGACCCCCTTGCTCCTCCACATGGGACACAATGAGAGTGAAACATAGTATTTTTCTGGCTGCAAAAATAGGATCTTTCTTCGCAAACTCCTACTCATTGGCAACCGCATCAAAACAAGGTCTCTTGCGTCTCTTCCAAACCTGAACCTGAGAAGCAAATTGGTCAATGGACATTTTTCCTCTAGAACTCAATTTTTAAACTCTATGTCAACCTCAACAAACAGTTCCGCTTTGAAATCCAGTTTCTTCACATTCATTAATCCAAGAAACAATTCCAAGATAATGTTGCAATTTCTGGTGGGACCTCTTTGCTCCTCCACATGTGAAACAATGAGAGTGAAACATGGCACTTTGCCGGTTTGACTTCTCTGAACAAAACAAGTACAAATAGAATCTTTCTTCAGAAACTCCTAATTATCAGCAGCCCCGCCCTCTTCCTCACACAGCATTGATTATCATGGCTTGTGAAACAGAAAATGAAGATTCTGTGACATTTCCAGTGGTCGACATTAGCCTTCTCTCCTCAGAAGATGAACTTCAGAAACTGAAGTCAGTTATCAGCTCTTGTGGTTGCTTCCAGGTCACTGTTTCTGAAATATTTCCGTGTTTTTTCTGACTAGTCTCTTTGTTTATCTTTATAGTTACGTTATAACATCAAGCGCAAAAGATTAGATGATGATAGTGATATATATGATGCCATTAGTATTTACATCCTTAGTGGATGTCGTGAACCATGACAGATGCAATTCCTTTGTAAGGTCACACGCTTAAATTTGCCACACATTCCAATTTCGGAGAAATATTTTCTTCATTTACATTGTTAAATGATTGAAACAACCTCACTGCAGATGAGCTACGTTCAATAAGCGTTCCACATTAATTAATCTCCCTTACACGTTTATTAGCTTTCTCCTTTTTCGGTACCTTCCTTTCTTTTTAAGCTACAAAACATAGACTTTTACTGAAACCCTTGTTCTTTTGATGTCCAGAGGAAAATAAAACCTTTTCTATGTTAGGCGGCTAAGTTATCAGTTGCTCCATATTGCTATACAATGACTTAAAAATCTCAGTGAAGTCTGACTGCTCAAAATTTAAAACAAACGGTTGCATGGTCGTTGCATGCTTAAGAAGTCTTGAGTTTAGTTTCCCACATTTTCTTTTGCACATTATTGGGTTCCATAGTTTCCCTTTTTCTGAAAACTAATTGTGGAGACGTGTATTCATCAATCGATGGTACTGGCAGTTGTTTTTTCCCTATAAAGATATGCTAGAGCTTTGAAGTTGATCAGAGTTTTCAAAATGTTAGGCTGTGGGTCACGGAATATCGATTGACTATCTTGACAAAGTGCGTGAAGTTGCTCAACAGTTCTTTGCATTGCCAGTTGAAGAGAAACAGAAATATTCACGAGCTTCGAATGAGGCTGAAGGGTATGGAGATGACTTGGTTGTAAATGAGAACCAAGTTAAGGACTGTTGCTATCGATTGTTTCTGAAAGTACTCCCAGAAGATCAAAGGAGGATGAATCTTTGGCCCGAAAATCCTGCTGATCTCAGGTATGTCCAAAGGCAATTGCCAACTTCTTGTTTCATGTACCAAAATTGCAATTGTAAATACTCATGGAAAATGAAACGCTTCTGTTTCTCTATGAATTCCTCGCTACATCAACACAATTTCATAAGGTCAGTGCTATCCAAAAATATTGTCTCAAAAGAAGTGAATATGTTGCTTCATTAAAATAGAGAAACACAGAAGAACAACCTACCCAAAAGTCTGGACAAGTAAGATGCGAAATTTGCGAGTCTTAGCAGCAATAGAATGATATTTCATGACTGCTTTATTCCATAATGATGTTATATACCCTGATTTAAATTTGTTCATTCTTTCTTGTCTTTCTTATTGACAGTGAAACCTTGCACGAGTATACTCTCAAGATAAGATCAGTGATGAATGATCTTTCTAAGGCGATGGCCAGGTCACTCAAGTTGGAAGAGAACAGCTTCTTGGATCAGTTTGGAGACCGGCCACTGTTGGAAGTAAGGTTCAACTTCTATCCGCCATGCTCCAGGGCTGGAGTTTTTGGCGCCAAACCTCATTTAGACAGATCGGCAATCACCGTCCTTTTGCAGGACAAAGAAGTAGAAGGCCTCCAAGTCCTCAAGGATGGCATGTGGCACACGGTTCCCATTATTCCCCACGCTCTCGTCATCAATCTGGGTGGTCTGATGCAGGTACGCATTCTGCATCATTGTAAGGAAAATATCGAGAAAGTTGCATCAGCTGGGTCTGAAAATGCAAACATTGGCGTTGAACATCTATCATTGGAGCAACTGTGTGCGCTTTCCTCACTGCGGAAGTGATTGTCACAATGTATATTCATTTCAATAGATATAGGCATGGAATTTGTTGAATGTCGAAATTATGAGGATTAATAAGCATTGACCTAGCCTATGGGTATGTAGCACAAACTTTCCTAGATATCCCAGTCTTTACTACGTTAGTGAATTTGATTGGCGACAAGATCTGCAGGTAATGACCAATGGGATGTTCAAGAGCCCCTTACACAGAGTATTGACGAATGCAAACAAGTTGAGGATGTCAATCGCTGTGTTTGATGAGCCAGAGGCAGAGAAGGAGATCGGACCAGTCGACCACTTAGTCAGCCACACGAGGCCGAGGTTATATAGAAGTGTCAGGAACTTTGCGGCTTTCAACTACGAGTGCTTCCAGAAAGGAAAGGATTCACTCGAGGAACTTCGAATTTGACTTATTCCAATATCTGCTGTCTAGGATGCATGTTGGTGTACATGGCATGAAACTGAGTGCTAGTTTGTGCCCTAAATAAGCATCAGAAGTGGCAAATGTGGACACAAGATGCTCAATAATGTTGTGGTTTCTCAGTAGAGTGCTATCAAAGCTGTAATGTCATCAATAATCATAATCAATATATGTAATGAGACAACCTATGAGACGATACTCCAGCCTTAATGACTAGATGTTCAATAAAATTTACCGTATAAAGATATTGGAATAATGAATTTTCGTCCCCCACAACTGCTGGACGTGAGCAATGACCTCACTCAAGGTTTTTAAACCCTAATGTATTTTCTATCGATGCAGACAAGCTCTCAACTTGCTGGCAGTTTGCTGAACCTTAAGAAGCATGAGATGAGAAGCAACGTGTCAATGTCTGTCCACAAAAAGGTCTCTCATTAAAGCTTGCAATGACTGACAAAATGTCCACGTCTCTTCACATGCACTGATGAATCGAAGATAATGAATTCAAGGTTAGGAAGCAAATTTATGCATGGCGGGTCCCTTGTGTTCCTCCACGTGAGGAATATTGAGAGTGAGAGAAATGGTCTCTTTTGTCAGCCTGAAGTCCTTTCATCATCTATTCCAGACAAGTACGGATAAGATACTCCTCACCAGCTCTTTCTCACTAAAATTGTTAAATCGCGTCATGAGTTTGAGCCGTGCACGAAATCTCAGGATTTACCGGTTTGCTCAAAATGAGGAGTGCCCAGTAATCCAAAGCAAACCAAGAAAGAGATATATGAGAAAAAGCTCCATGCCACTGCAGGAGAAAAGAGAATTCCAAAAAGGGGCCACTATAGAAAAAGTGAAAAATTTCAAAAAAAAAAGCTTGAAGTGCTCTCTATTTTTCAAATAAAAATTCAAAGTAAACTTTATTTCAAATAAAAACCTTAAATACTATTATTTTCTCAAATAAAAGCATAAAATGAATTTTGTTTTAAATAAAAGCCTGAAACAATTTTGTCTATTTCAAATAAATATATGAAGTAGTTATGTGAGTTTCAAATAAGAACTTGACTTTCTAGTGATCAATGGTATTTTTGTTAGTTATCATTTTCCCCTTCCTTTTTTTTTTTTCATTTTTATTTTCCCCCCGGTTCTTCTTCTTCCTCTTTGGCCACCGATGATGCCCATAAAGGGCTAATAAGGGTCGTCCTCACCCCCATTCAGCAAGGGCCATTCACACTGGCCACAGTTGAGGGACGACCTTGCTTGGGCAAGGCTACACTTGCCTTGGGGAGGCCGCCCCTCACAAGCACCTGTGAAGTCGACTCTTGCCTGTCCCAAGCGAGGGCTTGACAACCCTCGCTAGCAGCCCGCAAGGGTGGCCTCACCCCTCACCGGCTGCTGTCAAGCTCTCATCAACTTTTGCTAGCAGTTGTCGATTGATGTCGAAAAATAAAAAAGAAAAGAATATTTAGACGAAAATATCCTTGATCAGTTGGAAAATTTAACTGGTTGGCGACCTACGAGGTCAAGACCTTATTTGATGGCCTTTATTTGAAATAATTAAGGTCACTACAAACTCTTATTTGAAATAAAGTTAATTTCAAGTTTTTATTTGTAAAAATGAGGACATTTTAGACTTTTTATTAGAACTTTTCTCGTGAGAAAATAATGGAATATTTACCTTTATTTTATGGGTTAGCGAAGTCTGTGCCATAGAAAGGGAAAAAAAAATTAGTGGCAAGATGTGATCAGTTTTCACGTTAATGTTACAACAACAATCGAACCACCATAAAGCAAGATCAAGCATAAGTAAGCGCCTTCTCACCAGCTCTTGCTCATCAAATTCGAACCCACCAGAAGCAAGATCTCTCTCTACCACTCAGATAAGAATTTGTGATGGCTTGTGAAGCAGATGTTGACGTTCCAGTGAAATTCCCAGTCATTGACATCAGCCTTCCGTCCACCGAAGATGAGCTTCAGAAACTCAGCTCAATCCTCAGTTCTTGTGGATGCTTCCAGGTTTCCACCACTGCAATCTGTTTCGTGCATGTTCAGAGTAGTTTTGTGTTTACGGTTCTGTTTATCTGAGGTACAAAGAAGCTTGCAAGCGGGAAATGGGTGATATTAGTGACGGCCTATAGTAAATTTGCACCGATTCACCACTGAAGATCTTGAAAAATTAGTGGGTGTTGCTTCCTTTTGGTGTCGAGTCCATAACTATTAGTGGGTTGCTTTGCTAAGGTGATTTCGCCATAGATTCTTCATGGTCTTCAGTCAAATCTCACTGTCGAGTCAATGCCGTTCGGTAAGTTACACTTCTTATACCTAAATTGCATCTCAAAAATTGTTCTTTTATGTAGGTTGTCAACTGGTAGAAAATTGCCCTAATTGCTCAAGAACTGTAATGCAGTTGAAGAATCGACCACAACTAGATTTCCCCTTTCTGACGTTAATTCGTTCTTTCGATTAATGATTAGTAATTTTCAGCTTAATTGTTTTTCTTTTAGTTATTTTGGTTTTACACTGGTTTGGGGGTGAGTGAATCAGTTGCATATATGGATCACTCGATTCGCCGATGATAAAAATAATTTGGTTACTACTTGGTTGTTGATTCATATGTTTCCCAGACAATGTTAAGATCAATAAATTTGTGCTTATGTTTAATGACATTTGAGAGATCTCAACTAATCAGTTTCTAAACTCTCAGGCAATCGGTCACGGAATGTCTGTTGGATATCTTGATAAAGTGCGTGAAGTTGCTAAAGAGTTCTTCACGCTGCCAGATGAAGAGAAACAGAAATGCTCACGAGCTTCAAATGAGGTTGAAGGATATGGCAGTGACTTGGTTGTGACCGAAACCCAAATCAGAGACTGTTGCTATCGCCTGTTTCTTAGAGTGTTTCCTGAAGATCAAAGGAGGCTCAATCTTTGGCCTGAAAATCCCTCTGATTTTTCGTATATGTCTTGCCCTCTATTCATTTTGTTAGTTGCTGGACCAAAACTGCAGTTGTAAATAATCAACATTCTAATTAGCAATAGAATGATAGTAAATGACTACTCGTTCCATTTATGATTTATTATCTTGTGCTTTACTTCTATTCATTCTTTTCTCTCGTTATGACGGACAGTGAAATCTTGCATGAATATGCCCTCAAGGTGAAATCGATGATGAATCATCTTTCCAAGGCAATGGCGAGGTCGCTCAAGTTGGAAGAGAACAGCTTCTTGAACCAGTTCGGAGATCAGTCGGTGATGCAAGTGAGGTTCAACTTCTACCCGCCCTCTTCCAGGACCGATGTCTTTGGTGTCAAACCTCATTCAGACAGATCAGGAATCACAGTTCTTCTACAAGACAGGGAAGTCGAAGGCCTCCAAGTCCTAAAAGATGGTGCTTGGTACACTGTTCCCGTTATCCCTGACGCTCTTGTGGTCAATATGGGTGATCAGATGCAGGTAAAGCAATAAATTTTGCATTCAAGATCAATTCCTTCTCAGTTGTTTTAGGTATACGATTCTGCATAGTTCGAAACAATATTTAGAATGCCTGGGAGTAGTTTGCTGTCATTTTGGTGGATTCTACCTGAACCAACCCCTTTCTATTCATGTCAACAGCAAAATGCAGTTTAGAACAGAGGGCGACCAAAGTTAAACTTTATACATTGTTTTTCCACCTAGGCTGATTCAGATTTTTGTGCAAACTGTTCGAGAGCTCTAGTTCTTTGTAGTATGATTATGTAAAGTACGATTGGATTGGTGGTGAACTTGCAGATAATGACAAATGGGATATTCAAGAGCCCGGTGCATAGAGTATTGACAAATGCCAACAAACTGAGGTTATCGGTTGCCCTGTTTAGTGAGCCGGAGGCAGAAAAAGAGATTGGACCGGTGGATTGCCTCATCGACGAGACAAGACCAAGGTTATACAGAAATGTTAGAAACTTTGCTGCTTTCAACTACGAATGCTTTCAGAAAGGCAAGGTCGCACTCGAGGAAGTACGGATTTGACTGATTGTCGAGAATGCAGGTGCTCTAAAAGTCTAAACGTCAATATGAACCGTAGTTTTGTATTCTATATAAGGATGTTATTGTTCAGACAATGCGTAGTAACCAATGGGGGTATAAGAACCCATGAATCTGTCTAAAGGAATTCAAAATATAATTTAAATCTCTTTTCTTCTACAACCCAAATACAGCATTACAGCATCCAAACTACATGCCGTTCCTCGTGGAATTCGACTTGATTTGCACAAGCATCGACGTCCAGTAGCCCCTGCCATTTCTGGCTCGTTCTCGGGCCAGATTCATCATCAACAACAATAATAATCAATGCAGCTTAGCCTGAGGATCGGGTTGCGAAGTGTTCAAAACTTCATGCCTCCCTTTCTTTCCATATACCCGGCAATAAAATAGTGATCTGTGATTAACATTGCTTTTGAGTGCTTTCGAAAATTAGGAGGTAAGGAACCGGAGTTGCCCCCGATCATCTGCTGTAAAAAGCTTCGGAGTCTGATAGATTAGTGCAAAGGAGGACAGAATGAATATTTCTGGGCAACTTCAAGTGAAGCTCTAAAAAAATGATTGTCGTTAGACTTGTATAGAATGAGTAAATAAAGGGCACGCTTTTTTGACTATAAACCACCGTGCTATTTGCCTACACACGTCGATTAATCAAACAGCAACTGCATTACTGTAAAAACAGCAGATACTGCGGATGTGAAATGTTGACCAAAGCCTCAATTTTCTGGACTGGAGATAATCTTGATGTTTTCACTGCATTTGATGTTGTTCGTAAACGAACCTGGAAAGGATGCATGGTTCTATTATGAATGCATGATTCATGGCTTTCCAAGAATCAGAGGGAAAAATTGAGAAGATTCATGTCACTCGCATATAAGACATGACTTAAGCAGTTTCACAGTGAAAAATACTCAAGAGAACAAGACATTACAGAAAGAATCGATTCCTTACCCTTGAACAATTCCTAAGAAAATTCGAAAAAGAGATGGAATATAAAAAAACACAACATCATTTAATAATTACAGGGGCCAGAAACCCTCTATGCTGTTTATCTCCCTCACTGTCTCTTCCTAACCTCTCTCTCTCTCTCAGAGCCTAGTCTAGTCCACAAAAGCTCGGTCACACACAAGCTCATCTCTATTTTGATCCAACGCCATCAATGGCTCACGATTTTTTTTTCTTTCAATTTTTTTTATTATATTCATAGTGATTGTATAAAACATTATTTCATCCCGTAAAAATAGACTCTGAGTTTGAGCATGAGTCATAGTGTTTATATTTATAGAGTTCATGTACTAGCTATTACAATAGTTACATGGACCAATTCAAAATATTTTGAATTTTGAATTAGTCCACTATAGTAATAACTACAATAATAATTACATGTGATATGAATGGAGTAATTCAATAATTTCGAATTAGTCCGTTACAATAATAATTACAATAATAACGAAATGATAAAAGCATTAACTAATTTAAAATATTTTGAATTTGAATGAGTCATGTGTTGCTATCCTTAACAAACCTTGCCAAGTTGAAGGTGGTCTTCTGGATGGTCTTCAACTTGGATTTGAGTATATCATGGTGGAGGGGGTTTTAATTGAGAGATGCCCAATTCTTGTAATAGTGATTGTAGCCATACTACTTCTACTGTGGCATTTGCCAATGCTCGATACTTAGATTTGGTTGAGGAACATGCAATGGTATGCTACTTTCTAGCTAACCAAGAAATCCGATTTTGACTCATATAAATTGCATAACCTCATGTTGACCATCTATCAATAGGGCAACCTGCCCACTGTATGCGTGGAGTTCCATGGTGGATTGGGAATTGATAAGTAATTCGTGCGAAACAATTTCCTTCAAATAGCGTAAAATCTGTTTCACTGCACTCCAGTGGTCTTCTATTGGTTCTTTCAAGAGTTGGCAAACTTTGTTTACGTCATAAGAGATATATGGCCGAGTTAGGGCGGCATATTGAAGAGCTCCTACGGTGCTCCTATACAAACTGACATCTTCAAGTGGCTTACCTTGATTGATTAAACTGATATTTGTAGCCATGAGCATCTGAACCGATTTAACATTGTCCATTTTGGTTTGGCAAAGGAGATTTGTAACAACTGGTTCAGCGAAAGAGATCTATAACATACTTCTGTTGTGATAGGAGGAGCCCTGATGGATGTTTAAGCACCTCGATTTCCAAAAAGCAATTAAGTTTGCCCGAGTCCCGTATAGAGAACTCCTTATTTATGTAGTTGATGGTGTCTTGAATAAATGTTGGATTGGACCATGTGATAACAATATCGTCAACGTAGATGAACATGTAAACAGAGAAATTTGGCCAATGCAGTATAAAGAAAGAAGTATCAGTTTTTGATCCGATAAATCCCATGGATTCTAAAAAGATGCTCAACCGGTGGAACCAAGCCCACGGTGCTTGTTTCAATTCATATAAGTATTTTTGTAGCTTGCATATATGGTTTGACCTTTCTTTATCAATGAAGCCTTAAAGTTGGACCATGTAGACTTCTTCAGTCAATTGCTCATATCCAACTGTCAGAGTTTCTAGTTCTTTGTCATGGCCAATGAAATAACTATACGAACGATGGTTGCTTTAACAACGGGACTAAACGTTTATGCATAGTTAATACCCTCCTGTTGATTGTAGCCCTTGGCAGCTAGGCAGGCTTTGTACCGGTCTATCAAATCATCTAGATATGTCTTGACTTGATAAAGCCATTTCGATTCCACGACATTTGCTTTGTGATTTGGTGGAACCAAAACTTGTGTTCCATTATGCAACAAAGCATTAATTCTTCAAGCTTTGCGTCCCTCCATTTTTCATGTTTATTAGCTTTGGTGAAGCATTGTGGCTCTTCTGTAGAACTTATTTTAGTCAAGTTCACATTTGACAATAGATATTTAGTGTTGGACACTAGGTTTTGACACAGTCGCATTGAATGGATTTTTGATTTTTGATAAACCGGTTGTGGAGATATCACAATAGCCTACTGTGGGGAGGGGAGGCATTTGAAAGAGCCTCATTAGAACCTGTACTAGCATTAGACAGACTAGAAACCAATGTGTTAGATGTTGAAGCAGCATCAATATTTGATAATGTCAGCAATGGTTTTTCAAATGTGGGTAGGGAGGTGTTAGAGGGTAGGGTAGAAGGCAAGACATTACCACTAACACCATGGTTCGTGTAGGAGGACATACCGGCCTTGGGGATCATCGACCAACGATGTGATTGTGAGGCTATTTTAGAGGAGTGTGAACCAAGTGTGGCAAATGGAAACATATTTTTAATAATATGAGCATGTCTTGCAATATACACGCGTCCAGTTTTGTAATCTAAACAATGGTAACCAACATGCAATGGACCATATCCTAAGAATACACATTGAGTAGAATGGAGTGAAAACTTATGCGAATTGTATGGCCTTAATAAAGGGAAAACAGCACAACAAAATATTTTTAAAAACTTGAAATCTCGTTGCTAATGGAAAAATGTTTTAAAAGGTGAGATATTATTTAAAAGTGGTGTGGGTAATATGTTGATAAGGTATATTGTGGTTTCAAAAGCATAACGCCGGTACTTAAGGGGAAGAGATGAATGGGCCAATAATGCAAGACCAGTATCAACAATATGGCGAATTTTTCGCTTAGCTGCTCCATTCTGCTCATGAGTGTGTAGACATGCTACTCGATGCAAAATTCCATCTTCTGAAAAAAAGAAAAAAGAAAAGAAGTTATTCAGGGTTCTATATTCCTAACCCCAATCAGACTGTACGACTTTGATGGGTTTTTCAAATTGTTTCTCAACCATGGACTTGAATTTTTTGAAAATGGAAGGGACCATAGATTGACTTTGAATAGGATAGTACCAAGTATATTTGGAAAAATCATCAACAAATATAACAAAATACTTATAACCGGAAATAGAATCAATTGGAGCAAATCCCCATACATTAGTAAAAATTAAATCGAAAGGTGCTTTACTAATGCCATGAATGGGGGTAGGGATGTTTTATTGGATTTCCCTAACAAACAGGAAGCACATTTATTGAAATCAAATGTAGAACATGGCAAATTGTTTGAATGAATCAAAGAGCGAACTTTGCTTTATTGGGGATGACCCATTTGGGCGTGCTAGATGGTGGCAGTGGCAGAAGTATCAAGTGATATGGTGTTGGTAGATGGAGATGTGGTATAAAGACCCGGCAGTCGGAATAATCCATCCTTAAGCAAACCTTGGAGTAGTGGTGTTTTGGTTTGCAAACCCTTCATAACGAAGTGAAATGGATGAAACTCAAAGAAGCAGTTGTTACCACATGTAAAATTGTGTACAAAAAGCAAATTTTGTGTAATGGTAGGGACACGAAGGATATTTGAGAAAGTAAAAAATTTGTTAACATGATTTTTAAGAGTGGAAGAACTTACATTAACAATGTCTAAACTTGCTCCATTACCTACACAAAGAGATTTATTACCGTTATGTGGTGCAGAAATTTATAGATTGACAATGTCATGCGTCACATGGTGAGTAGCTGCGGTATTTGGAAAGCAGTCTTGCTGTGATGGGGTTGGAAGAATCCCAACCATATTGGCAGTAGGTTGAGATACACTGTTGTTAAACTACGAATACCTACAATAACATCTTGCAGCCATATGGTTAACTTTTTGATTAATTTGGCATTGGTCTTTCTTATTTTTGGATCGATTGCTTGGGTTTCCATGATTATGATGGTTGCCTTGCCAACGGTATCAAGGGTTTTGGGTGGTAGATAGTTGGAAATTGAAAATTTGTTGTGATTGAGTGGTAGGGATGGATAATGGAGGGGTGTAAATGGTAACATTTGCCTCAAAGAGCATCGTGGTAGATTTCATTCGAAACTCATGATTGAGAAGCAACTAGTGGAGTTCAGGAAAAGTTATTGGATCGGGTTTTGTAGCCAAAGCAGCAATAATATTAGTAATCAAAACCAAGATTATGGAAGATGATAGCATTTAATTCTTCATTCCCTAGAGGTCGATTGGCAGCAGCTAATTGATTTGAAATGTACTTTACATCATGGAGATAAGTGGAGACAAATTTGTCACCTTTGGATGTACTCTGGAGTTGCATATGAAGCTAAAGAATGCTTGTATGTGATAGACTTCCAAAGGCAGTTTATAGAGCCTTTCAGACATCGGCATCAGTAGTTAATCCAATCACATAGGGTAGAACATCAGGTGAAAGATAAGATATCATCCAATTAAGAACAAATTTGTCTTTCCAAATCCAATCATCATATGCAGGGTTCGGTGCAGCAATAATGGAGTCTGTGGGGGTGATGGTTGAAGTGGGACAGATAATTGTGCCATCAAGGTATCCCATTAAGGATTGGCTGTGAAGCAATTGAAACAATAAGGTTTTTTCCATAATAGAAAGTTATTACCAGAAGGTTTGAGGCTAAGGTCGTGTTAAATAGCTAGAGTGGAGGTGGGAGATGACATCGTGAATAGGAGAAGTCGAAAAATGGAAGAGAAAGAAGGAATAGCATAGGTGTTTTCAAGGATCTTACAACAAAATATTTTTAAAAGCTTGGACAATAAGGAGTATTAAAGGAAGTCATACTGCCGAAGGACGCAAGGGAGAACACAGACATTATGAATTCCAAAGTTCACAAAAGTTTTGTCTCAAATACTTTCCATCTTACTTAAACATTGTAATATGTTAGAGGTTGTGAGTGTGAGATTAGCAAATTCACACGAGCTTAAGTAGCACTTACTCAGTCCTTATAACCTCTTATTGATACATACTAGTAGAATCTAGCCTATAGGCTGTTAGCGTGGGAGAGTGAACATAAACTTGTCAAAGTCAAACTATTATAATTTTGTTGTGTGCAAATTTCTCTATCCCTAAGCTCCTGTTTATATTTCTATGATAATTTATTGCACACCGGTAAGATCTGAATACAGCACAATTTGTCGTCAGATATTGTCTTGTTGCAATATCGTTTTTAACTTGTTTAAATTCTGCATTATCACCTATTCACCCCCTCTAGGTGATTGATTTAGTCTGAAAAGAATTTATTTCTCATTTCTATTTCAGATATAGAGAAATAGAAAATTTTTACTTCTCATTTCTATTTCAAACCACGTGTAGTTTAAGAATCGAGATGTATTGTTGCACTTTGGAGAAGTCAACGAGGAGCTGATTTGTTAGGCCCTCTCTTTTGGTGACACATCTCTTTACTTTCAGCGATTTTTCTCTTTATTTTATGAATTACTATTTGGTCACGGACGGTGTTAAAAACATCATTACACTAAGATGCTGACATATATAATTTCCCATTTTGGTGATTTAGCACTTAATTTCATTAATAAGTGAAATTTTCCATTTCGTGACTACTCATGTAGAAAACATTTTAGGCCGATGGTATGCCTTGTATAAATCATTACTTAATTTCCTATAAACTTTGAAAGAAACAGGCTCAACAAAGTAGAAAGAAAAACTTTATTTTTAATGTTAATTCTACGAAAAACTTTATTTTTAATGTTAATTCTACGAAAAACTTCAAACTAATGCACATGTTAATCTCTTATGTCACCTGGTAATTTCTTCTCCTCGCATTAGACTTGAATTACAAGATCCAATAGTTTCCCGCATCATTTCTTAACAAATAATTCATCCTCTAATATAACTTTATTATAAAATATGTCTGAGACCTTGGGTTAATGTTGAGAACGTACTCAGTAATTTACCTTAATCCAAAAAAAAAGTGCAACTTCCCGACTAGTTCTCATCTCAACTTCTAGATTTGAGCTCTTTTAGAATTTGAAATCTTTTGATTTCCTTTCAATTTCAACGTGATATTCAAGACTTCTTATTCGACACAAGGTATAAAGTGGATGGTACGATAATACTAGTATGAAGAGGAGATGATTTAAGCACGAGCAAACAATCCAAAGGCGGGATTGATGGTGGTGAAGCCTCCATCCACCGCCAGATTCTGGCCACTGACGTACTTGGACTCATCACTCCCCAGATACATAGCAGCCTTCGCCACATCTTCTTCCCGTAGACTCACCCCATCCAAGTTAGAATACACTCGGACTCCTGCATTCTTGTCAACTTTGAAGAACTCCTTCGTCAATGGCGTCAGAATGAAATAAGGCGAGACACAGTTCACGCGAATTCCATATCGCCCGAGCTCCGCGGCCACGTTCTCGTGAGGCCCACGACGGCGTGCTTGGAGCTGGTGTACGCGTGGGACGCGACCCCGCCCACGCTTGAGCTGACGCTTCCGACATTGATGATGCTTCCGCTCCGTGACGGGATCATGGCTCAAGCAGCATGCTTGGTCCCTAAGAAGACACCCGTCAAGTTCACGCGGATCACCCTCTCGAAGTCGGCCTTGTCATTGTCCAATATGTTGGCCTTGGGCGGGTCGCTGATCGCAGCATTGTTCACCATTATGTCCAGCTTTCCAAACTTGTCGACCGCAGTGGCAATGGCGTTTTCAACATCGGACTCGATTGATACATCGCAATGCACAAAGGATGCGGTTTCGGCACCCAGATCCTTGCACACCGACTTGCCCAAGTCGTCACGAATGTCAGCTATAATGACTTTAGCCCCATGCTTCGAGAAGAGCCTGGCGGTCGATTCTCCTATGCCGCCCGCCCCACCTGTGATCACTGCCACCTTTCCCTCCAGTCTGCAAAAGCTTGTGCTAA
The DNA here is from genome assembly GCA_014182725.1 of Eucalyptus brandiana. Classification (NCBI taxonomy): domain Eukaryota; kingdom Viridiplantae; phylum Streptophyta; class Magnoliopsida; order Myrtales; family Myrtaceae; genus Eucalyptus; species Eucalyptus brandiana. Next base: position 50,236,325 of record CM024670.1, on the reverse strand, counting down.
TGAGCCACACCATCTAGTTTTACATGAACAAAAGAAACGAAAACGAGAGCATTTCCAGCTTTGATGAGCAAAGCTCTACTCTTAAACGTAATTTCCAACATCCTTAAATCGCACGCACATTGCCAAAGCCACATGAATGACAAATTTTCTCATCGTTTAGAAAGAATCTCTTTGGACGTAAGTCCGAGAGCAAAAGAGCAATACCTTCGTGCTTCCCGGGGGAGGAGTGTTGTGGTCGCCATGGTTTGAAAGATTGTTTCGAATAATTCTTAGCTACTAGCAAGCGGGTTTTCGTATGATCAGTGACAACAATCGAACCCGAACCTTCTTGTTATATAGAATTTTTGGGGTGGAGACTTAACCTACTCCCATTGAGCCACATGATTCATGTGTAATTTCATGGATAATGAAAGATCAAGGAGGTCACCCTTGGCGTGCGAACATTATCCCATACAAACCAGGTGGTCAATATCTTATTATACAATGGGTTAATACACTGAGAAATTCAAAACTGGTATAATTGTAATAAATTTATCTTAAATTAACTTTTTGACCACAAAAAAAATCTTAAATTGGTATACCTGTGATGAATATACTCTACACTAATTTTTGATTGCCAAAAACCTCAAACCGGTATATTCATGACATATATAGCCTCTGTTAGTTTCATTAAAATAAATTAATATCACGAAAAATCACAAACATGTATATTTATGGTGGAACCCCAAACTGAGGAAAAGTGCCAAAAAAATCATAAACTTTTTGTCTTTGTGCCGATTTAGTCCTAAACATTTTTACGTTGTGCCAATTCAGTCTTTTCTGGCCAATTTTGGCTAGAATTTGTTGACTGGACGCCGGCCGGCTGACGTGGCCTGATCGGTGCTGACGTAGACTACTTTTAATAATATTTTAATATTTTAGAATTTTTTTAGAATTTTTTTTTCTTTTATTTATTTTATTTTTTTCTTCTCCTCTTCTTCCTCTAGCTAGTCGTCGGACCTCGGTGACCGACCGCAGGCGACGGTCAACGAGGTCGAGGTCGACCTTGCCGGCCACCTCGCCGGTGGCCGCGAGGCCGGCCTCGCGCTAGGCGGCGAGGCTCGCCCTCATCGGATCGGGCGAGGGCTAGCGAGGCTCGACCTTGCCGATTCAATGAGGGCAAGCCTCGCCTGCCCAGGGCTCACCCTCGCTAGATCTGGCAAGGTCGAGCCTCGCCCATGGCCGGTGAGGATGAGCCCCACTAGCTCGGCGCGAGGAGCATGGGGAGGAGAGCGAAGCTGATGGCGGTGAAGCTCAGCGAAGGAAACGACGCGGAACACAAGCTGAAGTCCGCAACATCGCTCGGCGGCAGCAGCGATGACGACGACAAGGAGGAAGCAAATGAAGACCTAAGGCTGAAAATCGTCAAGAAGGCGCTCTCGGTGCACGCCGCGAAGCTCGCCTCCACGCCGCCGGGCGTCGAGTGTCGGAGGAGGACGGCGATAGGCCTCAGTTCCGTAAGACCTCGAGGACCGAATCTAGCCGCCTCCTCGTGCCGAGTTGGCGAGGCTCGCCCTAGTTGGCCATGGGCGAGGCTTGACCCTTGCCAGATCCGGCTAGGGCGAGGCTCGCCGTCCAGGCCTCGAGGGCGGCCTTGCGCTGGGCGAGTGAGGCTCGCCCTCACCGGCCATGGGCGAGGCTCGACCCTCGCCCCCTAGCATGAGGTCGCCCTCATGGCCACTGGTGAGGTGGCCGGCGAGGTCGAGCCTTGACCTCGTTGGCCATTGCCTCGGCTGGTCGCGAGGTCCAGCGACCGGCGGGAGGAAGAAGATGAGAAGAAAAAGAGAAATAGAAAAATAAAAAATAAAAATAAAAATTCAAAAATTCAAAAATTCAAAAATATTAAAATATTATTAAAAGTAGTCCACGTTAGCGTCAATCATGCCATGTCAACTGGCTGGCGTCCAGTTAGCAAATTCCGGCCAAAATTGGTCGGAAAGGACTGAATTGGCACAACGCAAAAAGGTTTAGGACTAAATCGGCAATAAAAAAATATTTAGGACTAAATCGGCATAAAGACAAAAGGTTTAGGACTTTTTTGGCACTTTCCCCCCCAAACTGTTACACCCATTGACTACCATGTATTATCCAATTCAGCAACTTAATGGTAAAATTTAACCGAAACTAACAAATGGTAAATTTGGCATAGATATATAGGTTTAGAATAAATTTGTCACATGTGTACTAATTTAAATTTTTTTATGATATTTACCCTTATTGAAATAAGATCAAGCAGCCTTTTTCCTCCGATATTAACTGATACGTGTTCCCCAAGAACAAGTGGTCGTTCTTTTTTCCAATCCATCAAATGGCTTGATCCTCCTGGAGCATCTTTCACCAGCCTGTGGAATCTGTCGTATTAAAGATGCCTCCTGCAGATTAATTAAGGAGGTAACGTACCACAGAAACCGTCCGAAGATATAAAGACAATCTCCCATTTGTTGACATAGAGCTTGAGGTCTAGAAAACAGTTCTTTGATAGGCAGATTGATAGTAAAATCTATTAGCCAAAATAAACAGTGATGATGATATTCATATGTGCTCTTACATCCGAGAAAAAGTTGTAATACAATTTTTTCTCTTTGAATGATCTTTTTTTGATGTGTAGTTTTGTTGTCTACTTGATAGAGCTCTCCATGCATTTGTGCTTTGTTGATAACTACAAAGAAAGCTAACAGGATATGTATCGTTACAGGTGAAATGAGCATAAGAAAATTCAATGAAAAGAGTCAAAGATTTTATCACTTGCCATTTTGTTGCTGATATAAGAGATAAAACACAATGGAAAAAAGAAACGGAATAAGGAAATAAATTGAATACTGAATGTTACAATATTCAATCAATATGACATATTCCATGGAGAGATGAAATCCTGCTTTATAGCAATCCCCTTATTTTTCAAAAGATAGTAATCTCCCCGCGGCTTGAACATTGCTAGATTCGATGAGGCTGAGCCTCAACCAAGGCTGCTAAGGCCACTAGTGAGGTTGACCTTGCCAGCCCAATGAGGGCAAGCCTCACCTAGTGACGACGAGGTTGAGCATTGCTAATGGCCAATTGCAGGCCTTTGGCTGACAATTGGCCAAAGGAAGAAAGAAAGGTAAAAAGAAAGAAAAGGTGATGGAAAAAAATCATAAAAATTCAGAAAAATTATAAAAAAGCAAAAAATAAAATAAAATTATGTTAACATCAATCGCGCCACGTAAGAAGACCAATGTAAAGCAAAGCATAATATCAATGATTTCCAGTCAAAATTAGCCGAAATAACTAAATTGACAAATCGTTAAAAGGTTTAGAACTAAATTAGCAAGTTGTCAAAACATTTAGAACTAAATTAGCATAATTGAAAGGTTTAAAACTGAATTAACTGCTGTATAATAAGTTTAGAATTTTTTTGGATAATTTTCCCAAGATAATTCTTTGTTTATTTTACTTCTATCCAGATTTTGTATGCTTCAGTTCCGACTTTTGACAGCATATGAACCCGTCATGCAATGGCTCAACTTGATGATAATTACGTAATTAAGCTTACGCACGCACCTCTCACATTTAAAGCACGAGTGCTGATCACAGAGAGTTGATCACTAAGGAGAGTTTTGCACGGGCAAGACGAGATAAGTCTTTGTTTATTTTACTTCTCCCCCAAATTTAATATGCTTAATTTCTGAATTTTCACCGCATGTGAATTAGACTTGCAATGGCTCAGCTCGATGGTTATTGGAACTTGAATTACGTAACTAGAAATCATTCGCGCATGAGTCTTGATCATGGTAAGTTGATCAATAAGGAGGGTTTTGCACATGCAATATGAGACGAGTCTTTGTTTATTCCACTTCTCCCCCAAATCTAATATGCTTAATTTCCAACTTTTCACCACATATGTACTAGAATTGCAATGGATCAGCTTGATGATTATTGGAACATGAATTACGTAATCAGAAACCATTTGCGCATGAGTCCTAATCATAGCAAGTTGATCAATAAGGAGGGTTTTGCATATCCAAGATGAGACGAGTCTTTATTTATTCTACTTATGACGGCATATGAACTCGTCATGTAAGGGGTCAGCTTGATGATTATCGGAACTTGAACTTGAATTACGTAAGTAAGCTCACGGTACACACCTCTCATATCTGAATCCTCAAATTGTAGTCCTATAAACACTTTATAATCTCGATAATGGTCTTGACGATAGTTTAAATTTATGAAATACTGGGAGGGACCAAGTATATTAATGAGGTTGCATATGCTTATTAAATGTGTAGGATGTTCTTTTTTAACACATATTGACTTGTATTGTTTTGATGACAAATTTGATAGATATATTTAGATTGTTAAGTCCGTGTTGTTTCACAAATATATATTAGTTGAGTGTAAATTGTGAAGTGCATAATTGGAAGAGGGAAAGCTCGGTGGTTGTACAACCAAACTCTGTAGCCAAAGAAAACAACTCCTCCGTCCCAAGGGTCGACTGAGGTTGGCAAGGCCACTAATGAGGTCAACCTCGCCAGCTTGACGAGGGCGACCCTTGCCCAAACAACAGTGAGGTTGAACCTTGTCAGTGGTTGATTGTTAGTCATTGCTGAGGCTTGGTGATCAACTAGAGGAAAAGGGAAAGAAAATAAAATAAAAAATTCAAAATTTTTATAAAAAAATTCAAAAAATGTAAAAATTTTCTATGTTGACATTGGCCATACCACGTAGAACAACTCGAAAGCAATCTCTTACCAAAGTTGGCCAAAAGGACTAAATTGATAAATCATTAAAAGATTTAAGATTAAATTGACAAATCATCAAAATATTTTGGATTGAATGACCAAAATTGACATAATTGAAAATTTTATGACCGAATTAGCAATTTACCAAAAAATGTTTATGAAATTGGCACAATTGAAAGGTTATAGCTAAATAGGTCACCGAACAATAGGTTTAGAACTTCTTAAATAATTTCTCTAGGTAAGATGAGTCTTTGTTTATTCTACTTCTACCCAGATTTTGTATGCTTCTTTTCCAAATTTTGACAGCATATGAACACGTCACGCAATGGTTCAACTTGATGATATTTACGTAATTAAACGTACGCACACAGCTCTCATATCTAAGGCTTCAAATTCTGGTCCTAGCAACATTTTTATAACCCAGATTTGAAAACATTTGTACGTGTCCTAATCACACCTCGTGATCATATAAGACTATATATATTAGAGCCAAGCACCTCTTTGTTGAAATGCGACAGACGTGGACCACCGACTTTCCTTGGGCAATTTATATAGATAAAGAGGGGGAAAAAGGTTAGTTGATGAGCAAGCTCAAGTGTCTTGTTGCAATGCAATGGGAAGAGTCAACCAAAGGCTTTGTTTAATCTGCCTTTTCCCCAAATTTCGCGTGCTTCATTTCTGACTTTCAAGAGCAAATGAACTGTTCTTGCAACGGCTCAGCTTGATGATCGTTGCAACTTGAATTACTTAATTAGAATCCATTTTCGCACGAGTCTTAATCACACAAAGTTGATCGGCAAGGAGAGTTTTGCACGTGCAAGACGAGACTATTTCTTTGTTTATTCTACTTCTCCCCCAAATTTAATAAGCTTTATTTCCGACTTTTGACCGCATATGAGCTGGTCTTGCATGGCTCCGCTTGATGATTATTGCAACTTTAATTACTTAATTCGAAACCATTTGCGCATGATTCCCGATCACAAAAAGTTGATCAATAAAGAGGTTTTGCACATGTAACGCGAGACGAGTCTTTGTTTATTCTGTTTCTTCCAATGAAGAGGTTTTGCACGTGTAAGATGAGACGAGTCTTTTTTTGCACGTGTAAGATGAGACGAGTCTTTTACTCTGCTTCTCCGCCAAAATTAAAAATGCTTCATTTCCGACTTTTGGCAGCATGTGAACTAGTCTTGCAAAGGCTCCGCTTGATGAATATTGTAACTTGAATTATGTAATTATAAACCATTTGCGCACCACTGTGAAGATCACAGGAAGTTGATTACCAAGGACGGTTTTGCACATGCAAGACGAGATTGAGTCTTTGTTTATTCTATTTCTCCCTCATAATTGATATGCTTCATTTCCACTTTTTGATTGCATATGAACTAGTCTTGCATTATTATTGGAATTTGAGTTTTAAGAAGCACCGACACTCTTTTGGAATCTTCATGTCTTGTTAAACACTCTTACTCGTGTTCGACACTCAGTCAAAACGTGTCAAATTCCACATCCGATCAACTCTCCCGATACTTTTCGATATGCAAGTCCGAATTTGGAATTTCAACAAGTGATTCCTACACGCACGGGTCAATTCTAAAAATTTTCAGTACATGAGGGGTCAAAATGTAGATATTTAATAATAATAATAATAATAATAATAATAATAATAATAATAATAATAGAAAAGAAGAAAAATCTAGTCTTCTCTTCTCTTTCGACTCTCACTTCTAGTGACACACAATTCATTCCCTCAAGTTTATTTTTTGCTCTTCTCTTCCAACACGCTCTGACATGTGAGTCAAGAATGTGGGTTGTTTGTTTTTTCATTTTCTCCAAGTATTATGGATTATTGGAATATAGTTGAATTTGTCAAATCAAAACAATGAATGATATTAACAAATAATGGATTAATGTTTTTAATATAAATTCATTTTAGACTCTTATTGATTGATTGATTTATTTATTTATTTATGAATTTGAATCAAATTAATATGATGAAAATAATCATAAAAATAATAATTTTTCGCCTATATAAAAATATACATTTAATGAAATAACACGTCCAACGTATTGGAATTCTCTATTTTCTGGGAAAATACACATTTTGGCAATTTTTTAATCATTAATTTCTTTTAACTAACCGATGGGAGGAGAAGGATATATGTTGCAACAACAAATTATAGAGTCTCGTTTATTATCCAAATAATTAAAATCCAGGTACTTAATCTCGATGAGTTCAAGAGAAAATCATTAAAGCCTCGCAGAGATTTGAGATCCTATAATCGTCGGGAAGGTAAAGTGCAAGCTTGAATTATACTGGGTCATATGCTATAAATACATTTTTGGCCCTTTTCCTAACAAGTTAACCTTCTGGGACAAACAGATTATCTAACAAATTAAATGAATTAATACATGGGGTTGAGCTCGAGCCTGATTTTTGTTTGATGAACACAGTGGGAGCCGGCAAAATTAGAGTTAGTCCTAGTAGAGATAGTGGATATGCTATTCAAAGCATCGGTGGATGATGACAATTGGAATTGTCTACAGCTCCATGCACGGTCCTCCAATTCGCTTGATCACGCGAGATCGAACCTCTGAACAGACCTATTTTGTGGTTTTTAGTTAATATGGATGCAATTAGACCGTCGTCTACAAGTCCAACATTTCTCTTTCACAAGTGCATTATTACATGCTATTTACAAGAAACAATTTTAAAAAAAAAAATTCCTAAGTTGTTGAATTCAACGCACGGCGTTCCTGCTAGCCGGCCAAAAGAAAGAGGATTTCGACTGCTTGTGGTGCAGGTAAATTCGGTATCTTCATGGATGTTTCCTTCTCTTCAACTCTATGGAGCACATTATCCATTGCAGTTCTACAAACTGGAAACTGTGACAGCAACGACCATGTAAACACAACTCGCACGTACTGGCATGGATTTGTAATGTGACCCAGTCTGGTTTGTCAAGATCCCATGAGGTTAGGCAACTGAAGTTTTCCTGATTAACTTGCCGTCTAATTTTTATCATTTGATGTGTGTTGCCATCTGTGCATGAGTCCTAATTATAGAAAGTTGATCAATGAGGAGGGTTTTGCTCTCTTTTAACTGCGTTTCATATGACCATACAGGCCTAGTGATTATTCCTGTGATGGCTTAGTAACTCGATATGCTGACAAAATGTTGTCAAACCTATTGGCAGTAACCTCTCAAAAATTTATTGATTAACGATATTATTATGTAAAGGATAAAGATATCTAATCTATATATAAATATGTTGATGCTATGTTTACAATGGTATCGGTAATTGAATATAATAACTAAAGACTAGATAGAATTTTGGTTTCTGAATAAGCTCGAGTGCTAATAGAAAAAATCATTTGTCAGGAAGTGCAGGTATATTATACTAGGCCTAAGACATTGATGTCGACATAGACTTCTGGGACTTAAAAAACCACCGTCCAGCGATTTCATTGAATCCAACAATAGAGCATATACTACATTTGGCAAGCAGTCTGACTTAACTATTTTACATCCATATCTTCATTACTATTTCCGGTTCTAAAAGTGCATCAAAGCTACAGTCATTAAATATAATAACTAACTGTAGATTGCCTGCCGTCATTAATCGCCAATTCGTTAGATCGTATGGAATTTCTCTCTAAAACTGATGATTATTATGGGCTTTCAAGTTTCAAATTGTCAATATAAAAGGTGCTCAAGAAAATGGTTTCCTCCGTCTTGAACTGCTTCCGCTACAGGCCGATCAATCAGTTGAACGAGTCCACGTTGCTGTACTTGGTTAAGATTCTCTCGTGAAGAAAAAAGGCAAGAGCACCAGATTGAATCCTGAGAAAATATATAGTATTTATCAGACTACCCATATTGCTCCTGGTATCTGCAATGCTGATGACCCTGATGACCCACGATTCCACCAAAGGACCAAGAGAAAGAAAGTTGATCGTGTCAGGAGGGCGTTTCCACGTGCAACACCTGATGAGTCTTTGTTTATTCTACTTATCCCAAAATAAGATTCATTATTGATTTTTGACAGCATATGAACGGGTCATGCAGTGGTCCAACTTGACGATTGTTGGGACATGAATCACGTAATCATGCTAACGTACGCACCTCCCACGGCTGAAGCTTCACATTCTGGTCGACGGAACATTTTATAATCTTTGATATTGTAACTTGAAGACATCTGTGCATCTGTCGTAACCATAGTCTAGATTTTAAACATACTGGGAGGGCCCGAACATATGAATGAGGTTGCGTATGCGCATCAACTATTGAGCAGGAAACATCTGTTTAAATGTCATGACAGGATTGCTGGATCTGCTTATAAATAGGAACTGAGCTTCCTTCCTTGACCCTGCGCAGCCCAAACAGGAGGAGAGAACAGAGAGTGAGAGAGAGAGAGAGAGAGAGAGAGAGAGATTGAATGATGCAGGCTCTGAGCTCTGCGGAGTTGTTCCGCAGAGACTTGACCGAGCAGCCGGTCTGTCCTCTCTACTCATTGATCTCGAACCATTTAAATAGAAGCCATGCTTGGTGCCCTGACAGACCATGATTTCATTTGCCTTTGGCAGGTGCTGTTTGAAAAGCATCCGGGAGTGAGAAAGGTGATCTTGAACCGGCCTTCCAAGTTAAACTCCCTCAATCTCGAAATGGTGCGACCCTCTCTTCTTTCTTTTACTCATTTATGCAGGTCCATTACTCAAGTGCGTCTCCTCTGAGCACGCAGATTTCTCGGATGTTTAGTAAGTTGAAGATCTACGAGGACGATCCTACTGTCAATGCTGTCATCTTGAAGGTAATTGGAGGTTGTATTTATCTCTGTCCTTTCTCCCTACTGAGTTGCTAGTACATATTTAAGCAAATAACAGTAAAGGCGTTTCAAGATTTCATCTAGTGTATAAATTTAGATTCAAATTCAATTGATCGTGCTCCATCTGATCAATGATATGTTCTCTTGGATATCCATTAGCTGATTTATACTCTATGTTATTCTTCGCCTCTTGATCAAATATTCATCAGGGAAACGGGAAAGCATTTTGTGCGGGCGGTGATGTTTTCCAAAATATCTGCTCCATGTTAACAGGTGATCAAATCCGGATCTGCTCTTTTTTAATTGTGTTTAATATTAACTGTAACCCTTGAAATATGCAAGAGATATGGTATTCTTTTCCAAAAACTTACAATATTTGGTGGACAGCCATATATACATGCAAAATTATAATGTTTCGTGTGAAAAAATCGGAATTTTTTTTCTATGTTGTTAAATTTCGATAAGTTTTAATGAGTGCTACAAAAAAAACCATTAGTAAAAATGAGTAAATGGCGACATTTTTTTCTAATTAAGTTATTGAGCTACCAACACTTGTTAATTTGACATAATAGTTGGTAAGAGTTAAGGCTTTGTTGGAATATGTAAACAATAGTTGGGAAAAGATTTTAAAAAGAGACTGTCAAAGATACGAAAAAATAATCAAATATACGTTCATAACTAACTCGAATAAGAGTTGATAACTTTATCTTATAATCTGAGTAAATTCTGGTATCTCTGAAATCATTCAGGACATTGGAGCTTTGGAGCAAGCTTTTACAAGAAACAACTCACCTTGGATCACTTGATAGCCACCTATAAAAAGCCTTTGGTGAGATTTGGGGGCTTTTCTTCTTATGCAGTATTTCCATGGCTGATGAACCAAGTGATAAGTATCTGTCGTTAAAGCTAGCAATTCCTTCAAAATCAACTTGAACATTTTCTTTTTCATATGAATGACCTCAAAGGTATGCCTCACCAATGGAGTTGTAATGGGCGGTGGCGCTGGACTCTCCATGCACGCAAGCTTTAGAGTTGTGACAGAGAAGACGGTAGATAGCCCTCGTTTATAAATTCATTTGATTTCTATAACCAGACTCAATGGTGATTAATAATGTTTGCAGATGAGCTTTGTTCATCATAATGCGTCTTCTGAGACATCTGATAAAAACTTGCTTGAAACTACAGAAAATGAATCTTTCTGAAGAGTGTTTTCGATTCCTGGTGTTGCAGGTATTTGCAATGCCTGAAGCAGTACTTGGAATCTTTCCAGATGTGGGTGCATCTCATTTCCTATCCAAGCTTCCCGGTTATTTTGGTAATTCTGAACAGCTTTTTCTTTTCTTTTTTCACTTCAGATGGATCCATAATACACATACTGTCCAGTGTAGGAAAGGAATTCAAGAGAAAAAGAACTACAATTTATGGATCTTCTCATTTTGGACGTCTTTGTATTTGTGCCTCATTGTCAAATTTTAATTGACCAATCAGTGTGTGTATTGTGCCAAGCTTTTTAATTATCGAATATCTAGATTAGATTATCCTATCCTTTAGATTTTACAAGTGATGTTACATCGAGCAGGTGAATATCTAGGATTAACCGGAGCACGGCTGGATGGAGAAACAATGCTTGCGTGTGGCCTCGCAACTCATTTTGTCTTCTCAAAGGTAACTGGATGGTAGCGATTCCAAAACTTGCTCACTTTGTTATTTAATATTTAGAAGGAAAAAAGGCGACACGTTAGATGTATCTAATAACCGATACGATTTTAGTTTGTCTTTTATATGTTTATGGTTAACCCTCTATTTTCTCGATAGGATCTTCCTCTTTTAGAACACGCTCTCTCTTCGGTGGATTCATCAAATGCATCAGACATTTTATCGGTCATCAACAAATATGCGTGCAAGTCCAATAAGAAAGAGGAAGAACTCCACAAAAGGTTGCTGATGTTCTACTCTAGGACTTCACTCTCTTTCTGTCGAATATAATCTCTTATATCAACAACTCTTCATTGTTGGAATAGATTGAAGAGCATAAACAGATGTTTCTCAAGACAGACGGTGGAGGGCATATTACATTCTCTTGTAAGCACACGTTGGTTTGAATTCTTTCTCCTTCTTCTTTTCTAGTTGCACAGCTGAGATACTTTCGTGGTGCAGGAGGAGGAGCTGCTAAATAACTTGGCAGAGAAATGGATCGCTGAGGCAGTGAACAGTATGAAGTCTGCTAGTCCGACCAGCCTAAAGATTTCTCTGAGATCGGTAATATGCAAAACAAAACGTATACTATCCAGCTTAGTGGTAATTTATACAAAGTAACGCGCTTTCGAATGATAGTGAAATTCCACAGATATCTTCCACTTCTCAAAATCTACTCTTATAGGGTGTGTGCAGATGGGAATTTGAAAGTAGAAAGTACTCAGCAGTTTGTGTTAGAATGGAATGGGAGTTTTCCAGTCATAAACTAACTCTTTGCGTACGTACATTTATGTCTGTGTATGCTTGTTCCAGCAGTTGTTGGGTACATGGTACTCATGGATATCAATCATTTATGTGTAACATTACAAGGAGCATGGTATATTGCATCTAACAGCTAAAAGAGCTTGTCGATCTTGATGGTTATTAGATAAGAGAAGGACGTGGTCAGACGATTGAACAATGTCTAGCTCGCGAGTACACCATCTTTTGCAACATCGTGCGAAGGAAGATCACCAATGACTACTACGAGGTACTAACTCTAAATGGATATTTTAATAGGTAGGACATATTCAAGTATCCAATGGGAGCTTTGATTTCTCACGTCACTTTTATAAGCAACTCTCCACTGGCCAAGAAGTTATTTCATGAACTATGAACCACATAGATCAATACCATCTCAATCATTGATTATGTGGGTCCAACTGTGAAGCTTATATGATCAATGGTACAGATGAACATGATCTAAATTATCTATAGACCGTATGATATCTTGGCAAATAGAGCATTCGCCAAGGGTGTCTGTCATGTGTTGTATGTATCCTTCATCGATTTGTGTAATGCATTGGTGAATACGTTTTGGTGCAGGGTTCAAGGGCAATATTTTTCGATAAAGACAAAAAACCCAAGGTACAAGCATATAGACTATTACCCTGCTATTTGACTTGTCGAGATGGATCTTGAAACTTTATTTAGTAAAAGCAAAGATGTATCAGTTTCTTTGTCATTTAATATGGTGATGACATCGTGCTTTAGACATCTTTTTACGTCCAAAACCTTTTGATTGGTACTTGGCTTTATCTGTCATTTGTTGTGCATTGGCTAAACGAAGACGAAGACGAAGACGGTCCGAATCATAAATTTCTCTTGACTAATAAATGAGAGGAGAAGGGTATCTGCTGCAACAACAAATTATAGTCTGTTGTATATTATCCTTCTAATAAAACTCCAAGTACTTAAACTTCATTGAGTTCAAGAGACAATCATTAAAGCCTCGCAGAGATTGGAGATCCTATAATCGTCTGTGTAAGGTAATAAGGCATGGTGTAAGCTAGGATAGTATCAAGTCATATGCTAATAATACAACGTTTGACCATTTCCTAACAGCTTAGCCTTTTAGGACAAACGGTTTATCTCACAATTTGGATGAATTAATGCACGAGGTTGAGCTTGAGCCTGATTCTTGTTTGATGAACACAGTGGGAGCCGCCAAAGTTAGAGTTGGTCGGAGCAGAGATGGTGGACATGCTATTTACAGCATTCGAGGATGATGACGACTGGAATTGTTTACAGCTCCCTGCACGGTCCTCCAACGTGCTTGACCACGCAAGGTCAAAGCTCTGAATGAACCTATTTGTGACACAGCTCACTCATATTGCAATACACCAAACTGGAAAGTGTAACATCAGTAACCATGGAAACACAACTCATATATATTGGCATGCATTTGTAATGTGACAGTCTTCTCTGTCAGACTCCCATGAGGTTAGACAACTCAGGATTTCCTGATTACTTCCTGTCCAAATTTTAGCATTTGATGCCTCTGGGAATCACGTTGCCCTCTAAAAAAACAAGCAACGAAGAGGAATAATTGCTGTTAATGCATCTAAAGATAGAAGAGTGCAGTATCTATGTCGAATTTCAACTGCACAAGTACTCCTCAATGCCAACTTCAAGGCTAGGCCAGGACATTATCAAGTTTTCTGGAGATGAAAATCCAGTAATACCAACAGTTGTTGAGAAGAAGATGAAATTAACAGCAGAAGAAAAAGATTAATTTATTTGTTTCTAAAATAATAAATGTGAGCTTGGACAGTTCCGCAAATTTGAAACCCCAAACTCGATTGTACAAATAAATAAGGAATACACTAGATCATTTCATTGTGAAAAAAGCTCACATTCTAGGCCTGAAAGAGGCACAACAATCAGTGACTCAAGCAAAGTCTATGCTCAAGCATTTAGATCCTTGAACAAAGTCACAACCATTGTACCCACAAATATGCCTTCAAATAGACAAACATCCAGAATACAAGTTTAGCTTCTGGTTGTCGTCTTTGCGGCCAATACATGCAACTGAGCATTATTTGGCAGACATAGGAAAGTGCAGGTATTGCTCCCCAAAATAAGAAAGTACTGCTCCACCAACGCTTTTCAAATCAAAGTATCTTATCTTAATTTCTCTGGAGAAACTTAATAGTAATTACACTGGCAGCTTTTTCCTAACCTCAAAATGGAACTACACTTATTGTCCAATCTTCTTCTCCAAAATCGCTCTCTCAGCATTAGATTTTGTGGAAAATTAAGCACAAACCAATGCCGGGCAGAGGTGGGAAGCCTACCTCAAAACAACAAAGCTTAGACTTCATAAGTTTTGAACTTGGATCCGATTTGAAGACGACAAAACAGCAACATCCTGAGATGGCTTTGGCAATACAGGTTTTTCATGAAAAACTTTACGCTTATCCACATTCTCAACATGATATTCAAGACTTCTTATTCGACACAAGGTACAAAGTGGAGGGTACGATAATACTGGTAAGAAGAGGAGATGATTTAAACACGAGTAAACAATCAAAAGGCCGGATTGATGTTGGTGAAGCCTCCATCCACCGCCAGATTTTGGCCACTGGTGTTCTTGGACTCATCGCTCCCCAGATACAGAGCAGCCTTTGCCACATCTTCTTCCTGTAGACTCACCCCATCCAAGTTGGAATACACTCGGACTCCTGCACTCTCGTCGACTTTGAAGAACTCCTCCGTCAATGGCGTCAGAATGAAATAAGGCGAGACACAGTTCACGCGAATTCCATATCGCCCGAGCTCCGCAGCCACGTTCCTCGTGAGGCCCACGACGGCGTGCTTGGAGCTGGTTTACGCGTGGGACGCGACCCCACCCACGCTCGAGCTGACGCTGCCGACATTGATGATGCTTCCGCTCCGCGACGGGATCATGGCTCGAGCAGCGTGCTTGGTCCCTAAGAAGACGCCCGTCAAGATTCACGCTGATCCCCAACTCTTTCTCACTAAAATTGTTAAATTGCGTCACGAGTTTGAGCAGTGGACGAATTCTTAGAAGATTTTCCGGTTTGTTCAAAATGAGGTGTGCCCACTGCCCAGTAATCCAGAGCAAACCAAGAAAGAGAAATCTGAGTGAAAGCTCCACTGAACTCCTCTAATCGCACAAGAGGAAATAAAAAATAGAGGGGAAAAGCTCAATGCCACTGCTGGACAAAATAATATAATATTTGCCTTTATCTCTTATTTTACGTGTAAGGGAAGTCTTTGCAAGAGCAAGAACCAAAAAACAAGATACCGTCCGTTTATTTCATATGATCTCGCGTTGATTTTCATGGCAAGATATGATCAGTTTTTGCATTAATGTTACAACAACAATCGAACCCCCATACACAAAGACCGAGCATAGATAAGCGCCTTCTCGCCAGCTCTTGCTCATCAAATTCGAGCCCACCAGAAGCAAGATCTCTCTCTGCCTCTCGGATAAGAACTTGTGATGGCTTGTGAAGCAGATGTTGATGTTCCAGTGAAATTCCCAGTCATTGACATCAGCCTTCCGTCCACCGAAGATGAGCTTCAGAAACTCAGCTCAATCCTCAGTTCTTGTGGATGCTTCTAGGTTTCCACCTCTGCAATCTGTTTCGTGCATGTTCAGAGTAGTTTTGTGTTTATGGTTCTGTTTATCTGAGGTACAAAGAAGCTTGCAAGCCGGAATCGGGTGATATTAGTGACGGCCTATAGTATATTTGCACCGATTCACCACTGAAGATCTTGAAAAATTAGTGGGTGTTGCTTCCTTTTGGTGTCGAGTCCATAACTATTTGTGGGTTGCTTTGCTAATGTGATTTCGCCATAGATTCTTCATGGTCTTCAGTCAAATCTCACTGTCGAGTCAATGCCATTCGGTAAGTTACACTTCTTATACCTAAATTGCATCTCAAAAATTGTTCTTTTATGTAAGTTGTTAACTTGTAGAAAATTGCCCTAATTGCTCAAGAACTGTAATGCAGTTGAAGAATGGACCACAACTAGATTTCCCCTTTCTGACGTTAATTTGTTCTTTTGATTAATGATTAGTAATTTTCAGCTTAATTGTTTTTCTTTTAGTTATTTTGGTTTTACACTGGTTTGGGGTGAGTGGATCAGTTGCATATATGGATCACTCAATTGGCCGATGATAAAAATGATTTGGCTACTACTTGGTTGTTGATTCATATGTTTCCCAGACAATGTTAAGATCAATAAATTTGTGCTTATGCTTAATGACATATGAGAGATCTCAACTGATCAGTTTCTAAATTCTCAGGCAATCGGTCACGGAATGTCTGTTGCATATCTTGATAAAGTGTGTGAAGTTGCTAAAGAATTCTTCGCGCTACCAGATGAAGAGAAACAGAAATGCTCACGAGCTTCAAACGAGGTTGAAGGATATGGCAGTGACTTGGTTGTGACTGAAAACCAAATCAGAGACTGTTGCTATCGCCTGTTTCTTAGAGTGTTTCCCGACGATCAAAGGAGGCTCAATCTTTGGCCTGAAAATCCCTCTGATTTTTCGTATATGTCTTGCCCTCTATTTATTTTGTTAGTTGATGGACCAAAACTGCAGTTGTAAATAATCAACAGTCTAATTAGCAATAGAATGATATTACATGACTACTCATTATATTTATGATTTATTATCTCGTGATTTACTTCTATTCATTCTTTTCTCTCATTATGATGGACAGTGAAATCTTGCATGAATATGCCCTCAAGGTGAAATCGATGATGAATCATCTTTCCAAGGCCATGGCGAGGTCGCTCAAGTTGGAAGAGAACAGCTTCTTGAACCAGTTCAGAGACCAGTTGGTGATGCAAGTGAGGTTCAACTTCTACCTGCCCTCTTCCAGGACTGAAGTCTTTGGTGTCAAACCTCATTCAGACAGATCAGGAATCACAGTTCTTCTGCAAGACAGGGAAGTCGAAGGCCTCCAAGTCCTAAAAGATGGTGCTTGGTACACTGTTCCCGTTATCCCTGACGCTCTTGTGGTCAATCTGGGTGATCAGATGCAGGTAAAGCAATAAATTTTGCATTCAAGATCAATTCCTTCTCAGTTGTTTTTGGTATACGATTCTGCATAGTTCAAAACAATATTTAGAATGCCTGGGAGTAGTTTGCTGTCATTTTGGTGGATTCTACCTGAGGCAACCCCTTTCTATTCATGTCAACGGCAAAGTGCAGTTTAGAACAGAGGGCAACCAAATTTCAAGTTTATTCATTGTTATTCTCCCTAGGTCAATTCAGATTTTTGCACAAACTGTTCGAGAGCACTTGTTTGTAGTATCATTATGTCAAGTACGATTGAATTGGTGGTGAATTTGCGGATAATGACAAATGGGATATTCAAGAGCCCAGTGCATAAAGTATTGACGAATGCGAACAAACTGAGGTTATCAGTTGCCCTGTTTAGTGAGCCGGAGGCAGAAAAAGAGATTGGACCAGTGGATTGCCTCATCGACGAGACAAAGCCTAGGTTATACAGAAGTGTCAGAAACTTCGCTGCTTTCAACTATGAATGTTTTCAAAAAGGCAAGGTGGCACTCGAGGAAGTTCGGATTTGACTGATTGTCTAGAATGCATGTGCTTTAAAGTCTAAACCTGAACATGAACCATTGTTTTGTATTCTATATAAGGAGGTTATTTTTCAGACAACGCCTAGTAACCACTGGAGGTACAAGAGCCTCTGCATCTACCTAATGGAATTCAAAATATAATTCAAGTCCTCCTTTCTTCTACTTCCCAAGTACAGCATCACAGCATCATAAGTACATGCCATTCCATGTGAATGGCGACCTGATTTGCGCAAGCATCGGCATCCAGTTGCCTGCTGCCTTTTCTGGTTTGTTCTCACGCAACATTCATCAACAACAATTATAATCAATGCAGTGTAGCTTGAGGATTGGCTATCGTAGTGTTGAAAACTTTACTCCCCCCTTTCTTTCCATATACCTCAGCAATTAATAATGATCTTTAATGAACATTCCTTATGCAGTGAAAATTTGGACGCAAGAAGCTCAGTATAGTTGTGGTTTCCATGTAGCTTGAAAGTAATTGTTTCTGAATTATGGTGTCAACAGTCGTCATCATTAATCTTACGCAGTATACAAAATATGAGACAATAGGCCAGCCTTGACAGCTTGATGTTCACTAAAATTCGCCTCATAAAATTTTGTATGTGTAGCTTTATTGAAGGATACTGAGATTGTAAATTTTCATCCTGTTCCACGACTGCTAGATCTCAGCAAAAACCCCAATCAAGGTTTTAATTCCTGATGTATTGACTATAGATGTGGACAACCTCTCAATTTGCTGCTAGTGTTCTGAACATGAAGAAGCATGAAATGAGAAGAAAAGTGTCAATATCTGTCCACAAAAAGTTTTCTCATTAAAGATTGTAATGGTTGACGGAATTTTTTAGGTTTCTTTACACGCACCGATGAATCCAAGATAATGAAATCAAGATTAGGGAGCATATTTATGCATGGCGGGTCCCTTGTGTTCCTCTACACATGAAACATTGAGAATGAGAGATGGTATCTTTTGCCAGTCTGAAGTTCTTTATCCATCATTCAAGACAAGTACAATTAAGCTCCTTCTCACCAACTCTTTCCCATCAAAATCAAACCACCAAAAAGCAAGACCGAGGTCTCTCTCTCCCTCTCACGGTAGAACTTACGATGGTTTGTAAATAGACAGTGATGTTCCAGTGACATTCCCAAAGATTGATATCAGCCTTTTGTCCTCAGAAGATGAACTACAAAAACTCAGTTCAATTCAGCTCTTGTGGATGCTACCAGGTTTCTCTCTGTAATCTGTTTCGTGCTTGTTCAGAATAGTTGTCTTAATGGTTATGTTTATCTCAGTTACGAAGAAGCTTGCAAGTGGGAATTGGGTGATGTTAACGATGGATTATAGTACACTCCGACTGATTCAACCTTAAAGATGGTGAAAAATTAAGTGGGTGTTGCTTCCTTTTGTGTTGCATCAACTATTAGTGGGTTGCTTTGATATTGTAACT
Organism: Eucalyptus brandiana; assembly: GCA_014182725.1. NCBI lineage: Eukaryota > Viridiplantae > Streptophyta > Magnoliopsida > Myrtales > Myrtaceae > Eucalyptus > Eucalyptus brandiana. The sequence continues at coordinate 50,217,200 of CM024670.1, read as the reverse complement.
TTGCCATAGATTCTTCATGGTCTTCAGGTAAATCTTACTGTCGATTCAATGCCATTCAGTAAGTTACATTTCTTATACCTAAATTGCATCTCAAAAATTTTTCTTTTATGTAAGTTGTTAACTGGTAGAAAACTGCCCTAACTGCTGAAGAACTGTAATGCAGTTGAAGAATCGACCACAACTAGATTTCCCCTTTCTGATGTTAATTTGTTCTTTTGATTAATGATTAGTAATTTTCAGCTTAATTGTTTTTCTTTCTGTTATATTGGTTTTCCACCAGTTTGGGGTGAGTGGATCAGTTGCACATATGGATCACTCGATTCACCAATGATAAAATTAATAGGGCTACTACTAGGTGTTGATTCATATGTTTCTGAGACAATGTTGAGATAAATAAATTTGTGCTGATTTTTAACTATGTATAAGAGATTTCAACTGATCAGAGTTTCTAAATTCTCAGGCTATCGTCATGAAATGTCTGTTGGATATCTTGACAAAGTACACAAAGTCGCTAAACAGTTCTTTGCACTACCAAATTAAGAGAAACGAAAATGCTCATGAGCGTCAAACAGGTTGAAGGATATGGCAGTGACTTGGTCATGACCGAAAACTGAATCAGAGACTGTTGCTATCGCCTGTTTCTTAGAGTGTTTCCCGAAGATCAAAGAAGGCTCAATCTTTGGCCTGAAAATCCTTCTGATTTTTCGTATATGTCTTGGCCTTTTTTTATTTTGTTAGTTGATGGACCAAAACTGCAGTTGTAAATAATCAACGGTCTAATTCGCAACGGAGTGATATTACATGACTGCTCGTTCTATTTATGATTTATTAGACAGTGATTTACTTATGTTCATTCTTTTTCTCTCATTTTGATGGACAGTGAAATCTTGCATGAATATACCCCCAAGGTGAAATCGATGATGAATCATCTTTCCAAGGCCATGGCAAGGTCGCTCAAGTTGGAAGAGACCGGCTTCTTGAACCAGTTTGGAGACTTGCCGGTAATGCAAGTGAGGTTCAACTTCTACCCGCTGCCCTCTTCCCGGACCAAAGTCTTTGGTGTCAAACCTCATTCAGACAGATCGGGAATCACAGTTCTTCTGCAAGACGGGGAAGTCGAAGGCCTCCAAGTCCTAAAAGATGGTGCTTGGTACACTGTTCCTGTTATCCCCGACACTCTTGTGGTCAATCTGGGTGATCAGATGCAGGTAAAGCAATGGATTTTGCATTCAAGATCAATTCCTTTTTAGTTGTTATAGGTATAGGATTCTGCATCGTTGAAAACAATATGAAGAGTGCATGGAATTAATTTGCTGATGTTTTCCGTCATTTTAGTGGATTCTACTTCATCCAACCCCTTTCTATTCATGTCAACAGAAAAATGCAGTTTAGAACAGAGGGCAACCAAAGTTAGAGTTTATTCATTGTTATTCTGCCTAAGTCAATTCAGATTTTTGCACAAACCGTTCGAGAGCACTTGTTATTTGTAGTATCATTATGTTAAGTACGATTGGGTTGGTGGTGAATTTGCAGATAATGACAAATGGGATATTCAAGAGCCCGGTGCATAGAGTATTGACCTAGGTTGCACCGACACGGACACGCGACACGTGACACGACACGACACGACACGTCGATACGTCATTTCTAAAAAATAGAAAATTCCGACACGCTGGGACACGTTGTATATTAAATAAATATTTTTATTTTTAATTAATTTGATTCAAATTTAATTAAAAAAAGAACTTACAATAGATTTACACTAATAATTCAAAATACAATATTTTTATTTTTCAAAATTATTTTTTAATTTCATTTAATAACTTTTTTGATTAAATAAAAAGCACCCAACCCCCTCCCTCTAACACCCACCCCCCAGGCCCGCGGGCGCCCAAACCACTTCTTTCCCTCCTCTTTCGAGTTTTTCCCACCCCCAATTCTTTTTTTTCACTTTTTTTCCCTCCCAAACCACTTTTTTCCCTCCTCTTTCGAGTCTTTCCCCACCCCCAATTCTTTTTTTCACTTTTTTTCCCTCCACCTGACAAGCTATCAATCAGCCCTCGTCAATCGTCACTTCCCCTTCTCTCCTGTCACTTCCCCCTCCCTCCAACACACCAAGTCCCCTTTTTATTCTTTTATTTTTCCTCTTAAAACCCTAGCGATGCCTTCTTCTTCTCCTTCTCCTCGCGGCACAACGCCTTTCCTCTTCTCTTCCTCCCGATCTCTGCTCGCCAGGGATGAAACACGTGGTCCTTGTGCGCCGAGAGGCTGCACACCGCCGCAAACTCCTCCTCCTCCTCCTCCTCCCCCTTGCCACCGCCGCCGCTCCCCCACTCGACGACGCCGCCCTCGTGAAGTTCCTCCTCACGGCCCTCGCCTCAGTCTCTACTCTTTCTCTCGCCGTCTCGCCGTCGCGGGCTCGCCTTCGCTCGCGGCGTCATCTCATCTCTGCTCCCTCGCCCTCGCCTCCACCCTCGGACACGCGTGTCGAAACGTGTCGACAAAAGTTGACCACGTGTCGACAAATCCGACACGCGGTCAACGCGTGTCTGAGCGTGTCCGAGCGTGTCGACGTGTCCGACACGCTCCGACACGTGTCGGACACGACTCGGAGGTCCTCTGAACGTGTCCGTGCAACCTAGGTATTGACAAATGACAACAAACTGAGGTTATCGGTTGCCCTGTTTAGTGAGCCGGAGGCAGAAAAAGAGATTGGACCGGTGGATTGCCTCATCGACGAGACAAGACCAAGGTTATACAGAAATGTTAGAAACTTTGCTGCTTTCAACTACGAATGCTTTCAGAAAGGCAAGGTCGCACTCGAGGAAGTACGGATTTGACGGATTGTCGAGAATGCAGGTGCTCTAAAAGTCTAAACGTCAATATGAACCGTAGTTTTGTATTCTATATAAGGATGTTATTGTTCAGACAATGCGTAGTAACCAATGGGGGTATAAGAACCCATGAATCTGTCTAAAGGAATTCAAAATATAATTTAAATCTCTTTTCTTCTACAACCCAAATACAGCATTACAGCATCCAAACTACATGCCGTTCCTCGTGGAATTCGACTTGATTTGCACAAGCATCGACGTCCAGTAGCCCCTGCCATTTCTGGCTCGTTCTCGGGCCAGATTCATCATCAACAACAATAATAATCGATGCAGCTTAGCCTGAGGATCGGGTTGCGAAGTGTTCAAAACTTCACGCCTCCCTTTCTTTCCATATACCCGGCAATAAAATAGTGATCTGTGATTAACATTGCTTTTGAGTGCTTTCGAAAATTAGGAGGTAAGGCGCTGGAGTCGCCCCCGATCATCTGCTGTAAAAAGCTTTGGAGTCTGATAGATTAGTGCAAAGGAGGACGGAATGAATATTTCTGGGCAACTTCAAGTGAAGCTCTAAAAAAATGATTGTCGTTAGACTTGTATAGAATGAGTAAATAAAGGGCACGCTTTTTTTACTATAAACCACCGTGCTATTTGCCTACACACGTCGATTAATCAAACAGCAACTGCATTATAGTAAAAACAGCAGATACTGCGGATGTGAAATGTTGACCAAAGCCTCAATTTTCTGGACTGGAGATAATCGTGATGCTTTCACTGCATCTGATGTTGTTCGTAAACGAACCTGGAAAGGATGCATGGTTCTATTATGAATGCATGATTCATGGCTTTCCTAGAATCGGAGGGAAAAATGAGAAGATTCGTGTCACTCGCATATAAGACATGACTTAAGCAGTTTCACAGTGAAAAATACTCAAGAGAACAAGATATTACAGAAAGAATCGATTCCTTACCCTTGAACAATTCCTAGGAAAATTCGAAAAAGAGATGGAATATAAAAACACACGACATCATTTAATAATTACAGGGGCCAGAAACCCTCTATGCTGTTTATCTCCCTCACTGTCCCTTGCTAACCTCTCTCTCTCTCTCTCTCTCTCTCTCTCTCTCTCAGAGCCTAGTCTAGTCCACAAAAGCTCGGTCACACACAAGCTCATCTCTCGTTTGATCCAACGCCATCAATGGCTCACGATGTTTTTTTTTTTTTTCTTTCAATTTTTTTTATTATATTCATAGTGATTGTATAAAACATTATTTCATCCTATAAAAATAGACTCTGAGTTTGAGCATGAGCCATAGCATTTATATTTATAGAGTTTATGTACTAGCTATTACAATAGTTACATGGACCAATTCAAAATATTTTGAATTTTGAATTAGTTCGCTATAGTAATAACTACAATAATAATTACATGAGATATGAATGGAGTAATTCAAATATTTTGAATTAGTCCATTGCAATAATAATTACAACAATAACTAAATGATAAAAGCATTAACTAATTTAAAATATTTTGAATTTGAACGAGTCATACGTAGCTATCCTTAACAAAACCTTGCAAGTTGAAGGTGGTCTTTTGGATGATCTTCAACTTGGATTTGAGTATATCATGGCAGAGGGGGTTTTAATTGAGAGATGCCCAATTCCTGTAATAGTGATTATAGCCATACTACTTCTACTATGGCATTTGCCAATGCTTGATACTTAGATTTGATTGAGGAACATGCAATGTTATAGGGCTGAGCGCGGTTCCCGGGTTACCCGGGAACCGGAACCGAACCGGAGGAGGGTCCGGTTCGGTTCCCGGTTCCACGGGGACCGGTTCCGGTTCCGGTTCCTTTTTTCTAGGAACCGGGAGTTCCGGTTCCGGTTCCTGTTCCAAGCGGAACCGAACCGGAACCGGTTTCGAACCGAACCTGTTTCGAACCGGAACCGAACCGGTTACTTAGGGCAGAAAAAGCTCGACCTTGGATGTTCTAGTGACTTGTATGTGATGTTCTAGTTGAAGTTTGGATTTGGCCTCTTAATGAAAGTTGTAAAGGATTTCTTGGAGTATAACATACTCAAATTTGGGACAAAACAAACAAGTATAAGTGGGTGAAATCGTTATTCTTTGGAAAGACTGGATCTGGAGATTTTGGGACCGACCCTTGATGAATGCATGGACTGTAAGGCAACCTTTTTGTCGAAATTTCACTTCGGTTTCTTAACAAAAGTTGTAAAGGACATCCTGAGGTACCACATATAAAAAATTTAGAGAAAAAAACAAGAATAGGTAGGTGAAATCGTGGTCCTTTGGAGATGGTTAGATCTGGAATTACGGTACTACGAACAGGGATTTTAACCGTCCATATTTAATTATCTAGGACGAATTTGACTTCGATGTTTTCATGAAGTATCTACCTTATGGTCTTGGCTATCACATAGTCAAATTTCATAATTTTTGAAGGCCATTTGGGTATTTAATCGGAAATTTTTCTAACTGTGCAATCTGATGTGTTCGGATCTTGTAAGTTGCAATGCGTGGACTATATCATTTTGTATGAGGTTCTTTTGGAAATGTGTTCTGCATGAAATATCTCTCTTCATGTCTTCCCTACAACATATTTAAATTTCGTAATTTTTGTAGTTCATTTGCCTATTTAACCAAATTTTTTTCAAAAACTGTGCAAGTAGAGAATAGGAAAAGTAAATCGATTTTATCTTTTAATCCAGAACGAATTGGACTATGATTTCTTCATGAAACTTGTACCTCTAGGTCTTAAATACAATGTGTCCAAATTTCAGAATTTTCTGAGTTCATTTAAGGGTTTAATCGAAATTGCTTTCAAAACTTGTACCTCGAGATATTATTGTTCTAGTGGTGTTTTATTTTTACTTTCTAGTTTGTTATCTGTTTTGAAATTTCTAATTATATTCTATTATTGTTGTGCAGTGCGAAGTTAATGTATCAAGATAACATGTCAATGGGAAGTTACCGTGTAGTATACACGTACATTATAGTTTTTTTGGTAACGTGCGCATACGTTATTTTTTTTTTTTTTTTTTAACGTGCGTGCACGTTATAGTTTTTTTTTTTTTTGGTAATGTGCGCATACGTTATATTTTTTTTTGGTAACGTGCGCATATGTTATAGTTTTTTTTTTTGGTAACGTGTGCGTACTTTATAGTTTTTTTGGTAACGTGCGCGTACGTTATAGTTTTTTTGGGTAACGTGCGCATATGTTATAGTTCAAATATGAAAAAAAAAAAAAAAAAAAGGAACCTGTTGGAACCTGGAACCGACCCCGGAACCTGTGACAGGGTAGGTTCCAGGTTCTCGGTTCCCACGGGTAGGTTCCAGGTTCCTCATTTTGAGGAACCTGTACCCGAGGGTAGGTTCCAGGTTCCAGACGGAACCGAACCGGAACCTGGAACCGCTCACCCCTACAATGTTATGCTACTTTCTAGCTAACCAAGAAATCTGATTTTGACTCATATAAATTGCATAACCTCTTGTTGAGCGTCTATCAATAGGGCAACCGGCCCAGTCCGCATCACTGTATGCGTGGAGTTCTATGGTGGATTGGGAATTGATGAGTAATCCATGTGAAACAATTTCCTTTAAATAGCATAAAATCCGTTTCACCACACTCCAGTGGTCTTCTGTTGGTTCTTTCAAGAGTTGGCAAACTTTGTTTATGGCATAAGAGATATCTGGCTGAGTTAGGGTGGCATATTGAAGAACTCCTAAGATGCTCCTATACAAACCGACATCTTCAAGTGGCTTACCCTAATTGATTAAACTAATATTTGTAGCCATGAGCATGTGAACCGGTTTAACACCGTCCATTCTGGCTTGACGAAGGAGATCTATAACATATGGTTCGGCGAAAGAGATCTGCAACATACTCTATTGTGATAGGAGGAGGCCTGGTGGATATTTAAGCACCTCGATTTCCAGGAAGTAATTAAGTTTGTCCAAGTCCCGTATAGAGAACTCCTTATTTATGTAGTTGATGGTGTCTTGAATAAATGTCGGATTGGACCATATAATAACAATGTCGTCAACATAGATGAACATGTAAATGGAGAAATTTGGCCAATGTAGTATAAAGAAAGAAGTAGCAGTTTTTGATCCGATAAATCCCATGGATTCTAAAAAGATGCTCAACTGGTGGAACCAAGCCTGCGGTGCTTGTTTCAATCCATATAAGTATGTTTGTAGCTTGCATATATGGTTTGTCATTTCTTTATCAATGAAGCCTTAAGGCCGGACCATGTAGACTTCTTCAGTCAAGTTACCATTTAAAAATGCGTTGCTCATGTCCAATTGCCGGAGTTTCCAGTTCTTTGTCATGGCCTATGAAATAACTATACGAACGGTGGTTGCTTTAACAATGGGACTCAATGTTTTTGTATAGTTAATACCTTCCTGTTGATTGTAGCCCTTGGCCACTAGGCGGGCTTTGTACTGGTCTATCGAACCATCTAGACATGTCTTGACTTGATAAAGCCATTTCGATACCACGACATTTGCTTTGGGATTTGGTGGAACCAAAACCCGTGTTCCATTATGCAACAAAGTATTAAATTCTTCAAGCATCGCGTCCCTCCATTTTTCATGTTTTTTTAGCTTTGGTGAATCACTGTGGCTCTTCTGTAGAACTTATTTTAGTCAAGTTCACATTTGACAATGGATATTTAGTGTTGGACATTGGGTTTTGACGCAGTTGCATTGAATGGGTTTTTTATTTTTGATAAACCGGTTGCTGAGATATCACAATAGCTTGCTGTGGGGAGGCATTTGAAAGAGCCTCATTATAACTTGTACTAGCATTAGACGAACTAGAAACCAATGTGTTAGATGTTGAAGCAACATCAGTATTTGATAATGTAAATGATGGTTTTTCAAATGTGGGCAGGGAGGTGTTAGAGGGTAAGGTAGAAGGCAAGACATTACCACTAACACCATGGTTGATGTAGGAGGACATACTAGCCGTGGGGATCATCAACCAATGATGTGATTGTGAGGCTATTTTAGAGGAGTGTGAACCAAGTGTGGCAAATGGAAACATATTTTTAATAATATGAGCATGTCTTGCAATATACATGTGTCCAGTTTTGTAATCTAAACAACGATAACCAACGTGCAATGGACCATATCCTAAGAATACACATTGAGTAGAACGGAGTGAAAACTTATGCGAATTGTATGGCCCTAATAAAGGGAAAACAGCACAACAATATATTTTTAAAAACTTGTAATCCGGTTGTTGATGGAAAAGTGTTTTAAAAGGTGAGATATTATTTAACAATGGTGTGGGTAATATGTTAATAAGGTATATTGTGGTTTCAAAAGCATAAGGCCGGTACTTAAGGGGAAGAGATGAATGGGCCAATAACGTAAGACCACTATTAACAATATGGCGAATTTTTCGCTCAGCTGCTCCCTTTTGCTCGTGAATGTGTGGACATGCTACTCAATGTAGAATTCCATCTTCTGAAAAAAAATTTATTCAAGGTTTTGTATTCTTGACCCCAATCAAATTGTATGGCTTTGATGGGTTTTTCAAATTGTTTCCCAACCATGGTCGTGAATTTTTTGAAAACGGAAGGGACCATAGATTGACTTTGAATAGGATAGTACCAAGTATATTTGGAAAAATCATCATCAAATATAACAAAATACTTATAACCGGAAATGGAATCAATTGGAGAAAATCCCCATACATTAGTGAAAATAAAATCGAGAGGTGCTTTACTAATGCCATGAATGGAGGTAGGGATGTTTTATGAGATTTGCCAAACAAACAGGAAGCACATTTATTAAAATCAAATGTAGAACATGGCAAATTATTTGAATGAATCAAAGAGCGAACTTTGCTTTGTTGGGGATGACCCATTTGTGCGTGCCAGATGGTGACAGTGGTAGAAGTATCAAGTGATATGGTGTTGGCAGATGGAAATCTAGTATAAAGACCCGGTAGCTGGTATAATCCATCCTTAAGTGAACCTTGGAGTTGTGGTGTATTGGTTTACAAATCCTTCATAACGAAGTGAAATTGATGAAACTCAAAGAAGTAGTTGTTATCACGTGTAAAATTGTGTACAAAAAGAAAATTTCGTGTAATGGTAGGGAGACAAAGGATATTTGAGAAAGTAAAAAATTTGTTAATAGGATTTTTAAGAGTAGAAGAACTGACATTAACAATGTGTAAACCTGCTCCATTACCTACACGAAGAGATTTATTACCGTTATGTGGTGTAGAAATTTGTAGATTGGCAATGTCAGGCGTCACATAGTGAGTACCTGCAGTATCCAGAAAGCAGTCTTGCTGCGATGGGGTATGAAGAATCCCAACCATATTGGCAGTTGGTTGAGATGCACTGTTGTTAGATTGTGAATACTTGAAATAACATCTTGCAACCGTATGGTTAAATTTCTAACAAATTTGGCAACGGTCTTTCTTATTTTTGGATTGATTGCTTAGGTTTCCATGATTATGATGGTTGCCTTGCCAACGGTATTGAGAGTTTTGGGTGGTAGATAGTTGGAAATTGGAAATTTGTTGTGACTGAGTGGTAGGGATGGATAATGAAGAGGTGTAAGTGGTAACATTTGCCTTGATGGGCACCGTGGCAAATTTCATTCAAAACTCATTATTGAGAAGCAACCAGTGGAGTTTAGGAAAAGTTATTGGATCGGGTTTCGTAGCCAAAGCAGCAATAATGTTAGTAAAATCAAGATCAAGATTACGGAAGATGGTGGCATTTAATTCTTCATTCCCTAGAGGTCAATTGGCAGCAGCGAATTGATCTGAAATGTACTTTACCTCGTGGAGATAAGTGGAGACAAATTTGTCACCTTTGGATGAACTTTGGAGTTGCATATGAAGCTAAATAATGCTTGTATATGATAGAGTTTCAAAGGCAATTTGTAGAGCCTTCTAGACATCGGCAGCAGTAGTTAATCCAATCACATAGGGTAGAACATCAGGTGAAGGATAAGATATCATCCAACTAAGAACAAGTTGGTCTTTCCGAATCCATTCATCATATGTAGGGTTCGGTGCAACAATAGTGGAGTCCGTGGGGGTGATGGTTAAAGTGGGACAGATAATTGTGCCATCAAGGTATCCCATTAAGGATTGGCTGTGAAGCAATTGAAACAATAGGATTTTCCATAATAGAAAGTTATTGCCAGAAAGTTTGAGGCTAAGTTGGTGTTGCATAGCTAGAGTGGAGGTGGGAGATGACATTGTGAATAGGAGAAGTCGAAAAATGGAAGAGAAAGAAGGAATATCATAGGTGTTTTCAAGGACCTTATTAATGCTCTGATACCATGTAAAAATGGACTCTGAGTTTGAACATGAGTATCGCTTATTCATTAATTTTAGGATAGCGTTTATATTCATAAAATTTATGTACTAGCTACTACAATAATTACATAGACTAATTCAAAATATTTTGAATTTTGAATTAGTCCGTTACAGTAATAATTACGATAATAATTACATGAGATATGAATGAAATAATTCAAATATTTTGAATTAGTCCATTACAGTAATAACTAAATAATTACATTAATAACTACAGTAATAACTAAATGATAAAAGCATTCACTAGTTCAATATATTTTGAATTTAAATGAGTCATGTGTTTCTATCCTTAGCACATCCAATCTTTTCCTTTTTTTTTTTTTTAATTTTTAATTTTTCCCCAAACGTACGAATCTATATAATCAAGCATAACTGCTCACACAAGAAAATGAAGCAATCAATAGTAAAAATGAAGTTGAAAAAAGAACGGAAAAGAAAATGTAACTTGAAACATGGCAAGCAAAATTATACAAATGCCTCATTATTATAAAACTGTCACGCCTCGAGCCCCGAGATGCGTGAACAACCCACCTTGGTCATATAAATGCGATATTCTCAGGTAGTGTCGCCGACCCTATTAATTTTATTATGCGCATGCGAAACATATTAAAAACCCCTGACAAATAATTTATGGGATAGGACAGCAGGAAGAAAAACAATTCAAATACAAACTGACATACTTTCATATAGTCAATCAGGGCTTACATACAACCAAAATGGGTCAGAGACTATGTGCATCAAAAAGGTTCAGTCTGCACACTAGGGATCGGTCCACCAAAAAAAGAACAGTCCTATGACTACTAGTCGGACTCGTTCGACAACCCCACATCCTCAGGTTCTGCCACTCAAGAGACCGGAGGCGATGCATTGATCACTCTACCGTGAGGGAGATCCGCCACGCCTTTACCCAAAATGGCGTCCATCACAGCCAGCGGAATGTCCATGCTATCCAGTGGGCCAACTCTGACGCCATCGGCTCCAGAACGAAACCAAGCCCTAAACATATAAGGTACTCTAGCATCCCCGGTCACCTGAACCCAGACAGTGGACCTAACCAGCTGATAGACCCAAGGACTTCCAAGGTCAGGAGCACTCTGCGTCGTTTGGTGAATCTCCACCGGCATGCCACTCTTCTCCGGGGGTACCGCCATCTACGGCCTTGTAATATTTTTCCCACAACGGGGTGAGACATTGTCTCAGCAAGTTCACTCCTCCTAAACCCCTATTAGAAAGTAAATACGCCCTAGAGTGGCCTAGCCACAACATCAAGAAGACTTACCTCGCATTAGCCTTCATCTGCAGGTTAGAACAGTTTATATAATTCAATCATGTGCAATTATGATAACTAAACAACTATGGCACCATCACATTATCAAAACAATTCAATCACTTGGATCGTCTCAGCGATCAATCGATTCGGCCGATTACATGTCATTCTAGCAAATCAATCACTGCTTCAAATCATGACCCTATAGGTAGGTTTAACAAACAGTGGCAATCACGGCCCCACTCAGCACGACCTTTAACTATGTGGTAGATCTCGGCCCGATGGGCACAACATTAAATAGGTGGTCAATCACGGCTCTATTGGGCACGACTTCTCATAGGTGGTCCATTACGGCCTCATTGGGCACAACCTCTAATAGGTGGTCAATCACAGTCCCATTAGGCACAACTTCTAATAGGTGGTCAATCACGGCTAATCTCCCACCAATTTCGACACTTGGGATTTTATAAAAAATCCCTATTTATCGCAATCACACTCAATATGCCATAATCAATAATCAATTTTAAATTCTAAATATACAGCAGCGATCGGCGGCGAAATTCGAGCAATCGGGGTCAAAAATAATTTTTCCGTTTTTTAATAATATTTTAATAATTTCGTATTATAATATAATATTATAATTTCCAGAATTTCAAAGCAATTAAATAATTCAAAACTAAAATCCTATTATGTCCCATCAAGGCTTAACATTAAATAACTTCTTTTAACCTTAATTAAACACACTTTAACATAAATAAACCTTTTAATCCAATTTATAATTAAATACACTAATCTATCCACCTAAACTTACTTAATTTAAACTAAACACACTTAGGGCATCATTAACACTCTAATCAAGGTTTAGTGAGGTAAACTCATTTGATTAACTCGCCGCTTGGACCAAAACGACGAGGGCGACGCTGGGATCAACTTTCCTAAAGGCGGGCCTAGCTTCTGGGGGCGGGAAGACGGCCAAAGCGGGCCTAGAAGAGGCTGAGATACCCACAAATGGAGCTGTTGAACCAGGTCGGAAGGAGGTGCGACAGGGAGGTGCGGGCACGCGAAATGGGTGAAGGAAGGGGCAGCGGCTCGTGCGGGTGAGGCGACGGCTTCGGCTGAGTTTGCGGGCTGCTCCAGTGTCTTCAGCTCGGCTGGAACGTCAGGCTGCAGCTAGAGATGGAGGGAAGCGGCTGGCGGGGGTGAGGCGGTGTCGAGCGGGACAGCGAGGCGAGGCAGGCGCGGGGCGGCGCGCGGCGGCACGGTGAACGGCGATGGGTGGGCTGGCTCGACGGTGACGAACGGCAGAGCTGGCATGCACGGGCAAGCTGGTTGACGGGCGAGCTTCCCCTTCGCTGGTTCTCTCCCTCTCTCTCCCTTGTTTAAATTGAAGAAGATGAAGTTGATGGAGATGGGGAGGTGACACCCCTCCTTTTTGGGATTGCATCCCCACCCTCCATGTGTCACTCTATTGGCCCATCTTGCCCCACACCATGACATCCCTATATGAGGTTGCACTTTCATTTTCCACCGGGATCCAATTCTTGTACATCCAATTTCAATTTTTCATTCAATTCTCTTCTAATTGAGTCCAATTAAAGTCCACAAAATTATCCCATGATCCTAATAAGGTATGTGACATAACCGGGCTTCCAATTTCTAAATTCAATCCCAATTTTCACTGTTAAATTCAATTTGGTGCGATTTCAGCGCGCCTAATCCACTGAGTAGCTTTTGGGGAAATTTTCTTGCATTCGACCCGAGGATGATCAGTCCCCAAGTTTGACGCGTTAAAATTCCTTAATTGCTTCACTCAATAGACTAGTTCCCTCGCGAGTGGCCAACTCTGAGAGACGAACTACATGCACAGATGAATTGTCCGACTCAATTGACTGAAAATAAAATTGAGAAAAATTGGGATGTCACAACTCTTCCCCTCTTATAAAAATTTCGTCCTCGAAATTTAAACCATTACAGATCTTTAAACAAGAAGGTAGGGGTACAATTGTCTTATCGATTCTTTGGTCTCCTAGGTTGCTCCTTCAGTGCCGTGATGTTGCCAGACCACTTTGACCATTGGGATGGTCCTGGTGCGCAGAACTTGTTCTTTGCGATCCACAATCTGAACCGGGCTTTCAACGTATGACACTCTGTTGTCCACGTCTAATTCCTCGAAATTTAGAACGTGAGTCGGGTCAAGTTCATACTTCCTCAACATCGACACGTGAAAGACATCGTGCACCTATGACAACTTCGGCGGCAGTGCAAGATGATACGCTAGAGTCCCTATTCTTTCCAAAATCTCGAAGAGACCTTCGTACCTCGGACTCAGTTTCCCCTTTTTGCCAAAGCGAGAAGTACCTCTCACCGGTGACACCTTCAAGAAGACGTGCTCACCAACTTGGAATTCCAATGGCCTCCGACACTTATCGGAATAACTTTTCTGGTGACTCTGAGCGGTTTTTAGTCTGTCTCTGATAACTGCAACTACTTCCACTGACTGCTGAACTAACTTTGGACCGGTGATATTTCTTTCTCCGACCTCATCCCAACACACTGGCGTTCTACACGCTCTGCCATACAACGCTTCAAAAGGAGCCATATGAATACTCTGTTGGTAACTGTTGTTGTAAGCAAACTCGACCAGATGAAACTATTCCTCCCAACTTCCCTTGAAGTCCAAGATGCGAGCTCGCAACATATCCTCGAGCATTTGAATCATCCTCTCAAACTGGCCGTCTGTTTGCGGGTGGTAAGCCGTATTATACTATAGCTTTGTTCCTAACGCTGATTGTAGGCTCTTCCAAAAAGCGGTGGTGAACCTCGAATCCCTGTATGAAGTAATCGTGACCGGCACCCCCTGCATACGAACTACGTGACGCACGTACAAATCTGCGTGCCTATCTAAACTGAGGTCCCTTCGAACCGCGATAAAGTGTGCTGACTTTGTCAATTTATCGACCACTACCCATATCGAATCGTTTTCTCTCTGGTTCCTTGGTAGTCCCATCACGAAGTCCATTGTAATATGCTCCAATTTCCATTCTTGGATCTCAAGGGGTTGCAACAGTCCTCTCGGTTTCCAATGCTGAGCTATCACCTGCTGACACGTCAAACACTTGGCGACATGCCTGGCGATGTCCGCCTTCATGCCACACCACCAGTAGTGTTGACACATATTCTGATATATTTTGGTACTACCAGGATGAATGCTGTAACTGCTATGATGCGCTTCTGATAAAATCTCCTCCCTAAGCTCCACATCGTTAGGTACAACCAACCGTCCTTGGAACCTCAATGTTCCATATTCAGAAATCTGGAAGTCAACTTTCCTCTTCTCTGTATCCTCTTGTACGAATACCCGGATCTGTTTGCTGAAGTGCCTTGATTTTGACCTGTACTTTCAGCTCAATTCTGAGGGTGGCCATAAGGTTCGGTGGCCTACTTCAAACTTGAAACCCGAATCTCGTGCTCCCTCGAGTAGACTCCATTCCTTGAGTACCATCTGTGCAATTGAAGACTTCCTGCTCAATGCATCGGCGACCTTGTTCGCCTTTCCGGGATAATACAAAATCTCACGGTCATAGTCCTTTAGGAGTTCCATCCATCGACGCTGTCTCATATTCAACTCCTTCTGAGAGAATAAGTACTTAAGACTCTGATGGTCAGTGAAGATCTGGAATCTTTCTCCGCACAAGTAGTGCCTTCAAATCTTAAGGGCAAAGATGATCGCTGCAAGTTCTAAGTCATGCGTTGGATAATTCAACTCATGAGGTCTCAACTGACAAGATGCATACGCAACAACCCTACCATGCTGCATCAATACGCAACCCAATCCTTTAAATGACACATCGCTGTAGATCTCAAATCCTCGTGGACCAGATGGAATAGTAAGTATAGGTGCGGTAGTTAGCTTTTGCTTGAGCTCTTGGAAACTATGCTCGCACTTATCTGACCATACAAACTTTTCTTCCTTCTTCAACAGTCTCGTCATCGGCGATGCTAATACTGAAAATCCTTCTACAAACCGTCTGTAATACCCTGCTAAACCCAGAAAACTTATGATCTCTGTCACTGTAGTTGGTCTCGGCCAATTGATCACTGCTTCAACCTTGGCTGGGTCCACTGAGATTCCTTCTCCAGAAATAACATGACCTAGGAAAGCCACACGAGTTAGCCAAAACTCGCACTTACTGAGCTTAGCATACAACTCATGATCTCTCAAAGTCTGAAGCACTATTCTTAAGTGCCTTTCATAATCCTCAATACTCCTTGAATACACTAGGATGTCGTTGATGAAAACAATTACGAACTGATCTAAGTACTCTCTGAACACCCAGTTCATTAGATCCATGAAAGCAGCTGGGGCGTTCATTAACCCAAACGGCATCACAGTAAACTCGTAATGGTCGTATCGAGTGCGAAATGCTGACTTTGGTATATCTTCCTTCTTGATTCTTAGCTGATGATACCCCGTCCTCAAGTTGATCTTAGAAAATATCGACGCTCCTTGAAGCTGATCAAATAAATCATCAATCCTTGGCAACGGATACTTGTTCTTAATTGTCAACCTGGTTGAGCTGTCGGTAGTCGATGCACAAGCGTAATGAACCATCGTTCTTCTTCACAAACAACATCGGTGCTCCCTAAGGTGATGCACTCGGACGTATAAATCCTTTATCCAACAACTCTTGCATTTGCACCTTTAGTTCCTTAAGCTCTGACAAGGCCATTTGGTAAGGAGCTTTGGAGATAGGCTCGATCCTGGGAGCTAACTCAATTACAAACTCTATCTCTCTTTCTGGTGGCAAACTTGGTAATTCTTTCGGGAACACATCTGGGAACTCTTGCACCACTGGAATGTCTTCTATCTTCGACTCCTCTACTGTCATGTCCATGACAGTCGCCAGGTAACCTTGGCAACCCTTGCCCAGCAAGCGAGTTGCCTCGAGCGATGAGATTAAGGAAATCGAGGGTCCTCCTCGACTCCCAATGAATTTGAAACTCTCACCCTCTAATGGGTTAAACTAAATCACCTTGTGACAACAGTCCATCTTAGCTCGTTGTTTGGTGAGCCAGTCTATGCCAATTATCACATCAAAATCATATATGGCTAGGACTATCAAATCTATCATCCTCTTTCGCTCACCAATCACTAGTTTGCAACCAAGGCAACCTACTGTAGCTAACACCTTATCTTTCAACGGAGTAGATATGCTAATCACAGACTCCAACAATTTAGGAATTAATTCTACCAATTTAACAAATCTTTCAGCTATAAACGAATGCGAAGCTCTAGAATCAAATAAAGCATAAGCAGGTTGGTCGTTTAGCAAGACCATACCTGTGACCACATTAGGCGCATCTTCTGGCTGTCCTCTGGTGAGCGCATAAGTCCTTCCTTGAGCTGGAGGTCAGTTCAATCCACCCGGCGGCATGATCTGCAGCGCGAATCCTCTGTTCTGACCCGGCGGCGGCGGCGGCGGCGACTGAGGCTATCTCATCTGTCTCCTGGGACAAACCCTAGCAATGTGACCATGCTGGCCACATTCATAGCAAGCACCCGTCCTGAGAGGGCACGGGGTCGAGCCATGTCGCCTTCCACATGAACGACATGCTCCATTGTAGCTCGATGATGACTTTCCCACTCCACCCTTCATGTTGGGTGGAACATGGTACCTTCCTCCAAGCATCGACCTCTTCCCAAACCGATTATTATCTCTGTTTGAATTAAACCGCGACCCAGATACGGCAGCTCTCTCATTCTGGTCCTTCTTGATCAGCTGGGCCTGCTTGTAGAGGTCATTGTACTCCTTTAGATCTAGTGGTACCAATAAGCTCCTCATCTCCGGTCGGAACCCATCTCTAAACCTGCGAGCTCGGTCTGATGGTCACTGGACCAACTCAGGGGCATACTGCGACAGTTCGGTGAACTTCACTTCATACTGATCGACTGACATGGTACCTTGATGAAGGCGCTGAAACTCTGCCATCTTCACCTCTCTAGCACAATCAAAAAAGTACTTCTTATTGAAGACTTCAAGAAAAGCATTCCACTATGGAACCACACTTTCAGGGAATACTATTCTTTTGTTAGTCTTCCACCATGTAGCTGTGATCCCCCTCAACTGATAGGCTGCCAGGACGACTTTTTCTTCTTCAGTGCACAACAGCAACTCAAAGGCATTCTTTAACTCCAGGATCCATAATGTTGCAGCTTTGGGGTCTCTTGCTCCTGTGAACGTTGGCGAATTCAACCTTAGAACATGCTGTACCAACTTCGGTCTTGGCCTCCCAGCGGTCACCTCCTCAGGTGGAATTTCATCAGGATCCTCTTCTGGTTCAGCAATCGGTGCGGCTACAGCTGCGGCGGCAGTAGCAGTGGCATTGGCGGCATTGGCGGTGTTCACTATGGTGGCAATAGCGGCGGCTTGCTGATCCATCCTGTCTCTCATCGCCTCAAGCATATGCATGATTCCAATAAATCTCGGATCCTTTGGGGTTGTTGCACAGTTTGGAGGCAAAGCTGCACCATTTGCATTGGTCCCGGCTTGTGCTCCTCCCGGGGCACCATGGGCACTGGCCCTCAATGAAGACCCACCCCAAAACACGGGGCCTGCTGCTCTCTTCCTAGCAACTCTCGGCACTCGGTCACTCATGCTACAAGCTCAATACAGATTCCTATTGGCGAATTCCAATACCACATTAGAATTTGAGTAACCTCCCAACCACATTAACAAACAACTAACAATCACATGCATTAGGATATGAAAAGTTCTTCCTACTAACTATCCCATGACTCATCGCCCTTATTACTCCATACACAAATCATGCTCTGATACCACTTAAGCGGGGTTGTCACACCCTGAGCCCCGAGATGCGTGAACAACC
This sequence comes from Eucalyptus brandiana, assembly GCA_014182725.1. Classification (NCBI taxonomy): domain Eukaryota; kingdom Viridiplantae; phylum Streptophyta; class Magnoliopsida; order Myrtales; family Myrtaceae; genus Eucalyptus; species Eucalyptus brandiana. Next base: position 50,198,834 of record CM024670.1, on the reverse strand, counting down.
CACCTTGATCATATAAATGTGACATTCCCAGGTAGTGTCGCCGACTCCATTAATTTTATTATGCGCATGCGGAACATATTAAAAATCCCTGACAAATAATTTACGAGATAGGATAATAGGAAGAAAAACAATTCAAATACAAACCAACATACTTTCATATAGTCAATCATGGCTTACATACAACCAAAATGAGTCAGAGACTATGTGCATAAAAAAGGGTCAGTTTGCACACTAGGGATCGGTCCACCAAAAAAAGAATAGTCTTATGACTACTAGTCGGACTCGTTCGACGACCCCACATCCTTAGGTTCTGCCACCCAGGAGACGGGAGGTGATGCGTTGATCACTCTACCGTCAGGGAGATCCGCCACGCCTTCACCCAAAATGGCATCCATCACAGCCAGCGGAATGTCCATGCTATCCAGTGGGCCAACCCTAACGCCATCGGCCCTAGAACGAAACCAAGCCCTAAACATATAAGGTACTCTGGCATCCCCAGTCACTTGAACCTAGAAAATGGATCTAACCAGCTGATAGACCCAAGGACTTCCAAGGTCAGGAGTACTCTGCGTCGTTTGGTGAATCTCCATCGGCATGCCACTCTTCTCCGAGGGTACCGCCATCTACGGCCCTGTAATATTTTTCCCACAACGGGGTGAGACATTGTCTCAGCAAGTTCACTCCTCCTAAACCCCTATTAAAAAGTAAATACGCCCTAGAGTAGCATAGTCACGACATCAAGAAGACTTACCTCGCATTAGCCTTCATCTGCAGGTTAGCACGGTTTATATAATTCAACCATGTGCAATTATGATAACCAAACAACTGTGGCACCATCACATTATGAAAATAATTCAACCACTTGAATCGTCTCAGCAATCAATCGACTTGGCCGATTACATATCATTCTAGCAAATCAATCACTGCTTCAAATCATGACCCTATACGTAGGTTTAACAAATAGTGGCAATCATAGCCCCACTCGGCACGACCTTTAACTAGGTGGTAGATCTCGACCCGATGGGCACAACCTTAAATAGGTGGTCAATCACGGCCCTATTTGGTATGACCTCTCATAGGTAGTCCATCACAGCCCCATTGGGCACAACCTCTAATAGGTGGTCAATCACGGCTGATCTCCCATCAATTTCGACACTTGAGATTTTATAAAGAATCCCTATTTATCACAATCACACTCAATTTGCCATAATCAATAATCAATTTTAAATTTTAAATACACAGCAGCGATCGACACGAAATTCTGAGCAATCGGGGTCAAAAATAATTTTTCCGTTTTTTTAATAATATTTTAATAATTTCGGATTATAATATAATATTATAATTTCCAGAATTTCGAAGCAATTAAATAATTCAAAACTAAAATCCTATTATGTTCCATCAAGGCTTAACATTAAATAACTTCTTTTAACCTTAATTAAACACACTTTAATATAAACAAACCTCTTAATCCAATTTATAATTAAATACACTAATCTATCCACCTAAACTTACTTAATTTAAACTAAACACACTTAGGGCATCATTAACACTCTAATCAAGGTTTAGTGAGGCAAACTCACTTGATTAACTCGCCGCTTGGACCATAACAACGAGGGCGACGTCGGGATCAACTTTCCTAAAGGCAGGCCTAGCTTATGGGGGCGGGAAGACGGCTAAAGCGAGCCTAGAAGAGGTTGAGATTCCCACAAACGAAGCTGTTGAACCAGGCCGGAAGGAGGCGCGACGGGGAGGTGCGGGCGCGCGAAACAGGCGGAGGAAGGGGTGGCGGCTCCGGCTGAGTTCACGGGTTGCTCCGGCGTCTTTAGCACGGTTGGAACGTCGGGTTGCAGCTAGAGATGGAGGGAAGTGGCTGGCGCGAGCGAGGCGGTGTTGGGCGGAATGGCGAGGCGAGGCGCGCGCGGGGCGGCCCGCGGCGGCACGGCGAACGGCGACGGGCGGGTTGGGTTGGCGGCAACGAACGGCGGAGCTGGAGTGCACGGGCAGGCTGGTCGACGGGCGAGCTTCCCCTTTGCCGGTTCTCTCCCTCTCTCTCCCTTGTTCAAATTGAAGAAGATGAAGTTGATGAGATGGGGGAGGTGACACCCCTCCTTTTTGGGATTGCATCCCCACCCTCCATGTGTCACTCCATTGGCCCATCTTGCCCCACACCATGACATCACTATATGAGGTCATCATCCACTCACTCAATTCCTCCACAACTTCTCCAATGGTTGCACTTTCATTTTCCGCCGGAGTCCAATTCTTGTACATCCAATTTCTTCAATTTTTCATTCAATTCTCTTCTAATTGATTCCAATTAAAGTCCACAAAATTATCCCACGATCCTAATAAGGTATGTGACATAACCAGGCTTCCAATTTCTAAATTTAATCCCAATTTTCATGGTTAAATTCAATTTGGTGCGATTTTAGCGCGCCTAATCCACTAAGTAGCTTTTGGGGAAATTTTCTTGCATCCGACCCGATGGTGATTAGTCCCCAAGTCTGACGCGTTAAAATTCCTTAATTGTTTCACTCAATAGACTAGTTCCCTCGCGAGTGGCCAACTCTGAGAGACGAACTACATGCACAGATGAATTGTCCGACTCAATTGACTGAAAATAAAATTGAGAAAAATTGGGATGTCACAAAAACCGTGAGATAAGATCTCGTGAGCTATGCATAAAAACAGGTAATAGTCCAATAAATGAAATGCAATAGTCTAAGACTAACAATATTAAGAACTAATCTAATCCTATTCATGAAATGCGAGAAACATCTAAATGCAATAAAAATTAAAAAAATATATTTTTTATTTCATGTTTATTTAAGCAATGACGTTATGTGAAAATTTATGAAAAAATAAACTTAAATGCTGTAAAATAATAAATATAAAGAAAACGTCTAAATTTTGCATTGGAATCGGAGAAAACGTGCTTGCAATCAAAGATGGTTTGGACAGTAACAGTGCGAATAATAACTATTCTATTCTAGAAATAGATTTTTCTATTTCTATTCTCTAGATGAATTTATGAGTAAAAATACACATTTGAAAATAACATGAAATTTCTGTTTTCGGAATAAAAATTCATTTGATAATGACACAAAAATTTTCCCTCTTTTACGGCAGCAACGGACGGTGACGACAGACAAGGACCAATGGCCGGTAGCAGCTAATGGTGAGTGGTGGCGGGTAGCGGCAAGTGGACAATTGGCTAGTAACGACAGCGAGTGGTAAGAATGTTGTGGAAAATTCCCTTATTAATTTTGAAAATTGGCAAAACTTCCCATAATCGTTCTTTGATTCTGATGGTAAGATTTTCCAAGTGGAAACTCTGATGAGTATCATCAGATGTTACTTGTTAGACTTAATAACTTAGTGAAGATGCTATCCTTTATATTCAATTTCGATGGAATAAGGATATTGATTGGACCTTGTGCTAACCTATGTAGCACGGACACTCTCCAGAAGCCTTCGTGTCATGTCCGACACTCCGACACGTGTCCGACACGCTCCGACACGTCCCGACACGCGGTCAACAAGTGTCGAAAAATCCGACACGTGGTCAACTCTCTCCGACACGTGAGTCCAGAATTCCGACACGCAATTCCGACACGCACAGAGTCAATTTTAAAAATTTCTAATACTTGAGGGGTCAAAATATAAATATACACAAAAGAAGTAATAAAAGAAGTAATAAACTTGCTATAAATATACACGCACGGGTCAATTTTTTTTTTCAGTTTTGTTTTTTTAGAATTTTTTTATTTTAAAAAAAAGTCTTTTACTATGAAAGAAGTAATAAAAAAAAGCTATATATGATAAATAAATAAATTTAAAAATATCATTTCAGCATTTTTCTTTAAACAATGTTTTTTTCCTCTAAGTTTTGTGTATTATTGTAACAAATTAAAATAATGAGTGATATTATTTAATATTTTTCATGTAAATTAATTATATGCTATTTTTTATTATTTATTTATGTATTTATATATAAAAATATATTTAATATATAACGTGTCGGAACGTGTCGAAATTTTCTATTTTTAAGAAATGACATGTCGGCGTGTCGTGTCGTGTCGTGTCGCGTGTCACGTGTCCGTGTCGGTGCTACATAGGTGCTAACAGCTAGAAGGTCGGCATGAATTTCCTACCTAATAAACTTTGATTGTCTGAAAGGAAATTATCAAAATCAATCTTATTGCATTTGGAATGTTTCAATCAACCAACGGAACAATCATATTGAAGATGGAAAGTTCTTCATAGGAAAGACTCAACTTTTGGAAACTCCACCTACTTTATGGGCGGTAGATGTTGAGGGGGGGGGGGGACTTCTTTCTCTACAATTCAGAAGCAATCAAATCTTCATGAAGGTTCAAGTCCAATGGCTGATTTAATGGTTGATCCTCAAAAAGAAGCTCTAATGGTCAACTTGGACAGTAAGGAGTATTAAAGGAAATCATACTACTGAAGGACGCAAGAGAGAACACAGACATTCTAAATTCTAAAGTTCACAAAAGTTTTGTCTCAAATACTTTCATCTTACTTGAGCTAAACATTGTAATTTGTTAGAGGTCGTGAGTGTGAGATCAGTAAATCTTTGACACGAGCTTGAGTACCACTTACTCAGTCCTTGTAAGCTCTAATTGATTCATACTAGTAGAATCTAGCCAATATGTTGTTAGCGCGAGAGAGTGAACATAGATTTGTCAAAGTCAAACCATTATAATTATGTTGTGTGCAAATTTCTCTATCCCTAAACTCCTGTTTATATTTCTATGATAATTTATTGCACATCAGTAAGATCTGAACACAGTACAATTTGTCGTCAAATATTGTCTTGTTGCAATATCGTTTTAACTTGTTTAAATTCTACATTATCACCCATTCACCCCCTCTAGGTGATTGATCTAGTCCGAAAAGAATTTATTTCTCATTTCTATTTCAAATATAGAGAAGTAGAAAATTTTTGCTTCTCATTTCTATTTCAAACCAATTTCTAGACTAAAAATTTGTTTTAGAAATAAAAAAATGAAATTGTATAACCAAACAAATTTATATTCCAAATATGTTCCTAGAAACAGAAAAATAGTTCTAGCCATAAATAAAATGGTTATCATGCGCGCCTTAATTGTTTATCCCATCCTTGGGCTTAAGAACAGCCCGACACTGGCCTCTATGACTCGAGAATGACCCCATCTCAATTATTGACAAAATCATTGATTTATAAAATACAAATGCAAAAACGAACCAAGAGACACAAAAGAACTCAAATCGAAACAGAATTTATAAACGAACTATATGTTATGAAAAAAAAAATCAGTACCAAACGAGTTATATTTAAAGCGATCAAGATCAAAACAAAGCAAGTTATAATAATGATCAAAAGTATACTAACGTCGAAATCAGACATGGAGAATTCTAACTCGAATTAGAATGTGCTGAAAGGACGAATCATGCCGTACTCTCGGTTTGAGGCTGCAAGTGCACTTAGGGGTTGAACACTTGGACCAAATTGAGAAGATGGTCAGCAACTACTGACGGTAGATTGTTTCCCATCATAAATCAATAAATTATGATTTTATAGATGACTTCTAGAGGTTGGTAAAGTTACTAGCGAAGAGTCCATCAAAAAGTTAAGCAACCATCTAGACCCTTACTTTTCGAAAACTAAATATATATCGTACGGAAATCAATTTAGTCATATAATTTTTTATTTTATCAATTTAGTCATTATATTTACATGAATTACATCAAAGTCCTTTCGGCAATTTTTGCTGAAATTGCTAAGGTGACAACCTACCATGTAAGATGGTCGGCGATGACTCAACAGCAATGTCAGCGATTTCTGGCAAAAATCGATAGAAGAGACAATATTAGAATATCATATAAAAGTTAATCTGGGATATGATTGACTATTAAAAATTATCTTTAGACCAAGATGTGCACATATAATACAATTTCAATTAATATAGCCCAAGTCGGAGAATGTAAAAGTTTTCTTAATGTGGGCTACATTAATTGATATTATAATTTACCGTTTTATAGAATTAGTTTAAGGTGAGATATAATGTTTCTTAATTAGTATAATATGGAGCTAGCTAGTGTGGACTAAGTTGAACCCGACTCGTAATGAGAGGGTTTAGCTCGAAATTTTATAAATAGTGTTCTAGTCTTTCATCTAACCTTAATACTCACAATTGTCATCACAAATAAATGTTTCCTAAGGGCAAATGGTGAAGAGTTGTCTCATTGAGCTAGTGATACAGAGGGCAATCCAGAAGAAGCAGTTGCACTTGGATCATCATGCTTCCGCATAAAGAACATGCTTTTACATTAAGAACGATAGATTCCAAAATAGGTGCGTTAACTTTTCTACTCGATTTTATGTGTTCTAGTTATGGAGATATTGGATTGCGCTTTTGCATTTTTCACATGGAAGTGCAAGGAAGAAGAAGAAAAAACGAAAATGGAAAAAAGAAAACGTAAGCACAATTAAGAGAGAGAGAGAGAGAGAGCGAGAGAGAGAGAGAGAGAGAGAGAGATGACTTGCGAGTCCATCCAAATAATGTTTGGGGGCCTCCAATGCTAACTTGGCAAGCACTATTTTTGAAAAGTATAGGATTAAATTGAAAAAAAAAAAGATTCATTAACTATAATGAAAATTGAGCAAAGGTTGAGAGGTTGCCCATGCAATTACGCCATAAATCTAGGAATAATATCAACTTTAGAGTTTGTTTACAATCCAATTCCAAATGTGTCAAACTTTAGAAGTAATTAATGTAATGTAAAGAATAGTGGGAATTATGCATTGTGGTGATGTAACTCATCTCCAAAGCTCCATTCTTGACACAAACCATTATATAAAGTACAATATAGTGATGATACTCATAGTTGCAGTGTCCACTTCAATAGGTTTGTGCGGATTGAGATACCTTGAAGAGTTGGATATCAATAGTAATGGATTTTGGGGTCCTCTTCCTTCATGCCTATGCAATCTAACCTCACTCCATGTGCTTGATGTGGCAAATAACAATTTTAGCGGGGCCATTCCTTCATCTCTCCTCTATAATCTCAAGTCACTTGAATATATAGTGTTCTCTTAAAATGCCTTTGAGAGTTCACTTCCACTTGCTTCCTAGCCAATAATTTTAACCTCGAGGTATTCCACCTCCTCAACAATCGTAATCATCTGGAAGTAAATACATAAGAGCCCACTTGATTTCCTTCATTTCAACTGAAGGTGTTTACTTTATCAAACTGTATGCTCAACAAAGACGCAACTGGCGTAGGGCTTATGTATCAGCGCCCCATCATCATCCGCTTCGGAGCGCCATTTTGTGGCCATGTGTACGCGCGACGAAAAGCCGGTAACAAACATGGGCAGCGGCTCCAACTCATTGATAAGGCCTCACTCAGTTCATTATGGGCTCTTGGTAGGGGAACAACTTTTACGGCCAAGCCCAGCCCATTCAACACCAAGGATCATTAAAAAAAAGAAAAGAAAAGGAAACTAAAAAATCCACCTCTCCAGCACTAGTGATGCTAAAGATGAAGATTACAAATTTATATAATTCAGGAGCCATCAAGAGCTTGAAAACCCGAATTCGCCCGGCCAAACCAGCCCCACATTTTTCAGGCACGATTTAGATGGGCCAGTCCTTGGGTGGGGCGGATTTTTCCAATTTTGTTGTCGGGCTTATTTAGGCTACGACTAGTCTAGGGGAGTTGAGATGCCATTAGCAACAATTTGTGAAGTTGCAATTATAATTGAATGAAGTGTATTATAAAGGTGATACAAAAATACGCAGATGAGAAAGGAGGCTAATAAGAATCGATGAAAACATGATATGAAATATATTTCAGATTTAGCAACTGTATTCATTCTATTAAGTATTAATTTGCAACGGTTATACGTATAAAACATCATTTTTTTTCATCCTATATCTTGCTCTATGCTTCCATTAGAAAATAGAATTTGATAGGCTATGAAGTGACTACGAAGCAAATTTCCATGTGGGACCAATCTAATTGTCCTTGGTACAGAAATTGCCATTTGGAATTTGGGAACAAATGAAAAACAAAATTACCATTAATATATAAGGAAAGATGTCGAGTTTTGAAGCTTGGTATCGGAGACATGTATAAAAGTATGGCACCGACAATTTCCACGTATCACATCTCATGTCTTCGTGGGGGAAAGTTCTAAATGTTGTGATATAATACGTGGAAACGATAGAATCTTACAATTTACGTCAATGTGAAATCGCCAGAGAAATAAACGAGAAAAATAAGGACACCGGAAATTTACGTGGTTCGGTCCGAGTATCGGTACCTACGTCCACGGGAGAGTCAGTAGCAAATAATCCACTATAATCGGAAAATCAAAATTTGCAATCGCTTAAACGCTCAAGTATTTCTCACACCTAAATTTGACCCCAAACATAAAGTGTTTATAAATAAATAATTTTGTTAGACATAAATTCACGGCACAAAATTACTACGCATTCAAGCTCAAAACGGAAACGCTCTATGTATGTAAATATCTCGTGTTCCTTTGGAAACTTCGCATGGCTTGCGTGACGTGCGGCTCCCTTCGACGTAACGCGTCTTCAACGTAGTTTTCGGTGGCTTCGAACCGAACGGAAAGAAGACTGCAAAGTTCCTCTTTTATACGTGTGCTCATCTGGTCAAAACTTTGACCTGGGGCCTACCTTCTTTGCCTTTTTGGCTTCACATGGAAGGGACACTGCGAGGCTTCTTTCTTCTAGGGGTGTGTATGGTCCGGGCGGGCGGTTCCCGACCTAGAACCGGGAACTGCCCGCTAAGGACCGGTTCCGAAAAATTGGAACCGGGATTCACCCGTTTGTTGCATGGATCCACCCGGGAACCGGACCGCCGGTCCGGTCCGGTTCCCGGGTGGATCCATGGAACCGATCTTGACGCGAAACAATTTTGGTTTTCAACATAGAATGGTCGGGTCTATGAGTTGGGAAGGAGGGGAGGAGGTCTATGGTCGGATTTTTAACATAGAACAGTCGCAAAACAATTCTGTGGCGGGTGGCGGTCAACGCAAGGGGGCAAACAGCAGCGGCGGAGAAGCAACAACGGCGGCGGCGACGCTCGGGGAGGAATCGAAATGGCGATAGGATTAGGAGGAACCGAGGAAAAGACAAAGAGAGAGAGAACCGAAAACGAAGGGAGTGAGGAGATGAGATCTAATCTAGAATTTCTTTTAGTATTTCTTTTTAATATTAAAAAGGTTCCGGTCCGGTCCGGGTGGGCGGATCCGCCCATGGAACCGGGAACCGAACCGGTACCCACCGGTTCCGAAAAATTGGAACCGGAAACCGGACCGGTTCCCTCAAGAACCGCCGGTTCCGGGCAGTTCCGGTCCAGTTCCGGGCGGTTCCCGGGTATTTTGCACACCCCTACTTTCTTCGGCGTTAATATGCGTGTGTGTGTGCTTTGACTCGGGGCCCCACAATCAGATTCCTTTTTAAACTCTAGGTGCAGAGAGGTTTCGACCAAGCTTCACGCCAAATCTGATTTCCTTTTTCTGATTCCGAAGAAACTTTCCCACGATCAAATAATTATTAAATTTTATCCAAGCGAATCACATTTTATAAACGCTTAAATTCGACATAATTTTAACACCGAACATGTGGGGATGATTTCGGGTATCCGGGAATGAGGATGGTAATACCCAAATAATTTAATGGATGAATTACTGAATTATGAAATTTCAATTATCAATTAGAGAAATTGCTCAAAGAGTAATTCCACATCACTAATGCAGGAAAACCTTCCATATAGACATCTATCAATATTCAGATTATTCTTAAAAAAAAAAACTCAGCATCGGCCTAATGATAAAAACAAACCTCATATATTACATGAATCAATTTTAAAATATTTTTTGCGGGTACTCTATGTTAGATAAGTGATTGAGCTTCTTTATCTAATTAATGTAGAAGAAGATTGCATAAAACAACGTTTTTTTTTTATTAAAAGAGATGGTACAGCTAACGGGCAATGGGCAAAATTAAAGGAACCAAGATCCGAATCCGAATGGTTCACTCTGTAAGTCTGCCTCTCATGCCTTATTCAGCTCCTGATCAAACTAGAGTAAGTGAAATTCTAATTTCTTTTGATTGAAAATAAATGAGAAACCAAATTATGATTAGTAAGATTTGGGAGAGTGCGAGCAAAGCATTAATGCTACCTTGCAAGAGGGTTTCACAAATCCACTTAGCAATCGGTTAGACCCCCCTCGAAGTTCATCTCAGGAGGGTCGTGAAACCATCGTTTGAACATTAAGATTCTCTAATTTTCAAAGAATTGAGATTCTCTAATATTATTAGGAGGTAATTTATAGCTTAAAATTTCTCACTTAAGAAGTTAATACCTCACCACGTGTCATTGGACAGTATAGTTTTATTCTTCTTTTTTCCTTTCTTTCTCCTTTTTTTTTTTTTTTTTTTCCTTTTTCCCTTTCCACTTCTACCTCCATCCCTCTCTCTGCTTAAATCTCACATTTTGGGGTTAACTTGACTAGACAAAGTTACTCTAGAGATTGCAATCCATTTTTTCAAATCTGCCTAAGGAAAAGGGTCCTTGCATTGACCAATTTTTAGAGTATTGGCCAAGAGCTTTATGAGAAAAAGAAGTAATTAGTCTAGCGTTTTGTCGGGGGTAAAGAGACAAAAATTCCATCCAAGATTAGATAGAGATGGAAAGAGAAATTGAGTTACTAGACAACTTTTTTTTGCCCTATCCACTTTTGCCTCTGCTCCTCTCTTTCCTTGGAACTTGAATTTGGGGCGAACTTGACCAGATAAAGTTACTTCAAACTTTAGAAAATTGCGATCCATGTTTTCAAATCTGCCTAAGGAAAAGTTCCCTTGCATTGACCAATTTTCAGAGTATTGGCCAAGAGCTTTATGAGAAAATGGAGTAAATTGTCTAGCGTTTTTTCGGGGTAAGAAGCAAAATTTCATCCAAGATTAGATTGAGATGAACTTTTTCCGTTAATCGACTATTCATTCATTGATGCTTCAAATTAATCTTAAGGTGTACTGAATGTTGATCGGTATTATTTTGATTGCTTTATCAAAATGATCGAAACTGCCTTATTTTTCCCTAAACGAGTCCAAACAAATACCCATTTATTTGATATATCTTGGCAAAACAACCCCTGTAGTGAAAATTAGCAATATTATGTCTTCGTTATTGATCTTATTTTATTTGCTAAGCATACCTGGGCACGTTTTCTCCTTTTATAACGCTGCTAATAATCTTTTGTTATCCTTTTATAATATTCGTTTTATAATCTTCCTCCTCCTGCGGACGGCTAATCACATATTCCGTGGAATTGGTCCCAGCAAACTTGACTTTACCCATGGTTGTAACCCTAGAGTTGGTTCAACCGTGATAATCACTCGAAGGGCAAAAACTCTGCATATATAAATTAAGTAGATGACCCTCTTAAGTTTGCATAAGGTGAAGCAGAGAAACAAAAAAATATGAAGTGTCTTTTATTGTGTATGTGGACTTGGGTGTTGCTAATATCGATGGGATGTAGAAGCATGGGCTGCCTGGAAGAAGAGAGGAATGCAATGCTCCACATTATGGCCGCCTTCGGCTACCCAAATGAGTCTAATTATCTGTGGTGGGGCGACATTCATGGTGACTGTTGTGGCTGGGATGGCGTGGAGTGCGACAACACCACTCTGCGGGTCACTCAACTAAACCTCTCCTGTGTCCACGATCCAACGACACTTTGGGTTATTGACGCATCTTTATTCCGTCCTCTAAAGGAACTTGAAGTGTTGGATTTAAGCATAAATTCTCTCTCAGGTAAATCTCTCTCTCTCTCTCTCTATAATTTGTTCAACACATCATTGCACCACTGACGCAATTCCTAAAGTAGTTAATTACACATATATTAAATTAATTAGGAGACCCATCTCTGCACGGAGGATAAGTGCGAAGAGGGAAAATCGAACTAGCTCAATAAGAAAAACTCATGAAATGATGACTTTTTTACATAAAAGGTCGAATTGTTTGCATTTTAAACCCCAACAAAGTTGGAATTGAAAGGCACTTGTTTGGAAGTTGACCAAAATCTACTTAATACTTTTATATGTCACTTTCTCTCAAGATTCAAAAATAGCAAAAAGAAAAATCAAGTTTCATTACATTATGAAAGAGTTATATATAAAATTAACAGCAATATTTACATTTTTGGAAAGGTTTTGAGTGTTTCATGATAAATAAAAGCCAAAGTGCGAGTGCCATAAGATGTACAAAAAATAAACAATTTAAAATGAAAACCACTAGAAGTAGATTGGTAGAGGGGATTAATTTAGAGGGAAGAGAAGATTTTAAATGTACTGTATTGTTTGGATGGAGAGATAAGAAGGACCGAAAAAAAAAAGAATTAGAAGAGATAATGAGGGATTAGGTATGGTTAAATTTATATGTATTTTAAACCCCTCATATAAAGGGATTTTGAGGGATTTGACGGGACTGACGCTCTTTTTAAACAAATTCTTTTCTCTTTCCCACATTTACGTTTGATGTATTTCAATTCAAAAGGACATAAACTATATATACATAATATTACAGTAAAGTCATAATGCATCATTTCTTTCTCTTCTTTTCTTTTCTAATTATTCCTTTTTCTAGTATCCTAACAATATTATAACTTACTTTGTCCATTTCCTTTTTTTCTTCTTCTCTTCTAATGATTTGAATTTCTAATTTCGTTTTTAATTACCTCTACCGAACATTTTATCTGGATGCATGGACTCGTGCCTAGTAGGAGAAGGCAAATGGACCCAAAATCCCAAGCCACTCCACCGATGCATCCAGACCTGCAAAAAAACCAGAATACGCGTTAGTGCTTCCAAGGTTAACATTTAGCCCGCTTAGACAGGGAAATTCACATTTAATGTTGTGTGAATAAGGTGATCGGACGCAAATAGACACACGTAGAAGAAGAAAATAGATGCTACATCGATCTGGTTTATGTGATTTTATCAATGTGACTTATGTAGATCCACAAGTAAAACAACTAGAGATTCTACTACAAATCAAGTGATATAACGAAGATTGCAAATCGTACTTAAGTTATTCAAACGCTTTCTTAGTTTTTATGAATTGAGATCTAAACTTAAGAGGTATTGTAAATTTACTCTCTTCAAAATTTAATACGCCGCACAAGGACCATTGGACTGTCTATATTGATTACCCATTATCTTTTCGGTTTACTTTTCTTTATTCACCTTTTTTTCCTTTTTACCTATTTCCATTTTCCCGTTCTCCTTTACTTGTTCTCTTTCTCACTTTTTCTGTCACGAACAAATCTATCATGAGCAAACTCACCTCGAACAAACTCTCTCTCTCTCTCTCTCTCTCTCTCTCTCTCTCTCTCTCTCTGTGCGTGTGGCCAAATCTGGCCATGAAGAAGGACGCAACCCCAAATCTGGGGTTGCTTGACGCTGGGCCGCTGTTTCGAACGGAGGCAGTGACCTTGCGCATGCAAGCCCCCGCCACTGGTTCGTGATGGGGTTGGCAGAAGAGAGTGAAATAGTTCGATGTGCGACAAGGCACAATTGTATAGTGCCGTGGTGAGAGGCGGGGCGAAGTCCATCGTGGCAGGGCGTGGCGGCTGGCACACAGGCTATTGGAGGAGAGACTTGAACGTGATTTGGAGTATTTTTGCGTAAAATGCGGTAAATTTGCTTAAAGTTTAAGGGTTTTTCTATTTGTTGAGATAACATTACTTGGTAAAGTTAATCCTAATTTCGACCCAAAAAAAAAGTTAATCCTAATTTTAAAGGATATAAATCTTTATTTTACATTCACATTGTTAAACTTTTGCATAATTCAATTTGGACCGGGTTTCGTTCACGAGCTCTATTTAAGACACATTTTAGCCAATTTTCACCTGGGCTCAATGTCTACCACATTAGAATCCCTTTGCTATTACCTAGACTTTTCGCTAACACTTGAAAAACTTTCTACTACTCTCCCACATTCTTTACGGGCTCCTTGACCGCTACTGATGTCTTCCAATTATAAGTTACACTTGAATTTCTCCATAACCATGACGCTTATCAAAACATCAACTCTACTTGCACTTTTATCTTTTTTTACAAGAATTGCTAGATATAATCTCATCTACCACAAACAAAGCAAAAGTAATATTACATCCATGCTTGTCAAGAGTTTGAACTCATACCTTATCGAATTCAATGGCTACAACATGGACTGGCTCTACATGCTCTACCTCACAGCAAGCATCGTTTGGGTCGATTATTGCACTAGCATCTATTATCTCAGGAGCTCTCGATTGCTACTCCACTTTGAGCTTCACTGTCCATATTCATATAAGCACTGCCAATAAAAATCCTACTTAGAATTATTGGAGACTCGTCAAAGGTAATTTCTTTATTTGTTGGCAACATGTCAATTGAACTTCGAACATCATAGTCAGTAGACCTTCTTACTTAGTACATAATCCAGAAATATGCTAGGGGAACCAACTATTTGAAGCATTTAGGCAAATACAACAAGGTAAACCAATTACCTGGTCGCTTGCTGTTTAAAGCATATTTATCGAGAAATTCCTTGCCACACCACCACGAAAGAGCATTTTATCAACCTTCTCTAATAACTTTTAACTCATCAATTTACAACATGCTATGGTTCACTAGAACTGGGTGTTGTCTCATTATCACCTCTCGCAAAATTCATTTGAAAGTTTTGAGCAGAATTCCATGTCACTGTAAGTCCGCACTCTTAATCATCTTACTAGTCTCTGCTCCAGTCAAAGCTTTCCACAACTTGATTTCAAAAACAACATCAAATTTGTACCTCAGCTCAAACAATCCAAGTCTCTCTTGACAAGTCATCCACAATTGTTAGCACAAATTTGACACTCTTGAAAGTCCCGGCAGCCATGAAAATATTGAAGTGACTTACCTGCAATACTACAAGTAACAACTCTCTCATAAACCATATTTTCATGTACTTCTTAATGATTTTAACGATCGGTATACGAACATGATCCAACTTTTAGAAATAGCACACCCTTCTTCTATTTTCATTCTTCAATAATAGCATGTTGTGTTATGATAGAAGTCTTAACTTATAGTAAGTACTGATGTTTACACGCATGAGATTTTAGAATTTACAAATTAGGACTATATTACTCACTTGAAAAACGATAGTAAAGTTCAAAGCTATTCAACTCTAGTATCTTGACATCCTATAATTATTTAAAGGATGTCATACATTTATGAGAAATTGACTTTTTGAATGGAGATGTCAGGTTGGACTAGCTAGAACTCCTACTAAGAACTAGCAATTTGATCCGCAGTCCGTTCGGGAATGTCTTTATTCACAGTTATGAATAGTTAATTATGTGAGTAAGAGGAGATGTCACATAAACAAGGAGCTGAGGGTCATTAAATTGTAATACTTATAACTTACTGAAACATCATTAATTAAAAGTTGAAAGATTGCTAAGAGGAAGAAAATATGTCGTAATGTGATGTTTCATAAGTCGCGGAACTATAGCAAAAATTAAATTCCAAATTATTTTTTCCATAGATAATATTAAGCTAAGGACGCAATGAAAATAATGGTATAATAAATACATAAATTAAATTATATAGCATTTTTCAGCACTTGTGAAGTTTGCTTATCTTTTGGCTCCAGTTCGGTCTTCCGAATCTATTGGATGCATCGGTCAGTAAGCAAAACCGAGTGACCTACGGGAAATTGAGCCTAAGACTCTAAAAAAACTCTCAAACTTTAGCTCCAGTTCAAATTCTTTTTTTTTTTTTTTTTTTTTCGTTTCATAAAAATCCCTTACTTTTGGTGATGTTCCAATTCTACCCTAAACTATTGACAACGTTTATTTAAGTCCCATATCTAGTCCCATTAACACTCTGTCCAAATTCGCCTTTAGCAATGTGACATTTCCACATTATTGCTCTAGTTTTTCCCTAAATTTCATATACAAGAGTACGTCTTTTGGAGATGAAGTTCCACATTAGCCCAAATGACGTCTTCTTGGATAAGAAATTTGTTTAAAAACAAGAGCAATTAGGATTGATTTTATTCAATTGCTCTTATTTTTAAAAGAGTCTTCCTTCCATCACGCTTGGAGTTGTTCCATTTTGTGCTCAATATTCAATTTTTCATGCTCAGGAGTTTTTCATCTCTCTCGATCAAAGAGCTCATGCATGGGACGCTCGAATAGCTTGCACTCAAGAGTTTTTCATCTCTCGGTTGTCAAGAGAAATTTTGAACAAAGGGTTAATGAGGGTAGATATGGGATTTAAGTAAAAATTAGTGATTTTTTATGAGACAAGAGGTTTAGGATAGATTGGGACTTGGAATAAAGTTGGGTGTATTTTATGGAATAAAAAATGGTTTATGATAAAATTGGGATTAGATCTCAAGCATGAGGTTTTTTATGGGATAAATAAAATTTAGGGTATAATTGAGACTGATTCTAAGTTGAAGTTTTTTTTGGGTATTAGGCCATGAAGATTGATTAAAGAAAGGAGGATGAAGATAAAATGTCTTTTATTTTTTAGAGCTAAAATAATACACACCCCCACTTCCTAAAAAGCTGGGAACCCAGCCTTTTCCTTTGATGGACCAAAATCCCCTTTTCCTTTAGGCTATAATTGGAAAGTGAGGGAAAATGGGAGAGAAGAAAATTTTGGGTGAAAATGTCCGAAAGTTTAAAATTTATGTGAGATGGAAGAAGAGGCATATTTTAAATTTTAACTTTTCTTCTCAATTTTCCATAACCTCTTTCTACAAAATACTAAATAAAGCATTAATGATTTTGGAATAGGAAGCGATTTCTGAAGAAGAAAGCGACAAGCTGGACAGAGAGAGATCTGAGAGGAAAAATTTGACTGATTTTGGCATTGACGGATTGACCGAGAACTAATGATACAGGGACATTTTGGTTAGTTAAAACAAATTCCGGCCATTTAGGCTACGGAAATATCTGCTCCCTATACCAAAAGCTTCCATCTTTAAAATTTGTCAAACTAAGTGAATACATAAATAAATTGTTCAAATTATTGCTTTCAATTCTAAATAAAATGCAAATATGTTACATTTTAAATGAACTCAAGATTTCTACCAATTTATAATTTTAAAGACATATTGCAAGTTTAAAATTTTCATCGTATCTTTGGAGTAATAGGATTTTATATTTTGTTTAATTTCCTTCTAATTGAAAGTAAGAAAATGATTAACAAAATTGCACTGCTTAAAAATAAAAGACTATACTTTTAAATTATCGATGGCTCATTACAAATAAAATTTATAACTAATTTGTGGCATTTTGTTGAGTTTCAAAATGCAATGGATTTCTTTGTTGGAATATTTTTTTCTATATTTGAGGAACATGATAGTTTTCTCTTTATTTATTGTTTGACTTCTAAAGTAAAAAGATTTTGAAGTTTGGGAATGGCAAAATAAACTATATTTTCAAAAATATATATGAAAAATACTCTCTTTATTCATATTTTGAAATTTAAACTCAAAACAGATATACCTTTGGTGACAACAAATCATTGAACTAATACTTATTGGTTGAACATGGGACACATGGCAAAACCGGGCTGGCAAAACCGGGCTGCGTATCTTGCCACATGGAGATAAAGTCAAATGTCACATGGCAAGCACATAATGGAACATTCTCTGGCAAAATAAACTATATCTTCAAGAATATATTTTGAAAATTCTTTTCTCTTTATTCATGTTTTGAAATTTAAAACTCAATAAATTATGGAATTTTAGAGATGGCAAATCAATAAGTTAATGCTTGTTGGTCGAATGCGGGTCACATGGCAAAATTATGCCATGTATCTTGCCATGAGGCAGTTATAGAAATAAAGTCAAATGTCACATGGGAGCAAATGAGGGAATATTTCCTTAGCTCACTAGTTTACAACATATGATAGACACTACTAAAGGTATAATTTAGGTGTTTATGAAATTGGATTACAAATCCATGTGACAGAGACTTTTTTTACTTGGATATGTCAGACCAACTAGTTTCTACTTATAAATCAATTTTCCTCATCATGAGCATATAGTTATTCTCGATAAATTGAAGATTGTTAAGACATATGATATTAGCAGATAATTAATTAACTATCGGGTATTCATGGATCTTCCATAATTAGATTTAAATGGAACGGTACACCTGAAGAAATTGAAGCAGCTAGATCTATCTTTCAATAATCTAACAGGAGTCCCCTCACTGTACAAGCAAACTTCACCAGAGGCCCAAAATTTGCCTTCCGATCAACTTGAAGGTATATGTGAAGACCATACCCTTGATACATAAAGTTCAAATGTGAGAACCTTTTGTCAATTACAGGTGTGAATTTGGAGGTGCCGAGTCTTACTTCGAACAATTTGGTCAACGATGCCCTCATGGACATTAGACGGATAACATCTCTCAAGTCCTTACACATCAACTCTTGTGGATTAAATGCATCTTCAAAATTACTAGAAGGTACTTTTGTGAAAATGCTTTCATTTATCACCTTTTTAAAAATAAGTTAAGATTGTCTGGAACATAGAAGGCATGACTGCATGATGTTCGACATCTTCCAGAGATCAAGTTTGGCCACACAATTTCTTCGAATAACATAGCGCCAACGACTTATATCTAAATAAGAGACATCATATAGTTGTTTGACTTAGGCTTGAAGTTGGAAGGATTTAGTTAAATGTCTATGGAAGCCATAAGTAAACGTATGTCAAGCTCAATGCCTTAATTTTGTGATCATGATGTCAGTGATCCTTAAGAGTTTGATCATTTTTTAGTTTAATCCCTGATCTTTGAAGATTGAAGTTTAGTTCCCACACTTTTACTTTTTGTGCAACTTTTTTGACCGGTCAATCTGAAGAATAGTGTGCTAACAGAACAGATGCAAGGAGTTATTGCTAGAAGATACAAACAGTCCAAATAACAATATACCAGGGGAGTTCAAATATTGTACTGAAATCATAACCAAATTACACGCAAAAAGTTAATCAGGAATCAAAATCAAACAATATTTAAAGTTTACATATTAAACCACAATAGTGGTCAAACTTTAGTGATTGCAGGTGTTAATAAATTCAACTAAGCCGTGAAGCCTAAGAAATTAAATGCTACTGAAGCTCAAACAAAGCAACCTTATTGGAAGTACATGTTTAGATTGATATTTACTTTATTCTTTTTGCTTATTCTAAATCTGGCAGATCTTTCACTTTGACCTTTTTCTAAATACGAAACACCCGCAACATGCACAACTGCGGAAAAATAATTTTTATTTTATTTTTAAATTAAGTTATATTTTAGAGTATAGTAAAAAACAAATTATTTTGTGCTTTTCATTTAGTTAAAAAAAAAAAAAAGAATGAACAAAGAGAAAGTACGGTGGCAAGAGACATTGCATAGTTTTTGCCATGTGACCCAATGCGACCAAAAAGTTTGTATGAGCTTCTTGATTTTTTATCCCCCAAAATTCTGTCTCCTATTAATTTGAATTCAAATAATGGATAGAGAGAAAGGATATTCTTATATGACGTAACTAACTTTAAAAGCAACTTATAAATAGTTTATCAAGAATACAATTTCTAATAGTAGTTAATTATGAAACTTATTCAATTTGAAATTCACTCTAGAACATATACTATTTAAATATATTATGTATATCATTTAAAATTTATCTTATCTCATCACATGAATAAAATTTACTTAGTAAATCAGTTTTACCTTTTGGTTTGGCATTGAAGATTTTATCTCTCATTTGAATAATTTTCACTTATTAAGTAAGCTTTCACTTAACCACCGGGGTTCACCCCAAAGGGCCACCCTTTCAACATGGAAGGGGGAGGTGAGGGGTTCAAATCCCCACCTTTTCAGGGAGGATAGGGGTAGGGACACGTAAATTTCGAGAGTGGGTTGCAACTCTCACGCCCTGCAAGAGGCAGGGCACAAGTCTGCAAGTGAGTGTAGAATATGAATAGAGTAGGACTGACAAAAAAAAAAAGTAAGATTTCACTTATTTATTAATTTCATATATAGTTAAAGTTGGAGCTATGTTTGTTCATATCTCATCATGTGGCACTTTACTTCGATTTATAAGCATTGTCTTATTAATTTGTCATCAACAAGTCTCCATTGAGTTTAAATTTAAAAATAAGTAGGGAAGATTCCAAATAAAGGCTTGGGGTGCCATCATTTTCTCAAATAATGGTCTGAAATGAATCTTATTTCAAATAAGGGTTGAAGTGGCTATATGTCAATCTCAAAGAAGGGCTTAACTCACCGGGCGATAAGGGGTATTTTTGTCTTTTTCATTTTTTAAAAATTTTGTTTCCTTTTTTTGTATTAGATAAAAAAATAAATTTAAAAAAAAATGGAAGGGAAGGGAAACGACGAGGACTCTACAAGCCGTCACCACCATTGCCACCCCACCATCACCAAGAAGGGTCGGCGATGGTGGGGAATGGCTGGCCAAGGGTTGACGAGGGTTGTGGCCCTCCCTAGATCGGGCGAGGGACGCTGGCCCTTACCTAGATTTGGCCGAGGGCCACCACTAGCTTTGGTTGCGAGTGGCGGCCCTTGGCCGATTTCGGTGAAGGTCACCCAAAGGGCCAACGACCTTTGCCTAATCTGGGGAGGGCGGCGACCCTCACCGACCCTTGGCCAGCCATCCTCCACTAGTACCAACCCTTCCCGGTGATGGTGCGGGGCGGCGGTGGCGACGAGGGCTTGGCCCTCACTTGATTTTCTTTTTAATTAATTTATTTTTAATATAATTTAAATAATATATTTAAAATTAAAAATTATATTGGAAAAAAATGCCTTTGGCCGACGACGAGTCGGTCCTTAGTTGAAACTTTTATGGTTACTTCAAACCCTTATTTGAAACTGCCATAAGTTTATAGCCACTTCAGGTCTTTATTTGAAATAAAATCCATTTCAAATCTTTATTTGAAAAAAATGATGACACTTCAGACTCTTATTTGGAATTTTCCCAAATAAGTATAAATAGAAAGTACCTGGAAAATATTTTCCAGCATTTATCTTTTTTGACTTTTGTCTCTCATTCATTTTAAATCTGAAAAAAAAAAGAGTAAATAAAGATAATATATCTCAAAATATAAAATTTAACGATTTGACGTAAGTTTACTTCACGCATGCCACTTCACTCATATATGTAATTGCCATGTGCGTAACTTGCTGAGAAATTTGCCACATGGGATGCATTCGGCCAATCCGTTCTAAACTATCGATTTGTTATTCTTGAAAATTTATCTCCTTAGACTTAATATGAAAATAACAAATAAAGATAAAATATCTTCAAATCACTTATATTATTTCAAGATTATCTCGTTCAACGTTTATCTCTCATTGATTTGAAGATTGAAAAAGTGAACAAACATAAAATATTTTGAACTACGTAATATATTTATGTAATCTAAAATTTAAATTAAAAAAGAAATATATCATATTACATTAATAACATTCATATTTTGAAATATAACCTATTTCAGTGCAGTCATAAATACATAATCTATCTAGTTTTTAAAATTAAATTAAAATGATTTGAATGGCAGTTTATTTTATTCTGTATTTTGTTTCATATTCTCTAAAAGAAGATAACAGTATTACTCTTATCTTATTGCCCTGTTGTACGTCTATTTAGCTAAAGTTTTCAGTTTAAACTTTTCTCTTACGT
Organism: Eucalyptus brandiana; assembly: GCA_014182725.1. Classification (NCBI taxonomy): domain Eukaryota; kingdom Viridiplantae; phylum Streptophyta; class Magnoliopsida; order Myrtales; family Myrtaceae; genus Eucalyptus; species Eucalyptus brandiana. The sequence continues at coordinate 50,177,046 of CM024670.1, read as the reverse complement.
TTTGTTTGTCCAATTTAACGAATATTTTTAGTTGGTGTATTTCATATTCAATGAGTATCAACCCCAAATGATAAATATGCAAAAGTCACTGACATGTAAAAATATCTTTACCATTAATATATGCCCATGCAAAGAGAGGACCACGTAACTAGTTGCTTTGTCATTCTCAAACTTATATGTCTTATTGAGTTTAAATTTGAAAAATTTCGTGAAGAATTTTTTCAAATATGTTATCGAATGATATGGATCTCATTAAGAACAATTTTTTATATCTAAATATAGCTTATCTAAAGAACAATTTATAATAGTTTAATAAATGAATTATATTCAATTATATGTACACACACGGTTACAACCCCATAATTTTAGGGCTAGAGTTGAGAAAAAATAGAAGATGGAGGAAACGGTTTCCTTACATTTCTTGTTAAACTGAAAGTGTTAAGAAACAACATACAGTTGATCACACTGATTCAAAAGTCTTGCACGCTATACGCATGCTTGAAGACTAGCTAATTTAAAAGGGAAATTAATAAGCTAATTATATATCTCATTTATTATCATTTCAATTTAGTTTTTCATTAATAACTACATTTCACTTAGATTAAAATATTAAAATGAAAATTTATTATATAAGAAATTGAAAATTTATAACGGTAAACGAAGATGAATAAAATCAAACAAAGAAAAACACATCTTAGAATGGATATTAATTAATTTGAGAAATGACTTTTTCCATTAAGGAAATCAATGTATAGAATTGAATAAATTTATTATAATATGAAAAACTCATTCGGCCTTGAAAAAACTTGGCAACTTCGGCACCACCGCCTATTGCTCCCTCCGCCCATGGTGGCTCTCAGACCCATCATCACACCACGAAGCTCGGTCGCCCTTACCACCGCCAGAGTCGACATCCCCACTGCCAGAAGACCCCACACGACATTTGGGTTGAGCCACGACGACCTCAGATCTGAAGTGTGGCCTCAAATTAGAGGCCGCGATGCCTCAGAACTGAGGTCACGCGCCTCAAAAATCTAATGCTCAGAGAGGAAGAGGAAGGCGTGGGGGGTGGGGATGGACAGGCAGTGAGGTGGCGGTGATGGACAGCGAGCTGGGACAATGGTGCGGACGGTGGTGGAGGACGGCGGGTTGCGGTGGTGAGTTGCTGCGGAGGACATGGAAGTGCAAGGAGGAAGAAGAAGAAGAAACGAAAATGGAAAAAAGAAAAAGAGAGAGAGAAAAAAAAAAAAGGCGAATTGCAAGCCCACGTGATGTTTGGGCCACTGCTGACTTGGCAGACACGTCGGCCAAAACAGCATGTGATCCCGTGCTGCACGCAACAGAGGATCACAGTGAATCGTTTTTTTGAAAAGTAAAATCGTTTAGAAGCTGCCCATATAATCACGCGTTAAATAAAGGGATAATATCAACTTTACACTTTGTTTCCAATCCAATTCAAAATTTGTCGAACTCCGGAAGAAAAAGCTTCTCCTTTTTTGTTCTAATTAATGTACTGCAAAGGATAGTCAAAATGAAACCTTGTGGTGATGTGACTCCACTAAGCTCATTCTTACTAATTTTTCTGTTTGTATCTTGGATATTAGATTGGACAATCTTTCTATCTTCCATTCTCGACACAAACCATGATCTTCAGTGTTTTAAACAAACAAGTACTGTTTAGTGATGATACTCATAATTAAATGTCCACTTCAACAGGCTTGTGCGGATTTAGGAACCTTGAAGAGTTAGATATTAGTGGGAATAAATTTTGGGGTCCTCTTCCTTCATGCTTATGCAATATGACCTCACTCCGTGTACTTGATATGGCAAATAACAATTTTAGCGGGGCCATTCCTTCGTCTCTCCTCTCTAATCTCCAGTCACTTAAACATCTTGTGCTTTCTGGAAATGCTTTTGAAGGCTCACTTTCACTTGCTTCCCTAGCTAATAATTCTGACCTTGAGGTATTCCACCTCGTCAACAATCGTAATCATCTAGAAGCAAATACAGAAGACCCCACTTGGTTTCCTTCATTTCAACTAAAGGAGTTTGGTCTATCATATTGTGTGCTCAACAAAGATGCAAATGGCATAATTCCCAACTTTCTGAAAGAACAACATGAATTGACAAGAATTCAACTCAACCAAAATGGAATGACAGGAAATTTCCCAGATTGGCTATTGGACAACAATGTGAATCTAGTTGAGATCGAACTCAATGGTAACAATTTGTCGGGTGCTTTTTATTTGCCTTCCAATTTGACTCTTGATAGCATGGAGATTTTCGATGCATCTGCTAATGCTTTGGAAGGGGAGCTTCCATCTTGGATTGGTTCTATCCTCCCAAATTTGTTTTGTTTGAGCCTGGCAAACAACTTATTTAAAGGTAAAATCCCTTCCTCCATGGGCAATCTGAAACAAATGGATACATTGGACTTGTCGAATAATAGCTTCATGGGAGAGATACCAGAAATGCTGAGTAGAAATTCTTCATCACTTTTTGCATTGAAACTGTCAGGCAACAATCTACAAGGCCAAATGTCATTTTATGACTTGCCAATGTTGACATATTTGTATCTGGATAGTAATCATCTCACAGAGACATATTGCCCGGCATATTAAATAGCTCCAACTTGCAAGTTTTGGATGTAGCTGATAATTCCCTATCTGGAAAAGTTCCCAATTGGATTGGAGATGTCCGATACTTGGAAGGGCTTATATTGTCGAATAATTTATTGGGAGGTCCCTTACCGTTGAGCTTCTGTAACTTATCTTCGTTGGTTTTTTTAGACCTTTCAAGTAACAACCTCGGGCCATATGTACCTCCATGTGCCGATGTTGTGAGTATGAGGTTCTTGCATTTAACAAATGACATGCTCGCTGGTCATTTTCCTGAGTTTGTTTCTAGAGCTTCATTTATTGAAACATTGGATCTAAGACACAATGCATTGTCAGGTAAGGTTCCCAGTTGGATTGGTTCACTTCTGCAGTTAAAGGTTCTTCTACTGCAAGGAAACAATTTTGAAGGTTCAATTCCTCTGGATCTATGTCTGTTGAAAAGAATGACCATATTGGATCTCTCAAATAATAATCTTTCTGGAAAAATTCCTCATTGTTTGGAAGATTTGACATTTAAAAATGATTGGGCATCTATAGACTCATCGATACCTTGGGCGATTGGGAAGGGTATGGTGAAGGTCACACATTTAGCTCGTATTTGGATTAGAAGAAGTAAACTTCACAACAAAGGGTAGGTTGGAATCATATAAGGGCTATATTCTACAACTCATGTCAGGAATGGACCTCTCGCACAATAATTTGACAGGCTTTATTCCTTCGGAGCTTGGCAACTTGAGTGAACTTCATGCGTTAAACTTGTCACACAATCATTTGACAGGACCGATCCCGGAAACGTTTTCCAATCTGAAGAATGTGGAGAGCTTGGACTTGTCCTACAATAGCTTAATCGGTCCCATCCCTCCACAACTAACGGAGCTCTACGCCTTATCAAATTTTAGAGTGGCTCACAACAACTTATCAGGCAGGACACCAGATCGAAAAAATCAATTTGGAACTTTTGATGAAGCAAGTTATGAAGGTAACCTTCTTTGTGGACCACCATTAACAAGCTGTAATGACTCAAATCAAGAATGGGGGAGACCACCATCTTTCAATCATACCAGGGAGGATGACTCTTGGAGAGAAATTTTCTTGTGGAGTTTCGCAGGATCATATGTTGCAGCATTCCTTGGGATGGTTCTTTTTCTCTACCTAAACTCGTACTATCAGCATGTGCTGTTCGAGCTTGTTCGTAAGTTTATCCCATCATTTCCCCATTAAAGATTGTTCTTCTGAGCATTTTGTGATGGAAAAGATAATAATGAAATAGTTGAGAGCCTTTGTCTAATAGGATGGTAGGAATTTGAGTCTTTATTATGCATTTTGAATGCTCAACACCTAGAGCATTGGTATTGTATTCCTTGTTCTACTAATTTGAATATAAAGAGATTTTGATTTGCTTGTGAATTGAGAGAAAATAGTTTAGTTCACAACCAAAAGGAATATAGCATTAACAAATTCCTATAAATGTTACTCAAGACATGAAATTTGTAATGGTTATGACTAACAACATAAAAACAACGGGGTTTTAGCATCTCAAGACAAGATCCTACTAACATAAAGGATTGGGTGTGAGAGAATTGACCCAATTTGACAATAAAGGCATGCATTGCACCACTATTTTGCAGCTTGAGTCCACTTTTGTGCTCATTGCTGATTTATAGCAAGAGAACTAAGCTTATCCAACACTTAATGCAAATTTGCTTGATGTATAAGTTCGACTCTATTAGCAAGTTTTAAGAGTGATTTGTTGGGGTTTATCCCACATGATTCTATAAAGGGTAGGTGGTTAATTTATAAGTGTGAGGGAAAGCCTCACCCCTTGAGTTAGCTTTTGAGGTGAGAACACCCAAGACCACCCAACACTAAATAAGAGCCTAGCTTACCAACAAATCTGGACCTAACAATCACTCGAAGAGGTTGTTACAACCTCCAACCTAAGCCCGATGTGTGAGAAGGAGATTGTTAGGGTTTATCTCACATCAATTGTGAAAGGGGTAGGTGGTTAATTTATAAGTGTGAGGGAAAGTCTCACCCCTTGAGTTAACTTTTGGGGTGAGAAGGCTTAAAACCACCCAACATCGGTATAAGAGCCCAGGTCACCAACAAATCTGAACTTAACAGTCACTTGAAGAGGGTTGTTATGGCCTCTAACCTAAGCCTGATGTGTGAAAGGGAGATTGTTAGGGTTTATCCCACATCGATTGTAGAAGAGGCAAGTGGTTAATTTATAAGTATAAGAGAAAGCCTCGCCCCTTAAGTAAGCTTTTGGGGTGAAAAGGTTGAAGACCACCTGACATTGAGTGACATTGGATTATTGCATGAGACAAAGCGGATGTCATCGAAAATTTTTGACATGAAAAACCTTGGTGAGGTGTCTTTTGTTCTTGGCATTGAGATTCATAGGGATCATTCTCACCATATATTGGATTTATCTCTGAGGGCATATATTGATTGTATTTTAAAAAGATTCAATATGTAGCACTACAAGCGAGGAATTGCTCCTATTCTTAAGTATGATAAATTAAGTTTCTCGCAATGCCCTAATTCAAATTTTGAGAAGGCTCAAATGAATGATGTATCTTATGCTAGTGTACTTGAAAGTATTATGTATGCCCAAGTTTGCATTAGACCAAACATTGCTTTTGCGATAGGATTTTCTAGGTAAATATTAGTCAAATCCAAGACACAATTACTAGGTTGTTGCTAAGAAGATTCTAAGGTACTTAAAGAGGACAATAGACTATATGCTAATTTATATGCATGTTCAGGACTTGCAGCTAGTAAGGTATTCAAATGCAAACTTTACTAGTTATCAAGCTGACATGAAGTCGACAATAAGATACATCTTTATGTTAGCAGGAGGTGAGCTATCATAAAAGAGCGAGAAACATAAATATTTATTATCTTCTACCACGCAAATAGAGTTTGTAGCATGCTTTTTAACTACTACTTAGGCTATTTGGCTCCGGAACCTTATTAGCGAGCTAATTATTTTTTATTTTATGGATATGCTTATACAGTTACATTGTGGCAATAACTCTGCAATGTTATTTATTAACAACAACAATGGTCTCATGAGGTCTAAGCACATGGTGGTCAAGTTTTTGACCATAAAAAAAGTCAGTATAAAATGATGACATTGTAGTAAATCATGTTTCTATAGATGATTTAGTTGCAAATCCATTAACTAAAGGTCTACGCCCTTATGTATTTGAGTATCTTGGGATGGAGTTATTTAGTGGAAGTTGTTTTTATTTTTTCTCTAATAAAGTTTCCATTTGTGTTTGTTATATTTAGTAACGTTTTGACATGTATCATTCAATAAAATATTTATGAATATATTGTTATTATATTGAATAAATGTTGATAAAAGTCTAAATGTATTGAATAAACCTTAAATGAAGGTTAGGGGCATCCAATTATTAGCCTTAAGCATATGTCTTATTATACATAAAGAAACGTTAATCATAAAAACAAGACAGATGTGGGTTCATTGGAATCATAAAGACATTCTCCAGTGAAACAGGTTTTTGTGACACTTGAGGTAAGAAAATGGTGACTAACAAATGGGATTTCTCTATGAGAGGTATTGTCTATTTACCATACTACCTTATTGAATCCATATCAATAAAGTTAAAATCACTCGTGATCATGAAATGCATTGTATGTGTACATACAGTTACCACCATAATTCGGTGTTTGAAACTTTATGGGATATGAATATTAAGAATTATCTCTAGACCAAGATACGCACATATAACATAATGTCAATTAATATAACCAAAATGAGAAAATGTAAGAGGTTTCCTGAGAAAATGTAAGAGGTTTCCTGATGTTAGCTTCATAAATTGATATTGTAATTTATCATTTTAAGGGGTTGGTCTAAGATGAGATAGAAAATTTCTCAATTAGTCTAATATAGGCTGGCTAGTATAGACCAAGTTGAGCCCGACCCATAATAAAAGTGTCTAGCTAAAAACTCTATAAATAGTACTCAAGTCTTTATCTAACCCTAACACTCACAATTATCCTCACAAAAGAACGTTTCATAAGCGCTAAGGGTGAGGGGCCATCTCATTGAGCTAGTGATACAGAGAGTAATCACGTTTTCGCATCCAGAACGATAAATTCCAAAAGAAATGCATTAACCTTTTTATTCGATCATATGTGTTCTTGTTCTAACTATGGAGATCGTAGGATTACATTTTTGGTGACTAACACGACTGTCTTCTACATATGTATTAAGATCTATGATTGTGCCAGCGTTTCTTTTCCCCATCACCTTAATGTTGTTTCAAACTTAACCGACATAGAATATTTGTTAAGGGTCGACCAAGTCACACATTTTTTCAAGAAGAATTATGGGTCGAGCTAAATTAATAGCCATTTGGAAAAAAAAAAAAAAATAGAGCACCTAATGCTGAGCTACATATATTATTGATATCAATCAGGCAAATGCAACAGTTCAACATAAAAACATGATGCATTCTTCGCTAGTGCTATCCGTGTGGAATTCAATGGTGTTGATATTGACGATTGCAAAATAATGCAAATCTTGTCAAGTTAAAATACACTGGCAACAAATTTTTGGGTACTTTTCATTTGCCATCCAAGTTGAATCTTGTCCATATATGTTGGTTCGATGCATCCGCCAATAGGATCAAAGGAGTGCTTCTATCTCAGATTGATTCCATCCTTCCGAATCGCTATAACTGAACCTATCAAAGAACTCTATGGGAGGTAGAATCCTACATTGATAGGTGATGTCAAATTGTTGACGACCTTTGGTTTGTCAAATAATGACTTCATGGGGAAGATGCAAGAGCCACTAGCCATAGGTTATGTCTCAATATATGTAACTAAACTGTCAAACAACAACTTGCATGGATGAATGCTACCAAGAACTACTAACTTGATAATGTTGAAATAATTGTACTTGGATGACTGTCAATTCACTGGGATATATCGCTTAGCATTTTCAATAGCTCAAACTTAAGAATTTTGGATTGAATTGATAATTTTTTTGAGTTAATTCCCCTCCCCCCCGCCCAAAAAAAAAAAAACTCTAAACTTTAAGTCCAATCCCAAATCTATCCCAAATTTTGTTTTGTCTAAAAAAATGGTTAGTACCATAAAAAATCATAAATTGATATATATATTTATGTAATAAATTTAACCAACTCAAACTAATTTTTTGACCACCAAAAATCACAAACTGGTACACCTATGAGAAATTTACCCCACATTAGTTTTTGTTAAATTTTACTATCAAATTGCTGAGTTAGATAACATGTGATAATTGACAAATGTACCAATTTAGGGTTTTATCCTCCATATAGAAAAAAAAGATCATCAATTTTCAATCTATTCTCAAATCTATCTCGTGACCCAATCCCAACTTAACGTGACATTTCCACATCGGTAATAAATATTCATTCACAAGGCGATTGGAAAATTATCTTCAAAATAAAACCATTCTAGGATATAAAAAATTAGGGACTACCAAAATTTCATGGCAATTTCTGGAGACATTACGACCTATGGAAAAGTGAATAATTGTATCATTAAAGTATGTTATGGCCGCTAGACCAAAAAAAAAAAAAAAAAAAAATTGTAATAGATTAAGGCCGAACCCTTTAATGGAAAGATATCTTATGTTCTTAGGTTATCAAAGTTGGTACTATATGATAATTTAATAATGAGAATTTTGTTCTTGGCTATGCACCTTATGGATTTGATTTTTTTTTTTTTTTTTTTATATTTAAGTTGCAAGCTTTATGGCCAAGTGAATAAGTGTAATTAGGTATTTATATAAGTAGAAAATTAAGGTGGGATTATTAGGAATGATGGTGGGCTGGATAATTAAGGACCAAACCAGCCCATAGCCCCAACATTTGGCCTTTTTGGCTTGGCCCGCGAAGCCCAAAGGAAAGGGCTAACGTCAGACCAGCCCAAGGAGCCCAATGGGCTCTCGACCAAAGGGGAGAGGCCGGCCCAACCAGCCCATCCTCTTGCATGGCAATTACCAAGTGGCAAGGGGGATTATCCAAGTGTCCCATTGCATGTTTTGTGATGATTACATGCTAATCATGAGAGAAAAGAAGAAGGGGCGGATTGAGCAAGGGGGCGTAGCACGAGAGAAAGAGAAAGAGAGAGAGAGAGTGACTGTCCGAGAGGAAGAGAGGAAGAGAGAAAAGGAGAGAGCGAGTGAGCAAGATGTTGACACCTAAATTTTGACGACTCGTTTAGTCATTTATTGCATTAAAAAATTAAGGGTTAATTTTATCCCTAAAAGAATAGTCAATTGCATAGCATATAGTTTTAGGTGCATTTATGTTTTAATTTGCATTTACATTGGGTCGGTGACAAATGGGTTTAATTTAGTGGTTCTAAGCTTTAATTTGGCAGGTCGAACTAAGCCCACGAAGCAAGTAAATTGGCCAGAGCCCGTTTTCTTTTAATGACAAAAATGATCTAGCCCGTATTCTCTCTCAAGTGCATCGACACTTGACTTGGTCAAGCTGTTATATCGATCTGGCGTGCTTTCGTAGCCCAGAGTCATTTTCATCGACTCGGCGTGCTTCCATAGCCCGATGTCGCCTTTAAGAGACCCGGCGTGCTTCTATAGCCCGGAGTTCTTGACCTGGTGTGCTTTTGTAGCCCAGAGTCCCTTTAATAGACCCGGTGTGCTTTTGTAGCCCGGTGTCCTTCATATTGACCTGGCGTGCTTTCATAACCCAGAGTCCCTTTTAATAGACACGTCGTGCTTTTGTAGCCCGATGTCCTTTATATCGACTTGGCGTGCTTTCGTAGCCCAGAGTCCATTTTATCGAACCGGCGTGCTTCCGTAGCCCGAATTTCTTTTATCGACCTGGCGTGCTTTTGTAGCCTAGAGTCTCTTTACACCAACACTCAATGGAGTTGTCCCCTAAAAATTTTTCTCTAGGTTCAGTCTAATTAAGGCGACCGAAGAATGGTTCGGGTCCTAGCCGAGCAAAACCTCAGTTTAGGCAACCGTAGAAAGGTACGGGTCTTAGACAACCTTATTGCTCTAACAGGCGACCGTAGAAAGGTACAGGTCATGGAAAAGCAATTACCTCAGTTCAGGTGACCGTAGAAAGGTACAGGTCCTGGAAAATGATTCCTTATTCAGACGATCCTAGATAGGTACGGGTCTTGGAAAGTGAATCCCCGTTTAGGCGACCGTAGAAAGGTACGAGTCCTAGATAATATTCATTGCTCTAACAGGCCCTGGAAAAGCAATTTTCCCATTCAAGCGACCGTAGAAAGGTACGGGTCCTGGAAAATCGATTTTTTCGTCAAGGCGACCGTAGAAAGGTACGAGTCCTAGACACAACCAAACACTGCCCTACTAGGCGACCGTAGAAAGGTATGGGTCCTAAGAAAGTAGTTTCCTTACAAAACTTTGCTGCCCTACTAGGCGACCGTAGAAAGGTACGGGTCTTGGAAAAGTAGTCTCTTCATAAAGTCATGTTACTATTCTAGGCGACCGTAGAATGGTACGGGTCCTGGACATGTAACACCAACTACCTCGAACTATTCTATCCTCTTTGAAGATAAGTTATTCTAGGTAGGTTCATTTATCATTTGCATTAGCATTTCCATGCATCTTATAAATTAAAAAATGGAATTCATTTTCCTAAAAAAAAAAAAAAATCATTCATTGCATGTGTATAGTCAAAATTTAGGTCTCAATTTGTCTTTAAGGGCAACCTCTTCGAGCTCACCTTCAAAGAGGGGCAGCTGTTGACACCTAAATTTTGACGACTCGTTTAGTCATTTATTGCATTAAAAAATTAAGGGTTAATTTTATCCCTGAAAAAATAGTCAATTGCATAGCATATAGTTTTAGGTGCATTTATGTTTTAATTTGCATTTACATTGGGTCGGTGACAAATGGGTTTAATTTAGTGGTTCTAAGCTTTAATTTGGCAGGTCGAACTAAGCCCACGAAGCAAGTAAATTGGCCCGAGCCCGTTTTCTTTTAATGACAAAAATGACCTAAATGGAGATTTGTGAAATAATATTACGGTGGATTTTTGGAATTTAAGAAAATTGGGTTGTGATCTTATCTTTAGGTGATAAAATCATGGGATGTGGAAAATAAAAAAAAAAATGATATTGCGTGCGAAAAAGAAATCTTTGCAGATGTTGATTTGAAAAGGAAATTAAAACCTTAATCTTAGCCTATAAAAAGGTTTTTCGCGTGGGGTTTCGGGGAGGCCACACATTGAACGTACGGCCACAATTCGGAAAGGAGAGACATATACGTGAGAGAGAAAAGAGAGGGACTTCTCTCGGCCGAAGGAAGGAGCCCGTTCATTCACGAAAAGGGGAGAAGTGGGGGTCTTCAAGCGTGAAGCTCGGTGCTTACAATTTCTACGCTCGCGATTGACCACCACCTACCGCTACCCCAACTATTGCCGTCGCTGCTGCCCAGACGTACCACGAGCCCTATACTCTTAAGTTCCAGCAATTCCATCGAGGTCTTCGTCCAGTTAAGCAATCCTCAGCAAAGCCCAATCACTACTCGACAAGATCAAGATTTCGTGGCGAGCTTCATCCGAAGCCATGGAGCTTCGCTGTTAACCCATGAGACGGCCATAGATTAAAAGGGGGAATTTTTTTCAATCAATTTTTGTCCACAAAGTCAAGCACTTTCACCTAGAGGGAGAAGAGTGGACGTGCACAAAAGAGAGCCCTTATAGGCTGAACACGAGCTTATGATAAAAAGCACAAGATGTGGTCTCTCTCGTGCATGATCTGTTGAAGGCAGTCCAAACAAATTTTCTTTGACCAAAATCTTGCAGGTTTTCAAATGATCTTGCCACGGTCCAGCAAAATCCAGTCCACAGTCAAAGTCAGTCGTTGTCCAACATCGGTGGAGTCCTCTACGACAATTCTGTAGTGGTTCAAACTGATGACGTGACGTTGCCGTTGCTCTTTGATGACTAATCTGCTGTCCTCGACGAGCGGCCACGCAACCGTCGAGCACCTGTTGATTTTTGCACCACTATTGAGCCCGTCCCAGATCGAGCCGGACGAATGAGTTTTTGTTTTGTTTTGTAGGTAATTGGTCAGCCCCTTGCTGTGCCAAATTCGCTGACCCGTTTGGCGAGCCTAAAGTTCACGATCAAAAGAATTACTAGAATCTCGATTGAATAATTCCAAGCGGTGAATTTATCTTTTTTTGCATGTTGTCTAGATTGGACAATAACACGTGTGATTCTTTGTGATTTTACTTCATGCATGCAAAAGAATCTTCTTTGGCCAGATGAGCGTGAGCAGCTTGGGCGAGTGGCGATGTGCAAATCTCAGTGAAGAAAAATAGCCACACTATCTTTGGCCGCCATCCTCGCAACGTCATTATAGGCCATGCCATGAGCAGCCGCGAAAGTCCAGCCATGCCTTGCTGTCCTAGTCCGTGAGCCATCCGTCGTCGCCATCAACCATACCACCGTGAAGCATCGTCGCCATGCATATAATGCTTGCCGCTGTTCACTGTCAAGGAGCCGGTTGCGATCTCGGTCAAATTGCGCTTGGTCCAAATTTGGAAAGAATATCCTTGAATTAGGTAAGACTCTTGATCAATTTGATTTTCATATATCTCGTTGCGTAATTCGTAATATCGCAATCTTTATTTGAATGTTTGATTGATATTGCTATATCCAAAAGATCTCCTGATCCCTCATGAATTAGGAAATTTTCCTAATTTCGCAATGTGCATATGATTGACAGTCTGATTTCACGCTTGAAATACGACTCGCAATTGCACGAAAAAATCGCCAATCCGATCTCACGCTTGAGATACGATTCGCGATTTTAATTGAAATTGGCCAATCCGATCTCACGCACGAGATACAATTCGTCAATTTATTTCCAAAATGGACATGGATGATATCTTGCCTGGTTTGTTGCCATTCTGTTCTTGATGTCTTATTTTGATTGCTCCTGTAAAAGAAAAAAAATGAAAAAATGTAGGTTAGAATTAGGTTTATTTCCTGTTTTAGGGTTTGCATATTTAGAATAGGGATTTTATTTCCAATTTAAAAAAAATCAAAAATCAAAAATCAAAAATCAAAAATCAAAAATCAAAAATCAAAAATCAAATTAGGTTGTTAGATTTTTAACTTGGATTGCATGTTTAATTATTTGGCAATTTTAAATTTCGAAATTAATTAAAAAAAACACAAAAAATCATCATGCATATGTCATGTAGAATTAGGACGTTCTTTGCACGTCATTGCATATTAGAATAAATTACATGCTTATTTATAATAAAAACCATGTGCACGTCAATATAGAATTAGGTTCATACAATGCACGTTATTTAGTGATTTTTATTAGGTTCATTTAAGTAGAAATTGTTAGTCATTAGATTAATTTAGATTGCATATTTAAATGTTGCATTTCTTTAATTTCAAATCTCATTGAAAATACAAAAAATTATTTAGAATAAATCCATCTCATGCTTAGGATAGACTACATGCTTAGTTATGTCATATTGCTTAGGTCATATAGCTAAGTCATGTTGCCATGTCATATCATTTCATGTTAAATTAGTGGCATGCATTGCATAAAGCATGATTCTCATTAATTAAGTGAAAACAAAAAAAGAAATTACGTGTTAATTAGAAATCATATTTAGGACTGCTGATGTGAATTCTAAATTAACAACGCAGATGCTTTCGTTGCTACGAGATAAGTCCTGCAATTTATTTATTGCTTTACTTGGGTGTTAAATTAGTGGTTTGTGCACCCGCATGATCGCCTCACATGTTAGGGAAGTAGATTTAAAATCAATTCAAGCCGCCTGCATAAACATTTTTGAAAATAAAAGAAATGATACCGAAAGGGCATTATAGAAATCTAGTGTAACCAAGTCCCCGTACTCATAATCTCTGGTTCGTAGGAGGAAAGTAAATCTCCCGTTACTTTACTTGGGTTTTTAATTGACCCACCAAAAAATAGATTAGTGACGACTTCTAGATAAAATCTATTTGCATGTTAAGAATTTAAACCTAAGTCGCGAATTGGTATGGGCTTGGGAGAGCCCGAGTTAAGTCTAGGCTTAACAATCCATTAGCCAAACCTTAGGTGGTTCACACCCGAAAAATTGGTCGCGACACAAGAGAAGAAGGAGAAGAGGGAGGCCGTTTGTTGCCGTTCGTCGCCGCCGTCGAGCTGCCGAGTTCCGCCTTGTCCCGCCGTCTTGGCTTGCTATGTTGTGCTCAGATTAGAGGCAAGTATAATCCATAAACCTACCCTTTGCTTGCTGTGATATGTGTTGTAAGGGATGATAAACTTTGGTTGTGGTAGAAGTGAAGAAATTCGAAGTTCTAGGGAAAAATATGGTAGCCTTGCATTCTGATTTCCAAAAAGGCAATTTGACCTTTGATGAGTTTGTGAGCTACATGCGACTTTTTAGTTGGAATTTCATTTCGACTTCTTGATGAAAGTTGTAGAGAACTTTTTAGAGAGTAACATATCAAAATTTCAGAAGAAATGAACAAGTATAGACTGGTGAAACTATTTTTTTTGAAGAAGTCAGATCTGAAAATCGTAATGCTGACCTAGTATGATTCTGTGAATTTTATAAAATTCTCTGGTTGAAAATTCGATCTCATATTCTGAATGAAAGTTGAAGATGACATGTTAAGGAGTAACATACTAAAAATTTAGAGGAAATGGATGAGTTTAAGTTGGTAAAACAATCTTTATTCAAAACAGTTAGAACTGGAATTCGGTCCTGAGGGTTATGGACGGTTATGATTATTATAGTTTTTAATCTATCACACATCTGGTTTTGAGTTCTTCATGAATTATTTACTTTTGAATTTCGTCTATAACATATAAAAATTTCAGAGTTTTTGGAGCTGATTTAGGATTTTTACCGAATTTGTGAATGAAACTATGTATGGCAATATTCCGAAATTATAAAGACTGTGATATGTGGACTATACCGAATTGTATGATGTTCTTTTGATATAGCGTCATTCACGGAATATTTCCTCTAGATCTTGTATTTAACATGTCAAATGTTCATAATTTATTAAGGCTGTTTACTAATTTTTGAAGAATTATAACCAAAGGAGTGCAATATGTTTTTATCCGGAAATTTGCTGCATTTTCAAAAATAAATAAAATTGCTCCATGTGATATAATGTCTTAAGTGGTTGATTATGCTGCATATGTAGTGACATATGGCATGTTATATGACATCAAAAGCTGGTTGAGACTTTTGATATTGTTGCATCAAATGCCATGTTGAAATTGAGATAAATGTGTGAATATAAATTGAGATAATAACAAGACCATCGGAGGTGTGAGCCAATGATGCCCCGGGAGTATTGGGATGCCCAGAGTGTGTGTGCCGGATGCCCGGAGTGTATGTGCCGGATGTCGGATGTCGTCGGGAGTTTTGAGATGCCCGGAAGTGTGTGCCGGGGAAATATCTCATGATGCTAGTTGGGATACGAGATGCCCGGAGTGTGTGTGCCGGGGGCTCCTCGCAATGCCAGGTTGGATGCGAGCAATAAATTGAGGGATGCAAACATTGGTCCTTAGAAAGAAAAATGATGTGATCTAATTGAAATATAAAGATCGAGAATTGAATCATGCACATGGATGTGTGCTTATGGCATGAGATGAACCTCATGGGAATGCAAGCCTGGAGTGCATGGTGGTATGTACACGTTGCATGATGATATATGCATGGTTGCTTGATGATATAAGTACAAGTGCATGGTGATATATGTATGTCGTATGGTGATATATGCATGGCTGCAAGATGAGGTATGCTTGAATGCATGAATGATATATATTTTATTCATGATACCTTGATTGTTCTGTTTGACACATTATGTAGTTTTGTGAATCTTTACTGCTGAGTGATTGTACTCACCCCTTTTGGGGATTAACATTTCAGATTAGAAAGATGCCTCTTTCACCAGTTGTGCGTGGTACCTTCTATGGCATACCTACTGACGTTGAGGTGGAGTGCACAGAGCATTCCTGTATTAGTGTACCTGGTCTGGTGTATGTCCGAGTCCGTGTCTTGGTAATGTACAATGTGGGTTCTGCTGATGGTCCTATTATCCAAGAGTTTTTGTCCGTTCACGTTCGACGCAATGGGATGATGCTAGGGATGCTACCGCTGCCGCCGTCCGATGCATCGGGTTGGGCGCGATGGCACGTATGACTGGTGGGAGCTGATACTTTTTGGGGATAATCGACGCTTGTTGATGGATGGGTGTACATATTTGATGTAGGGTCGAGTTTTCTTTGGAGTTTTAGCCAAGTATAGTTAAAATCTTGGCATTTTGCTATATTAACCCGAGATGTCTATCATGAAAATATAAATAAAAATGACTCGGCTTCGTCTTTTCATTTGGAGCATAGGTGGTTGCATTGCATTATTATTATTGGAGTAAGGGATGGTGAGACTTGTTTATGCTTCCGCTGATGAGCTGCGCTGGGACCTTTAAAAAAAAAATAGAGAGAGAAAAATGGGAGAAGAATTTTATTGGTCAACCCCTATGAATTATGATTTCACTTTAATTAAAAAAGTTATTGGACTGGTATGTAGTAGGATAAGTGACAAGTACTTGTGGTGACCCCTAACGGATCGGGAACCGTCGAGGGGTGCCACAATTGATGATTTTCAACAAAAAAAAAAAAAAAAAAATTGGGGTAGATTTGGGATTGGACCTATAGTATGTGGTTTTTCTTAGACAAAAGAAATGTTCGGGCAGATTTGGGACTAAACCTAAAGTTTGAGATTTTTTCTAAAACAAAAAAAATAGTTCAGGGTAGATTTGGGACTGGACCTAAAGTTCGAAGTTTTTTAAGAGACAAAAAAAAGTTCAAAGCACCACCGCCCGCGGTGGTCGCATTGGTTTCAACCTTAGTACCCCACCACCCGGGGAGGAGTTCCAAACTTCGCGTGGTCGATGCTTCAGTGCAAACCCGTGATTCACCTGTGGCTAGGTCAGTGGTGGGGGCCCAGTTCACCCCAGGGTTTGTTGGAGAAATCTTCGTGAAGTGTTTTGAAGCTGACAAAACGTTTCCATCAGTCTAGTCTGAAGATTTGCAGACTCTGCTATTTAAAGTCTGAAGACCTCCGGACAGCCAGACTCAAGACTCAAAGTCTATTCTCATTGACAGTTTCTAATCCGTTGAAGAAAGGCTATCCAGAACTGAATGTTTCATTAAGGATGTGACTTTATCAATTGGAGAAGATCTCTTGGTTGGATATGACATAACGGAGTCCTTTATTTGATTATGATTGATTCGAAGATTAAGGATCCGATGATTGGTAAAGTATATTTAGAAGGTTCTACTTATGGAAACCGAAATCCTGATTGTATGGGCGAATAGGATTGATGGGCTATCGACATGTTCCTTTAATAGCTCGAATGATCTTTCTAATTGATTCCATCCAACGGGTAGATTGGAGGAATTCCTTTGGTAAGTGCCAACGGGTATGATGGCATAAAGGAGTATATAAGGAAGACGTTCTAAGTTGTTCGAGGGTGTGCACGATAGAAGAATTCCAAAGTCTGAAGCTCCTTGTTTTTAGCCAATTCATTTGAGCGAAATCTTGTACGCAAAAGAGAGTCTATATTCATGAGAAACCTTGAGGAAGTGTGGTAGAATATCTACACTATGGAATCAAGGAAAAGCCGTGCTGTAACATCTCTTTTGTTCATAGTGAAATCCAGCCGGTGGGCTGTCAATGCAGAAGAGTGGACATAGCCTTGGAATAAGCCGAACCACTATAAACCTTGTGTTCAATTTTCTCTTCCATACTCTTTGCTTTACTTTAATCGTAATTCATTTTGTTGATCAAAAGAGAACTTCCTTTCTATCGTCTGCCTAGTATTGCTTTCGTATCTCGAGAAATTATTTTTACACCTATTCACCCCCTCTAGGTGTTTGTACTAGCTATCTCAGGGTTTACTCCGCCGCGAAGCGGCGCACGAAGGTTCCCTGGGTCACCAAAAAAAAAAAGTTCGAAGCATATTTGGGACTAAACCTAAAGTTTGGGTCTTTTTTTTGGAAATTGGCCCTAATTCCTTTTCCAAGCCAATACCAAATTGGATTGGAGATATTCAACTTTTGAAAATTCTGATATTGTAATGAAACTTACTAGGTGGTCCTTTATCATTGAGCTTCTGCGGTCGAATTCTCTCGTTGTTTTATATGTTTGGACGAACAAATTTTGGTCCATACATGCCCCACTGGCCAATTTTACATTTATGAGATTCTTGCATCGTTCACTAGGTCTTTTCCTTAGTTTCTTTCTAGAGCTTCGTCCATCGTCAAATCATATCTATGGAAAAATGCATTGATAGATGAGATGCCAAACCAGATCACTTTACTTTAGAACTTGAAGTTCTACTGAAACGAAACCACTTTGAAGGTTCAACATCTCTAGCTCTTCGTCAGTTGATGAAGATGAGCATAGTGGATCCCTCTTATAATGGCCTTTTAGGGGAAGTTCCTTCTAGTATGGAACATTTGACATCAAAAAATGACGGGCTATCTAATGGCACATTCAAGTACATTGAGTGAAAATTTTGAGTATTGGCAGCTTTACCAATACGAGGCAAAACTTAGCTTATCATTTCTCCCATGACAATAGGGGTACAAGTGTTTTTTAATGAACTAGAATAGATAGGGGTGAGCAGTTCCAAGTTTCGTTTAGGTTCCACCTGAAATTTTGAATCTATCCATCAGAACCAGTTCTCCATTTTATTTTATTTTAACTTGATATATACCCTAAATATCTAAGAACTTGGAATCTACTAATTGTCATAGGTTCTAGGGTCTACTTGGGCATCGATCAATTTTTTTTTATCATTTTTAATTAAGCAAAATGAAGGTGAAGAAAAAATGAAAATTTTTCCATTTGTCAATAGCAATAATCCATTGAACCCAATAAAATAGTAATAATTCATAAAAGATAAACACATAAAATAAATAAACAATAAAAGTTGAGAAAGCAAAGCTTGCGGCAGGAGGATGTCTAAGCACAACATTAAGAAAACGAAGGAGATTTGTTAGAATATATAAATAATAAACCACGCATTCATCTAACAGTTTAATTTTTAAAACAGTTTGCAGTGATACCACAAATCCCATATGATATCGGAGCTAGAGGTCCTGAGTTCAAATCTTTCCAAGCTCCATTTACCTCCCCAATTAAATTTCCTCGTTTAGTGCTAGGCAAAAGACCATATTAAGCATAAGGGAGAGTATAAGAATATTTAAATAATAAATCATACATCCCACAAAATCTATACAAATGAACTAATAACATGCCGGTTTCATGATTTGAGGTTCTTGGTTTAGGTGTGAAAAAGAAAACCGAGAGCCTCAAAGTAAGGTAATCAAGTCGCACAAATAGGCGAACACATAGAGGGCATCTTGGTCTAGAGGCAAGATCTAAGTGACGTTCACAAGTGTGAAATTCAGAGAGAGCCACGACAACCACATATATCAGATAAAGATTCACAGAGATTTATCAAATGAAACTCATCAAATACGGAGCATATAGAGCAAACTCCAAACATGCAAGTTTAGTTCTCTCTCGGCTATTGATGGATCCACTAGCTAATGCGAAGATGACACAGAGATGGTTCAATAGCATACAAGAAAGCTTGGCAAAAAGAATCAAGCCAACTAGATGGAGCGCTTCCTTTACCTTAGATTGAATGGAACCGAGATGGAACTCTAAAGAAAGTACAAGGCGAAACAGATTACAAGGCAAGAGTTGAAGGTGCTGGAACTAGAAAAAGGCCAAGGAGAAAACTAGAAAAGGAGAGAGCTTTGCCGGAGAGGAACTGTCACCGGTGGATGGGAGGTCATGGGACTGGTGATCTCGAAGAGGAACTGACTTCTGAGGAAAGCAAGAGGAGGACGAGAAGAAGATTATGACGGTCAAGCCTCTCTAGAACTCTTAATTTTTATTTTAGGCTTTTCTAGGTTCCCAGTTCTTGGGACCCCCAGTCCTAAAATTCTCAGTTCTATTATAAAACCATTGTTTGAGTTCAAGTCGGCGGAAGACGACCTATCTTTTTCCAATGCGCAAACAACAAATAACCCCAGAATGAACGTTGAATTGCGGATGAATCACAAACAACACTACCTCATGCTGGTCTGAATGCAATCACGAGCAAAGCACTCGATTTCCATGGCGTAAATGCAAATTGTTCTCGTAAAGAATAAATGGAATGCCTTGATGGAAAGGGGAGAGAAAAGAAGAAAACTTTCTGAACATACGTTATCCCAACCATTCCAACAGTTGTCTTCAGGGGTCTTTTATATGACCCCATCACACCCCTTCAAATGGTGTCTTTCCATCATAGCATATCAAGGTGAAACAGTGCGTTCCAATCACACCCCATCATGGACATATTAATTAATAAAATACTACATCTCCCACTCAGACATGATGGGCTTGATAGCTCTCTATCAAGAATATAAGACATTCAACATTTATCAACTTTACAAAACAATTCATATTGGCAAGTAAGCCGTGCGACCAATGAATACTTAGGAGCTCAAATTATGCACCTATTAGGGATGACATATTGGCTACAATCCCAAAAAGAAATAAACAATTGATATCTTATAGTGCCGCAGATATATTTTGTTACATCAATTCAAGTATATCTATCCCTTAAAGGCTATACTTGACTATCCTAAAAAACATCATGTATTTACAATTATATCTGCAACCACATAAGGCGATATAATTGGTTGACCGGTAAATACATGTGATAGATGTAAAACAACAATAGTATTCCTTCGCACTCATGTCTCTCTCCATTTCAGAACAACTGCTTTTCTAGACATGTCCCATAAAGCCATATATATTCATAACCGCCGGTAACATACTAAAGTAGCAACATTGATCTTTCACTTCGAGAACATAGTCAGAAATAACATAGGGTACAAAATGAGGTAAATCATAAATTACCTTAAGAGATCACACGATGAGTAAGTAAGGATAATTTTACTCACATTTCCTTGTCGGTTGTACAATGCACTTGTAGTATGAATTATATATTATAGTGGATTTCTCTTTCTATAAGAGCGTATGTCATTTATTAATTATACGAATCTTAGCCTAAATATAGTCATGTGCTTCTCATGTACTCATGTTTAGCTCGAGTGCTATATCAGCTCACTTTCTATAGCGCCCAATTAAGTATTCGCATCTGGCATTTTTCAAGCATACATGATTGTGGGAATATCATGTTCGATCTTATTATAAACAAATCATAGACCTCATCTTGACTCCAATCAAGGCGACATATTATTTTATGTACCAAAAATTTGCTCTTCAACGTTCTTTTGTACATAACGTCTCATTTTAACGTGCTAACTATAGCACTTGAGGTGAGGTGATTGCTCGTATGAGTGAGCCAATCATTGCTTACTGACATACTTCTCAATAATATATGTGTGTATGTGCTAGTCTCATAATGAATTTGTAGTTATCGATAAAACATCAATTCGCTAATAAACAAACAATTACAATACATATGTCAATAAATACATAAACCAATGATCATTTACAATAACACATATCACATTTTATGCAATCCTAGTGATATTCTGTGAGTCAAAAATATGTCTCTAGGAATAGCCTTCATAAATGGATCAGCAATCATGCTATTGGTTAAAATGTATTGTAGAATCACTTCTTTCTACGCTATAATGTCTCTGATAAAGTTGTTCTTTATGTCAATGTGCTTTGTCCTTCCATGATACTTGTGATCCTTCACACAGGCAATGACCGCTTGACTATCGTAATAAATTATCACCGGTCTAAGAACCTCAGTGACAGTGGCTAAATTTTTCAAGAAACGTTTTAGCCATACTGCTTCTTGCACTATAGCAGAGCATGCAATAAATTATGACTCCATCGTAGATAAGGCTGTGCATGTCTGTTTCTTGCTATTCCAAGAAATTGCACCTCAATTGACCAAGAACGCATATCCAGAAGTCGATTTACGCTCATCTAGATCTCCACCCCAATGGCATCTGAATAGCCTAATAAGCGTAAATCATTCCCTTGGTAACAAAGTCGATAGTTCATGGTGCCCTTCAAGTATCTCGGGATTCTCTTCACTTTTTTCCAGTGTGCTTAATCGGGATTTGATTGATATCAGCTCACTAATCTCACGGCATAACATATGTCGGGTCTAGTACATATCATAGCATACATCAAACTTCCGACCGCACTAGCGTAAGGAACAGTTTCCATCATTTTAATTTCTACTAAAGTCTTAGGATACATCTCAACACTTAGGCTTTCACTTTGCATGACATGGGTATCAATGAGATTATAATGTTACATATTGAAAAGTTGAAGAATCTTCATTATATAAGACTCTTGTGATAAAGCAAAGAGTTTCCTTGATCGATCTCTTTCGATCTTAACTCCTAATATATATAAACAGTTTCTCCCATGTCCTTCATTTTAAAATTAGAGGACAACCATCCTTTTATGGTGATAACTAAAACATTGTCATTTCCAACTAATAAAATATCATCCACATAAAGTGATAATATACACAGTGATCTTCTTCGATCATCATGAAACTAAAAGTGATTATAGCTTGATGAAAACGAAGATACCACTATCTAGATGATTGCTTAAGGCCATATATTGAGCGATGAAGTTTGCAAACTTTATCCTCTTAACCTTTAGCTATGAAACCTATTGACTGCTTCATATAGATTTTCTCATCTAGTTCTCAATTGAGAAATGCCGTTTTTACATTTATTTGATGTAATTTAAGGTCCAAATGTGCAACGATGACTAGGATAAGACGTATTGAAGCAAACCTTACAACTAGTAAAAATGTTTCATCATAGTCTATACCCTCTTGTTGAGTATAACATTTTTATCACAAGACGAGTCTTATACTTTTCAATTGATCCATCCGCCCTTCGCTTAATCTTAAAGACCCATTTGTTTCCAATGGCATTACGATTGGGTGGTAGATCAACCAAGTCCCATACATGATTTGCCCTCATTGACTTCATTTCATCTTCTAAAACTTTTCTCCATTCTTCCTTATTAGAGAATAAGAGAGCCTCTTGAACAGTCTTAGGCTCGGCATCGTCTTTCTGAGTAATCATAAATGCTTCCCCTTTAATCTCAAAACTACGACGAGGAGTACTTTTATGATTACTTTTACGCAATTGAATTTTCTTGAATTTAATTCGTCAAGCGATGCAACACTCCCACTAGGTCTTGTATGTTGAGATAAATCTTTATTTCCCTCCACAACATTAGTGGGTGTGTTATTAGGATATTACATCTCATATAATTGGAAGTCCTTATTAATCTCACATCTACTAAAAAAGTCATTCTCCAAGAACGTGACATCTCGTGGCTCCATTTCGGTCACACTTCCATTAGCTTGTTCACCTATGAACATGTACCATTTGAAGTGTTCAGAATATTTTATAAAAATGCATTTCTTCCCTCTATGACCTAATTTACCATAATTGTGGGAAGAATCATGAATATAAGCTGCACATTCCTGTAGACATAGATTACTTAAGTCTGGTTTCCTACTAATCCATAATTCATAAGGGGTGGAAGTGACCGATTTTGAGGGCACTCAGTTAAGCACATAGGCAACAGTCAATAACGCATTTCCCCAATAGGAGATAGGTAAATTTGTTTGCGCCATCATAGACCTAACAATTTCCAATAGGGTTCTATTCCTTCTCTCGGCTACCCCATTTTGTTGTAGAGTACCAGGAATAGTCAATTGTCATACAATCCCCTTTTCATCACAAAGAGTCTTAATTGCTCTGATAGATACTCACATTCGTGATCGGTTCTCAATGTCTTTATCGTTTTGTTAAACTAATTCTTTACCATCGCTATATATTGTCTAAAGTGGTCTAATGCTTTTGACTTATGGGAGATCAGAAAGACATAACCAAAAAGCGTGAAGTCATCTATGAAAGTGATGAAATATGAAGCTCCATGCCTCGCCCTCACTTTTAAAAGACCACAAATGTCAAAATGTATTAGTTGCAATGGAAATTCGGCTCTAGTATCTTTACCGAATGGTTTTCTAGTTACTTTTCCCTTTAGACAATGCTCACATACGGATAGATCAATATTAGTGAGTGACCCTAAAATGCTTTCTCTAGCTAATCTTTACATTCTTTGCAACACAATGTGATCTAATCTAATATACCAAGTACTTGCATCAATCTCAATATTACTAGAAGATGCAATTAAAGAAAAACAACCATCAACATTAACATTGTATTGATTATTGTCAATGTCTAACACTATAAAACCATTCAATACATGACCTGAACAATAATAGACTGTTCCAAACGAAATGTCAACACAATCACCATGAAAATTCAATACATAATCTAAGCTAAGCAGAATAACTGCAGAGACCAAATTCTGTCGAATATCTGGAGTATAAAGAACATCATATAAGAATAGGTTTCAACCACCACGTAAAATTAATTTACATGTGCCGATACCCTTCATTTCAATTCTTGAGTTATTCCCAACATATATTCATCTTTTGCTACGCTAAATCCAATGATACTCTACAAATGTTTCTAAATCTTTAGTTACGTGGTCTGTTGCTCCCGAGTCTACAGTCCACATTGGATAAAATTCAACAAGCATTACAATACTAGAAACAAAATCAAAACTAAAAATAATAAAGTAATAAGATGCCTCTTTCAGCTTAGTGCATTCACGAGCAAAGTGACCCATCTTGCCACAATTGTAGCACTTTATCTTGGCATTGTCCTTCTTCCCACCATGCTTCTTGCGTTGGAAGGTCTTAGCCCTTTCAGGTGCCTGATTAGTCTTCTTTCCTTTGTTGTTAAATTGGGAATTCCTTTTGCGCTTAAAGCCCGAAGTTTTGCGCGAACTCAATTCAGCAACATAAGCATGAGTAGAGGATCTCGCAGCCTCTAGGCGCTCATCCTCTAATTCCAAATGACACGTTATATCATCAAAAGTAGTAATATTCTCATTATACGTCATAATGATCTTCATATGTTTCAAATTATCGAGAAGAGACCCTATAACAGCCTGAACTTGCTGTTCATCAGTAAAGGAGTGATCTGCCGACTTCAGCTCACGAATCATGTTTGACATCTCTTGAAAATGCTGCCTCATCGTTACATTTTGGCGTTTTTGGGATGTGTCAAACTTGATGGTAAGTCTCCTCAGCTTAGTGGCAAATGTACCCCCAAACTTATCTTTCAAGACAACCCACATAACTTGACATTTATCATAACTTTCAAACTCACACATGAGATCATATTGCATACAGCTTAGTAACGTGATACGAGCAATGCTATTCTTCTTTTTCCAAGCTTGATAAACTTCTAGATCTCTCTTGTGTTGAGCTGAAGTTCCATGCTCAGGTTCATCCATGGTGTGGTTGAGGGTTTCTAAAACCTCTTGCTCCTCAAGGATATACTGAACCTTTCGGTGCCAAATATCATAATTGTCACCATTCAACTTCTCACTCTTATTGAGGTCAGCCACTATGGTCTTGGATGCTGAAGCTATAATCAATTGATATAACACATTGACATAATATATGCATAATCAATACTAACACATTTTTCATAGTAACACACATATTTAATTTGCGGCAAAAACAAACTAAATTAATGATAATTCAACAAAAGACACAGAAACAAAAGTTCATTATGTTCCCAATCAATTTCTATGTACGATTGTTCTAATATCATTAATTAGTTTAATTTGCACAAATTTTAACTTCTAGGTAAGAACTCCCTTGAATTCTACTAACCTACGAACTTCCACTATGAAAAATAATTACATGACTTCATGTAATTTCTACAATTTTCTTTTAACACAAAAACATAGCATGATGTGAACCAACATACAAAAAATAAACATGCTGTAACTACAATAAAAAACGCAATTCAACATGTAACGGAAAAATAAGGATTTTCTACCATTGTTCAAATTTTCTTGGAACTAGAAAATTGTAAGTATATTAAACTATATACATGCTATCACCGAACCAAGCTCTACATAGCATATTTGATATCATTTTTATACAGGTCAGCTACTGTATTTTCTAAAACGTAAGAAAATAGAAGCTAAAAATGAATAAACTATGCATTTGTACCTTAAAATTACGTGTACATAGGGTTCCATACACAATTTTATATATTTATAAAATTCAAACATACAAAATGAATATACAATAGCATAGAGAACACTCATACGAACTAAACGCCGCTAACCACGCTCCAAACAGAACTCCCACGTGCCCACACGCACCGCCTGAGTGCACGACGCATGTGGCGCACGCGCCAGCGAGCCAAAAAGCTCTCGACCGGTTCGACCGGTCTGACCAATCTGACCGGTTTGACCGCTGGACCGGTTAACGGGTCTGACCCGTTGACCAGTCAACCGTCGGGTCGGGTTCCGGGTCAAGTCAAGTCGCGGGTCGGTCGTCGGCCGAACAACTTCCTCCGGCGATGATGTCATCCCAGCGGTTACCGACCATTGGATGACATCATCCGTGACATCAGCAAGCGTCACTTCGCTGACGCCAACGCGTGACGTCATGTGCCGGTTTGCTGACGCCAGCGCGTGACGTCATGCGCCGATTTGCCGGCGTGCCCAGCGTGTCAGGCGCGTGGGTCCCGCGCGCAACGGCTTCTAGCCACGCCTGTGTGCCCGTTCGGTGTCTTTCGGCGGTGGTCGACCCATCATCGAACTCATTTCAACGAGCACTTTCACCCTGTATATTTAGAAATTGATTTTGGCCGACAAAACATTCCGAAAAATGGCCAAATCCGTATGGGTGTGCATGACCCCGAACCCGTTCTTCACTTCGGTTTGATTTCAACTATTCGAATTAGCAATTTCAACCAATAAATATCAAAATAGTGTAGAATACAATCTCTTGATCTCAATATCAAATGGTAAATGAAAAAACTCAATAAAAAACAAGGTAGAAATCACAACCGAGCTCTGATACCAATGTTAGAATTCAAGTCGGCGGAAGACGACTTATCTTTTTCCAATGCGCAAACAACAAATAACCCCAGAACGAATGTTGAATTGCAAATGAATCACGAACAACACTACCTCACATTGGTCTAAATGCAATCACGAGGAAATCACTCGATTTCCACGGCGTAAATGCAAATTGTTCTCGTAAAGAATAAATGGAATGCCTTGATGGAAAGGGGAGAGAAATGAAGAAAACTTTTTGAATGTACGTTATCCCAACCATTCCAACGGTTGTTTTCAGGGGTCTTTTATATGACCACATCACACCCCTTCAAATGGTGTCTTTCCATCGTAACATATCAAGGCAAAACGATGCGTTCTAATCGCATCCCATCATGGATGTATTAATTAAAAAAATACTACAACCATACTCACCAACAAGTGACCTTTTATGTCAAAGAGCAGATTTGAATCTTAAAAGGGCAACATTCTCGAATATGTGTCAATACTGGATCTCTCGCACTATACTTTGATGGGTTCTCTTCCTATGGAAATCGGCTATTTGAGCAAAATGTATATCTAAGTTTGTTGGATAATAATTTGACAGGATCGATTCCAGAAATAATCTCTAATTTAAGTAATGTAGAGAGCTTCGACCTTTCCTTTACAACTAACAGAGCTATAAACACTTCCAATAGGCAAGACACCAAACAAAAAATCAATTTGGAACATTCGATGAAGCAAGTTACGAAGGTAACCTTCTCCTCTATGGACCACCATTAATAAGTTGCAACAGCTCAAAGCACAATCCAAGGACACCGTCAACTATTGATAAACAAAGAGATGAGTCCTTAGAAAGATGCTTTCTAATGGAGTTTCGGAGGATCATACGTGGTGGCATTCATCGGGGTCATTTTTCTCCATAGTTGTTTTTCTCTACTTAAACTCCTACTATCTCTACTTAGCATTTGGTTTTGTCTATAAGCATATCCCATTGTTTTCTAAGCAGAGCTTGTGCTTGCAAGCATTTTAAACATCTTGATTCTTCATTGTGCATGTTAACCATGGGATCGTCATATTATCCATCTTTTGCTATAAATTTGGATATGAATACCATCAGATTTTCTTTTGGTTGTGAACTGAGGGAAAGATCATTGTGGTCACAGATACAATGACCATTAAAAAGAATAACAATGGTTGTGACTTGTCATCACATATGGACAAGTGCTTCTTTGATTTTCCTGGAGAATTTCTACTATACACTAGTATACCTTACTGCCTCCCTTTTCATGACCCTTTGAACGTGGTTAAGACAAATCATAAAACAATTTGATAATGTGTTCCGACGTTTATGGACTTAACTTGAATGACATGTCGTACGGTATGCCTGAGTATCATAGAAGTGGCTGATTTTGCAAAGCAAGATCAGCTGTTAACTGTCTTTGCCAATACGCAATTGATTCTTCTTTTAGATTTAGCAGCATGACTGCCGGAATGAAGCTTCGCCGAAGGTGCAAATTAGATCATCCGAGTTTCTTTTCTTACGAGCAGCTCCTTCTTGGACTTCCACGTTCTTCACAGCTCACGCTTCTTTCAAATATTTCTTCTTATCGCATAGCTTTGATAGATGCAGAGATTGCAAAGGGCTAAAGCTAGTTCAATGTCTGCAATTTTTTTCTGCTTATATCTGTTGCTTTTTCCCGAACCTATTAGGTAGACTCTTAGTATATATATGTTGCATGGGTCCATGACTTTACTTCTTAAAATTCACCACACAAAGTACATATTAATCTAAATAGTACCGATACTCTCTAGGAGTCTTTGTGTCATGTCCGACACTTCGAAACGTGATTCACGAGTGTTGGAACATTTGACACGTGATCAACTCTCCCTGACACGCGAGTCCAAAATTCTGACACACGATTCTGACAAGCATAAGATCAATTTTAAAAATTTTCAATACATAAATGGTCAAAATGTAAATATATGAAAAAATAATAAAATAATAAAAATAATGAAGTGAAAAGATTGAAAATCTGCTCATCAATCTTTCTCTCTCTTCATCCTCCTCCGGCCAGAGTCCCCTCCAGGCTTGACCTCCGCGCGTCCACCACTGACAACCGTCCAGGCCAACACTGCTGCGCGTCCAAACCAGACCAACCCTTCCTCGTCCTTCTTGCTAGCTTCGTCTTCGCCGGAAGGAGTCCTCCATCTCCGTCGAGTTTGTTTTCATCTTACCTGTTTTTGGCCTGAGCCATTGGCCAAAAATCTGGAAAAAAATATAAGTCTCTTGAGAAAAAATAATCTGGGGAAAATTTTTTGAGACACCAAGTTAAATGCTAAAGGTCTCCTTTTTTTCAATTGCAGCTCATCGCCATAATAGGGAAAAAAAAAAAGGAAACCCAAAGTTGAATGCTAAATTTGACTCAGAAAATCAAAATCTGCTCGCGACTCCCTCTATTCTTTATGTTCGTCTTCATCTTCATCTTCCCGACGGCCAACTTTTAGATCTGAAAAAAGCATCGTCTGTGGCCGGGACAAGCGAGGTTGAGATCCCGATTGTTGTTGGGCTCCGGCAGAGGGAGGGAACTCGGATCACAAATGGTGCGACGACCACCGCGGGGTGGAGGGGTTGTGGATGGAGGTTGCAGCGAAGCGGGGGCTGGAATTGATAGAGCGGTGGAGCGGTGGCAAGTGATGGTTAGCTAAAATAAAAAAAAAAAATGCACTCCATGTGGGATGATGATATGGTGAGAAGAAACCACTGAATATTTTCTCCTCACGTTGACATTCTACGTGACGATCGAACTCCCCTCTTCTTGCGTGCATTGCTGCTCTCGCCAGTGTCGATGAATGACTTCTTGTTATATTTGATGGTAAAATATGGATTGCTTTTTTCTTCTTCTTTTTTTGCTCATTGTTAAATGTTAAATTTAATGGTGATATGTGGATTGCTTGTTGTTTTCCTCCAAGTTCTATGGATTGTTGCAATGAAATGTAATTAAATTTGTTAAATTAAAAGAGTTGATGATATTACCAAATGTTGGATTAATTTTTTTTATATAAATTCATCCTAGACTCTTTTTATTATTTATTTATTCATTTATGCATTTATATATAAAATATATAAGTGTGAAATTCTCTATTTTTTAAAAAATAACGTATCGACGTGTCATATTATGTCGTATCCGTGTCAATACTACACGGACTCTCCATAGTGACATTCACCAGTGATGTCCTCGTGTCCAGCGACAAAGATAAACATAGCAAGCAATCTCACGTAACCATCTTACGTGTAATTTAAGAGTCGAAGATGTAATGGTGCACTTTGGAGAATTCAATGAGGAGCTGATTTGTTAGGGCCTCTCTTTTGGTGACACATCTCACTACTTTCAACTATTTTTCTCTTTATTTTATGGATTTTTATATGGTCACTGACGTGTTAATAACATCATTACCCAAATAGGATTTTGACGCTGACATATATAAAGTTTTTAATTTTGGTGACTTAGCACTACATTCCATTAACAAGTGAAATTTTCCAGTCATGTTAAAAAAAGTTTTAGGATGATGGTATACCTTGAATAAATCATTACTTAATTTCCTATAAACTCTGAAAGAAATAGGCTCAACAAAATCGAGAGAAAAGCATTATTTTTATAAAGCGACGAAACAGTCAACCCCTTTCCTAGCCGCAAGGCCTCGTTATTATTATTTAAAATCTTCATTATTCAAAAACTAAATCATAATCCGATGAAAAACCCAACATAAACCAAATGGGGAAATGAAAAATGAAGTCACGCCGATTATATTCCTTAATCTTTCATAACATGAACTAGCATATTTCAGTCCAAAATTATATTGGTTTTTCTTTTTTTTTTTCCCCATAATTGAGAGATAAGTATACCCATTAAATGCCTCGCATATTATTACCAATGGAATATTCGTACGCATGTAAAGTAGGGAATTTGGGAAACTGCCACCTCGGATGATTTGGGAGACAATCCATGCTCTTTAGATGCCACATTATGAGGAAAAAAGCGACAACTCTGACGATATAGAGATACTAATTTTAAGAATCTGGTTTAGCTGAATTAATTATCTGATTTAGATACTTGAATTAAAAACACGGCATTTCTCCCGGACTTCAATATTGTCAAGATATGTCTTGAATTTAAATCGGGAAAAAACCCAATTCAAGTAGAAATTCCAAATCCAAATAGACACTTTCTGAACAAACACCAAATTATTGAAATACTTTCTGCATTGGAGTTTAATTCCTAGCTTGAGCTAGCTCTTCTCTTGGAATAAGTATAAATCTCTTATGTCATTATTCTTAATCATTAATTTCTTTAGTAATTTCTTCTCCTCGCATTAGACTTCAAGATCCATTAGTTCCCACATCATTTCATAACAAATAGTTCCTGTCCAGTTAATAAATAACTTGATTATAGAATGTCTTAAGACCTTGGGTTACCGTTGGGAATGTACTCCATTAATTACCTAAATCCAAAAAATTGGTGCAACTTCTAGATTTGAGCTCTTTTGAAATTTGAAACCTTTCGATTTCCTTTCAATTTCGACATGATATTCAAGACTTCTTATTCGGCACATGGTACAAAGTGGAGGGTACGATAATACCGGTATGAAGAGGAGATGATTTAAGCACAAGCAAACAATCTAAAGGCGGGATTGATGGTGGTGAAGCCTCCATCCAACGCCAGATTCTGGCCACTGATGTACTCGGACTCATCACTCCCCAGATACATAGCAGCCTTTGCCACATCTTCTTCCTTTAGACTCACCCCATCCAAGTTTAGAATACACTCGGACTCCTGCACTCTTGTCGACTTTGAAGAACTCCTTCGTCAATGGCGTCAGAATGAAAAAAGGCGAGAGACTGTTAACGCGAATCCCGTGTCGCCCGAGCTCCGCAGCCACGTTCCTCGTGAGGCCCACGACGGCGTGCTTGGAGCTGGTGTACGCGTGGGACGCCACCCCACCCACGCTCGAGTTGACGCTGCCGACATTGATGATGCTTCCGCTCCACGACGGGATCATGGCTCGAGCAGCGTGCTTGGTCCCTAAGAAGACGCCCGTCAAGATTCACGCTAATCCCCAACTCTTTCTCACTGAAATTGTTAAATTGCGTCACGAGTTTGAGCAGTGGACGAATTCTTAGAAGATTTTCCGGTTTGTTCAAAATGAGGTGTGCCCAGTAATCCAGAGCAAACCAAGAAAGAGAAATATGAGTAAAAGCTCCACTGAACTCCTCTAATCGCACTAGAGGAAATAAAAAATAGAGGGGAAAAGCTCAATGCCACTGCTGGACAAAATAATATAATATTCGCCTTTATCTCTTATTTTATGTGTAAGGGAAGTCTTCGCAAGAGAAAGAACCAAAAAACAAGATACCGTCCGTTTATTTCATATGATCTTGCGTTGATTTTCATGGCAAGATATGATCAGTTTTTGCATTGATGTTACAACAACAATCGAACCACCATACAGCAGGATCAAGCATAGATAAGCGCCTTCTCGCCAGCTCTTGCTCATCAAATTCAAGCCCACCAGAAGCAAGATCTCTCTCTGCCTCTCGGATAAGAACTCGTGATGGCTTGTGAAGCAGATGTTGCTGTTCCAGTGAAATTCCCAGTCATCGACATCAGCCTTCCGTCCACCGAAGATGAGCTTCAGAAACTCAGCTCAATCCTCAGTTCTTGTGGATGCTTCCAGGTTTCCACCTCTGCAATCTGTTTGTGTTTATGGTTCTGTTTATCTGAGGTACAAAGAAGCTTGCAAGCGGGAATCGGGTGATATTAGTGACGGCCTATAGTATATTTGCACCGATTCACCACTAAAGATCTTGAAAATTAGTGGGTGTTGCTTCCTTTTGGTGTCGAGTCCATAGCTATTAGTGGGTTGCTTTGCTAATGTGATTTCGCCATAGATTCTTCATGGTCTTCAGTCAAATCTCACTGTCGAGTCAATGCCATTCGGTAAGTTACACTTCTTATTCCTAAATTGCATCTCAAAAATTGTTCTTTTATGTAAGTTGTTAACTGGTAGAAAATTGCCCTAATTGCTCAAGAACTGTAATGCAGTTGAAGAATCGACCACAACTAGATTTCCCCTTTCTGACGTTAATTTGTTCTTTCGATTAATGATTAGTAATTTCAGCTTAATTGTTTTTCTTTTAGTTATTTTGGTTTTACACCGGTTTGGGGTGAGTGGATCAATTGCATATATGGATCACTCGATTGGCCGATGATAAAAATAATTTGGCTACTACTTGGTTGTTGATTCATACGTTTCCCAGACAATGTTGTAAGAAGATGAAAAAGAAAAAAGAGAGACCGAAGAACACGAGATTTGGGGAGAATATTTTCTGTATTCTGTATTCTTCAATAAATCGATCAATGTACATCTTCAGTAGTTATAATACAAGACGGTCAATGAACAAGGAAATGAATGATTCTAAAAATCAATCTATTCTAGATCTAATCTTAATTGATCTGTACAAATCAAATTAGAATCAATCTAATATTCTAAAGAGATGCGTATCTTCCAACACTCCCCCCCCCTCAAGCTGGTGGCTTGTATATGTCTAAGACACCTAGCTTGTTTGGAAGATATGCGTGTTGTCTTTGACACAGAGGTTTGGTGAAAATGTCTGCAGGCTGTTCTGTTGTTCCAATTCCTCTTGTTTCAATGACTCCTTCTGAGATCTTGTCTCGTGTAAAATGGCAGTCAACCTCTATATGCTTGGTTCTTTCATGCACTATAGGATTTGCTGCAAGTTTCAGGGCTGCATCATTGTCACAGAATAGTTTTGTTGCTCCTTGTACCTGTATTCCAAGATCTTTAAGAAGACCCCGAATCCATACTATCTAGCAAGTGGTCTTGGCCATGGCTCGATATTCTGCTTCAGCTGAAGATAAAGAAACAGTGGGCTGCTTTTTAGTCTTCCAGGAGAGTAAAGAATCTCCTAACTTGATGCAATATCCAGTGACAGATCTTCAACTCATGGGACAAGTTGCATAATCTGCATCGCAATATGCTGTCATTTCCATGTTGCATTTTCTGGACAAGAGTATTCCAAGACCTGGGCATTTCTTCAGATATTTCACGACTTTAAATGCAGCATTAAGATGTGATTGCTTCGGACTGTGCATGAATTGACTAAGAGTCTGCACTGCATAAGAGATGTCAGGCCTAGTCATTGTCAAATATATGAGTTTTCCAACAAGCCTTTGATAGCTTGAAGGATCTTCCAAAGTGAAGTCATCTTCTTGAGAGATTCCCTTATCATAATCTGCGGTTGTCAATTTAGTGTTTTGTTCAATGGGAATAGCAGCTGGCTTGCAACCTGACAATCCCGTTTCTGAAATAATCTCCAATATGAATTTTCGCTGACTAAGCGAAATCCCTTGTTCAGAACCGGCAATTTAAATACCAAGGAAGTACTTAGGTGCTCCTAAGTCTTTAATGTGAAAAATTGCATGTAGATACCTCTTAAAATCTCTTAAGGCAGTCTCATTGTTTCCCATAATAAGAATATCATCGACATAAATCATCAAATAGATAGATGTCATACCTTTAGTCCGTGTGAATAAGGCATAATCATGTCGAGATTGATGAAAGCCTGCTGTTGTGAGAGCGCTTGTGAATTTGGCATACCATTGCCTGGAAGCTTGTTTCAACCCATAAAGGGATTTTCGGAGGCGACACACTTTCTTCTCCCCCTGTCTCCGTAATCCCTGAGGAACGTCCATATAAATTTCTTCATCTAAATCTCCATGAAGAAAGGCGTTGTGGACGTCCATCTGGTGTAAGGACCAGTTTCGAACAGCTGCTACTGTCAAGAATGAACGTACTGTGACGTCTTTGGCAACTGGGGAGAAAGTTTCGTGATAATCAAATCCCTCCCGCTGTGTGAAGCCTTTGGCAACTAGGCGTGCCTTGAATCTCTCAACAGAACCATTAGCTCGATATTTGATCTTATAGACCCATTTGCAGCCAATCGGTTTACAATTTGGCGGCAATGTGACAAGATCCCAAGTCTTGTTGTCCATCAATGCTTGTAATTCTGCTTCCATGGCCTTCTGCCATCTTGGATCAGCAGATGCTTCACCATAGCTGGTGGGTTCCTTATCCTCTGATAATTTACTAATGCAACATCTATGTTCTGATGACAAATTATGGAAGGAAACATATGATGAGACTGGATATTTGATACCTGGTGAGTTGAGTGCAGAACAGACATAATCTTTGGTCCAGGTAGGAGGTCGCGTAGCTTGACCAGAACGTCGTGGAGGGTCGACTCTTGGAGGTGATGGAGAGTCGACTCTTGGAAGTGGAGGCGTTTCCCTCATTGTAGTGGCGAAGGTTTCTTCCATTTCTTCATTAGCAGAAAAATCTACAAGTGAATTTTCTGGGACATTTGCTGGAACCCAATCTTCATGAGAACCAGGATCTGCTACTGAAGGAATTATCTGTTCATAATGATTAGGAGTAGATACCGACAACGGTATATAATTAAGATCTGGATCATCTGTCATGGGACGACGGGGAATTGTACCAGAGTCTTCATGTGAGAGCGTTTCTTCTTCGAAAGGGAAGACGTTTTCATGAAATGAAACATCTCTAGTCACAAGGAATTCCTTGGTAGATAGTTCCATGACTCTATATCCTTTCTGTAGGGTAGGATATCCCATGAATACGCAGCGACGTGCACGAGGATCCAGTTTGTCTCGAGGGGCCATTATAGCTGCATAACATAGACACCCGAAGACTCTGAGATGTGCCCGCTCTGGTTCCTTGCCAAATAATACTTCAAAGGGTGTCTTCCCATTCAATACCCGAGTAGGCATTCGGTTGATGAGATAAGCTGCTGTAATGACACATTCTCCCCAATATTCATCCGGAATTTTCGCTTGGAATTTCAGGGCTCTAGCAACTTCCAGAAGGTGCTTGTGTTTGCGCTCAACTACCCCATTCTGTTGTGGAGTGTATATACAAGAACTTTCATGTTGAATTCCATGAGATAAATATAATGAGATGCAATCATGGCTGAAGAATTCCTTTCCGTTATCAGTCCGGATCCTTTTAATAGACTTCCCGAATTGATTTTTGGAAAGGGTAATAAATGTCTTCAAATGAGAATAAGTCTGGCCTTTAGACTGCATTAAGAAAATCCATGTTGCTCGAGAGCAATCATCTACTATGGTGAGAAAATAACGAGACCCTTCATGATTTGCTGTATGGTAAGGCCCCCATATATCGACATGAATTAATGACAAAATTTCATTGGCACGAGTATTCCCTAAAGGAAATGGATTACGTGACTTTGTTTGGCAAGGGGGCATATGGAGCATTGTGCATAAGGAAAGAAAGTACTATGGCCCATTCTTAAGTGCATAATAAAATTCTTTTCATTGGTAGTCGAATTACACAATGATGTTTTATTGAAATATGCACTAGAAAAACTGAAATTACTTGGAAAATGTGTCCGAAAATAAAGGCCCTCGAAAGATTACCCAAGCCCATCGGTCCCGCGCCGAAAGGGCCCGAAAGAAGCATGTGTCAACATCAAAGAATACCCGACATGAGTTCTCCTTGCATACTCTTGAGACAGAAATAAGATTAAACTGGAATTCCGGCACATAAAGAACATTCTCAAGTGTAATTTGAGGACTAAGTTTAACTGTTCCGGTCACATTCACATGTGTGATATTCCCATTGGGTAATTGCACGGTGACAGGAAAAATTAATTCCTCATTCAGACTTGTGAAAAATGCCTTATCACAAATAATGTGATCGCTAGCACCTGAATCAATAATCCATGCCTTCTTGAAATTGAATTAATGAGGCAATGCGAGATACCTGAAAAACTTCCTCCTTTGTTGGAGGTCTCTAATTTCTGAAGAGCATGCATTAATTGTTGATATTGGCCATAAGAGATAGGTTGGTCGATACTTTAGCCTGTAGGTCCAGTCACCTAATAGGCAGCTGATATTCTTTTTTCCTTTTCTCCGGGCCTTCCATGTAATTTCCAACAATTGTCAATCATATGGTTAGAACGTTTGCAATAATCGCAAAACATTTTACCCTTTGCCTTAAAATTTGGTCGGAAATTCTTTGATGACGTGGCAAATATCTGGCCGTCCGCTCCTTTATTCGCGGGATCATATCCACCATCGGATCCATCCGTGCCATCAAGGCCAAGAAGACCGTCCGATCCGCGCGGACGATCTGGTCCGTTCGATCCACGCCCGCAATTTGGTCCGTCCGATCCGCGAATTAGATCTCGGCCGTCGATGCCATCCCTTTTAAAGGGGCGAGCGAAATCTTCTCCGCCCGAGAACCCTAATCCGCCTCTTCTTTCTCTCTCTCGATTTAGGGTTAGGGTTTTCGCGGATCCGTCTCTTCGCTCGTCGCGGGCTGCGAGAGCGATGCTGTCGCCGTGCCTTGCATGCTCCGGCGACGCAAGACGTTGGCTCTCCTCCTGCACAGCCAACTGGTAGATCCGCCCGATCAGAGGGACAGGGTCCATGGCCAAGATCTGAGAACGAAAGGTTAAGTAAGTATCATTCAAAATCAGTAAGAAACGCGTAGCCTTTTCCCTCTCCTTAATTGAACGATACTGCTGTAGAGTCGATTTTGGTCCCTCGAGCTTTTCCTCGACGGCTTCCAGTTCGTTCCATAAGGATGAGAGCTTGTTAAAACAAGCTATGACTGTCATATTCCCCTGTTTTAAGTCGCTCAATTCCTGCATAAGCGAAAAAATTTTGACACGATCGAGTTTCCCGTACATTTCCTTTATATTTTCCCACATCTTTTGAGCATCTTTTGTGGGTGGTAGTCCGGCTGCAACCTCTGGGGAGATGCAGTTGCCGATCCAAGTTCGGACGAGTTGATTGCATTTCCTCCAGTGGCGCGCCTGCCGCTCATCCGAAGGAAGGGGGATGGTCCTGTCGATGAACCCATCCTTGTCCTTAGTCACCAAGGCTCGCGGAATTCCCCGCGACCACACGGTAATTTTCGTGCCCGATAAGTTGCTTTGGGCCGATTAGCTTCGATTCGAGTCCGTCGGCGGTGGAAACGAACAGGGGGTCGTCGGATTCTGGTCGTCCGGTGAAAATTGATCCTGGAAACGGAAAAAATCCGGGTGAAAAATTCGAGTGGGGATTCGCTCCCATACCCGGATTCGAACTGGATCCATAACCCGCATTTGTTGGTCCCGAATTTGCTCCACTCGACCTGCCGGTTGCGCTTGCCCCGCTTGCAGTTGGTGGGCTACCGGCGGGTTGAATTCCTGGCGATGATGCGTTCTGGTTAGGCCCAAACAACCATGGGTTGTATTGAAACATTGGCCACTGGTAAGGATGACCCACTATTGGTTGGCCCGGAATGGGCTGAACCGAGTAGGGTTGCCCCAGAATTGACTGAGCCGGAGAATGATGAATTTCTTGAGTTTGAACAGGTGGTTCCTGAGATCTGGCGACGTCTTCAGTGAGAACAGTGTCCCGGCCTTCGGGATCTCCATCCTGCGGACGCTCATGGGAGGCTGAAGGTAAGTTGTTGACGGGATTTGTCATTATAAAAAATTGAGGTTTCAATTTCGTGCAGGGTTGACGATCTTGGTAGAAGGAATAAAGAGAAGAGATTTGAGGACTAAGAGACTGGACAGATGAAGATGTATTTGGAGCTCTTAGAAAGACGATGAGACAAAGAAAGCGGAAGCAATTCAGATCTTCAGAACTGCTCTGATACCATGTAAGAAGATGAAATAGAAAAAAGAGAGACTGAAGAACACGAGATTTGGGGAGAATATTTTCTGTATTCTGTATTCTTCAATAAATCGATCAATGTACATCTTCAGTAGTTATAATACAAGACGGTCAATGAACAAGGAAATGAATGATTCTAAAAATCAATCTATTCTAGATCTAATCTTAATTGATCTGTACAAATCAAATTAGAATCAATCTAATATTCTAAAGAGATGCGTATCTTCCAACAAATGTTAAGATCAAAAAATTTGTGCTTATGTTTAATGACATATGAGAGATCTCAACTGATCAGTTTCTAAATTCTCAGGCAATCGGTCACGGAATGTCTGTTGGATATCTTGATAAAGTGCGTGAAGTTGCTAAAGAGTTCTTTGCGCTGCCAGATGAGGAGAAACAGAAATGCTCACGAGCTTCAAACGGGGTTGAAGGATATGGCAGTGACTTGGTTGTGACCGAAAACCAAATCAGAGACTGTTGCTATCGCCTGTTTCTTAGAGTGTTTCCCGAAGATCAAAGGAGGCTCAATCTTTGGCCTGAAAATCCCTCTGATTTTTCGTATATGTCTTGCCCTCTATTTATTTTGTTAGTTGATGGACCAAAACTCCAGTTGTAAATAATGAACAGTCTAATTAGCAATAGAGTGATATTACATGACTACTCGTTATATTTATGATTTATTATCTCGTGATTTACTTCTATTCATTCTTTTCTCTCATTATGATGGACAGTGAAATCTTGCATGAATATGCCCTCAAGGTGAAATCGATGATGAATCATCTTTCCAAGGCCATGGCAAGATCACTCAAGTTGGAAGAGAACAGCTTCTTGAACCAGTTCGGAGACCAGTCGGTGATGCAAGTGAGGTTCAACTTCTACCCACCCTCTTCCAGGATCGACGTCTTTGGTGTCAAACCTCATTCAGACAGATCAGGAATCACAGTTCTTCTCCAAGACAGGGAAGTCGAAGGCCTCCAAGTCCTAAAAGATGGTGCTTGGTACACTGTTCCTGTTATCCCTGATGCTCTTGTGGTCAATCTGGGTGATCAGATGCAGGTAAAGCAATAAATTTTGCATTCAAGATCAATTCCTTGTCAGTTGTTTTAGGTATACGATTCTGCATAGTTCAAAACAATATTTAGAATGCCTGGGAGTAGTTTGCTGTCATTTTGGTGGATTCTACCTGAACCAACCCCTTTCTATTCATGTCAACAGAAAAATGCAGTTTAGAACAGAGGGCAACCAAATTTCAAGTTTATTCATTGTTATTCTCCCTAGGTCAATTCAGATTTTTGCACAAACTGTTCGAGAGCACTTGTTATTTGTAGTATCATTATGTCAAGTACGATTGAATTGGTGGTGAATTTGCAGATAATGACAAATGGGATATTCAAGAGCCCAGTGCATAGAGTATTGACGAATGCTAACAAACTGAGGTTATCAGTTGCCCTGTTTAGTGAGCCGGAGGCAGAAAAAGAGATTGGACCAGTGGATTGCCTCATCGACGAGACAAGGCCTAGGTTATACAGAAGTGTCAGAAACTTCGCTGCTTTCAACTATGAATGTTTTCAAAAAGGCAAGGTGGCACTCGAGGAAGTTCGGATTTGACTGATTGTCTAGAATGCATGCGCTTTAAAGTCTAAACCTGAACATGAACCATTGTTTTGTATTCTATATAAGGAGGTTATTTTTCAGACAATGCCTAGTAACCGGTGGAGGTACAAGAGCCTCTGCATCTACCTAATGGAATTCAAAATATAATTCAAGTCCTCCTTTCTTCTACTTCCCAAGTACAGCATCACAGCATCATAAGTACATGCCATTCCATGTGAATGGCGACCTGATTTGCGCAAGCATTGGCGTCCAGTTGCCTGCTGCCTTTTCTGGTTTGTTCTCACGCAACATTCATCAACAACAATTATAATCAATGCAGTGTAGCATGAGGATTGGCTAACGTAGTGTTGAAAGCTTTACTTCCCCCTTTCTTTCCATATACCTCAGCAATTAATAATGATCTTTAATGAACATTCCTTATGCAGTGAAAATGTGGACGCAAGAAGCTCAGCATAGTTGTGGTTTCCATGTAGCTTGAAAGTAATTGTTTCTGAATTATGGTGTCAACAGTCATCATCATTAATCTTATGCAGTATACAAAATATGGTACAATAGACCAGCCTTACAGCTTGATGTTCACTAAAATTCGCCTCATAAAATTTCGTATGTGTAGCTTTATTGAAGGATATTGAGATTGTAAATTTTCATCCTGTTCCACGACTGCTAGATCTCAGCAAAAACCCCAATCAAGGTTTTAATTCCTGATGTATTTACTATAGATGTGGACATCCTCTCAATTTGCTGCTAGTGTCCTGAACATGAAGAAGCATGAAATAAGAAGAAAAGTGTCAATATCTGTCCACAAAAAGTTTTCTCATTAAAGATTGTAATGATTGACAAAATATTTTACGTTTCTTTACATGCACCGATGAATCCAAGATAATGAAATCAAGATCAGGGAGCATATTTATGCATGGCGGGTCCCTTGTGTTCCTCTACACATGGAACATTGAGAATGAGAGATGGTATCTTTTGCCAGTCTGAAGTTCTTTATCCATCATTCAAGACAAGTACAATTAAGCTCCTTCTCACCAACTCTTTCCCAGCAAAATCAAACCACCAAAAAACAAGACTGAGGTCTCTCTCTCCCTCTAAGAGTAGAACTTGCGATGGTTTGTGAAACAGACTGTGATGTTCCAGTGACATTCCCAAAGATCGATATCAGCCTTCTGTCCTCAGAAGACGAACTACAGAAACTCAGTTCAATTCAGCTCTTGTGGATGCTACCAGGTTTCTATCTCTGTAATCTGTTTCGTGCTTGTTCAGAATAGTTTTGTCTTTATGGTTATGTTTATCTCAGTTACAAAGAAGCTTGCAAGTGGGAATTTGGTGATGTTAACGATGGATTATAGTACACTCCAACTGATTCAACCTTAAAGATGGTGAAAAATTAAGTGGGTGTTGCTTCCTTTTGCGTTGCATCAACTATTAGTGGGTCGCTTTGATATTGTAACTTTGCCATAGATTCTTCATGGTCTTCAGGTAAATCTCACTGTTGACTCAATGCCATTCAGTAAGTTCCATTTCTTATACCTAAGTTGCATCTCGAAAATTTTTCTTTTATGCAAGTTGTTAACTGGTAGAAAATTGCCCTAACTGCTGAAGAACTGTAATGCAGTTGAAGAATCGACCACAACTAGATTTCCCCTTTCTGATGTTAGTTTGTTCTTTTGATTAATGGTTAGTAATTTTCAGCTTAATTGTTTTTCTTTCTGTTATATTGGCTTTCCACCAGTTTGGGGTGAGTGGATCAGTTGCATATATGGATCACTCGATTCTCCAATGATAAAATTAATAGGGCTACTACTAGGTGTTGATTCATATGTTTCTGAGTGTTGAGATAAATAAACTTGTGCTGATTTTTAACTACGTATAAGAGATTTCAACTGATCAGAGTTTCTAAATTCTCAGGCTATTGTCATGGAATGTCTGTTGGATATCTTGACAAAGTACGCAAAGTCGCTAAAGAGTTCTTTGCACTACCAAATGAAGAGAAATGAAAATGCTCATGAGTGTCAAATGAGGTTGAAGGATATGGCAGTGACTTGGTCATGACCGAAAACCGAATCAGAGACTGTTGCTATCGCCTGTTTCTTAGAGTGTTTCCCGAAGATCAAAGGAGGCTCAATCTTTGGCCTGAAAATCCTTCTGATTTTTCGTATGTGTCTTGCCCTTTTTTTATTCTGTTAGTTGATGGACCAAAACTGCAGTTGTAAATAATCAACAGTCTAATTAGCAATAGAATGATATTACATGACTGCTCGTTCCATTTATGATTTATTATCCAATGATTTACTTATGTTCATTCTTTTTCGCTCATTGTGATGGACAGTGAAATCTTGCATGAATATGCCCTCAAGGTGAAATCAATGATGAATCATCTTTCCAAGGCCATGGCGAGGTCGCTCAAGTTGGAAGAGACCAGCTTCTTGAACCAGTTTGGAGACCTGCCGGTAATGCAAGTGAGGTTCAACTTCTACCCGCCCTCTTCCAGGACCAAAATCTTTGGTGTCAAACCTCATTCGGACAGATCGGGAATCACAGTTCTTCTGCAAGACAGGGAAGTTGAAGGCCTCCAAGTCCTAAGAGAAGGTGCTTGGTACACTGTTCCTGTTATCCCTGACGCTCTTGTGGTCAATCTGGGTGATCAGATGCAGGTAAAGCAATGGATTTTGCATTCAAGATCATTCCTTTTTAGTTGTTATAGGTATAGGATTCTGCATAGTTGGAAACAATATGAAGAGTGCATGGAATTAATTTGCTGATGTTTTCCGTCATTTTAGTGGATTCTACTTCAAGCAACCACTTTCTATTCATGTCAACAGAAAAATGCAGTTTAGAACAGAGGGCAACCAAAGTTAGAGTTTATTCATCGTTATTCTGCCTAGGTCATTTCAGATTTTTGCACAAACCGTTCGAGAGCACTTGTTATTTGTAGTATCATTATGTCAAGTACGATTGGGTTGGTCATGAATTTGCAGATAATGACAAATGGGATATTCAAGAGGCCGGTGCATAGAGTATCGACGAATGCGAACAAATTGAGGTTATCGTTTGCCCTGTTTAGTGAGCTGGAGGCAGAAAAAGAGATTGGACCAGTGGATTGCCTCATTGATGAGACAAGGCCGAGGTTATACAGAAATGTCAGAAACTTCGCTGCTTTCAACTACGAATGTTTTCAAAAAGGCAAGGTGGCACTCGAGGAAGTTCGGATTTGACTGATTGTCTAGAATGCATGTGCTTTAAAGTCTAAACCTGAACATGAACCATTGTTTTGTATTCTATATAAGGAGGTTCTTGTTCAGACAATGCCTAGTAACCAGTGGGGGTACAAGAACCTCTGCATCTATCTAATGGAATTCAAAATATAATTCAAGTCCTCCTTTCTTCTACTTCCCAAGTACAGCATCACAGCATCCCGAGTACATGCTATTCCATGTGGATAGCGACCTGATTTGCACAAGCATCAACGTCCAGTAGCCCCCTGCCGTTTCTGGCTTGTTCTCGGGTCAGATTCGTCATCAACAACAATAATAATCAATGCAGCTTAGCTTGAGGATTGGGTCGCGAAGTGTTGAAAACTTCACGCCTCCCTTTCTTTCCATATACCTGGCAATAAAGAGTGATCTTTGATAAACATTCCTTTCGAGTAATTTAGAAAGTTAAGAGATAAGGCACCGGAGTTGCCCCAGATCATCTGCTGTAAAAAGTTTAAGAGTATGATAGATTAGTACAGCGGAGGATAGAATGAATATTTCTGGGCAACTTCAAGTGAAGCTCTAGAAAAATGATTGTCCTTAGACTTGTGCAGAATGAGTAAATAAAGGGCACGCTTTTTTTACCATGAACTACTGTGGTGATTTGCCTACGCACGTCGATTAATCAAACAGCAACCGCATTATGGTTAAAAACAGCAGATACTGCGGGTGTGAAATGTAGACCAAAGCCTAAGTTTTCTGGACTGGACATAATCTTGTTCTATCTGGCTTTTTTTTTTTTTTTTTAATAATGCTTTGACGTTTATGCTTTCCCTGCATCTGATGTCGTCCGTG
Organism: Eucalyptus brandiana; assembly: GCA_014182725.1. NCBI lineage: Eukaryota > Viridiplantae > Streptophyta > Magnoliopsida > Myrtales > Myrtaceae > Eucalyptus > Eucalyptus brandiana. The sequence continues at coordinate 50,132,924 of CM024670.1, read as the reverse complement.
AACGAACCTGGAAAGGATGCATGGTTCTATTGTGAATGCATGATTCATGGCTTTCCAAGAATCAAAGGGACAAATTGCAACTTCCCAACTAGGTCTCATCTCAACTTCTAGATTTAAGCTCTTTTAGAATTTGAAACCTTTTGATTTCCTTTCAATTTCAACGTGATATTCAAGACTTCTTATTCGACACAAGGTACAAAGTGGAGGGTACGATAATGCTGGTATGAAGAGGAGATGATTTAAACACGAGCAAACAATCCAAAGGCGGGATTTATGGTGGTGAAGCCTCCATCCACCGCCAGATTCTGGCCACTGACGTAATTGGACTCATCACTCCCCAGATACACAGCAGCCTTTGCCACATCTTCTTCCTGTAGACTCACCCCATCCAAGTTAGAATACACTCGGACTCCTGCATTCTCGTCGATTTTGAAGAACTCCTTCGTCAATGGCGTCAGAATGAAATAAGGCGAGAGACAGTTAACGCGAATCCTGTATCGCCCGAGCTCCGCAGCCACGTTCCTCGTGAGGCCCACGACGGCGTGCTTGGAGCTGGTGTACGCGTGGGACGCGACCCCACCCACGCTCGAGCTGACGCTCCCGACGTTGATGATGCTCCCGCTCCGCGACGGGATCATGGCTCGAGCAGCATGCTTGGTCCCTAAGAAGACGCCCGTCAAGTTCACGCTGATCACCCTCTCGAAGTCGGCCTTTTCATTGTCCAATATGTTGGCCTTGGGCGGGTCGCCGATCGCAGCATTGTTCACCATTATGTCCAGCTTTCCAAACTTGTCGACCGCAGTAGCAATAGCGTTTTCAACATCAGACTCGATTGATACATCGCAATGCACAAAGGATGCGGTTTCAGCACCCAGATCCTTGCACACCGACTTGCCCAAGTCATCGCGAATGTCGGCTATAATGACTTTAGCCCCATGCTTCGAGAAGAGCCTCGCGGTCGATTCTCCTATGCCGCCCGCCCCACCTGTGATCACTGCCACCTTTCCCTCCAGTCTGCAAAACCTTGTGCTAATGAGCCCCACAATCTAGTTTTACATGAACAAAAGAAACGAAAACGAGAGCATTTCCAGCTTTGATCAGCAAAGCTCTACTCTTAAACGTAATTTCCAACATCCTTCAATCGCACACACGTTGCCAAAGCCACATGAATGACAAATTTTCTCATCGTTTAGAAAGAATCTCTTTGGACGTAAGTCCGAGAGCAAAACAGCAATACCTTCGTGCTTCCCGGGGGAGGAGTGTTGTGGTCGCCATGGTTTGAAAGATTGTTTTCGTATTGATCTGTGACAACAATCGAACCCGAACCTTCTTGTTATATAGACTTTTGGGGGTGGAGACTTAACCTACTCCCATTGAGCCACAGGATTCATGTGTAATTTCATGGGTAATGAAAGATGAGGGGGCTACCCTTGGCGTGCGAACATCATCTCAAACCAACCAGGTTGTCAATATGATATTATACAATGGGTTAACACCACGATATATTCAAAACTAATACATTTGTAATAAATTTATCTCAAATTAATTTTTTATCATAAAAAATTTATAAATCGATACACCTGTGATAAATATATTATAAACTAATTTTTGACTGCCAAAAACCTCAAACCGATATATTCATGACATATATAACCTCTATTAGTTTCGTTAAAATGAATTAATATTACGAAAAATCACAAATAGATATATTTACGATGGAACCCCAAACTGTTACACTTATTGACTACCACGTACTATCAATTTAGCAATTTAATGGTAGAATTTAACGAAAACTAACGAAGCGTAATTTTGTCATAAATGTATCGCTTTGAGATAAATTTGTCACATTTGTACTAATTTAAAGTTTTTCATAATATTTACCCCGATTAAAATAAGATTAAGCGGCCTTTTTCCCCCTCCGATATTAACTAATACGTACCGACCAAAAAAAAAAAAAAAAAGAAGATATTAACTAATACGTGTCTGCGTCACCCTATGATGTCTCCCCAAGAACAAGTGGTCTTTCTTTTTTCCAGTCCATCAAATGGCTTGATCCTCCTGGAGCATCTTTCACCGGCCTCGGCGGCCTGTGGAATCTGTCGTATTAAAGATGCCTCCTGCAGATTAATTAAGGAGGTAACGTACCACGGAAACCCAGGATAAAAAATTAAGAAAAAAACGTACCACGGAAACCGTCGGAAGATATAAAGACAGTCTACCACTTGTTGACATAGAGCTTGAGGTCTAGAAAACAGTTCTTTGATAGGCAGATTGATAGTGAAATCTATTAGCCAAAATAAACAGTGATGTTGATATTCATATGTGCTCTTATATACGAGAAAAAGTCGTAATACAATTTTTTTCTCTTTGAAAGATCTTTTTTTTTTATGTGTAGTTTTGTTGTCTACTCGATAGAGCTCTCCATGCATTTGTGCTTCGTTGATAACTACAAAGAAAGCTAATAGGATAGGATATGTATCATTACCGGTGAAATGAGCATAAGAAATTCAATGAAAAGAGTCAATATTTTATCACTCGTCATTTTTCACATTGTTGTTGATATAAGAGATAAAACATAATGGGAAAAAGCTTTACCAAAAAAAAAAAAACATAATGGAAAAAAGAAACGGAATAAGGAAACAAATTGAATACTGAATTTTACAATATTCAATCAATATGATATATTCTGTGGAGAGATGAATCTTGCTATATAGCAATCCCCTTATTTTTCAAAAGATAGCAATCTCCCCATGGTTTGACCATCACTAGATTCGATGAGGTCAAGCCTCAACCGAGGCTGCGAAGGCCACTAGTGAGGTCGACCTCGCCAACCAGGTGAGGGCGAGCCTCACCTGGTGATGACGAGGTTGAGCATTGTCAATGGCCAATTGCCAACCATAGCCAAGGCCTGACAACTAGCCAAAGGAAGAAGGAAAGGAAAAAAGAAAGAAGAGGTGACGAAAAATAATAATAAAAATTCAGAAAAATTACAAAAAAATGCGAACAAAAAATTTATGTTAACATCGATTGCACCACGTAAAAAGGCTAACATAAAGCAAAGCATCATATCAATAATTTCCAATTAAAATTTGCCGGAATAACTAAACTGGTAAATCGTTAAAAGGTTTTGAAACCACCATCTAATAAGTTGAGGATTCTTTTGGATAATTTTTCCAAGATAATTCTTTGTTTATTTTACTTCTGCCCAGATTTTGTATGCTTCAGTTCCGACTTTTGATGGCATATGAACCCGTCACGCAATGGCTCAACTTGATGATAATTACGTAATTAAGCTTACGCACGCACCTCTCACATTTAAAGCATGAGTCCTGATCACAGAGAGTTGATCACTGAGGAGGGTTTTGCACGTGCAAGACGAGATAAGTCTTTGTTTATATTACTTCTCCCTCAAATTTAATATGCTTAGTTTCTGACTTTTCACCGCATGTGAACTAGATTTGAAATGACCGACCAAAAAAAAAAAAAAAGACAAACTAGATTTGCAATGGTTCAGCTCGATGGTTATTGGAACTTGAAATACGCTTACCATGATCAATAAGGAGGGTTTTGCACATGCAATACATGACGAGTCTTTGTTTATTCTACTTCTCCCCCAAATTTAATATGCTTGATTTCCAACTAGAATTGCAATGGATCAGCTCCATGATTAAATAAAGACTCGTAATGGATCAGCTTGATGATTAAACAAAGACGTGGTAGACGAGTCTTTATTTATTCTACTTATGACCGCATATGAACTCGTCATGTAATGGCTCAGCTTGATGATTATCGGAACTTGAACTTGAATTACGTAAGTAAGCTCACGGTACGCACCTCTTATATCTGAATCCTCAAATTCTGGTCCTATAAACACTTTATAATCTCGATAATGGTCATGATGATAGTTTAAATTCATGAATTACTGGGAGGGACCAAGTATATTAATGAGGTTGCATATGCTTATTAAATGTGTAGGATGTTCTTTTTTTAACACATATCGACTCGTATTGTTTTGATGACAAATTTGATAGATATATTTAGATTGTTAAGTCCGTGTTGTTTCACAAATATATATTAGTTGAGTGTAAATTGTGAAGTGCATAATTGGAAGAGGGAAAGCTCGGTGGTTGTACAACCAAACTCTGTAGCCAAAGAAAACAACTCCTCCGTCCCAAGGGTCGACTGAGGTTGGCAAGGCCACTAATGAGGTCAACCTCGCCAGCTTGACGAGGGCGACCCTTGCCCAAACAACAGTGAGGTTGAACCTTGTCAGTGGTTGATTGTTAGTCATTGCTGAGGCTTGGTGATCAACTAGAGGAAAAGGGAAAGAAAATAAAATAAAAAATTCAAAATTTTTATAAAAAAATTCAAAAAATGTAAAAATTTTCTATGTTGACATTGGCCATACCACGTAGAACAACTCGAAAGCAATCTCTTACCAAAGTTGGCCAAAAGGACTAAATTGATAAATCATTAAAAGATTTAAGATTAAATTGACAAATCATCAAAATATTTTGGATTGAATGACCAAAATTGACATAATTGAAAATTTTATGACCGAATTAGCAATTTACCAAAAAATGTTTATGAAATTGGCACAATTGAAAGGTTATAGCTAAATAGGTCACCGAACAATAGGTTTAGAACTTCTTAAATAATTTCTCTAGGTAAGATGAGTCTTTGTTTATTCTACTTCTACCCAGATTTTGTATGCTTCTTTTCCAAATTTTGACAGCATATGAACACGTCACGCAATGGTTCAACTTGATGATATTTACGTAATTAAACGTACGCACACAGCTCTCATATCTAAGGCTTCAAATTCTGGTCCTAGCAACATTTTTATAACCCAGATTTGAAAACATTTGTACGTGTCCTAATCACACCTCGTGATCATATAAGACTATATATATTAGAGCCAAGCACCTCTTTGTTGAAATGCGACAGACGTGGACCACCGACTTTCCTTGGGCAATTTATATAGATAAAGAGGGGGAAAAAGTTAGTTGATGAGCAAGCTCAAGTGTCTTGTTGCAATGCAATGGGAAGAGTCAACCAAAGGCTTTGTTTAATCTGCCTTTTGCCCAAATTTCGCGTGCTTCATTTCTGACTTTCAAGAGCAAATGAACTGTTCTTGCAACGGCTCAGCTTGATGATCGTTGCAACTTGAATTACTTAATTAGAATCCATTTTCGCACGAGTCTTATTGCACGTGCAAGACGAGACTATTTCTTTGTTTATTGTACTTCTCCCCCAAATTTAATATGCTTTATTTCCGACTTTTGACCGCATATGAGCTGGTCTTGCATGGCTCCGCTTGATGATTATTGCAACTTTAATTACTTAATTCGAAACCATTTGCGCATGATTCCCGATCACAAAAAGTGGATCAATAAAGAGGTTTTGCACATGTAACGCGAGACGAGTCTTTGTTTATTCTGTTTCTTCCAATAAAGAGGTTTTGCACGTGTAAGACGAGACGAGTCTTTTACTCTGCTTCTCCGCCAAAATTAAAAATGCTTCATTTCCGACTTTTGGCAGCATGTGAACTAGTCTTGCAAAGGCTCCGCTTGATGAATATTGTAACTTGAATTATGTAATTATAAACCATTTGCTCACCAGTGTGAAGATCACAAGAAGTTGATTACCAAGGAGGGTTTTGCACATGCAAGACGAGATTGAGTCTTTGTTTATTCTATTTCTCCCTCATAATTGATATGCTTCATTTCCACTTTTTGATTGCATATGAACTAGTCTTGCATTATTATTGGAATTTGAGTTTTAAGAAGCACCGACACTCTTTTGGAATCTTTATGTCTTGTTAAACACTCTTACTCATGTTCGACACTCAGTTAAAATGTGTCAAATTCCACATCTGATCAACTCTCCTAACACTTTTCGATATGCAAGTCCAGAATTTCAACATGCGAATTTGGAATTCCAATAAGTGATTCCTACACGCACGGGTCAATTCTAAAAATTTTCAGTACATGAGGGGTCAAAATGTAGATATTTAATAATAATAATAATAATGAAAAAGAAGAAAAATCTAGTCTTCTCTTCTCTTTCGACTCTCACTTCTAGTGACACACAATTCATTCCCTCAAGTTTATTTTTTGCTCTTCTCTTCCAACACGCTTTGACATGTGAGTCAAGAATTTGGGTTGTTTGTTTTTTCATTTTCTCCAAGTATTATGGATTATTGGAATATAGTTGAATTTGTCAAATCAAAACAATGAATGATATTAACAAATGATGGATTAATGTTTTTAATATAAATTCATTTTAGACTCTTATTGATTGATTGATTGATTTATTTATTTATGAATTTGAATCAAATTAATATGATTAAAATAATCATAAAAATAATAATTTTTTGCATATATAAAAATATGCATTTAATGAAATAACACGTCCAACGTATTTGAATTCTCTATTTTCTGGGAAAATACACATTTTGGCAATTTTTTAATCATTAATTTCTTTTGAGGAGAAGGATATATGTTGCAACAACAAATTATAGAGTCTCGTTTATTATCCAAATAATTAAAATCCAGGTACTTAATCTCGATGAGTTCAAGAGAAAATCATTAAAGCCTCGCGGAGATTTGAGATCCTATAATCGTCGGGAAGGTAAAGTGCAAGCTTGAATTCTACTGGGTCATATCCTATAAATACATTTTTGCCCCTTTTCCTAACAAGTTAACCTTCTGGGACAATACTGTATAGCAACGGGCCAGGTGATTAATCGAAACAAATCTGGCTTGTTTTTTAGTAAAAATTGCCCACTGACTCTTCAAGAGAATTTAGCTGGTGTCTTCAGAATGCCGGTGTTGCAGCGATATGGGAAGTATCTAGGGATTCCTTCTGAGTGGGGAAGATCAAAAAAAGAGATGTTTGCCTGGATATTAGGTCGAATAAATGCGAAACTTGAAGGCTGGAAAGAACGATTACTATCTAAGGGAGGCAAGGAAATCTTAATCAAGTCAGTGGTTCAATCAATTCCCCAGTATGCTATGTCCATATTTAGACTTCCTTTATCTCTTTGCAAGCTGATAGAAAAGAAAATATCTGCTTTCTGGTGGACAACTGATCACAATAGGGGGGGTGTACATTGGCAGAAATGGGATCTACTTCAAAAGGGCAAGGATGATGGAGGGCTGGGATTCCGAGACTTGATGGCCTTTAATAAGGCAATGCTAGGAAAGCAGGCTTGGCGGCTACTTAATGATCCGAACTCGTTGTGCAGTCAGGTCTTCAAAGGTCTGTACTTTCCATCCAAACCGTTCAACTTAGCAGATAAGGGTTCTCGCCCTTCCTGGGGATGGCAAAGTCTTCTTCTTGGTAGAGAGAATGTACTACCTAATGTTCGCTGGTCGGTCGGGACTGGTGAGAGCATTCGAATTAGGGAGGATAGGTGGCTCTCTTTGGGAATTATACACGGACCAGCAGCTAGAGAGGAACCAACAATGGTGGCCGACCTCATAGATCAGGCTAATCAACACTGGAAACTTCCCCTTCTCCATCAAATGTTTGATGAAGTAGCAGTTGAGGAAATCACATCCATACCTATTCGATCAGCCTATGCTACGGATCAGCTAGTCTGGACAGCAACTATGGATGGCAATTACTCAGTGAAGAGCAACTATAAAAACATTATCAGCAAAATCCAAGAGACAACAAATGCACAAGTAGCCTCTACCTCACATCAGTTCTCACGCAAACTATGGCGCAGAATATGGCGACTACCAGTAGAACCAAAGATTCGCAGTTTTCTATGGTCCGCTTGCCACAACGCCCGCCAATTTACTCCGCCGTCACATTATAACTGACCCTATATGCAGGTTATGTGATCAGGGTTTGCCAGAAACACTCGAACATATTTTCTTCTTCTGCTCCTGGACGGCAACAATATGGAACAACCCGCATCTGAATATCTCACTCTCACCATACACTATTCATCGTTTTGATGACTGGCTCACAGACAGGGCACTCAATGTAAGACTCTTACCTCGACTTGAACTGATTGCGCAAGTTCTCTGGCGGATTTGGTGTGCACGCAACAACTGGATCTTTCGCAGGACTCCCCCTGATCCTGCGCAGGTAGTTGCCGACGCCCTATCTCACGATCAAGTCCACCAAGCTATTCTGCAGAGTCACCCCAACGCTGGGACTCCTACTATCAAAACAGGGCAGGTGTGGGAACCTCCTCCCCGTGGGTACCTGAAATGCAATATTGACGGATCTTACCACCCAGGAGCTCGAGAAGGGACTATGTCATGTATTAGCAGAAACTTTCAGGGCCTTCTCACCGATGTATACACGGATCGATTCCCTGCAACCTCAGCCTTTCAATCGGAAGTGCAGGCACTCACCCTAACCTTGCATCACCTGCTGCACCTTGGACTGAATACGTCTCCTATTTTGATTGAATCTGACTGCCAGCGTTTGATCGACACTCTTCACGGCACACAGCAACCACCATGGGAAGAACGGGTTCTCTTTACTGAGCTGCACACCTTGCTCGGTGTTTACCCTAATGTGCGTCTTCAACATTGCAGAAGGGAAGCGAACAGGGCTGCTGATTGGGCCGCAAAAGCCCACGGTCGGACAGGCCTGGGCCGTAACTGGAATGTTTTCCCACCTTTTATGCTACAAGATCTTGTAATGGCTGATGCCATAATCTCCAGTAATTTTGTTACCGCTGGATGTAATCTGCTGACCCTCGGACTTAGAGCTGGGAATAGTTAATGCAAATCGTTATATTTCAGACCAAAAAAAAAACCTTCTGGGACAAACAGATTACCTAACAAATTAAATGAATTAATACATGGGGTTGAGCTTGAGCCTGATTTTTGTTTGATGAACACAGTGGGAGCCGGCAAAATTAGAGTTAGTCCTAGTAGAGATAGTGGATATGCTATTCAAAGCATCGGTGGATGATGACAATTGGAATTTGTCTACAGCTCCATGCACGGTCCTCCAATTCGCTTGATCACGCGAGATCGAACCTCTGAACAGACCCATTTTGTAGTTTTTAGTTAATATGGATGCAATTAGACCGTCGTCTATGTCTCTCTCTATTTATCTATTTGTGTATGAGACCTACAAGTCCAACATTTCTCTTTCACAAGTGCATTATTACATGCTATTTACAAGAAACAATTAAAAAATAAATAAAATTCCTAAGTTGTTGAATTCAACGCACGGCGTTCCTGCTAGCCGGCCAAAAGAAAGAGGATTTCGACTGCTTGTGGTGCAGATAAATTCGGTATCTTCATTGATGTTTCCTTCTCTTCAACTCTATGGAGCACATTATCCATTGCAGTTCTACAAAGCAACGACCATGTAAACACAACTCGCACGTACTGGCATGGATTTGTAATGTGACCCAGTCTGGTTTGTCAAGATCCCATGAGGTTAGGCAACTCAAGTTTTCCTGATTAACTTGCCGTCTAATTTTTATCATTTGATGTGTGTTGCCATCTGTGCATGAGTCCTAATTATAGAAAGTTGATCAATGAGGAGGGTTTTGCTCTCTTTTAACTGCGTTTCATATGACCATACAGGCCTAGTGATTATTCCTGTGATGGCTTAGTAACTCGATATGCTAACAAAATGTTGTCAAACCTATTGGTAGTAACCTCTCGAAAATTTATTGATTAACGGTATTATTATGTAAAGGATAAAGATATCTAATCTGTATATAAATATGTTGATGCTATGTTTACAATGGTATCTGTAATTGAATATAATAACTAAAGACTAGATAGAATTTTGGTTTCTGAATAAGCTCGAGTGCTAATAGAAAAATTCATTTGTCAGGAAGTGCAGGTATATTATACTAGGCCTAAGACATTGATGTCGGCATAGACTTCTGGGACTTAAAAAACCACCGTCCAGCGATGTCATTGAATCCAACAATAGAGCATATACTATATTTGGCAAGCAGTCTGACTTAACTATTTTACATCCATATCTTCATTACTATTTCCGGTTCTAAAAGTGCATCAAAGCTACAGTCATTAAATATAATAACTAACTGTAGATTGCCTGCCGTCATTAATCGCCAATTCGTTAGATCGTATGGAATTTCTCTCTAAAACTGATGATTATTATGGGCTTTCAAGTTTCAAATTGTCAATATAAAAGATGCTCAAGAAAATGGTTTCCTCCGTCCTGAACTGCTTCCGCTACAGGCCGATCAATCAGTTGAACGAGTCCACGTTGCTGTACTTGGTTAAGATTCTCTCGTGAAGAAAATGGGCAAGAGCACCAAATTGATTCCTGAGAAAATATATAGCATTTATCAGACTGCCCATATTGCTCCCCAAAGAACATGGTATCTGCAATGCTGATGACCCTGATGACCCGCGATTCCACCAATGGACTAAGACAAAGAAAGTTGATCGTGTCAGGAGGGCGTTTCCACGTGCAACACCTGATGAGTCTTTGTTTAATCTACTTATCCCAAAATAAGATTCATTATTGATTTTTGACAGCATATGAACGGGTCATGCAGTGGTCCAACTTGACGATTGTTGGGACATGAATCACGTAATCATGCTAACGTACGCACCTGTACGCACCTCCCACGGCTGAAGCTTCACATTCTGGTCGACGGAACATTTTATAATCTTTGATATTGTAACTTGAAGACATCTGTACATCTGTCGTAACCATAGTCTAGATTTTTTTAAACATACTGGGAGGGCCCGAATATATGAATGAGGTTGCGTATGCGCATCAACTATTGAGCAGGAAGCGTCTGTTTAAATGTCATGACAGATTGCTGGATCTGCTTATAAATAGGAACTGAGCTTCCTTCCTTGACCCTGCGCAGCCCAAACAGGAGGAGAGAACAGAGAGAGAGAGAGAGAGAGAGATTGAATGATGCAGGCTCTGAGCTCTACTGAGTTGTTCTGCAGAGACTTGACTGAGCAGCCGGTCTGTCCTCTCTACTCATTGATCTAGAACCATTTAAATAGAAGCCATGCTTGGTGCCCTGATAGACCATGATTTCATTTGCCTTTGGCAGGTGCTGTTTGAAGAGCATCCGGGAGTGAGAAAGGTGATCTTGAACCGGCCTTCCAAGTTAAACTCCCTCAATCTCGAAATGGTGCGACCCTCTCTTCTTTCTTTTACTCATTTACGCAGGTCCATTACTCAAGTGCGTCTCCTCTGAGCGCGCAGATTTCTCAGATGTTTAGCAAGTTGAAGATCTACGAGGACGATCCTACTGTCAATGCTGTCATCTTGAAGGTAATTGGAGGTTGTATTTATCTCTGTCCTTTCTCCCTACTGAGTTGCTAGTACATATTTAAGCAAATAACAGTAGAGGCGTTTCGAGATTTCATCTAGTGTATACATTTAGATTCAAATTCGATTGATCATGCTTCATCTGATCAATGATATGTTCTCTTGGATGTGCATTAGCTGATTTATACTCTATGTTATTCTTCGCCACTTGATCAAATATTCATCAGGGAAACGGGAAAGCATTTTGTGCAGGCGGTGATGTTTTCCAAAATATCTGCTCCATGTTAACAGGTGATCAAATCCGGATCTGCTCTTTTTTAATTGTGTTTAATATTAACTGTAACCCTTGAAATATGCAAGAGATATGGTATTCTTTTCCAAAAACTTACAATATTTGGTGGACAGCCATATATACATGCAATATTATAATGTTTCGTGTAAAAAATCGGAATTTTTTTCCGTGTTGTTAAATTTCGATAAGTTTTAATGAGTGCTACAAAAAAAACCCTTAGTAAAAACGGGTAAATGGCGACATTTTTTTCTAATTAAGTTATTGAGCTACCAAGACTTGTTAATTTGACGTAATAGTTGGTAAAGTTAAGGCTTTGTTAGAATATGTAAACAATAGTTGGGAAAAGATTTTAAAAAGAGACTGTCAAAGATACAAAAAAATAATCAAATATACGTTCATAACTAACTCAAATAAGAGTTGATAACTTTATCTTATAATCTGAGTAAATTCTGGTATCTCTGAAATCATTAAGGACATTGGAGCTTTGGAGCAAGCTTTTACAGGAAACAACTCACCTTGGATCACTTGATAGCCACCTATAAGAAGCCTTTGGTGAGATTTGGGGGCTTTTCTTCTTATGCAGTACTTCCATGGCTGATGAACCAAGCGACAAGTATCTGTAGTTAAAGCTAGCGATTCCTTCAAAATCAACTTGAACATTTTCTTTTTCATATGAATGACCTCAAAGGTATGCCTCACCAATGGAGTTGTAATGGGTGGTGGCGCTGGACTCTCCATGCACGCAAGCTTTAGAGTCATGACAGAGAAGATGGTAGATAGCCCTCGTTTATAAATTCATTTGATTTCTATAACCAGACTCAATGGTGATTAATAATGTTTGCAGATGAGCTTTGTTCATCATAATGCATCTTCTGAGACATCTGATAAAAACTGACAGAAAATGAATCTTTTTGAAGAGTGTTTTCGATTCCCGGTGTTGCGGTATTTGCAATGCCTGAAGCAATACTCGGAATCTTTCCGGATGTGGGTGCATCTCATTTCCTATCCAAGCTTCCCGGTTACTTTGGTAATTCTGAACAGCTTTTTCTTTTCTTTTTTCACTTCAAATGGACCCATAATACACATACTGTCCAGTGTAGGAAAGGAATTAAAGAGGAAGAGAACTACAATTTATGGATCTTCTCATTTTGAACGTCTTTGTATTTGTGCCTCATTGTCAAATTTTAGTTGACCAATTAGTGTGTGTATTGTGCCAAGCTTTTTAATTATCGAATATCTAGATTAGATTATCCTATCCTTTAGATTTTACAAGTGATGTTACATCGAGCAGGTGAATATCTAGGATTAACCGGAGCACGGCTGGATGGAGAAACAATGCTTGCATGTGGCCTCGCAACTCATTTTGTCTTTTCAAAGGTAACTGGATGGTAGTGATTCTGTTGGAAATGGTGATCAATTTTCTAGAATTTTCTAGAGTTGCTAAACTTCTAGAATTCCCTAGATGAATTTTCTAGAAGAAAGAAGAAAAGTCATGTAAGAGAAGCCTAGAGAAGTCTAGCATTCAAGAGAAGACTAGAATCTTCTAAAAAAAAAAAAATTGGATTTGTGTGTTGCGGAAGCATGGTTTTGGTATTAGTTATAGTTTTTTTATTAGAGATGTGTGCAAGTATATGGTAGAGGATGGAAAAGGGACAAGATAGGATAATTAAATGATAAAGAACATGGGATATAATTTATCTAATTGATGGAAAGTACAAGATGTTTTGGTAATGGAGGAATATTTTATGATATAGAAACTATCTTAGCTCTACCTCCTCCATATCGGTGGAGGTATATCCCTCACACATGGAGAGTTTACCTCTCACACCTTTATATTTGTTCTACTATGCTCTCCCTTCTTTCCTATTTATAGGGTGCTCTACCAACATTCTACCTACCAACATTCTAGATTTGTGTAGAATGTTGTCCACTTAGGCTTAATCTAGAGAATTCTAGATTGTAGTTTATCCTCTCTTCTTCTAGAGAGATCTACACATGTGCTTCTACATTTTTCATTTTCTTCTAGAAACTTCATCTAGGGAATTCTAGAAGTTTAGCAACTCTAGGAAATTCTAGAAAATGGATCACCATTTCCAACAAATTCCAAAACTTGCTTGCTTTGTTATTTAATATTTAGAAGGAAAAAAGGCGACATGTTAGATGTATCGAATAACCGATACAATTTTAGTTTGTCTTTTATATGTTTATGGTTAACCCTCTATTTTCTTGATAGGATCTTCCTCTTTTAGAACATGCTCTCTTCGGTGGATTCATCAAATGCATCAGACATTTTACCGGTCATCAACAAATATGCGTGCAAGTCCAATAAGAAAGAGGAAGAACTCCACAAAAGGTTGCTGATGTTCTACTCTAGGACTTCACTCTCTTTCTGTCGAATATAATCTCTTATATCAACGACTCTTCATTGTTGGAATAGATTGAAGAGCATAAACAGATGTTTCTCAAGACAGACAGTGGAGGGCATATTACATTCTCTTGTAAGCACACGTTGGTTTGAATTCTTTCTCCTTCTTCTTTTCTAGTTGCACAGCTGAGATACTTTCGCGGTGCAGGAGGAGGAGCTGCTAAATAACTTGGCAGAGAAATGGATCGCCGAGGCAGTGAACAGTATGAAGTTTGCTAGTCCGACCAGCCTAAAGATTTCTCTGAGATCGGTAATATGCAAAACAAAACGTATACTATCCAGCTTAGTGGTAATTTATACAAAGTAACACACTGTCGAATGATAGTGAAATTCGACAGATATCTTCCACTTCTCAAAATCTACTCTTATAGGGTGTGTGCAGATGGGAATTTGAAAGTAGAAAGTACTCAGCAGTTTGTGTTGGAATGGAAAGGGGGTTTTCCAGTTATAAACTAACTCTTTGCGTACGAACATTTATGTCTGTGTATGCTTGTTCCAGCAGTTGTTGGGTACATGGTACTCATGGATATCAATCATTTATGTGTGACATTACAAGGAGCATGGCATATTGCATCTAACAGCTAAAAGAACTTGTTGATCTTGATGGTTATTAGATAAGAGAAGGACGTGGTCAGACGATTGAACAATGTCTAGCTCGCGAGTACACCATCTTTTGCAACATCGTGCGAAGGAAGATCACCAATGACTACTACGAGGTACTAACTCTAAATGGATGTTTTAATAGGTAGGACATATTCAAGTATCCAATGGGAGCTTTTGATTTCTCACGTCACTTTTATAAGCAACTCTTCGCTGGCCGAGAAGTTATTTCATGAACTATGAACCACATAGATCAATACCATCTCAATCATTGATTATGTGGGTCCAACTATGAAGCTTATATGATCAATGGTACAGATGAACATGATCTAAAATATCTATAGACCATATGATATCTTGGCAACTAGAGCATTCGCCAAGGGTGTCTGTCTTGTGTCGTATGTATCCTTCTCTACATCGATTTGTGTAATGCATTGGTGAATACGTTTTGGTGCAGGGTTCAAGGGCAATTTTTTTCGATAAAGACAAAAAACCCAAGGTACAAGCATATAGACTATTACCCTGCTATTTGACTTGTTGAGATGGATCTTGAAACTTCAGCTAGTAAGAGCAACAATGTATCAGTTTATTTGTCATTTAATATGGTGATGACATCGTGCTTTAGACATCTTCTTTTTACGTCCAAAACCTTTTGATTGGTACTTGGCTATATCTGTCATTTGTTGTGCATTGGCTAAACGAAGATGAAGACGGTCCGAATCATAAATTTCTCTTGACTAATAAATGAGAGGAGAAGGGTATATGCTGCAACAACAAATTATAGTCTGTTGTATATTATCCTTATAATAAATATCGAAGTACTCAAACTTCTTTGAGTTCAAGAGACAATCATTAAAGCCTCGCAGAGATTGGAGATCCTATAATCGTCTGTGTAAGGTAATAGGGCATGGTGTAAGCTAGGATTGTATCAAGTCATATGCTAATAATACATCATTCGACCGTTTCCTAACAACTTGGCCTTTTAGGACAAATGGTTTTTCTTACAATTTGGATGAATTAATGCACGAGGTTGAGCTTGAGCCTGATTCTTGTTTGATGAACGCAGTGGGAGCCGCCGAAGTTAGAGTTGGTCGGAGCAGAGATGGTGGACATGCTATTTAAAGCATTCGAGGATGATGACGACTGGAATTGTCTACAGCTCCCTGCACGGTCCTCCAACGTGCTTGACCACGCAAGGTCAAAGCTCTGAATGAACCTATTTGTGACACAACTCACTCATATTGCAATACACCAAACTGGAAACTGTAACATCAGTAACCATGGAAACACAACTCGTGACAGTCTTCTCTGTCAAACTCCCAAGAGGTTAGACAACTCAAAATCTCCTGATTAACTTCCTGTCCAAATTTTAGCATTTGATGCGCACTTTCCCCTCTGGGAATCATGTTGTCCTTTCCCCTCTGGGAATCACGTTGCCCTCTAAAACTACAAGCAACGAAGAGGAATAATTGCTGTTAATGCATCTAAAGATAGAAGAGCGCAGTATCTATGTCGAATTTCAACTGCACAAGTACTCCTCAATGCCAACTTCAAGGCTAAGCCAGGGCATTATCAAGTTTTCTGGAGATGAAAATCTAGTAATACCAACAGTTGCTAAGAAGAAGATGAAATCAACGGCAGAAGAAAAGGATTAATTTATTTGTTTCTAAAATAATAAATGTGAGCTTGGACAGTTCCGCAAAATTGAAACCCCAAACTCGATTGTACAAATTAATAAGGAATACACTAGATCATTCCATTTTGAAACAAGCTCGCATTCTAGGCCCGAAAGCAGCACAACAATTGTCAGTGACTCAAGCAAAGTCTATGCTCAAGCATTTAGATCCTCGAACAAAGTCACAACCATTGCACCCACAAATATGCCTTCAAATAGACAAACATCCAGAATACAAGTTTAGCTTCAGGTTGTCGTCTTTGCGGCCAATACACGCAACTGAGCATTATTTGGCAGACATAGGAAAGTGCAGGTATTGCTCCCCAAAATAAGAAAGTACTGCTCCACCAACGCTTTCAAATCAGAGTATCTTATCTTAATTTCTGTTTCAAACACATTTTCACAAATACAAAAATGAAATTGTGCCATCAAACAGATTTATATTTCAAACATATTTTCACAAATATAAAAATAATTTTGACCAGAAATAAAATGGTTATTATGTGTGCCATAATAATTGTCTAGCCCATTTGTGGGCTTAAGAACGGCCCAAAACGGGCCTCCATGATCCTAGTATGACCTTACATTAATCATTGAAAATCACTGATTTACAAAATACAAATCCCAAAACGAACCAAGAAATACAAAAGAACTTGAATTGATACAAAATTTATAAGCGAACTATATGTTATTAAAAAAAAAAATCAGTACAACACGAGTTATAATTAAAGCGACCAAGATCAAAACAAAACAAGTTATAATAATGATCAGAAGCATACTAATGGAATACGATGGGTCCAAATCAAACATGGAGAATTCTAACTCGAATGAGAATGTGCTCAAACGACGAATCGTGCCGCACTCTTGGTTTGAGGTTGCAAGCGCACTTAGGCGTTAAACACGGACCAAATTGAGAAGATGGTTAATAACTACTAACAGTAGATTGTCTGCCATCATAATTCAATAAATTGTGAATTTATAGATGACTTACAGGTTGGTAAAGTCTTAGAAAAGATGGGAAGTTACTAGCGAAGAATCCGTCAAAAAGTTAAGCAACCATCTAGGCCATTTTAAAAAAAAAGAAAACTAAACATATTGTACAGATATCAATTTAGTTATAAATTTTTCAATTTTACCAATTTAGTCATTACATTTGGATAAATTCTATTATAGTCTTTTTGGCAATTTTCACCAAAATCGCTGACTTGATAGTATACCATGTAAAATGGCCGGTGATAACTAGACAATCATGTCAGCGATTTCCGATAAAAATCAATTGAAAATACTATATTAGAATCTCACACAAAGGTTTATGACTGAATTGGCAAAATTGAAAAGTTTAGAAATGAATTAACATATGTATAATAGGTTCGAGACTGATTGGATAATTTTCCTGTCACTTTCCTTAGTCAACTTGCAAAAAATAAAAATAAAGACTAGATAAAAGAATCATTAATGAGGAAGCTCATGTTTCTTGATGTAATGAATTCGGAAGAGTCAGCCAAAGGCCTCTGTTTGCAGCATGCAAGAATCCTAGGGCGACATAGTATGCAATGAGGCAAGAGTTAAAATCGACAGATTCATCGTTAGGAAGCGCAGTTACATTATACTAGCTCTCAATAGTGACATTTACCAGTGATGTCCTCGCGTCCAGCGACAAAGATAAACATAGCAAGCAATCTCACGCAACCATCTTGCGTGAAATTTAAGGATCAAGATGCATTGGTGCACTTTGGAGAAGTCAACGAGGAGCTGATTTGTTAGGCCCTCTCTTCTGGTGACACATCTCCTTACTTTCAGCAACTTTTTCTCTTTATTTTATGAATTACTATCTGGTAACGGACGGTGTTAAAAACATCATTACATTAAGATGTTGACATATATATAATTTTTAATTTTGGTGGCTTAGCACTTAATTCCATTAATAAATGAAATTTTCCATTTCGTGACTACTCGTGTAGAAAACATTTTAGGCCGATGGTATGCCTTGTATAAATCATTACTTAATTTCCTATAAACTCCGAAAGAAATAGGCTCAACAAAGTAGAAAGAAAAACTTTATTTTTAACGTTAATACTACGAAAAACTTCAAACTAATGCACATGTCAATCTCTTATGTCACCTGGTAATTTCTTCTCCTCGCATTAGACTTGAATTATAAGATCCAATAGTTTCCCGCATCATTTCTTCACAAATAATTCATCCTCTAATATAACTTTATTATAATATGTCTAAGACCTTGGGTTAATGTTGAGAACGTACTTCAGTAATTTACCTTAATCCAAAAAAATAGTGCAACTTCCCGACTAGGTCTCATCTCAACTTCTAGATTTGAGCTCTTTTAGAATTTGAAACCTTTTGATTTCCTTTCAATTTCAACGTGATATCCAAGACTTCTTCTTCAACACAAGGTACAAAGTGGAGGGTACAATAATACTGGTATGAAGAGGAGATGATTTAAGCACGAGCAAACAATCCAAAGGCGAGATTGATGGTGGTGAAGCCTCCATCCACCGCCAGATTTTGGCCATTGACGTACTTGGACTCGTCACTCCCCAGATACACAGCAGCCTTCGCCACATCTTCTTCCTGTAGACTCACCCCATCCAAGTTGGAATACACTTGGACTCCTGCACTCTCGTCGACTTTGAAGAACTCCTTCGTCAATGGCGTCAGAATGAAATGAGGCGAGAGATAGTTAATGCGAATTCCGTGTCGCCCAAGCTCTACGGCCACGTTCCTCGTGAGGCCCACAACGGCGTGCTTGGAGCTGGTGTACGTGTGGGACGCCACCCCACCCATGCTCGAGTTGACGCTCCCGACGTTGATGATGCTTCCGCTCCGTGACGGGATCATGGCTCGAGCAGCGTGCTTGGTCCCTAAGAAGACGCCCGTCAAGTTCACGCTGATCCCTAACTCTTTCTCACTAAAATTGTTAAATTACGTCACGAGTTTGAGCAGTGGACGAATCCTTAGAAGATTTTCCAGTATGTTCAAAATGAGGTGTGTCCAATGTTGATACCTAAATTTTGGCGATCTAGTCATTTATTTATTGCATAGAAAATTATGGGTTAATTTTATCCCTGAAAAAATAATCAATTACATAACATATTAATTTGGGTGCATTTGTTTTTAATTTACATTTTATGTTGGATCGGTGGTTCTGAGCTTTAACTTGACAGACTGGGCTAAGCCCGCAAATCGGCCCGAGCCCATATCCTCGGAGAGATTTTATGGATTTATTTTTGCGAGATTTCATATTTGGGAAGAATCCTTTTGCAATCCTAAATTTGGGAGGTGATCTTCGTGGATATTGACTTGAAGTAGGAAACAAAAACCCTAGTCTATTCGGTTATAAATAGGTGACTATATTACAGAAGGAGGGGCGGCACAATTGAGGACACCACAAAATTGAGAAACACACGTGAGAATTGAGAGAAGCAGCAGATCGTGAGCTCTTTTTCGGTGCCTGTATCGTGACGCCCAATATCAATCAGTTTGCTGCTCCCGCTGCCCTGCCGCGCCAGGTTCTTCGTGGTCAACTCGGCACTTACAAGCTTCCGCCCGCTGTTATCCAGCCATCAACGTCGCCCAACACGTAGCTTCCACTAGCGTGATTTGAAGATCGTAAGCTGTCCAGCGGCGCCCTTGCTTCTGTCTTGATTGTCCGGGTTCTGCTGGGTCGAACTGAGATAATCACCACTCCACCCACGTCGTTGTGGTCCTCACTGCCGCATCTCCTTAGTCACGGACCAGTCTCACTATTGCCTCCATCTTGCACGAATCAAGGCAGTCCCTAGCAAAGGAGTTCCCATTGACTTATTTGGTCAATTGCTGAAAAGCCCAGTGGCGTAGAGCTTCGCCACGTAGCTCTAATATTTCTCTGCCCAGCTTAGCCTCATCCCCGATGTTGGTGATACTCGCCGTGACTAGCTCTCAACATCGACGATTCACTCGGCGACACCGGTTTTGCTTTTAATTACCTAAGCTTTCGATAGTTTTTGCAGATTTCTTGGTGTCCCGAACGATAACCCATCAAACTCGTCGCGACTTTGTCAAGTCACGCCGAGATACCGCTACAACTGTTGCTCTAGAACTGAGCCGTGCCGTGCCGCCCACCGTTGGTCCGTTCTACCGATTGGGTTTTTGGAAGAAATTCAAATTTAGGTATAGATCTATTTTATTTTATTAGGAAGATTTAGTAGATTTAATTTCTTAGGTAGATTTGTTTATCTTGTTTTAGTTTTTGAGTATTTTATCTCTTTGTTTGAAGTATTTTCCAATGCATGATTAAAATTCTCTGATGTAGCATCCAATTCACAACCGCACGAATTTTTATTCTATCTATAAGGCTTTAGATGGAATAATTATTTACGCGGGAGTAAAACTGATATCTTGATCTTTAAGGCTTAAGATCAATTTATCCATTTTATTAGCGAGATAGTCAAATTTGAATTTCAAATTGAGTGATGGATAATATTCTTGACGATCATATTTGCCTTTATCTGTTATTATATGTGTAAGGGAAGTCTTTGCAAGAGAAAGAACCAAAAAACAAGATACCGTCCGTTTATTTCATACGATCTCGCGTTGATTTTCATGGCAAGATATGATCAGTTTTTGCATTAATGTTACAATAACAATCGAACCACCATACAGCAAGATCAAGCATAGATAAGCGCCTTCTCGCCAGCTCTTGCTCATCAAATTCGAGCCCACCAGAAGCAAGATCTCTCTCTGCCTCTCGGATAAGAACTTGCGATGGCTTGTGAAGCAGATGTTGATGTTCCAGTGACATTCCCGGTGATTGACATCAGCCTTCTGTCCTCCGAAGATGAGCTTCAGAAACTCAGCTCAATCCTCAGTTCTTGTGGATGCTTCCAGGTTTCCATCTCTGCAATCTGTTTCGTTCATGTTCAGCGTAGTTTTATGTTTACGGTTCTGTTTATCTGAGGTACAAAGAAGCTTGCAAACCGGAATCGGGTGATATTAGTGACGGCCTATAGTATATTTGCACCGATTCACCACTGAAGATCTTGAAAAATTAGTGGGTGTTGCTTCCTTTTGGTGTCGAGTCCATAACTATTAGTGGGTCGCTTTGCTAATGTGATTTTGCCATAGATTCTTCATGGTCTTCAGTCAAATCTCACTGTCGAGTCAATGCCATTCGGTAAGTTACACTTCTTATACCTAAAAAATTGCATCTAAAAAATCGTTCTTTTATGTAAGTTGTTATCTGGTAGAAAATTGCCGTAATTGTTCAAGAACTGTAATGCAGTTGAAGAATCGACCACAACTAGATTTCCCCTTTCTGACGTTAATTTGTTCTTCCGATTAATTATTAGTAATTTTCAGCTTAATTGTTTTTCTTTTAGTTATTTTGGTTTTACACCGGTTTGGGGTGAGTGGATCGCTTGCATATATGGATCACTTGATTCGCCAATGATAAAAATCATTTGGCTACTACTTGGTTGTTGATTCATATGTTTCCCAGACAATGTTAAGATCAATAAATTTGTGCTTATGTTTAATGACATATGAGAGATCTCAACTGATCGTTTCTAAATTCTCGGGCAATCGGTCATGGAATGTCTGTTGGATATCTTGATAAAGTGCGTGAAGTTGCTAAAGAGTTCTTCGCGCTGCCAGATGAAGAGAAACAGAAATGCTCACGAGCTTCAAACGAGGTTGAAGGATATGGCAGTGACTTGGTTGTGACCGAAAACCAAATCGAGACTGTTGCTGTCGCCTGTTTCTTAGAGTGTTTCCCGAAGATCAAAGGAGGCTCAATCTTTGGCCTGAAAATCCCTCTGATTTTTCGTATATGTCTTGCCCTCTATTTATTTTGTTAGTTGATGGACCAAAACTGCAGTTGTAAATAATCAACAGTCTAATTAGCAATAGAATGATATTACATGACTACTCGTTCCATTTATGATTTATTATCTCGTGATTTACTTCTATTCATTCTTTTCTCTCATTATGATGGACAGTGAAATCTTGCATGGATATGCCGTCAAGGTGAAATCGATGATGAATCATCTTTCCAAGGCCATGGCGAGGTCACTCAAGTTGGAAGAGAACAGCTTCTTGAACCAGTTTGGAGACCAGTCGGTGATGCAAGTGAGGTTCAACTTCTACCCGCCCTCTTCCAGGACCGAAGTCTTTGGTGTCAAACCTCATTCAGACAGATCAGGAATCACAGTTCTTCTGCAAGACAGGGAAGTCGAAGGCCTCCAGGTCCTAAAAGATGGAGCTTGGTACACTGTTCCCGTTATCCCTGACGCTCTTGTGGTCAATCTGGGTGATCAGATGCAGGTAAAGCAATAAATTTTGCATTCAAGATCAATTCCTTCTCAGTTGTTTTTGGTATACGATTCTGCATAGTTCAAAACAATATTTAGAATGCCTGGGAGTAGTTTGCTGTCATTTTGGTGGATTCTACCTGAGCCAACCCCTTTCTATTCATGTCAACAACAAAATGCAGTTTAGAACAGAGGGCAACCAAATTTCAAGTTTATTCATTGTTATTCTCCCTAGGTCAATTCAGATTTTTGCACAAACTGTTCGAGAGCACTTGTTATTTGTAGTATCATTATGTCAAGTACGATTGAATTGGTGGTGAATTTGCAGATAATGACAAATGGGATATTCAAGAGCCCAGTGCATAGAGTATTGACAAATGGGAACAAACTGAGGTTATCCGTTGCCCTGTTTGGTGAGCCGGAGGCAGAAAAAGAGATTGGACCAATGGATTGCCTCATCGACAAGACAAGGCCTAGGTTATACAGAAGTGTCAGAAACTTCGCTGCTTTCAACTATGAATGTTTTCAAAAAGGCAAGGCGGCACTCGAGGAAGTTCGGATTTGACTGACTGTCTAGAATGCATGTGCTTTAAAGGCTAAACCTGAACATGAACCATTGTTTTGTATTCTATATAAGGAGGTTATTTTTCAGAAACCGCCTAGTAACCAGTGGAGGTACAAGAGCCTCTGCATCTACCTAATGGAATTTGAAATATAATTCAAGTCCTCCTTTCTTCTACTTCCCAAGTACAGCATCACAGCATCATACCATTCCATGTGAATGGCGACCTGATTTGCGCAAGCATCGGCGTCCAGTTGCCTGCTGCCTTTTCTGGTTTGTTCTCACGCAACATTCATCAACAACAATTATAATCAATGCAGTGTAGCTTGAGGATTGGCTATCGTAGTGTTGAAAACTTTACTCCCCCTTTCTTTCCATATACCTCGGCAATTAATAATGATCTTTAATGAACATTCCTTATGCAGTGAAAATGTGGACGCAAGAAGCTCAGTATAGTTGTGGTTTCCATTTAGCTTGAAAGTAATTGTTTCTGAATTATGGTGTCAACAGTCGTCATCATTAATCTTACACAGTATACAAAATATGAGACAAGAGACCAGCCTTGACAGCTTGATGTTCATTAAAATTCGCCTCATAAAATTTCGTATGTGTAGCTTTATTGAAGGATATTGAGATTGTAAATTTTCATCCTGTTCCACGACTGCTAGATCTCAGCAAAAGCCCCAATCAAGGTTTTAATTCCTGATGTATTTACTATAGATGTGGACAACCTCTCAATTTGCTGCTAGTGTTCTGAACATGAAGAAGCATGAAATGAGAAGAAAAGTGTAAATATCTGTCCACAAAAAGTTTTCTCATTAAAGATTGTAATGGTTGACAGAATTTTGTAGGTTTCTTTACATGCACCGATGAATCCAAGATAACGAAATCAAGATTAGGGAGCATATTTATGCATGGCGGGTCCCTTGTGTTCCTCTACACATGAAACATTGAGAATGAGAGATGGTATCTTTTGCCAGTCTGAAGTTCTTTATCCATCATTCAAGACAAGTACAATTAAGCTCCTTCTCACCAACTCTTTCCCATCAAAATCAAACCACCAAAAAGCAAGACCGAGGTCTCTCTCTCCCTCTCACGGTAGAACTTACGATGGTTTGTAAACAGATAGTGATGTTCCAGTGACATTCCCAAAGATTGATATTAGCCTTTTGTCCTCAGAAGATGAACTACAAAAACTCAGTTCAATTCAGCTCTTGTGGATGCTACTAGGTTTCTATCTCTATAATATGTTTCGTGCATGTTCAGAATAGCTTTGTCTTTATGGTTATGTTTATCTCGATTCGAAGAAGCTTGCAAGTGGGAATTGGGTGATGTTAACGATGGATTATAGTACACTCCGATTGATTCAACCTTAAAGATGGTGAAAAATTAAGTGGGTGTTGCTTCCTTTTGTGTCGCATCAACTATTAGTGGGTTGCTTTGATATTGTAACTTTGTGTCGCGACCTCTTTTTTTTTCGGCGCCTGCAATCGCGTACAAGCGCCTAAGGAGGCTAATGGCTCGGCTGAATTGATAAAGCCCAGACTCTCCCAAGTCCACCAATTCACGACTTTAATAGTCTAAATTTTTAACCTGTAAATCAATTTTTAAAATGAAGTCGCCACTAATCGATTTGGGGTGGGTTGATTAGAAACCCAAGTGAAGTATCGGGAGAAATACTCACTCCTGCACAACCAGAGAAATTAGGATCGGGGACTTGATTACACTAGTTAATCACTAATGCCCTTTCGGTACCTAATCTTGTTTAAACCCCGAGGTTTTTGGATGTTCGAGGGATTTTCCATGCATTTTTGGGAGGAAAAACATTTTTTGAGTCATTTTCTAATTTTTTTGGACGCAAAATGGATTTTTTGGGATTTTTTGATATTTTTTTTGGAAAAATGCAAGTCTTTTTGGCTTTTTTTCTGAATTATTTTTTTGGCTTTTTCATGAATTTTTGGCTTTTTTTTTGGATTTTTGACATTTTTTGGAAAATATGAGATTTTTTTGATTTTTTGATTTTTCGGAAAATAAAATATTTTTAAATATTTTTAAATATTTTTGGAAAATAAAACAATTTTTTAGCATTTTATTAAATATTTTTTGAAAATAAAACTTTTTTATATTTTTTTGAAATAAAATATATTTTTTAACATTTTATTTATTTAAAATATTATTTTATATTAAGATAATATAAAAATTGACCCGGGTTGGATCCGCGGGTTGGGTTCGACCCGCGCTTCGCGACCCGACTCCCCACGAAACCCTACCCGGGTCCGACCCGACCTCGCGACTCGGCTTCTCGCCGCCCCGGAATCTTGTGATACCCTACCCGGTTCCGAGACCCGGATTCGATTCGACGACTCGGAAATCGCAAACCCTAGGGTTTGCGAATCCGCGGCGCCGAAGGGGGGGAACCGAGGTGGTTGGCGGCGACGGCGACTACGGCGGCGACGACGGAGGTGACAACGGTGACGGCGACTACAGCAGCGACGACGAAGGTGACAACAGTGACGGCGACTACGGCAGCAACGACGAAGGTGACAACGGCGACGGTGACTACGGCGGCAACGACGAAGGTGACAATGGCGACGGCAACGACGGCTAGGTCAACGGAAAACGGCTACGATGAACAATGACGCCTTTTTTTTACCTTCTCTCGAACGGGGACGGCGACGGCAGGAGGGCGGTTCGCGATGATGGAGGTCGCGGCGAAAAATGACGGTGAC
This sequence comes from Eucalyptus brandiana, assembly GCA_014182725.1. Lineage (NCBI taxonomy): Eukaryota > Viridiplantae > Streptophyta > Magnoliopsida > Myrtales > Myrtaceae > Eucalyptus > Eucalyptus brandiana. The sequence goes on along the minus strand of CM024670.1, from coordinate 50,107,077 downwards.
GGCAAGACTGGGCAACGATGGCGGCAACTCAGCTTCACGATCCGGCGTGGCTTCGGCGGATCGATCATGGCAATGGCTTCGTGGGGGGGGAACACGACAACAAACCCTTCGAGGCAACGGCGTCAGGACTTGGTCGAGGCGAACGGCGTTCGGCAGCAACAACAGCAGCAAAAAAGAACCAGATCTGAGGCGTAGATCTCGGTCGGACCTTCCTCGGCTTCGATCTTCTCTCACTCAGGCCAGATCTGAGCCTTCATCGGCCGGATCTGACCTTCTCGGAGTCGCTTGCGGCCGGCCTTCCCCGAAGTTTCTCGGTAGAAGGTGGGCTGAGCTCGCGACTCGAGTTCTCTCCTACGCTCGCCCTTCAACCCTTCCCGATGTCTCTCAGTGAAGGATCTCCGAGCTTGCCACCTCCTCCGGCGATGCTTGCGGCCACCTATTTATAGGCGAAGGAAATCCGGTCGACGAAGGGCCTCGGCCGCCGGCATCCGGTTCCGCTCGGCTGAACCAGTGTCCCATCGAGCTTTCCAACGAAGCTCGCTCAACATTAATGGCGCCTGCAATCTTATCCCCTCCGGCCGGCGTCGGCCTATGGCCGCGGCCGTAGGCCATCCTTTGTGCGCGTCGCCGGCCACTGCGTGTGAGATGCAGGCGACTGAGGAAGAAGAAGGCAGGAGGAAGAAGAAGAAAAAGGGGGGTCGGGCTCGTGAGAGAGAAAAAGAGGGGAGGGGCTGGGCCTTCGAGCCCAGCCCCAATGGGCTGCTTTTTTTTGCTTTTATTTTGTTTTGTTTTTTTTTTCTTTTTACTATCTACTTATCCAAAAAAACTAAAATTAAGGCGTCAACAGCTGCCCATCTTTGAAGGTGAGCTCGCAGAGGTTGCATAAAAAGATAGACTGATGCCTCAATTTTATCCATGCATGCGTAACAAATTATATTTTATTTGGCACATATTATTCTATGCAGAAAAGAGCAATATAACTTTACATATACTAAAACAAATAAGAAGATACATGTAGTTACTTATCGGAAGTGAGTGAGATTGTCACGCCCCGAACACGGAGCACGTGCCCATCCCTATCTGGTCGATAATAATTTGCGATTTGCTAGGACGAGTCGCCGACCCTTTCCATTTTATTGCACATGTGGAAGCGAAAAGAAATCCCCAAACAGTAATCATCTCGGGATAGAAAAGCAGGATAATAGATTCACAAACAAACATGCTTTTATATTTACACTGAGTCATGTACACAGCTCTATGGCCAAAGACTACAAAAGACCAGCCTTCCAAAAAGAAGCGGTCCTAACTGACTTACGCTTCTGATCACCTCCTCTTAGCTCCAAGTCCTCCACTCGACGACCCTGAAAATGTTGTCCCACAACGGGGTGAGATATCATCTCAGCGAGTCTAAGCTCTAAACCCCAATTAGGAGGGAAATACGCCCAGAAGCATCCTAACCACGCAATCATACAATTAGCATAGAGGACTTACCTCGCCTCAGTTTCCTTTCCTGCATGTCAGTATAGTTCATAACGCAATGCATATAATCAATGCACATAACAACTGGAATACCTCATCAATTCAATTAATCACCGGGGTCCTGATTATAAGGCCAAACCATTATGACACGTCCCATTCCATGTCACACAATTTTGGTCTCATAATCGGGTGCATCAAACTCAACAACCATGCGTTCCAATTGTTAATTACACCCCTCAAGGGTACGACCAACTCTATTGGCGGTCTTTTGGCATTGCCAGGCGTCGTCTCACCTCCTTTGAGCACGGCTACGTCTCTTAATTAGACGGCTTCCCCGAAGGGGCGTAGGTCCAGAATCTACTGCGACCCGAGTCCCAATGAATGGGTAACATCCGGCTTAACAGCCCAGGATGGTTTCTCTTAACCAACACACGACCAATCAATCTCGGCCCAAGACACTATGCATTGCACTGAAATGCCTTCATTAAAATAGTGATTCTGGCCTATTTTCTTCGTATTAAAAACATCTCGAAAATAGTCGTGTGTGGGTACACGGTTAATTCGAACTAGAAGACTAATACCTATCTTTTTCAAACCCCACTATTTGATATAGTACTTAAAATCCATTTTCGGTGTTAAAACCCGACACCCGGGATTTTTTGAATAAATATTGGAAATTCACAATTTTTGGAATTAAATAACAAAAATCCCATCAGCACTCAATTTGCATAATTTAACACTTAATTGCAGAATTTAACCACATCATTGCAATCGGCACAAAATTCCGGTCACCGGCTATCCCGGCCTAATTTCCGGAAAATAATTAATAATTAAATAAATTATCGAAAATTAAATAAATTACAAAATAAATAAGTTTAAAGCATTTAATTGAATTAACTTAAATTAACTAAACTAAATAATCTAACTAACAATTAAATCTAACCATCGAGAGAGCTTGCTGCAGCGTGAAAGATGGATCGGTGGGTGAAATTGTTCCGATTATTCTTTGGACAAAACGAAGAAACGAAGCGGTCAAAGATGGGGGCTTCACGGCGACGGCTGACCGAGCATGGAAATCATGGCCAAAATGAGAAGCTGATGGTGGAGATGGACGGCTTGGACGCGTGGGCGTGAAGAGGAGAGTCCAATGGAGTTGTGGGCGTGTGAGTGGATGAAGATGGAGAAGAAACGATGGAGGGAAATGGTGGTGTGTTGGCGTGAGAGGAGAGGGGTTAACGAGAGAGAGGAAGTGGACTTTGGCCTTCGGTGTGATGGCAGCAAGCTGTCCTTGTGACAGCTTCAAGAGAAGACCGAAGATGGATGCAGAGAAGAGAAGCGGTGGGGCTGCAGGTTTGTCCAAGGAAAAAAAGTAAACCTCAGCTGAAATCGTGAAGAAAGAGAGAGACGAAGGAGTTGGCGTGTCACGCCCCAATCCTTGGGCACGCACAAATCCTTCTCACTTGGTCGATTTTATAATGCGATATCCCAGGATAATGTATCGCCGACCATTTTTATTTATTAAGCACATGCGGAAGCAGTTAAAATCCCCAGACAATAAAACGATGGGATAGAAAAGCAGGTTATATTTTTCATATTGAAATTTACAACCAAACCTTTATACATGGCATTAGACAGAGCACTTCACAAACTATTCACAACTTCAGAATCTCACTCTATTTACGCATATACAAAGGGTTCACAAAGAGATGGGATTTCAATCCTCATCTAAGTCATACTCGAGATCATCCCAATCCTCCTCTGACTCCTCTTCATTCAGATCATTCTCTTCCTCAGTTTCACCTTAGGGTTCTCCTTCTCTGATTCCTCCTCCTTAGCTCCTCATCGAGGTCCTGAAATGTTTTTCCCCAAACCGGGATGAGATTACGTCTTAGCGAGTTCTACCCCACTAAGCCCAATTAGTAAACTATTATACTATAGGCTGCTTAAACACGCACAGGTCAGAAGACGTACCTTGGCATCAGTCTCAACCTGCAATTCAAGGTTATATATAGATACTTCAAATATCTCAATGCACAATTAATCAAATCACATATTGAAGTATCGATCAAATCGACCTAGTCGATTACGTGCGAACAAGGCCGCTCACGGTCATTTCCAATCAGTCAATCAATTCACGACATCAAATCAAAGCAATGATCAATTGACCTAGTCGATTACATGTCATCACGACCCATGCTCGGTCGGCATATTCAATACTATCTATAAAGTCCTATCATATCAGGACTGCTCACCCAAAGCTAATAAATAGATAGCATAGCTCGCCCAAAGCTGATAGTAAGGTATACTGCTCACCCAAAGGTGGCATATCGCCTGAAGGCTGATATAGTATACCGGTATACTGCTCACCCAAAGCTGACATATCGCCCGAAGGCTGATATAGTATACCATATGCTCACCCAAAGCTGATAATATATTGCTCGCCCAAAGCTGATAATAAGGTATACTGCTCACCCACAGCTGACATATCGCCCGTAGGTCGATATAGTATACCGGTATACTGCTCACCCAAAGTTGACATATCGCCCGAAGGCCGATATAGTATAACATATGCTCACCCAAAGCTGATAATACATTGCTATTCAATCCTAACTGATAGAGCCAATCACCGAGCCACATGCATTCTCTAAGGTGACATACTTCGTCACTGAGCCATGTGCATTCTCCGAGGTGACAAATCTAATCATCAAGCCCCGTGCATTCTCCAAGGCGACGTACTAATCATCAAGCCACGTGCATTCTCCGAAGCGATATACCAAATCACCGAGCCACGTGTATTCTCCGAGATGATGTACTATTTACCGAGCCACGTGCCTTTCATGATGATTCATCCCATTTCTAAAGTAATTATCCACAACCTTAATTCGTACTCAATTTACCCAAATAATCAATTTAGGAACATATCCTAAATATCCACAATTAAATCAATTTGGCACAATTCAAAGCTCAAATAAATAAACGGACTGCGCCACGACAATTAGCATGAGATTTCGGTCGTCGGCCATCTCAATCTTAATTACTGAAAAATAATTAATTAATTAATTAATTTTGAAAATTAATTATTAAATATTAAAAATTCCGTTTAGCTCAAATAAATAAACGGACTACACCACAGTCATCAGCATAATTTTCCGGTCACGGGCCATCCCAGTTGAATTTTCGAAAAATAAATAAATAATTAATTAATTTCGAAAATTAAATAATTAATATTAAAAATTCAATTTAGCTCAAAATAAAGCTCGATTAAATAAACAGACTTCACCACAGTCATCAGTATAATATTCTGGTCCCTGGCCATCCCAGTTGAATTTTCGGAAAATAAATAATTAATTAATTTAATTCTGAAAAATAATATTTAAATGCCAAAAATCCCACTTAGGCCCGAATCACCAAATTGAAGCCCGATTAGGGGTCGGAAAATTCCCGAGATGCTTCCAATAATTAGTAGAGCACGTCTACTTGTTAATTGCACAATCAATTTATCTAAATCACATCACAATTGATTAATAATTGCTAATTTATTCTAATCTAACAACCTAAACATAATTAATTAAAACTAAACCAACCTTAAGCATAATTAGCCAACTAATCTGGGATTAGTGAGATTACTTACCAAATCGCGCGCAAATCAGATCACTCCGACGGGGGCGGCGCGAGGAACAACAAACTCCAAAGCGGGCCTCGGGTTCGGGGCCCGGAAATGGCCCAAAACGGCCCACGAGTGAGCTGGAAACTCACTTGTTGGGTTCTTTGGACAGGGCTAGCCGAGGCTGGTTCGGCGACTAGGGCGGTGAGGGGAGGCCGGCGAAGGGTGAGGGGAGCTCCGGCGGGTCCGAACGGTGGCCGGACGGAGCTGGGTGGCGGCCGGAGGCGTCGGGCTGAACGGGACAGCAGCTAGAATCGCACGGGGGAGGATTGGGTGCGAGGGGACGGACGCGGGGGCGCGCGGATGACGGAACGGCGGCGAGCGATGGGCGTCCGGGCGGCGGTGTGGGTGGTGACGGGTGGTTTCGTCGAGTTGCGATTGCGCGGCTTCTTCTTCTGCTCCTGGTTCGGTTTGCACAAAGAAGAACGAAGAAGGAGAAGAAGAAGGTCACGTGGGGGAGGAGGCAAGAAGAGAGAGAAGAGATAAGGTAGAATGGTCAAAGGGAGAGAGAGAAAGAGAGAGAGAGTTGGCGTGGGGAGGGGGTGTCCGCACGAAGGGGGAGGGGAGAGGAGAGAGAGGAGAGAGAGAGAAGGAGAGAAAAGGGAGAGAGAGAAAAGAATTTAAATAATAATCTTATTCTTTTTCTTTTCTTTTCTCTTTTCCTTTCATTTTCTAATTTCTTTTGGTCTTCGATTTTTCCTCCGATAATTTCTTTTTGAAATTTCAAGCTCGCCAATAATTTGACGGACGATGAGACGAGGTCCAAAAATTTGAATTGTGACACGCTCGAATATTCGATTCCCGAAACCAAATCAAATTCCATGATTAAAATCGACTGGACGTGATTTAGTCCAATCCAACCAATTAGGTAGCTTTTATGGATTTTTACTGCGGATATATCCCTTAATGGCTTCACCCAATAGGTTAGTTAACTCGTGAGTGATCAGCCTAGAGAAAAAGGACCATAGGCACGCCGACGATATGCACATTTCATTTTATCGAAACGGGGTCGAATTTCAGGATGTCACATGGCGTGTGCAGGAGGCCAAAGGAGAAGAGAGAATCGGATGAGGGAGATAGACATGCGAAGGAAGCTGCAGCTAAGGAAGAAAAAGTCAAAGAAAATATCTTGATCCTTTAATGCTTGGTCCCCCCCTTTGGTCTTCATGAATATCACCATGTCCCCTTATTCTTTCTAACAAATATAATCCAAAAATTAACCCAATTGATGCTAAAATCAGTCCCCAAATCATAGCTCCGAATTTCACTGATTTTAGATTTCAATTTCATCCTCAAATTCTCAATTTCGAAGTCCAATTTTATCGAAGAAAAATCCCACACATGTCCATAAATTCCCATCACCCAGTAGCTCGGCTTGCACATCAAAATTTTCTTCAAACGAGCCCATCCGAATTTCAATTCAATTTCCGAATCGATTTTCCGTAAAATCTCAGAATCTCCGAAAATTTCTCGGAAAGTGAGTCGATGTTCCTAAAATGAATCGTGACATGGCAAAACTTTCAATTTCTGAAATCGAGCTCAATTTCGCGGTTAATTTCAAATTCGACGTGATTTTAGCGCGTCCCAATCTACCAGGTAGCTTTTAGGAAATTTTAATACAATTGACCCGTGGTCGATTATTTTCGAGCCACAATGTACATCTTTGACACATTGACGACTCTCGATTGTCGTGAAAATCTCGAGGTTTCAAATACGGACACAAGATACAAAAATGACAAAAAAATCGGTCTAGTACCATTCGACAGAAATTTCGCAATTAGGTGGAATCACCCACGCACTAATCACATATCTCTATCGAATCGACCTATCTCCGGTCTGTGATTCATTTTGACTGTACCGTAATGACCCTTGTAGATTAGCACAGTCGAGCAATCGATTCCTAGTCGAATTCTCATGTCTATTGTATTTAGATTCCTTAACGGCTTTATCTAATAGACTAGTTAACTCGTGAGTGGCCAACTCAGAGAAAAAGGCTATAGACACGTCGATGAAAAGCCCATTTCATCTCATCGAAATTAGACTCGAAAATCAGGATTTCATAGAGATAGGGTGTGAACCCCGAGTTTGGCAAGTATCAAGGCGTCATCTTACTTGGTGATATGAAGATGTTGCTTTTCCAGGGCTCGAACCATTCTTCGATCGCCTGTTAAAACAATCAATGATTTGTCTAGGACCCAAACCTTTCTTCGGTCGCCTTGACGGGAAATTGCTCCTCCAGGACCCGAACCATTCTTCGGTCGCCTATTGGAGCAATCAGTGGTTTGTCTCGGACCCGAACCATTTTTCGGTCGCTGTGACGGGAAATTGCTTCTCCAGGACCCGAACCATTCTTCGGTCGCCTATTAAAACAATCAATGATTTGTCTAGGACCCGAACCTTTCTTCGGTCGCCTTGATAGGAAATTGCTCCTCCAGGACCCGAACCTTTCTTCGGTCGCCTGTTAGAGCAATATGTCGGTTTGTCTAGGACCCGAACCTTTCTTCGGTCGCCTTGACGGGAGATGCACCGACCTTTCTCAGGGCATCTCATTTGTGGGTGCCTAATTTGTATCGAGGACACCAGTTGGTACTCGACCTTTCTCGGGAGATGCGCAGACCTTTCTCAGGGCATCTGTTTTGTAGGGGTGTCTAACCTCTGTCAAAGACAACAGCTGGTACCCGACTTTTCTCGGGAGGATGTGCCGACCTTTCTCAGGGCATCGATTTGTGGGGTGTCTGACTTCTGTCGAATACATCAGCTGGAACCCGACCTTTCTCGAGAGGATGCGCCGACCTTTCTCAGGGCATCAATTTGTGGGATACCTGGACATTCACAAGCATATCAAAGAGTACCTGGATATTTACAAGTACTAACATGAAGGATATTTGGGCATTTGCAGGCGTCGAAATGGGTATTTGGCTGACCATAGGCATTGAAAGGGTACTTGGATGATCACAAGTATGAATTCTTGGGGGGATACTTGGACATTCACAAGTATCCAAGGGGTACTTGATAATTGGAAATATTGAGAACATACCTTGGATATTTGTGAAGGTGTCCCACCTCCTGGCATTTGGGAAATATCGAGGGTGTACCTGGGATATTTGTGAAGGTCTCTCATCTCCTGGTAGTGGGAATATCGAGGATGGATCTTGCATATTCGTGAAGGTCTCTCACCTCCTAGTAGTTGGATATCAAGGATGTGCCTCATATATTTGTGAAGATCTCTCACCTCCTGGGTTGCCGCATGTACTTAAAAGGGGTGGAATACCTGGATGGCGGTGCCAAGCAAAGCAATGGAATGCTTGAACAGCTGCTATATTAGGGGACAACTCGGGCAAGGTGAGTGTCAATAAGAGAGTACCTGGACAGTGATAGGTATTTTAAGACAAATGGGGATAGAGATATGCTTACTTGGTAATATCTCTGATCTCTGAGAGTATGTTTGCTATTTACACAATATGCACACATGATTGTATATGCTGTAAATTCATGAGTTCAAATGAGATTCACGCATGATAATTTTGTCAGCTTTGCATCATCTGATTTCCACTGGGGAAGATTTTGAAAGACAACCTTAATTTAGAATGTAAATGTCTTGAGCATGTCAGATGAGGGACTTTCAGTCTGAAAGGACTTTCCGCTCACTCTCATGGAAAAGGCTATCCTGACCATTGATGCAAGATTCATAAGGACCACACTATCTCACTGTCATCATGTTAGCAAGGGTCCGAGTATTCTCGCAAACAGTACGACTTTACTAATGTGAGAGGTCTTTGTTGAAACTGTGATGAAGTCTTGGTCAATGTCTCATCAAAAGGGACCATCAAGGTCGAAGCAGATGGACAAAAATGCTGCACGATCATCTCCGGGTTTACAAGTCAAGAACCCTGCGAAAAGAGATAGAGTAATCTTGCTCGTACTTCTTCGAGTGATACTTACATACACATGAAATCTTACATTAATTGAAGTGCCCCTAGTCTGAAGAGACTTTTACAATGGGAATGTGACGTAGACTCGGCTCACATGTAAAAGGTTGAGAGTTGGTGACTATTTTAGCATTTGTCACTAGTCTTTCTTGTCAGATGGAGGTTCTATGGACCACAACAACAACTTTTCTTGGCTGTATTTTTGACTGGGGGGCATTGGCCTTGCTTTTACTAGGCACATTGCTTTTTTATGCCCCTATTTTCATTTCAGTTCTTCATTCATGGGCATTGACATTGCTTTTACCAGGTACACTGCTTTTTATGCCCTTGTTTTTTTCATTCTTGTCACTAGAGGAACCGGCCTAGGCAAGTTCAATCGAAGCACCGCCATTAGACTCTTGAGTCTTCATCTTCAATAGGCGCTCTGGGCTATGCTGCTTAATTAGCAGTAACTTCTGTTTTGCCTCAATGTGAGGGTGAAATTACAGACTCACTTGGGTTGTACAATGAATACAAGTGCGTAGAGAAATAATTGCTCTTCGTCATCTTATGGCACTTAAATTAACGTGAGAGTTCATATGCAATAAGGACACCCAAAGATTGATGTAAGTGCGAATAAGAAAATTTCTATCTCTCTTCTCACCTTGTGATGCTGCTTCGCTTCTAATCTGCCCCGATGTAGGGGTTGTTCTTGATGGGGGTAGGACATAAATCTCACCAGTGTATGGGGCTCAATGGAAAAAGAAGAAAAATCTGGTTTTCTCTTCTCTTTCAACTCTCACTTCTAGTGACACACAATTCATTCCCTCAAGTTTATTTTTTTGCTCTTCTCTTCCAACACGCTTTGACATGTGAGTCAAGAATGTGGGTTGTTTGTTTTTTCATTTTCTCCAAGTATTATGGATTATTGGAATATAGTTGAATTTGTCAAATCAAAATAATGAATGATATTAACAAATAATGGATTAATATTTTTAATATAAATTCATTTTAGACTCTTATTGATTGATTGATTGATTTATTTATTTGTGAATATGAATCAAATTAATATGATGAAAATAATCATAAAAATAATAATTTTTCGCGTATATAAAAATATACATTTAATGAAATAACACGTCCAACGTATTGGAATTCTCTATTTTCTGGGAAAATACACATTTTGGCAATTTTTTAATCATTAATTTCTTTTAACTAACCGATGGGAGGAGAAGGATATATGTTGCAACAACAAATTATAGAGTCTTGATCATGCGAGATCGAACCTCTGAACAGACCCATTTTGTAGTTTTTAGTTAATATGGATGCAATTAGACCGTCGTCTATGTCTCTCTCTATTTATCTATTTGTGTATGAGACCTACAAGTCCAACATTTCTCTTTCACAAGTGCATTATTACATGCTATTTACAAGAAACAATTAAAAAATAAATAAAATTCCTAAGTTGTTGAATTCAACGCACGGCGTTCCTGCTAGCCGGCCAAAAGAAAGAGGATTTCGACTGCTTGTGGTGCAGGTAAATTCGGTATCTTCATTGATTTTTCCTTCTCTTCAACTCTATGGAGCACATTATCCATTGCAGTTCTACAAACTGGAAACTGTGACAGCAACGACCATGTAAACACAACTCGCACGTACTGGCATGGATTTGTAATGTGACCCAGTCTGGTTTGTCAAGATCCCATGAGGTTAGGCAACTCAAGTTTTCCTGATTAACTTGCCGTCTAATTTTTATCATTTGATGTGTGTTGCCATCTGTGCATGAGTCCTAATTATAGAAAGTTGATCAATGAGGAGGGTTTTGCTCTCTTTTAACTGCGTTTCATATGACCATATAGGCCTACTGATTATTCCTGTGATGGCTTAGTAACTCGATATGCTAACAAAATGTTGTCAAACCTATTGGTAGTAACCTCTCAAAAATTTATTGATTAACAGTATTATTATGTAAAGGATAAAGATATCTAATCTGTATATAAATATGTTGATGCTATGGCTGCGTTTGGTAACGTTTACGTTTCTTTTTTTTTTGTTCCGGGAACGAAACAAAAAAAAGTGTTTCTGTTCCGGGGAACACTTTTTGAACAAAAATATGCGTTTGGTAAATTTGTTAGGGAATAAAAAATAAACGAAACACGTTTGGTACATTTTTGTTCTTTTTTTGTTTCTTTTAATTTTTTTTATATTTTTATTTTCATTTTTCCTTTATTTTTTACTTTTTTTTTTCGGCCGGTCGCCGGCCTCCGGCGACCGGCCGACGGGGCCGGGGCAGCCCTCGCCCGGCCACGGCGAGGCTCGCCGGCCCCCCGGCGAGGCCGAGCCTCGCCCGCCACGGCGAGGCTCGCCGGCCCCGGCGAGGCCGAGCCTCGCCGTCGTTGGGCGAGGCCGAGCCTCGCCGTCGTTGGGCGAGGCTCGGCCTCGCCTTGGCTGGCGAGGCTCGGCCTCGCCCGCGCCGGCGACGCCGAGCCTCGCCTTGGCTGGGCGAGCTCCGGCTCGCCAGATCCGGCGAGGCCGCGCCTCGCCATGGGCGGGCGAGCTCAAGCTCGCCCGATCCGGCGACGCTCGGCCTCGCCGGCGCGGCGAGCTCGAGCCTCGCCGGATCTGGGCGAGCCCGAGCTCGCCCGGCCAAGGTGAGGCTCGGCGTCGCCGCGCGGGCGAGGCCGAGCCTCGCCTTGGCTGGGCGAGCTCGGGCTCGCCCCAGTCCGGCGAGGCTCGAGCTCGCCCGCGCCGGCGAGGCTCGAGCTCGATCGTGCCGGCGACGCCTCGCCTCACCGGGGGCCGGCGACGCTCCGGCGAGGTCGCCGACCCTCGGCGGCGTCGCCGGCCCTCGACGGCCGGCCATGGCCGACGCCGAGGCCGAGGCCGGCGACGGGCCAAAGAGAAAGAAGAAGAAAAGAGGAAGAGAAGAGGAGAGAGAGAAGAAGAAACAAAAACAAAAAATTGTTTCTTGAAAATTGTTTAAACGAAAACAACTTTTTGTTGTTTCTCGTTTCGTTCTTTTTCGTTTCGAACAAAAAAAAAAAAAGAAACGCAAACCAAACGTTTACATTTGCTTTTTTGTTCCCTGAACAAAAAAAAAAAAAAGTGTTTATAAACACTTTTCAGAAACAAAAACATGCACACCTTATGTTTACAATGGTATCAGTAATTTGAATATAATAACTAAAGACAAGATAGAATTTTGGTTTCCGAATAAGCTCGAGTGCTAATAGAAAAATTCATTTGTCAGGAAATGCAGGTATATTATACTAGGCCTAAGACATTGATGTCGACATAGACTTCTGGGACTTAAAAAACCACCGTCCAGCGATGTCATCGAATCCAACAATAGAGCATATACTATATTTAGCAAGCAGTCTGACTTAACTATTTTACATCCATATCTTCATTACTATTTCCGGTTCTAAAAGTGCATCAAAGCTACAGTCATTAAATATAATAACTAACTGTAGATTGCCTGCCGTCATTAATCGCCAATTCGTTAGATCGTATGGAATTTCTCTCTAAAACTGATGATTATTATGGCTTTCAAGTTTCAAATAGTCAATATAAAAGGTGCTCAAGAAAATGGTTTCCTCCGTCTTGAACTGCTTCCGCTACAGGCCGATCAATCAGTTGAACGAGTCCACGTTGCTGTACTTGGTTAAGATTCTCTCGTGAAGAAAAAAGGCAAGAGCACCAGATTGAATCCTGAGAAAATATATGGTATTCATCAGACTACCCATATTGCTCCCCAGAGAACATGGTATCTGCAATGCTGATGACCCTGATGACCCACGATTCCACCAAAGGACCAAGAGAAAGAAAGTTGATCGTGTCAGGAGGGCGTTTCCACGTGCAACACCTGATGAGTCTTTGTTTATTCTACTTATCCCAAAATAAGATTCATTATTGATTTTTGACAGCATATGAACGGGTCATGCAGTGGTCCAACTTGACGATTGTTGGGACATGAATCACGTAATCATGCTAACGTACGCACCTCCCACGGCTGAAGCTTCACATTCTGGTCGACGGAACATTTTATAATCTTTGATATTGTAACTTGAAGACATCTGTGCATCTGTCGTAACCATAGTCTAGATTTTAAACATACTGGGAGGGCCCGAACGTATGAATGAGGTTGCGTATGCGCATCAACTATTGAGCAGGAAGCATCTGTTTAAATGTCATGACAGATTGCTGGATCTGCTTATAAATAGGAACTGAGCTTCCTTCCTTGACCCTGCGCAGCCCAAACAGGAGGAGAGAACAGAGAGAGAGAGAGAGAGAGAGAGAGATTGAATGATGCAGGCTCTGAGCTCTGCTGAGTTGTTCCGCAGAGACTTGACTGAGCAGCCGGTCTGTCCTCTCTACTCATTGATCTCGAACCATTTAAATAGAAGCCATGCTTGGTGCCCTGATAGACCATGATTTCATTTGCCTTTGGCAGGTGCTGTTTGAAGAGCATCCGGGAGTGAGAAAGGTGATCTTGAACCGGCCTTCCAAGTTAAACTCCCTCAATCTCGAAATGGTGCGACCCTCTCTTCTTTCTTTTACTCATTTACGCAGGTCCATTACTCAAGTGCGTCTCCTCTGAGCGCGCAGATTTCTTAGATGTTTAGCAAGTTGAAGATCTACGAGGACGATCCTACTGTCAATGCTGTCATCTTGAAGGTAATTGGAGGTTGTATTTATCTCTGTCCTTTCTCCCTACTGAGTTGCTAGTACATATTTAAGCAAATAACAGTAGAGGCGTTTCGAGATTTCATCTAGTGTATACATTTAGATTCAAATTCGATTGATCATGCTCCATCTGATCAATGATATGTTCTCTTGGATGTGCATTAGCTGATTTATACTCTATGTTATTCTTCGCCACTTGATCAAATATTCATCAGGGAAACGGGAAAGCATTTTGTGCAGGCGGTGATGTTTTCCAAAATATCTGCTCCATGTTAACAGGTGATCAAATCCGGATCTGCTCTTTTTTAATTGTGTTTAATATTAACTGTAACCCTTGAAATATGCAAGAGATATGGTATTCTTTTCCAAAAACTTACAATATTTGGTGGACAGCCATATATACATGCAATATTATAATGTTTCGTGTAAAAAAATCGGAATTTTTTTCCGTGTTGTTAAATTTCGATAAGTTTTAATGAGTGCTACAAAAAAAACCCTTAGTAAAAACGGGTAAATGGCGACATTTTTTTCTAATCAAGTTATTGAGCTACCAAGACTTGTTAATTTGACATAATAGTTGGTAAAGTTAAGGCTTTGTTAGAATATGTAAACAATAGTTGGGAAAAGATTTTAAAAAGAGACTGTCAAAGATACAAAAAAATAATCAAATATACGTTCATAACTAACTCAAATAAGAGTTGATAACTTTATCTTATAATCTGAGTAAATTCTGGTATCTCTGAAATCATTCAGGACATTGGAGCTTTGGAGCAAGCTTTTACAGGAAACAACTCACCTTGGATCACTTGATAACCACCTATAAGAAGCCTTTGGTGAGATTTGGGGGCTTTTCTTCTTATGCAGTACTTCCATGGCTGATGAACCAAGCGATAAGTATTTGTAGTTAAAGCTAGCAATTCCTTCAAAATCAACTTGAACATTTTCTTTTTCATATGAATGACCTTAAAGGTATGCCTCATCAATGGAGTTGTAATGGGTGGTGGCGCTGGACTCTCCATGCACGCAAGCTTTAGAGTCGTGACAGAGAAGACGGTAGATAGCCCTCGTTTATAAATTCATTTGATTTCTATAACCAGACTCAATGGTGATTAATAATGTTTGCAGATGAGCTTTGTTCATCATAATGCATCTTCTGAGACATCTGATAAAAACTAACAGAAAATGAATCTTTCTGAAGAGTGTTTTCGATTCCTGGTGTTGCAGGTATTTGCAATGCCTGAAGCAATACTCGGAATCTTTCCGGATGTGGGTGCATCTCATTTCCTATCCAAGCTTCCCGGTTACTTTGGTAATTCTGAACAGCTTTTTCTTTTCTTTTTTCACTTCAAATAGACCCATAATACACATACTGTCCAGTGTAGGAAAGGAATTAAAGAGGAAGAGAACTACAATTTATGGATCTTCTCATTTTGGACGTCTTTGTATTTGTGCCTCATTGTCAAATTTTAGTTGACCAATTAGTGTGTATTGTGCCAAGCTTTTTAATTATCGAATATCTAGATTAGATTATCCTATCCTTTAGATTATACAAGTGATGTTACATCGAGCAGGTGAATATCTAGGATTAACCGGAGCATGGCTGGATGGAGAAACAATGCTTGCCCTCGCAAGTCATTTTGTCTTTTCAAAGGTAACCGGATGGTAGTGATTCTGTTGGAAATGGTGATCCATTTTATAGAATTTTTTAGAGTTGCTAAACTTCTAGAATTCCCTAGATGAATTTTCTAGAAGAAAGAAGAAAAGTCATGTAAGAGAAGTTAGAGAAGTCTAGCATTCAAGAGAAGACTAGAATCTTCTAAAAAAAAAATTGGATTTGTGTGTTGCGGAAGCATGGTTTTGGTATTAGTTATAGTTTTTTTATTAGAGATGTGTGCAAGTATATGGTAGAGGATGGAAAAGGGACAAGATATGATAATTAAAGGATAAAGAACATGGGATATAATTTATCTAATTGATGGAAAGTACAAGATGTTTTGGTAATGAAGGAATATTTCATGATATAGAAACTATCTTAGCTCTACTCCTCCACATCGGTGGAGGTATATCCCTCACACATGGAGAGTTTACCTCTCACACCTTTATATTTGTTCTACTATGCTCTCCCCTTTTCCTATTTATAGGGTGCTCTACCAACATTCTAGATTTGTGTAGAATATTGTCCACTTAGGCTTAATCTAGAGAGTTCTAGATTGTAGTTTATCCTCTCTTCTTCTAGAGAGATAGATTGTAGTTTATCATCTCTTCTTCTAGAGAGATCTACACATGTGCTTATACATTTTTCTTTTTCTTCCAGAAACTTCATCTAGGGAATTCTAGAAGTTTAGCAACTCTAGGAAATTCTAGAAAATGGATCACCACTTCCAACAAATTCCAAAACTTGCTTGCTTTGTTATTTAATATTTAGAAGGAAAAAAAGGCGACACGTTAGATGTATCGAATAACCGATACGATTTTAGTTTGTCTTTTATATGTTTATGGTTAACCCTCTATTTTCTCGATAGGATCTTCCTCTTTTAGAACACGCTCTCTCTTCGGTGGATTCATCAAATGCATCAGACATTTTACCGGTCATCAACAAATATGCGTGCAAGTCCAATAAGAAAGAGGAAGAACTCCACAAAAGGTTGCTGATGTTCTACTCTAGGACTTCACTCTCTTTCTGTCGAATATAATCTCTTATATCAACGACTCTTCATTGTTGGAATAGATTGAAGAGCATAAATAGATGTTTCTCAAGACAGACAGTGGAGGGCATATTACATTCTCTTGTAAGCGCACGTTGGTTTGAATTCTTTCTCCTTCTTCTTTTCTAGTTGCACAGCTGAGATACTTTTGCGGTGCAGGAGGAGGAGCTGCTAAATAACTTGGCAAAGAAATGGATCGCCGAGGCAGTGAACAGTATGAAGTCTGCTAGTCCGACCAGCCTAAAGATTTCTCTGAGATCGGTAATATGCAAAACAAAACGTGTACTATCCAGCTTAGTGGCAATTTATACAAAGCAACGCGCTTTCGAATGATAGTGAAATTCGACAGATATCTTCCACTTCTCAAAATCTACTCGTATAGGGTGTGTGCAGATGGGAATTTGAAAGTAGAAAGTACTCAGCAGTTTGTGTTTGAATGGAAAGGGAGTTTTCCAGTTATAAACTAACTCTTTGCGTACGTACATTTATGTCTGTGTATGCTTGTTCCAGCAGTTGTTGGGTACATGGTACTCATGGATATCAATCATTTATGTGTAACATTACAAGGAGCATGGCATATTGCATCTAACAGCTAAAAGAACTTGTTGATCTTGATGGTTATTAGATAAGAGAAGGACGTGGTCAGTTGTATATTATCCTTATAATAAATATCGAAGTACTCAAACTTCTTTGAGTTCAAGAGACAATCATTAAAGCCTCGCGGAGATTGGAGATCCTATAATCCTCTGTGTAAGGTAATAGGGCATGGTGTAAGCTAGGATTGTGTCAAGTCATATGCTAATAATACATCATTCGACCGTTTCCTAACAGCTTAGCCTTCTACGGCAAACGGTTTTTCTTACAATTTGGATGAATTAATGCACGAGGTTGAGCTTGAGCCTGATTCTTGTTTGATGAACGTAGTGGGAGCCGCTGAAGTTAGAGTTGGTCGGAGCAGAGATGGTGGACATGCTATTTAAAGCATTCGAGGATGATGACGACTGGAATTGTCTACAGCTCCCTGCACGGTCCTCCAACGTGCTTGACGACGCAAGGTCAAAGCTCTGAATGAACCTATTTGTGACACAACTCACTCATATTGCAATACACCAAACTGGAAACTGTAACATCAGTAACCATGGAAACACAACTCGTGACAGTCTTCTCTGTCAAACTCCCAAGAGGTTAGACAACTCAAAATTTCCTGATTAACTTCCTGTCCAAATTTTAGCATTTGATGCGCACTTTCCCCTCTGGGAATCATGTTGTCCTTTCCCCTCTGGGAATCACGTTGCCCTCTAAAACTACAAGCAACGAAGAGGAATAATTGCTGTTAATGCATCTAAAGATAGAAGAGCGCAGTATCTATGTCGAATTTCAACTGCACAAGTACTCCTCAATGCCAACTTCAAGGCTAAGCCAGGACATTATTGTGACATCCTGAATTTTCAGAATTCGTTTTCGATTAAATAAATCGGGCCTTTCGTCGACGCACCGATAGTGCTATTCTCTGAGTTGATCACTCACGAGATAACTGGACTATTTGGGGAAGCAATTAGGGAATCTAAATGCAATTTGACTTTGAGAATTCGACCAAGAATCGACTGCTCGACCGTGTTGATTTGCAAGGGTCATTACGGCACCGTCAGAGATCGATTAGAAATCAGAGATAGGTCGATTCGACTGAAATATGTGATCAAATTGTGGGTGATTCCACTTGATTGAAAAATTCTCATTGATCGGCACTAAATTGATTTTCTGTCGTTTTGGTACCCGGTGTCCGTAATTGAAACCTCGAGATTTTCACGAGAACGGACAGTCGCTAATGTGTCGAAGATGTACTTTGTGACTCGAGATAAATCGATCACAGGTCAATTGCACCAAAAATTCCTAAAAGTTACCCAGTAGACTAGGTCACGCTAAAAGCGCGCCGGATTGAAAATAACCGTGAATTTGAACCCGATTTCAGAAATCGAAAGTTCTGTCATGTCACGATCTATTTTAGGAACGTCGACTCACTCTTCGAGAAATTTTCAGAGATTCATAAATTTTTACGGAAAACCGTTTCGGACGTCGCGGAAATTTGGCAGAAGTTCAGATGGGCTAAATTAATGGGAAATTTGACTTTCGGGTTGAGCCTTTATGTGTCGGGGATTTATAGAAAATCATTTCGGATTTTTCTTCATTGAAATTGGACCTCAATTTAGAAAATTGAGTGGGTCATTGAAGCTAAATTAAGTGAAATTCGGAATTATGCTTGGACAGCAATTTTTGGCTTCATTTTGGATTAGTTGTGGGATTTAATTTGGTAGAAAGTAATGGGGACTAAAAGATAAGCTTGGAGGCAAAAAGTGGGGACAAGTAATTAAGGGAAAGGCTAAGATTTCAGAATTTTGGGCCCCCTTCCATTGGCTTCTCAAGCACGGTTCCTCTTCCCCATCTTCTTCTCTTCGCACGCCTCTCCACCGCCTCTCTCCCTTTGTGCGACAACCTGGTCTTCCGCTTCACTTTCCTTTTCATTTTTAAGCTTCTTCATTTCGTTCTCCCTCTCTGCAACGACGATCCCCCACCGAAATTTCTTTTGGTCGCATACCCTTCAGCCCAAGCCATCATCATCATCTTTCATCATCAATATCACCATCCACCGAACCCTCCTTGCGGCCGTTTGTGTGTCCATCTCCAAGCGTGGTCTTCTCCAATAGTTCGAGGACACCCCCCCACGGAGAAGCAAAGCCCACGAAGCCACCGAAGATCCGCATCCCCTCCTCGTGTCTTCTCCACCAGCTCGCCAACAAAGCCCCCTCAAATGGAGTCAATAAGCCGGTGTAATCCTCCCCACGGTTGACCACAATCCCACCGAATTCGCTGCTGCTCCACTAATCTCTGTCCCCACCGATTTGGCGCCAGCGAGCAGCTCCCATCTTCGTCCGCGAGGTCTCCTCTTGCTCGTGGGTTTCGGCCAGCTCGAAGACGCCAGCGGCTAGCTTCTTCAGTGCGTGGACGTTGTTGCTTCCTCTCCACGCTCGATCGGCCCGACAATTGAAGTCGGCCCAAGCCCAGCTCAGTCCATGCATCTTCATTTCCAAGCCCACGCAAGTCTTGCGGCCCAACAGCTGGGCTTGTTTTCAGTCCATCAAGCCCAGCCACAGCAGGTCCAATTCAGCAGTCCAGTCCAACGTTGAAGCCCAGCAAGTTGTCTTCTTCAACAGTTTTCAGCCCATCTTGAAGGCAGCTCAGTCCAGTGAAGCCCGGCCCGTTTCAGCAACAAATCTCAGTTGGGCTGAGATTTGTTGGGCCCGTTTTAGGCCTGGCCCAAGTCCGCCGACGCTGCCGAAAATTAAGATTTCGGCCGCCGTCGCGTCGTTGTCGCGGTGATCCGGTTTTCGTGATACACCGGTGAGTTTATACTCTAAACTCGCTTAGTAGGTTAATAACGTTTAAGGGGTGTTAGATTTATTTTATTAGGAATTAGGTGGCTAGTTAGATTAAGTTAGAAATTGGATTATTTAATTGAGCATGTTAGGTGGTTAGCATGGTTTAGCTAAGGCCTAAATAAATTGTACTATTTATCTAGAAGGGTTCGGGAATTTCTCCGAGTCCGTATTGGTTATTAATTTAATGATTCCAGCCTAGGTTAGTATTGTTAGAATTTAAATTGATTTATTTAATTAATTTCGGTAATTATTTAATTATTAATTATTTTCCGGAAATTATACGGAGAGCCGCTCGATAGAATTTCGAGCGATTGCGATGATGTGTTTAGTTTCGCAATTGAATGATGTATTGTTGAATTGAGTGATGATCGTGATATATTGGTATTTTAATTGGAAAATACCGGGTGTCGGGTGTTGACACCGAAAGTGGTCTTTGAGTACCAAATCAGCTTAGGTGAGCAATATGGATCTATAATAGCTTCGAGGAGCGTTAACGTCATTATAGATCTCTAGCAGCTTCGGTGAGCAATGGCAAGCAATAATGCTTTAGCAGCTTCGGTGAGCACTTTAGACATCAGCTTCGGCGAGCACTTGTTATTTAGCAGCTTCGGTGAGCACTATTTGATCTAGCAGCTTCGGTGAGCAAATTTTAGATATCAACTTTGGGAAGCAACGATATATGAGTATATCTATTTCAGCTTAGGCGAGCAGTGTTCGAATCGACATAATATATGATTGACATTGATGGCATGGAGTCGAATGAATCGACTGATTGATGGTGAATTTGAATTGAATTGTTTAATTGAGTATTTGAATTATACTGACCTGCAGGGTGGATCTGAGACGAGGTAAGTCTCCTTGATTGTGTGCTTATGTGATTAGGACACTTCTGGGCGTATTTCCCTCCTAATTGGGGTTTAGAGCTTAGACTCGCTGAGATGATATCTCACCCCGTTGTGGGACAACATTTTCAGGGTCGTCGAGTGGAGGACCTGGAGCTGAGAGGAGGTGATCGGAAGCGTAGGTCAGTTAGGACCGCTTTTTTTTGGAATGCCAGTCTTTTGTAGTCTTTTGGCCGGAGACCTTTGTGCATGACTCAGTGTATATATAAAAGCATGTTTGATTGTGAATCTATTGTCCTGCATTTCTATCCCGAGATGATTACTGTCAGGGGATTTCTTTTTGCTTCCGCATGTGCAATAAAATGGAAATGGGTCGGCGACTCATCCTGGGAAGTCGCAAATTATTATCAACCAGATAGGGATGGGCACGCGCTCGGGGTTCGGGGCGTGACATCCCCTTTTTATGGTATCAGAGCGAAGTCTGTAATTGGAGTGATAAGGTGCGATGGGTTCTTGGGATAGTTAGTAGGAATGGCTTTTATATTATGCTGGTGCATGTGAATGATAGCTGTTTGGTAAATTGATTATGAAATCACTCAGTTTCTAATTCAGTATGGAATTGGAAGTAGGTGTTGTAGAACATCTTCAATATGAGTGATTAGGAGCCGAGAACTCCTAGGCAGAGGACCTTATCCTCAGTGACTCGGGCTAGAACGCCTACAAGAGGCAGTGCCCGAGGCGGCCGAGGTAGAGTGCAAGCTGAGGTTAGCGCGAGTGGTGTAGCACCACCACCAGTCCCGCCGGTTGATGCCGGGGTAGCAGTCCCTGGTGATCCTAGATTTGAAGAGATCATGCAGGTGCTCCCGGATCGTTGGTAATCGATGGGGCAAAAAGCCCCAACCAAGCTGCCCCTTGGCCGCCGCCGTGCAAGCTGAAGTTCCAGAAGGGAATGTAGTTGCAGACAGACCGATTCATAAGCTTGTTGAGCATTTCTTGAAGTTACAACCACCAAAGTTTACTGGGACAGGAGATCCCGAGGCTGCGACCCGTTGGATCGAAGAGCTGGAAAAAGCATTTGAGCTACTGAAGTGCTCTGAAGAAGAGAAGGTTACCCTTGCGGTGTATCAAATGCAGGGAGTTGCAAGTACTTGGTGGAGAGCCACCAGGAGAGAAGTATTCCCGGAAGGCGTAGTCCCGGTGTGGAACGTCTTCGTTAGAGCATTCAATAACAAATACTTCTCCAGCTGCGCCAAGCAATTAAAGATGGCAGAATTTCTACGCCTCCATCAAGGTCCAATGACTGTGGACCAGTACGAGGCAAAGTTTGCTGAGCTTTCACAGTATGCTCTTAGGTTGATCCAGGATCCTGAGGAGAAAGCAATGAGGTTTATAGATGGCCTCCGACCAGAACTGAAAGATCCATTGGTGCCATTGGATATAAAGAACTACAATGAGCTGTATGGACGAGCTCAGCTGATTGAGAAAAATCTGAATGAACGAGCCGCCGCATCTGGATCGCGGTTTGGTTCGAACCAAGATAGAAATCGGTTTGGAAAAAGACCGATGACTGGAGGGAGATACTTCACCCCGCCCAATAGGAAGGGTGGAATAGGAAAATCAGCATGGAGACAAAATGATGTGTGTCGTTTCTGTGGAAGACGACATGGGTCAGCCCCATGCCCCTTAAGGATGGGTGCTTGTTTCGAATGTGGCCAGCAAGGTCACTTGGCTAGAGACTGTTCCATAAGGCTAAGGGGACCACCGCAATTACCGCCACCGCCACAAATGAATTAGAATCGAGGACTCCCGCCACCGATTGTACAACAAGGTGGATTGATCCGACCTCCAGCTCAAGGACAGACATACGCCATCACCAGAGGACAGGACAAAGGGAAAGCACCACAGATAGAACACCAATAGGATGGCGAAGGGGATAGGAACGAACTAACCATGCACTAAGCAGAGGAAGAACGTTTTTGGGGTGATTTTATCAAAGTAGCACAGTGGAATTTTGGTTAAGGTTGTAGAATTTTAGTTGTTGTAATAAAACTATAGAAAGAAGAATCACTGTCTCTAGTTGTACTTGACTAGTTGCTTATGTATAACTTTGACGTCATATATGAAAAGAGTTGGCTCAAGGAGCATCTTGTGGTAATGAATTGTTAGCATAAGGTAATACAGTTTGAATTATTGACGGATGAAAGTTTCGAATTTATCGGAAGTCAATAAGGACCCTCGATCCCTTGTATTTCATCAATTAAGACAACCAGGTTCTGGACGTAGGTTGTCAAATTTAATTGGCAACTATAGTGGATGCGTTAGTTGAGGAACTAAATATGGAGAACGTGGCCGTGGTACAAAAGTTTTCTGAGGTGTTTTCTAAAGAATTGCTAGGTTTGCCACCAGAAAGAGAAATAGAGTTTGTAATTGAGTTAACCTCGGGACAAAGCCAATTTTTAAGGCTTCTTACTGGATGGCTTTATTTGAGTTGAAAGAACTAAAAGTACATATGCAAGAGTTATTGGATAAGGGATTCATACATCCTAGTGCATCACCTTAGGGAGCACCAGTTCTATTCGTGAAAAAGAAAGATGGTTCGTTGCGCCTGTGCATTGATTATCGACAACTCAATCAAGTGACGATCAAGAACAAGTATCCACTTTCGAGAATTGATGACTTGTTTGATCAACTGCAAGGAGCGTCGATATTTTCGAAAATCGACCTGAGGACGGGATATCATCAGCTGAGGATTAGAAAAGAAGACATTCTAAAGTCAGCATTTCGTACTCGATATAGCCATTATGAATTCGCGGTCATGCCATTTGGATTGACGAACGCCCCAGCTGCTTTTATGGATCTGATGAACCGAGTTTTCAAGGAATACTTGGATCGGTTTGAAATCGTATTCATTGATGATATTCTGGTGTACTCTAGAAGTCCAGAGGAGCATGAAGGACATTTGAGACTAGTACTGCAGACTTTAAGGACTCATGAGCCGTATGCTAAGTTTAGCAAGTTCGAGTTTTGGTTGACTCGTGTTGCTTTCTTAGGTCACGCAGTTTCAGGCGAAGAAATCTCCATGGACCCCACGAAGGTCGAAGCAATTATCAGTAGGCCGAGACCGACGACAGTAACAGAGAGCATAAGTTTTCTGAGTTTAACAAGGTATTACAGAATGTTCGTGAAAAGATTTTTAGCAATAGCTCCGCCTTTGACTCGACCGCTGAAGAAGAAAAAAAAGAGTTTGTGTGGATAGACAAGTATGAACGTATTTCCAAGAACTTAAGTAGAAATTGACTACTGCACCAGTGTTGACCCTCCCATCTACTCCTGGAGGATACGAGGTCGTTGATGCGCTGAGTTAGGAGTCTTCAGTTGCACATATGCTGGTTAAAGAATGGATCTTACTTGAGACAGTTCGAGATTCGGTTTTCAAATTTGAGAGGGGCTACCTTCTAAATCCTAGAGCCACCCTCGGAATTGAGCCGAATGCTCAGATTTGAATTAAGGCACTTTAGTCGACAAACACAGACATTTAGAAAATCCTAGAAAAGGATACCGATAAGAGAAATGTTGATTTTTAGATTTACGAAGACGGAACATTAAAGTTCCGAGAACAATTGTGTGTACCTGACGATGTAGCACTCAAGAGGAGAGTTTGTCAAAAGCTCATTGTAGTAGTTACAACATTCACCATAACAATACGAAGGTGTATCAGAATTTGAGTCAACACTATTGGTGGTCTAGTATGAAGATGGACACCACCAATCATGTCGCTAAGTATCGGACGTGTCTGCGAGTGAAGGCACATCTTTGTTAGTTGAGAGGACTTTTGCAACCTCTCGAGATTTCCGAGTGGAAAAGAAAGGGAACATGTCATGGTGGACCTTGTGATGAGCTTGTCAAAGAACTAGAAGGGTAATGATTCCAATTGGAATATGGGTTAACAGATGGATGAAGCCGACTCTCTTCAGTGTAATATGAAAAGATCTCGATTTGAATAATCATAGAGAAATGTATGTATGTCAGACAGTTCATTTGCATGGAGTGCTAGTAATGAATTTTGTCAGATCAAGACCTGAGGATTCCCGTTTCAGCGAAACAGTCGATGGTTCCATTTTGAAGTAGTGCGGAGCGAATGTACAGATACTTGCTTTGTTGAGATGAGGTTAGAGAAAGAGAGATCACAGGCCAGAGTTAGTCCAGCAGTTAGTGGACGCAGTTGCTTATATCAGTGATAGATTAAGGACCACTCAGAGCTGTCAGAATGGTTACTCAGATAAGCGTCAAGGGCCAGAATTCCAAGTTTGTAATTGCATCTTTCTGAAGGTGTCACCGATGAGGAATGCCTTGCGCTTCGGTAAGGAGGGAAAACTGAACTGTGGTACAGAGGTCCATTTGAGATTCTTGAAAGAATCGGGATCCTAGTGTATCGTCTTGCATTACCGCCAAAGTTGGTGCAAGTGCACGACGTCTTTCCCGTGTCAAGGTTGAGGACATATGAGCCTAACCAGACTCACGTGATAAATCTGGAAGAATTAGACGTGAACGACAGAGTGTCGTACGTGGAAAGCCTGGTTCAGGTTGTGGATCAGTAAGAACAGATTATGTGTACCAAGTAGGTCCCATTGGTCAAAGTGGTCTGACAACACCACGGAACTGAAGAAGCAACCGGGAAAAGTGAGACTTGATGAGACGACAATAACCCCCACCTTATATAAGGATCAATAAAGGTTTAAATTTCGAGGACGAAATTTTTATAAGAGGGGAAGAGTTGTGACATCCTGAATTTTCAGAATTCGTTTTCGATTAAATAAATCGGGCCTTTCGTCGACGCACCGATAGTGCTATTCTCTGAGTTGATCACTCACGAGATAATTGGACTATTTGGGGAAGCAATTAAGGAATCTAAATGCAATTTGACTTGAGAATTCGACCAAGAATCGACTGCTCGACCGTGTTGATTTGCAAGGGTCATTACGGCACCGTCAGAGATCGATTAGAAATCAGAGATAGGTCGATTTGACTGAAATATGTGATCAAATTGTGGGTGATTCCACTTGATTGAAAAATTCTCATCGATCGGCACTAAATTGATTTTCTGTCGTTTTGGTACCCGGTGTCCGTAATTGAAACCTCGAGATTTTCACGAGAACGGAGAGTCGCTAATGTGTCGAAGATGTATTTTGTGACTCGAGATAAATCGATCACAGGTCAATTGCACCAAAAATTCCTAAAAGTTACCCAGTAGACTAGGTTACGCTAAAAGCGCGCCGGATTGAAAATAACCGCGAATTTGAACCCGATTTCAGAAATCGAAAGTTCTGTCATGTCACGATCTATTTTAGGAACGTCGACTCACTCTCCGAGAAATTTTCAGAGATTCATAAATTTTTACGGAAAACCGTTTCGGACGTCACGGAAATTTGGCAGAAGTTCAGATGGGCTAAATTAATGGGAAATTTGACTTTCGGGTTGAGCCTTTATGTGTCGGGGATTTATAGAAAATCATTTCGGATTTTTCTTCATTGAAATTGGACCTCAATTTAGAAAATTGAGTGGGTCATTGAAGCTAAATTAAGTGAAATTCGGAATTATGCTTGGACAGCAATTTTTGGCTTCATTTTGGATTAGTTGTGGGATTTAATTTGGTAGAAAGTAATGGGGACTAAAAGATAAGCTTGGAGGCAAAAAGTGGGGACAAGCAATTAAGGGAAAGGCTAAGATTTCAGAATTTTGGGCCCCCTTCCATTGGCTTCTCAAGCACGGTTCCTCTTCCCCATCTTCTTCTCTTCGCACGCCTCTCCACCGCCTCTCTCCCTTTGTGCGACAACCTGGTCTTCCGCTTCACTTTCCTTTTCATTTTTAAGCTTCTTCATTTCGTTCTCCCTCTCTGCAACGACGATCCCCCACCGAAATTTCTTTTGGTCGCATACCCTTCAGCCCAAGCCATCATCATCATCTTTCATCATCAATATCACCATCCACCGAACCCTCCTTGCGGCCGTTTGTGTGTCCATCTCCAAGCGTGGTCTTCTCCAATAGTTCGAGGACACCCCCCACGGAGAAGCAAAGCCCACGAAGCCACCGAAGATCCGCATCCCCTCCTCGTGTCTTCTCCACCAGCTCGCCAACGAAGCCCCCTCAAATGGAGTCAACAAGCCGGTGAAATCCTCCCCACGGTTGACCACAATCCCACCGAATTCGCTGCTGCTCCACTAATCTCTGTCCCCACCGATTTGGCGCCAGCGAGCAACTCCCATCTTCGTCCGCGAGGCCTCCTCTTGCTCGTGGGTTTCGGCCAGCTCGAAGACGCCAGCGGCTAGCTTCTTCAGCACGTGGACGTTGTTGCTTCCTCTCCACGCTCGATCGGCCGGACAATTGAAGTCGGCCCAAGCCCAGCTAAGTCCATGCATCTTCGTTTCCAAGCCCACGCAAGTCTTGCGGCCCAACAGCTGGGCTTGTTTTCAGTCCATCAAGCCCAGCCACAGCAGGTCCAATTCAGCAGTCCAGTCCAACGTTGAAGCCCAGCAAGTTGTCTTCTTCAACAGTTTTCAGCCCATCTTGAAGGCAGCTCAGTCCAGTGAAGCCCGGCCCGTTTCAGCAACAAATCTCAGTTGGGCTGAGATTTGTTGGGCCCGTTTTAGGCCTGGCCCAAGTCCGCCGACACTGCCGAAAATTAAGATTTCGGCCGCCGTCGCGTCGTTGTCGCGGTGATCCGGTTTTCGCGATACACCGGTGAGTTTATACTCTAAACTCTGCTTAGTAGGTTAATAACGTTTAAGGGGTGTTAGATTTATTTTATTAGGAATTAGGTGGCTAGTTAGATTAAGTTAGAAATTGGATTATTTAATTGAGCATGTTAGGTGGTTAGCATGGTTTAGCTAAGGCCTAAATAAATTGTACTATTTATCTAGAAGGGTTCGGGAATTTCTCCAAGTCCGTATTGGTTATTAATTTAATGATTCCAGCCTAGGTTAGTATTGTTATAATTTAAATTGATTTATTTAATTAATTTCGGTAATTATTTAATTATTAATTATTTTCCGGAAATTATACCGGGAGAGCCGCTCGATAGAATTTCGAGCTGATTGCAGTGATGTGTTTAGTTTCTGCAATTGAATGATGTATTGTTGAATTGAGTGATGATTGTGATATATTGGTATTTTAATTGGAAAATACCGGGTGTCGGGTGTTGACACCGAAAGTGGTCTTTGAGTACCAAATCAGCTTAGGTGAGCAATATGGATCTATAACAGCTTCGAGGAGCGTTAACGTCATTATAGATCTCTAGCAGCTTCGGTGAGTAATGGCAAGCAATAATGCTTTAGCAGCTTCGGTGAGCACTTTAGACATCAGCTTCGGCGAGCACTTGTTATTTAGCAGCTTCGGTGAGCACTATTTGATCTAGCAGCTTCGGTGAGCAAATTTTAGATATCAACTTTGGGAAGCAACGATATATGAGTATATCTATTTCAGCTTAGGCGAGCAGTGTTCGAATCGACATAATATATGATTGACATTGATGGCATGGAGTCGAATGAATCGACTGATTGATGGTGAATTTGAATTGAATTGTTTAATTGAGTATTTGAATTATACGACTGCGGGGTGGATCGAGACGAGGTAAGTCTCCTTGATTGTGTGCTTATGTGATTAGGACACTTACCGGGCGTATTTCCCTCCTAATTGGGGTTTAGAGCTTAGACTCGCCGAGATGATATCTCACCCCGTTGTGGGACAACATTTTCGGGGTCGTCGAGTGGAGGACCCGGAGCCGAGAGGAGGTGATCGGAAGCATAGGTCGATTAGGACCGCTTCTTTTGGAATGCCGCCTTTTGTAATCTTTTGGCCGGAGACCTTTGTGCATGACTCGGTGTATATATAAAAAGCATGTTTGATTGTGAATCTATTGTCCCGCATTTCTATCCCGAGATGATTACTGTCAGGGGATTTCTTTTTGCTTCCGCATGTGCAATAAAATGGAAATGGGTCGGCGACTCATCCTGGGAAGTCGCAAATTATTATCGACCAAATAGGGATGGGCACGCGCTCGGGGTTCGGGGCGTGACAATTATCAAGTTTTCTGGAGATGAAAATCTAGTAATACCAACAGTTGCTAAGAAGAAGATGAAATCAACGGCAGAAGAAAAGGATTAATTTATTTGTTTCTAAAATAATAAATGTGAGCTTGGAGAGTTCCGCAAAATTGAAACCCCAAACTCGATTGTACAAATTAATAAGGAATACACTAGATCATTCCATTTTGAAACAAGCTCGCATTCTAGGCCCGAAAGCAGCACAACAATTGTCAGTGACTCAAGCAAAGTCTATGCTCAAGCATTTAGATCCTCGAACAAAGTCACAACCATTGCACCCACAAATATGCCTTCAAATAGACAAACATCCAGAATACAAGTTTAGCTTCAGGTTGTCGTCTTTGCGGCCAATACACGCAACTGAGCATTATTTGGCAGACATAGGAAAGTGCAGGTATTGCTCCCCAAAATAAGAAAGTACTGCTCCACCAACGCTTTCAAATCAGAGTATCTTATCTTAATTTCTGTTTCAAACATATTTTCACAAATACAAAAATGAAATTGTGCCATCAAACGGATTTATATTTCAAACATATTTTCAAAAATATAAAAATAATTTTGACCAGAAATAAAATGGTTATTATGTGTGCCCTAATAATTGTCTAGCCCATTTGTGGGCTTAAGAACGGCCCAAAACGGGCCTCCATGATCCTAGTATGACCTCACATTAATCATTGAAAATTACTGATTTACAAAATACAAATGCCAAAACGAACCAAGAAATACAAAAGAACTTGAATTGATACAAAATTTATAAGCGAACTATATGTTATTAAAAAAAAAAAATCAGTACAACACGTGTCACGCCCTGATCTTCGGGCACGCACACATTATTCTCTCTTGGTCGATTTTATAATGCGATATCCCAGAACAATGTATCGCCGACCTTTTCATTTATTAAGCACATACGGAAGCAGTTAAAATCCCCAGACAATAAAACGATGGGATAGAAAAGCAGGGCCATATTTTTCATATTGAAATTTATAACCAAACTTTTATACAAAACACAAACAAATTCATAACTATTCACTTCAAAAGAAATTCTCAAAAGAAGATAGACTCTCAGCCCATCCAGGCCATACTTAAGGCCCCTCTCGGGATTATCTTCTTCTTCCAAAAATCCTTCTCTTTAAGTTTCACCTCCGAGTTCTCCTTCTTAGACTCCTCTTTAGCTCCTCATTGGGGTCCTGAAATGTTTTTCCCCAAACTGGGATGAGACTACGTCTCAGCGAGTTCTACCCCACTAAGCCCAATTAGTAAACCATTATACTATAGGCTGCCTATACACGCACAGGGCAGAAGACGTACCTTGGCCTTAGATCCCACTTGCAAGTCAGTACAATTCACAATATGCACCCAAGTAATCATATCACAGATCGAAGCATCGATCAAATCGACCTAGTCGATTATATACCAGCAAGACCACTCACGGTCATTTCCAATCAGTCAATCAATTCACGACATCAAATCAAAGAAATGATCAATCGACCTGGTCGATTACATGACATCACGACCCATGCTCGATCGGCATATTCAATACTATCTATGAAGTCCTATCAAATCAGGACTGCTCACCCAAAGCTGATAAATAAATAGCATAGCTCACCCAAAGCTGATAATAAGGTATACTGCTCACCCAAAGCTGACATATCGCCCGAAGGCTGATATAGTATACCATATGCTCAATCAAAGCTGATAATAAAGTATACTGCTCACCCAAAGCTGACATATCGCCCGAAGGCCGATATAATATACCATCTCCATTGTCCAATATTTCCATTATTTTTATCAGACCCGATAAAATAGTCGTGTGGATACACGATCGGCCTTAGCCAAAATATTATAATTTCCTTTTTTCATAATTCCCACCATTCTCTATAGCCCACAAAAACACTTTTGGTGCCTTTCAACCGACAACCGGTTATTTTCCAATTAATAATCAAAGATTATTCCATTAAAGGACAATTCTCAATTTCACAAATAATTCAATTTAGCTCAAAATAAAGCCCGATTAAATAAACGAACTGCGCCATGACAATCAGCACTAAATTTCAGTTGCTGGCTATCTCAGCCTTAATTTCCGAAAATAAATAAATAATTAATTAATTTCGAAAATTAATTATTAACTATTAAAAATTCCTTTTAGCTCAAAATAAGGTCCAATTAAATAAACGGACTTCACCACGGTCATCAGCATAATTTTCCGGTCACGGGCCATCCCAGTTGAATTTTCAGGAAATAAATAAATAATTAATTAATTTCGGAAATTAAATAATTAATATTAAAAATTCAATTTAGCTCAAAATAAAGCCCGATTAAATAAACGGACTTCACCACAGTCATCCGCATAATATTCCGGTTCCGGACAATCTCCCTTGAATTTTCGGAAAATAAATAATTATTTAATTTAATTCCGAAAATTAATATTTAAATGCCCAAAAATCTCACTTAGGCCCGAATCGCCAAATTGAAGCCCGATTAGGGGTCGGAAAATTCCCGAGATGCTTTCAGTAAATAGTAGACCACGTCTACTTGTTAATTGCACAATCAATTTATCTAAATCGCATCACAATTGACTAATAATTGCTAATTTATTCTAATCTAACAATCTAAACATAATTAATTAAAACTAAACCAACCTTAAGCATAATTAGCCAACTAATCCAAGATTAGTGAGATTACTCACCAAATCGCGTGCAAATCGGATCAATCCGACGGCGGCGACGCGAGGAACGATTGTTCCCAAAGCGACTCACGGATCCGAGGCCCGGAAACGGCCCAAAAGCGGGCCCGAAGTCGCTGAAACCCACTCCGTGGGCTTGCTGGACGGGGCTGATCGGGGCTGCTCCGGCGGCTAGGGCGGCGAGGGGAAGCCGGCGGAGGGTGAAGGGGACACGGGGAGGTCCTAAGGGGGCTGGGCGGTGGTCGGAGGTGGCCGGAGATGGCCGGACGGGGCTGGAACAGGAGCGAACAGAGCTGGGTCCGCTCGGGGGAAGCGCTGCAGCGAGCGATGGACGGCGGGACGGCGAGCGCACGGGCGGGCGGCTGTCACGGCGTGCGAGCGGCGGTGCGTCGGCGGGACGGCGGTGACGACGAGCTGCGTTGCTTCTGCTCCAAGCTTCTGGTTCGCACGCGAAGAAAAGAACGAGAAGAAAGAAGCCGGTTCTGTCGTGTGCGGGAAGGAAGAAGAGAGAGGAGAGAGAAGAGAGAGAGAAGAGGGGGATAAGGGTTGACCGGTCAATAAAAGAGAGAGAGAAAGTGAGCGGTGGGGGAGAAATCGCACGAAGGGGGAGGGAAAAAGGGAGAGGAGAGAGAGAGAAAAGAGAGAAAAAGAGAGGAAAGAAGAGAGAGGGAGAGAGAGAAAAATAAAATAAAATAAAAAAACACTTATTCTTATTTTCTTTTCTTTTCTCTTTTCCTTTTTATTTTCTTTTGGTCTTCAATTCTTCCTCCGATAATTTCTTTATTGAAATTTCGGACTCGTCAATAAATTGACGAACGATGAGACAAGGTCCTAAAAAGGAATTATGATGCGCTTAAAATTCGATTCCCGAAATCGAGTTCAATTTCGTGGTTAAAAATCGATCAGACGTGATTTTAGCCCAATCCAACTAATAAGGTAGCTTTTAGGGATTTTACTGTAGATACATCCCTTAATGGCTTCACCTAATAGGTTAGTTAACTCGTGAGTGATCAGCTCAGAGAAAAAGGACCGTAAACACGTCGACGAAATGCCCATTTCACTTTATCGAAAACGGGGTCGAATTTCAGGATGTCACAACACGAGTTATAATTAAAGCGACCAAGATCAAAACAAAGCAAGTTATAATAATGACGGAAGCATACTAATGGAATACGATGGGTCCAAATCAAACATGGAGATTTCTAACTCGAATGAGAATGCGCTCAAACGACGAATCATGCCGCACTCTCGGTTTGAGGTTGCAAGCGCACTTAGGCGTTAAACACGGACCAAATTGAGAAGATGGTTAATAACTACTAACAGTAGATTGTCTGCCATCATAAATCAATAAATTGTGAATTTATAGATGACTTACAGGTTGGTAAAGTCTTAGAAAAGATGGGAAGTTACTAGCGAAGAATCCGTCAAAAAGTTAAGCAACCATCTAGGCCATTTTAAAAAAAAAAAACTAAACATATTGTACAGATATCAATTTAGTTATAAATTTTTCAATTTTACCAATTTAGTCATTACATTTGGATAAATTCTATTATAGTCTTTTTGGCAATTTTCACCAAAATCGCTGACTTGATAGTGTGCCATGTAAAATGGCCGGCAATAACTAGACAATCACGTCAACAATTTCCGATAAAAATCAATTGAAAAGACTATATTAGAATCTCACACAAAGGTTTATGACTGAATTGGCAAAATTGAAAAGTTTAGAAATGAATTAACATATGTATAATAGGTTCGAGACTGATTGGATAATTTTCCTGTCACTTTCCTCGGTCAACTTGCAAAAAATAAAAATAAAGACTAGATAAAAGAATCATTAATGAGGAAGCTCATGTATCTTGATGTAATGAATTCGGAAGAGTCAGCCAAAGGCCTCTGTTTGCAGCATGCAAGAATCCTAGGGCGACATAGTATGCAATGAGGCAAGAGTTAAAATAGACAGATTCATCGTTAGGAAGCGCAGTTACATTATACTAGCTCTCAATAGTGACATTTACCAGTGATGTCCTCGCGTCCAGCGACAAAGATAAACATAGCAAGCAATCTCACGCAACCATCTTGCGTGAAATTTAAGGATCAAGATGCATTGGTGCACTTTGGAGAAGTCAACGAGGAGCTGATTTGTTAGGCCCTCTCTTCTGGTGACACATCTCCTTACTTTCAGCAACTTTTTCTCTTTATTTTATGAATTACTATTTGGTCACGGACGGTGTTAAAAACATCATTACATTAAGATGTTGACATATATATAATTTTTAACTTTGGTGGCTTAGCACTTAATTCCATTAATAAATGAAATTTTCCATTTCGTGACTACTCGTGTAGAAAACATTTTAGGCCGATGGTATGCCTTGTATAAATCATTACATAATTTCCTATAAACTCCGAAAGAAATAGGCTCAACAAAGTAGAAAGAAAAACTTTATTTTTAACGTTAATACTACGAAAAACTTCAAACTAATGCACATGTCAATCTCTTATGTCACCTGGTAATTTCTTCTCCTCGCATTAGACATGAATTACAAGATCCAATAGTTTCCCACATCATTTCTTCACAAATAATTCATCCTCTAATATAACTTTATTATAAAATATGTCTAATACCTCGGGTTAATGTTGAGAACGTACTTCAGTAATTTACCTTAATCCAAAAAAATAGTGCAACTTCACGACTAGGTCTCATCTCAACTTCTAGATTTGAGCTCTTTTAGAATTTGAAACCTTTTGATTTCCTTTCAATTTCAACATGATATTCAAGATTTCTTCTTCGACACAAGGTACAAAGTGGAGGGTACGATAATACTGGTATGAAGAGGAGATGATTTAAGCACGAGCAAACAATCCAAAGGCGAGATTGATGGTGGTGAAGCCTCCATCCACCGCCAGATTTTGGCCCATGACGTACTTGGACTCGTCACTCCCCAGATACACAGCAGCCTTCGCCACATCTTCTTCCTGTAGACTCACCCCATCCAAGTTGGAATACACTTGGACTCCTGCACTCTCGTCGACTTTGAAGGACTCCTTCGTCAATGGCGTCAGAATGAAATGAGGCGAGAGATAGTTAATGCGAATTCCGTGTCACCCAAGCTCTACGGCCACGTTCCTCGTGAGGCCCACAACGGCGTGCTTGGAGCTGGTGTACGTGTGGGACACCACCCCACCCACGCTCGAGTTGACGCTCCCGACGTTGATGATGCTTCCGCTCCGCGACGGGATCATGGCTCGAGCAGCGTGCTTGGTCCCTAAGAAGACACCCGTCAAGTTCACGCTGATCCCCAACTCTTTCTCACTAAAATTGTTAAATTACGTCACGAGTTTGAGCAGTGGACGAATACTTAGAAGATTTTCCAGTATGTTCAAAATGAGGTGTGTCCAATGTTGACACCTAAATTTTGGCGATCTAGTCATTTATTTATTGCATAGAAAATTATGGGTTAATTTTATCCCTGAAAAAATAATCAATTACATAACATATTAATTTGGGTGCATTTGTTTTTAATTTGCATTTTATGTTGGAACGGTGGTTCGAGCTTTAACTTGACAGACGCTAAGCCCGCAAATCGGCCCGAGCCCGTATCCTCGGAGAGATTTTATGGATTTATCTTTGCGAGATTTCATATTTGGGAAGAATCCTTTTGCAATCCTAAATTTGGGAGGTGATCTTCGTGGATATTGACTTGAAGTAGGAAACAAAAACCCTAGCCTATTCGGTTATAAATAGGTGACTATATTACAGAAGGAGGGGCGGCACAATTGAGGACACCACAAAATTGAGAAACACACGTGAGAATTGAGAGAAGCAGCAGATCGTGAGCTCTTTTTCGGTGCCTGTGTCGTGACGCCCAATATCATCCAGTTTGCTGCTCCCGCTGCCCTGCCGCGCCAGGTTCTTCGTGGTCAACTCGGCACTTACAAGCTTCCGCCCGCTGTTATCCAGCCATCAACGTCGCCCAACACGTAGCTTCCACTAGCGTGATTTGAAGATCGTAAGCTGTCCAGCGGCGCCCTTGCTTCTGTCTTGATTGTCCGGGTTCTGCTGGGTCGAACTGAGATCATCACCACTCCACCGACGTCGTTGTGCTCCTCACTGCCGCATCTCCTTAGTCACGGACCAGTCTCACTATTGCCTCCATCTTGCACGAATCAAGGCATTCCCTAGCAAAGGAGTTCCCATTGACTTATTTGGTCAATTGCTGAAAAGCCCAGTGGCGTAGAGCTTCGCCACGTAGCTCTAATATTTCTCTGCCCAGCTTAGCCTCATCCCCGACGTTGGTGATACTCGCCGTGACTAGCTCTCAACATCGACGATTCACTCGGCGACACCGGTTTTGCTTTTAATTACCTAAGCTTTCGATAGTTTTTGCAGATTTCTTGGTGTCCCGAACGATAACCCATCAAACGAGTCGCGACTTTGTCAAGTCACGCCGAGATACCGCTACAACTGTTGCTCTAGAACTGAGCCGTGCCGTGCCGCCCACCGTTGGTCCGTTCTACCGATTGGGTTTTTGAAAGAAATTCAAATTTAGGTATAGATCTATTTTATTTTATTAGGAAGATTTAGTAGATTTAATTTCTTAGGTAGATTTGTTTATCTTGTTTTAGTTTTTGAGTATTTTATCTCTTTGTTTGAAGTATTTTCCAATGCATGATTAAAATTCTCTGATGTAGCATCCAATTCACAACCGCACGAATTTTTATTCTATCTATAAGGCTTTAGATGGAATAATTATTTACGCGGGAGTAAAACTGATATCTTGATCTTTAAGGCTTAAGATCAATTTATCCATTTTATTAGCGAGATAGTCAAATTTGAATTTCAAATTGAGTGATGGATAATATTCTTGACGATCATATTTGCCTTTATCTGTTATTATATGTGTAAGGGAAGTCTTTGCAAGAGAAAGAACCAAAAAACAAGATACCGTCCGTTTATTTCATACGATCTCGCGTTGATTTTCATGGCAAGATATGATCAGTTTTTGCATTAATGTTACAATAACAATCGAACCACCATACAGCAAGATCAAGCATAGATAAGCGCCTTCTCGCCAGCTCTTGCTCATCAAATTCGAGCCCACCAGAAGCAAGATCTCTCTCTGCCTCTCGGATAAGAACTTGCGATGGCTTGTGAAGCAGATGTTGATGTTCCAGTGACATTCCCGGTGATTGACATCAGCCTTCTGTCCTCCGAAGATGAGCTTCAGAAACTCAGCTCAATCCTCAGTTCTTGTGGATGCTTCCAGGTTTCCATCTCTGCAATCTGTTTCGTTCATGTTCAGCGTAGTTTTATGTTTACGGTTCTGTTTATCTGAGGTACAAAGAAGCTTGCAAACCGGAATCGGGTGATATTAGTGACGGCCTATAGTATATTTGCACCGATTCACCACTGAAGATCTTGAAAAATTAGTGGGTGTTGCTTCCTTTTGGTGTCGAGTCCATAACTATTAGTGGGTCGCTTTGCTAATGTGATTTTGCCATAGATTCTTCATGGTCTTCAGTCAAATCTCACTGTCGAGTCAATGCCATTCGGTAAGTTACACTTCTTATACCTAAAAAATTGCATCTAAAAAATCGTTCTTTTATGTAAGTTGTTATCTGGTAGAAAATTGCCGTAATTGTTCAAGAACTGTAATGCAGTTGAAGAATCGACCACAACTAGATTTCCCCTTTCTGACGTTAATTTGTTCTTCCGATTAATTATTAGTAATTTTCAGCTTAATTGTTTTTCTTTTAGTTATTTTGGTTTTACACCGGTTTGGGGTGAGTGGATCAGTTGCATATATGGATCACTTGATTCGCCAATGATAAAAATCATTTGGCTACTACTTGGTTGTTGATTCATATGTTTCCCAGACAATGTTAAGATCAATAAATTTGTGCTTATGTTTAATGACATATGAGAGATCTCAACTGATCAGTTTCTAAATTCTCAGGCAATCGGTCATGGAATGTCTGTTGGATATCTTGATAAAGTGCGTGAAGTTGCTAAAGAGTTCTTCGCGCTGCCAGATGAAGAGAAACAGAAATGCTCACGAGCTTCAAACGAGGTTGAAGGATATGGCAGTGACTTGGTTGTGACCGAAAACCAAATCGAGACTGTTGCTGTCGCCTGTTTCTTAGAGTGTTTCCCGAAGATCAAAGGAGGCTCAATCTTTGGCCTGAAAATCCCTCTGATTTTTCGTATATGTCTTGCCCTCTATTTATTTTGTTAGTTGATGGACCAAAACTGCAGTTGTAAATAATCAACAGTCTAATTAGCAATAGAATGATATTACATGACTACTCGTTCCATTTATGATTTATTATCTCGTGATTTACTTCTATTCATTCTTTTCTCTCATTATGATGGACAGTGAAATCTTGCATGAATATGCCGTCAAGGTGAAATCGATGATGAATCATCTTTCCAAGGCCATGGCGAGGTCACTCAAGTTGGAAGAGAACAGCTTCTTGAACCAGTTTGGAGACCAGTCGGTGATGCAAGTGAGGTTCAACTTCTACCCGCCCTCTTCCAGGACCGAAGTCTTTGGTGTCAAACCTCATTCAGACAGATCAGGAATCACAGTTCTTCTGCAAGACAGGGAAGTCGAAGGCCTCCAGGTCCTAAAAGATGGAGCTTGGTACACTGTTCCCGTTATCCCTGACGCTCTTGTGGTCAATCTGGGTGATCAGATGCAGGTAAAGCAATAAATTTTGCATTCAAGATCAATTCCTTCTCAGTTGTTTTTGGTATACGATTCTGCATAGTTCAAAACAATATTTATAATGCCTGGGAGTAGTTTGCTGTCATTTTGGTGGATTCTACCTGAGCCAACCCCTTTCTATTCATGTCAACAGCAAAATGCAGTTTAGAACAGAGGGCAACCAAATTTCAAGTTTATTCATTGTTATTCTCCCTAGGTCAATTCAGATTTTTGCACAAACTGTTCGAGAGCACTTGTTATTTGTAGTATCATTATGTCAAGTACGATTGAATTGGTGGTGAATTTGCAGATAATGACAAATGGGATATTCAAGAGCCCAGTGCATAGAGTATTGACAAATGGGAACAAACTGAGGTTATCCGTTGCCCTGTTTGGTGAGCCGGAGGCAGAAAAAGAGATTGGACCAATGGATTGCCTCATCGACAAGACAAGGCCTAGGTTATACAGAAGTGTCAGAAACTTCGCTGCTTTCAACTATGAATGTTTTCAAAAAGGCAAGGCGGCACTCGAGGAAGTTCGGATTTGACTGACTGTCTAGAATGCATGTGCTTTAAAGTCTAAACCTGAACATGAACCATTGTTTTGTATTCTATATAAGGAGGTTATTTTTCAGACACCGCCTAGTAACCAGTGGAGGTACAAGAGCCTCTGCATCTACCTAATGGAATTCGAAATATAATTCAAGTCCTCCTTTCTTCTACTTCCCAAGTACAGCATCACAGCATCATACCATTCCATGTGAATGGCGACCTGATTTGCGCAAGCATCGACGTCCAATTGCCTGCTGCCTTTTCTGGTTTGTTCTCACGCAACATTCATCAACAACAATTATAATCAATGCAGTGTAGCTTGAGGATTGGCTATCGTAGTGTTGAAAACTTTACTCCCCCTTTCTTTCCATATACCTCGGCAATTAATAATGATCTTTAATGAACATTCCTTATGCAGTGAAAATGTGGACGCAAGAAGCTCAGTATAGTTGTGGTTTCGATTTAGCTTGAAAGTAAATGTTTCTGAATTATGGTGTCAACAGTCGTCATCATTAATCTTACACAGTATACAAAATATGAGACAAGAGGCCAGCCTTGACAGCTTGATGTTCACTAAAATTTGCCTCATAAAATTTCATATGTGTAGCTTTATTGAAGGATATTGAGATTGTAAATTTTCATCCTGTTCCACGACTGCTAGATCTCAGCAAAAGCCCCAATCAAGGTTTTAATTCCTGATGTATTTACTATAGATGTGGACAACCTCTCAATTTGCTGCTAGTGTTCTGAACATGAAGAAGCATGAAATGAGAAGAAAAGTGTAAATATCTGTCCACAAAAAGTTTTCTCATTAAAGATTGTAATGGTTGACAGAATTTTGTAGGTTTCTTTACATGCATCGATGAATCCAAGATAACGAAATCAAGATTAGGGAGCATATTTATGCATGGCGGGTCCCTTGTGTTCCTCTACACATGAAACATTGAGAATGAGAGATGGTATCTTTTGCCAGTCTGAAGTTCTTTATCCATCATTCAAGACAAGTACAATTAAGCTCCTTCTCACCAACTCTTTCCCATCAAAATCAAACCACCAAAAAGCAAGACCGAGGTCTCTCTCTCCCTCTCACGGTAGAACTTACGATGGTTTGTAAACAGATAGTGATGTTCCAGTGACATTCCCAAAGATTGATATCAGCCTTTTGTCCTCAGAAGATGAACTACAAAAACTCAGTTCAATTCAGCTCTTGTGGATGCTACCAGGTTTCTATCTCTATAATCTGTTTCGTGCATGTTCAGAATAGCTTTGTCTTTATGGTTATGTTTATCTCCGTTACGAAGAAGCTTGCAAGTGGGAATTGGGTGATGTTAACGATGGATTATAGTACACTCCGACTGATTCAACCTTAAAGATGGTGAAAAATTAAGTGGGTGTTGCTTCCTTTTGTGTCGCATCAACTATTAGTGGGTTGCTTTGATATTGTACCTTTGTGTCGCGACCTCTTTTTTTTTCGGCGCCCGCAATCGCATACGAGCGCCTAAGGAGGCTAATGGCTCGGCTGAATTGATAAAGCCCAGACTCTCCCAAGTCCACTAATTCACGACTTTAATAGTCTAAATTTTTAACCTGTAAATCAATTTTTAAAATGAAGTCGCCACTAATCGATTTGGGGTGGGTTGATTAGAAACCCAAGTGAAGTATTGGGAGAAATACTCACTCCTGCACAACTAGAGAAATTAGGATCGGGGACTTGATTACACTAGTTAATCACTAATGCCCTTTCGGTACCTAATCTGTTTAAACCCCGAGGTTTTTGGATGTTCGAGGGATTTTCCATGCATTTTTGGGAGGAAAAACATTTTTTGAGTCATTTTCTAATTTTTTTGACACAAAATAAATTTTTTGGGATTTTTTGATATTTTTTTTGGAAAAATGCAAGTCTTTTTGGCTTTTTCTGAATTTTTTTGGCTTTTTCATGAATTTTTGGCTTTTTTGGATTTTTGACATTTTTGGGAAATATGAGATTTTTTTGATTTTTTGATTTTTCGGAAAATAAAATATTTTTAAATATTTTTTAATGTTTTTGGAAAATAAAACAATTTTTTAGCATTTTATTAAATATTTTTTGAAAATAAAACCTTTTTTGATTTTTTTGAAATAAAATATTTTTGTTAACATTTTATTTATTTAAAATATTATTTTATATTAAGATAATATGAAAACCGACCGGGTTGGATCCGCGGGTTGGGTCCGACCCGGCTCCGCGACCCGACTCCCCACGAAACCCTACCCGGGTCCGAACGGACCTCGCGACTCGGCTTCCCGCCGCCCCGGAATCTCGCGAAACCCTACCCGGTTCCGAGACCTGGATCCGATTCGACGACTCGGAAATCGCAAACCCTAGGGTTTGTGAATCCGCGGCGCCGAAGGGGTGGAACCGAGGTGGTTGGCGGCAACGGCGACTACGGCGGCGACGACGGAGGTGACAACGGCAATGGCGACTACGGCAGCGATGACGCAGGTGACAACGGCGACGGCGACTACGGCGGTGACGGCGAAGGTGACAACGGCAACGGTGACTACGGCGGCAACGACGAAGGTGACAACGGCGACGGCAACGACGGCCAGGTCAACGGAAAACGGCTACGATGAACAATGACGCCTTTTTTTTACCTTCTCTCGAACGGGGACGGCGACGGCAGGAGGACGGTTCGCGATGATGGAGGTCGCGGCGAACAATGACGGTGACGGCAAGACTGGGCAACGATGGCGGCAACTCAGCTTCACGATTTGGCGCGTCTTCGGCGGATCGATCATGGCAATGGCTTTGTGGGGGGGAAGGGGGGAACACGACAACAAACCCTTCGAGGCAACGGCGTCGGGACTTGGTCGAGGCGAACGGCGTTCGGCAGCAACAACAGCAGCAAAAAAGAACCAGATTTGAGGCGTAGATCTCCGCCGAACCTTCCTCGGCCTCGATCTTCTCTCACTCAGGCTAGATCCGAGCCTTCATCGGCCGGATCTGACCTTCTCGGAGTCGCTTGTGGCCGGCCTTCCCCGAAGTTTCTCGGTAGAAGGTGGGCTGAACTCGTGACTCGAGTTCTCTCCTACGCTCGCCCTTCAACCATTCCCGATGTCTCTCAGTGAAGGATCTTCGAGCTTGCCACCCCCTCCGGCGATGCTTGCGGCCACCTATTTATAGGCGAAGGAAATCCGGTCGACGAAGGGCCTCGGCCGCCGGCATCCGGTTTCGCTCGGCTGAACCGGTGTCCCATCGAGCTTTCCAATGAAGCTCGCTCAACATTAATGGCGCCTGTAATCTTATCCCCTCCGGCCGACGTCGGCCTACTCCCCTCGGCCGTAGGCCATCCTTTGCGCGCGTCGCCGGCCACCGCGCGTGAGATGCAGGCGACTGAGGAAGAAGAAGGCAGGAGGAAGAAGAAGAAAAAGGGGGGCCGGGCTCGTGAGAGAGAAAAAGAGGGGAGGGGCTGGGCCTTCGAGCCTAGCCCCAATGGGCTGCTTTTTTTTGCTTTTATTTTGTTTTGTTTTTTTTTTTCTTTTTACTATCTACTTATCCGAAAAAACTAAAATTAAGGCGTCAACAGCTGCCCATCTTTGAAAGTGAGCTCACAGAGGTTGCATAAAAAGATAGACTGATGCCTCAATTTTATCCATGCATGCGTAACAAATTATATTTTATTTGGCACCTATTATTCTATGCAGAAAAGAGCAATATAACTTTACATATACTAAAACAAATAAGAAGATACCTGTAGTTACTTATCGGAAGTGAGTGAGATTGTCACGCCCCGAACACGGAGCACGTGCCCATCCCTATCTGGTCGATAATAATTTGCAATTTCCCAGGACGAGTCGCCGACCCTTTCCATTTTATTGCACATGTGGAAGCGAAAAGAAATCCCCTAATAGTAATCATCTCGGGATAGAAAAGCAGGACAATAGATTCACAAACAAACATGCTTTTATATTTACACTGAGTCATGTACACGGCTCTATGGCCAAAGACTACAAAAGACCAGCCTTTCCAAAAGAAGCGGTCCTAACCGACCTACGCTTCCGATCACCTCCTCTCGGCTCCAAGTCCTCCACTCGACGACCCCGAAAATGTTGTCCCACAACGGGGTGAGATATCATCTCGGCGAGTCTAAGCTCTAAACCCCAATTAGGAGGGAAATACGCCTGTAAGCATCCTAACCACGCAATCATACAATTAGCATAGAGGACTTACCTCGCCTAAGTTTCCTTTCCTGCATGTCAGTATAGTTCATAACGCAATGCATATAATCAATGCACATAACAATTGGAACACCTCATCAATTCAATTAATC
This sequence comes from Eucalyptus brandiana, assembly GCA_014182725.1. NCBI lineage: Eukaryota > Viridiplantae > Streptophyta > Magnoliopsida > Myrtales > Myrtaceae > Eucalyptus > Eucalyptus brandiana. Next base: position 50,064,012 of record CM024670.1, on the reverse strand, counting down.
ACCGGGGTCCTGATTATAAGGCCAAACCGTTATGACACGTCCCATTCCATGTCACACAGTTTTGGTCTTATAATCGGGTGCATCAAACTCAACAACCATGCGTTCCAATTGTTAATTACACCCCTCAAGGGTACGGCCAACTCTATTGGCGGTCTTCTGGCATTGCCAGGCGTCGTCTCACCTCCTTTGAGCACGGCTACGTCTCTCAATTAGACGGCTTCCCCGAAGGGGCGTAGGTCCAGAATCTACTGCGACTCGAGTCCCAATGAATGGGTAACATCCAGCTTAACAGCCCAGGATGGTTTCTCTTAACCAACACATGACCAATCAATCTCGGCCCAGGACACTATGCATTGCACTCAAATGCCTCCATTAAAATAGTGATCCTGGCCTATTTTCTTCGTATTAAAAACATCCCGAAAATAGTCGTGTGTGGGTACACGGTTAATTCGAACCAGAAGACTGATACCTATCTTTTTCAAACCCCACTATCTGATATAGTACTTAAGATCCATTTTCGGTGTTAAAACCCGACACCCAGGATTTTCTGAATAAATATTGGAAATTCACAATTTTTGGAATTAAATAACAAAAATCCCATCAGCACTTAATTTGCATAATTTAACACTTAATTGCAGAATTTAACCACATCATTGCAATCATCACAAAATTCCGGTCACCGGCTATCCTGCCTAATTTCCGAAAAATAATTAATAATTAAATAAATTATCGAAAATTAAATAAATTACAAAATAAATAAGTTTAAAGCATTTAATTGAATTAACCTAAATTAACTCAACTAAATAATCTAACTAACAATTAAATCTAACCATCGGGAGAGCCTGCTACAGCGTGAAAGATGGATCGGTGGGTTGGGCTGTTCCGATTATTGCTGGACAGAACGACGAAACAAAAGCGGTCAAAGATGGGGGCTTCACGGTGACGGCTGACCGAGCATGGAAATCACGGCCAAAATGAGAAGCTGATGGTGGAGATGGACGGCTTGGACGCGTGGGCGTGAAAAGGAGAGTCCAATGGAGTTGTGGGCATGTGAGTGGATGAAGATGGAGAAGAAACGATGGAGGGAAATGGTGGTGTGTTGGCGTGAGAGGAGAGGGGTCAACGAGAGAGAGGAAGTGGACTTTGGCCTTCGGTGTGATGGCAGTAAGCTGTCCCCGTGACAGCTTCAAGAGAAGACCGAAGATGGATGCAGGGAAGAGAAGCGGTGGGGCTGCAGGTTTGTCCAAGGAAAAAAAGTAAACCTCAGCTGAAATCGTGAAGAAAGAGAGAGACGAAGGAGTTGGCGTGCGCAGGAGGCCAAAGGAGAAGAGAGAATCGGATGAGGGCGATAGACGTGCGAAGGAAGCTGCAGCTAAGGAAGAAAAAGTCAAAGAAAATATCTTGATCCTTTAATGCTTGGTCCCCCCCTTTGGTCTTCATGCATATCACCATGTCCCCTTATTCTTTATAACAAATATAATCCAAAAATTAACCCAATTGATGCTAAAATCAGTCCCCAAATCATAGCTCCGAATTTCACTGATTTTAGATTTCAATTTCATCCTCAAATTCTCAATTTCGAAGTCCAATTTTATCGAAGAAAAATCCCACACATGTCCATAAATTCCCATCACCCAGTAGCTCGGCTTGCACATCAAAATTTCCTTCAAACGAGCCCATCCGAATTTCCGTTCAATTTCCGAATCGATTTTCCGTAAAATCTCAGAATCTCCGAAAATTTTTCGGAAAGTGAGTCGATGTTCCTAAAATGAATCGTGACACGGCAAAACTTTCAATTTCTGAAATCGAGCTCAATTTCGCGGTTAATTTCAAATTCGACGTGATTTTAGCGCATCCCAATCTACCAGGTAGCTTTTAGGAAATTTTAATACAATTGACACGTGGTCGATTATTTTCGAGCCACAATGTACATCTTTGACACATTGGTGACTCTCGATTGTCGTGAAAATCTCGAGGTTTCAAATACGGACACAAGGTACAAAAATGACAGAAAAATCGGTCTAGTACCGTTCGACAGAAATTTCGCAATTAGGTGGAATCACCCACGCACTAATCATATATCTCTATCAAATTGACCTATCTCCGGTCTCTGATTCATTTTGACGGTGCCGTAATGACCCTTGTAGATTAGCACGGTCGAGCAATCGATTTTTGGTCGAATTCTCATGTCTATTGTATTTAGATTCCTTAACGGCTTTACCTAATAGGCTAGTTAACTCGTGAGTGGCCAACTCAGAGAAAAAGGCTATAGACACGTCGATGAAAGCCCATTTCATCTCATCGAAATCAGACTCGAAAATCAGGATGTCATAACTCTTCCCCTCTTATAAAAATTTCGTCCTCGAAATTTAAACCTATTACATGTCTTAAACAAAAAGGTGCGGGTACAGTCGTTTCATCGATTCTTCAGTTTCCCAAGTTGCTCCCTTAGTGCCGTGGTGTTGCCAGACCACTTTGACCAATGGAATGGTCTTGGTGCGCAGAACTTGCTCTTTGCGAGCTACAATCTGAACCGGGCTTTCAACGTACGACACTCTATCGTTCACATCCAATTCTTCAAAATTGAGCACGTGGGTCGAGTCAGGCTCATACTTCCTTAACATCGACACGTGAAAGACGTCATGTACTTGCGCCAGTCTCGGCGGTAATGCAAGACAATACGCTAGGATCCCGATTCTTTCAAGAATCTCAAATGGACCTACGTACCTCGGACTCAGCTTTCCTTTCTTGCCAAAGCGCGAGGTAACCCTCATTGGTGACACCTTCAGAAAGACGTGATCACCAACTTGAAATTCCAATGGCCTTCGGCGTTTATCGACGTAACTTTTCTGACGGCTCTGAGCGGTCTTTAATCTATCCCTGATGACAGCAACTACATCCACTGACTGCTGAACCAACTCTGGGCCTGTGACTTTTCGTTCCCCGACTTCATCCCAACATACTAGCGTTCTACACGCTCTGCCATACAACGCTTCAAAAGGAGCCATCTGAATGCTCTGCTGATAACTGTTGTTGTAGGCGAACTCGACAAGATGAAGCTGTTCCTCCCAGCTTCCCTTGAAATTCAACACGCAAGCTCGTAACATGTCTTCAAGGGTTTGATTGTCCTCTCAGACTGGCCATCCGTCTGAGGATGATAGGCCGTACTGTACTGCAGCTTCGTTCCCAAAGCACTCTGCAGGCTTTTCCAAAATGCAGCTATAAACCTTGGGTCTCGGTCTGATGTAATCGTCACTGGCACTCCATGCAGACGAACTATTTGTTGCACATACAACTCTGTGTGCTTGTCCAAATCAAGGTCCTTTCGTACTGCAATGAAGTGAGCCGACTTTGTCAGTCTGTCGACCACTACCCAAATAGAGTCATTACCTCTCTGACTCCTTGGTAAGCCCGTCACGAAGTCCATCGTGATATGTTCCCATTTCCACTCGGGAATCTCGAGAGGTTGTAGAAATCCTCCCGGCTTACAATGCTGTGCCTTCACTTGCTGACATGTCAGACATTTGGCGACATGCTTGGCGATGTCCGCCTTCATACCAGACCACCAATAGTGTTGATGCAGATTCTGATACATTTTTGTACTACCAGGATGAATGCTGTAACTGCTACGATGAGCTTCTGATAAGATCTCTTCTCTAAGCTCTGCATCGTCAAGTACACACAATCGTCCTCGGAATCTCAATGTTCCATCATCAGAAATCCGAAAGTCAGGTTTTCTCTTATCTGCATCTTCTTGTAGGATCTTTTGAATTGTTAGATCTGTTGATTGAAGTGTCTTTATTCTAACTTGCACTTCTGGCTCAATTCTGAGAGTGGCCATAAGATTTGAAAGGTAGCCCGCTTCAAATTTGAAAACCGAATCTCTAGCTTTCTCAATCAAAGTCCATCCCTTAAGTACCATATGTGCAGATTTTCGACTCAGCGCATCTGCGACTTTATTCGCCTTTCCTGGGTGATACAGAATATCACAATCATAATCTTTCAAGAGTTCCATCCAGCGACGCTGTCTCATATTCAACTCTTTCTGAGAGAATAGATACTTGAGACTTTGATGGTCGGTGAAGATCTGGAATCTTTCTCCACATAAGTAATGTCTCCAAATCTTCAAAGCGAAAATAATTGCTGCGAGTTCTAAGTCATGCGTTGGGTAGTTTAGTTCATGAGGTCTCAACTGACGGGATGCGTATGCAACAACTCTGCCATATTGCATCAACACGCAACCCAATCCTCTAAACGACGCATCACTGTAGATCTCGTATCCTCCAGGACCAGATGGTATAGTCAGCACAGGTGCGGTAGTCAGCTTTTCCTTAAGCTCTTGGAAGCTACGCTCGCACTTGTCTGTCTAAACAAATTTCTCTTCCTTCTTCAATAGGCGAGTCAAAGGCGAAGCTATAGCTGAAAACCCTTCCATGAACCTTCTGTAATACCCTGCTAGACCCAAAAAGCTTCTAATCTTTGTCACGGTTGTCGGTCTTGGCCAGTTGATCATTGCTTCTATCTTGCATGGTCCACGGAGATTCCTTCTCCTAAAATCACGTGACCTAGGAAAGCAACACGAGTCAACCAAAACTCGCACTTGCTAAACTTAGCATACAGTTCATGAGTCCTTAGAGTTTGCAGTACCAAACTATCCTCGGCAATGGATACTTGTTCTTGATCGTCACTTGATTGAGTTGTTGATAATCGATGCATAGGCGCAACGAACCATCTTTCTTCTTCACGAACAGAACTGGTGCTCAACAAGGTGATGCATTATGACGTATGAATCCCTTATCCAACAATTCTTGCATCTGCACCTTCAGTTCTTTCAACTCTGACAAAGCCATTCGGTAAGGAGCCTTAGAGATCGGCTCTGTCCCGGGGGCTAACTCAATCACAAACTCTATTTCCCTTTCTGGCGGCAGACCTAGCAATTCTTTCGGGAATACATCTGGAAACTCCTGAACCACTGCTATAGCCTCAATCTTTAGTTCCTCAACTGTCGTATCAATGACAGTTGCTAGGTAACCTTGGCAACCCCCGTCTAACAACCGGGTTGCCTTTAGCGACGAGATTAAAGAAATCGAGGGTCCTCCTCGACTCCCAATAAACTCGAAGCTCTCACCCTCTAACGGGTTAAACTGAATCGCCCTGCGATAACAGTCTAGCTTAGCTCGTTGCTTGGTGAGCCAGTCCATGCCAATTATCAGGTCGAAGTCATACATGGCTAGGACTATCAAGTCTATCTTCCCCTCTCGCTCACTAATCGCTAACGTGCAACTAGGACAACCCATTTTAATTAATACATTATCCTTTAACGGTGTCGATATATTAACCACTGACTCCAACAACTCACGAATCAATCCTACCAACTTAGCATACTGCTCAGCTATAAATGAATGAGTAGCTCCAGGGTCAAATAAAGCATAAGCAGCGTGGTTGTTCAACGAGACGGTACATGTAATCACATTAGGCGTATCCTCCGCCTGTCCTCTGGTGATAGCATATGTCCTTCCTTGAGCTGGAGGTCGGTTAAATCCACCTTGCTATGCATTCGGTGGCGGAAGTCCTCGGTTTTGACCCATCTGTGGCGGTAGCGGCAACTATGGTCCCATCTGTCTCCTGGGACAATTCTTGGCCATGTGACCCTACTGACCACATACAAAACAAGCACCCGTCCTAACTGGACAAGGGGCTAACCCGTGTTGTCCTCCGTAGGAGCGACACACTCTGAATTGACTCGACGACTTTCCTATCCCACCTTTCCTAATGGGTGGAATAGGGTATCTTCCTCCAGTCATCGGTCTCTTCCCAAACCGATTTCCATCTCGGTTCGAACTAAACCGCGACCTAGATACAGCGGCTTGTTCATTCTGGTCTCTCTCGATCATCTGGACCTGTTCATACAGGTCGTTATAGTTCCTCAAGTTCAGTAGTATCAGCGGACTCCTCAGCTCCGGCCTGAGTCCATCTCTAAACCTTCTAACTCGGTCTATCGGATTTTCAACCAACCTAGGGGCATACTGCGACAGTTCAGCAAACTTTGCTTCATACTGATCAACTGTCATCGAGCCTTGGCAAAGGCGATGAAATTCTGCCATCTTCACTTCTCTAGCAGTCTCAGAAAAATATTTGTTGTTGAAGACCTCGATGAAGGCGTTCCACTCCGGAACCACACCTTCAGGAAACACCGTTCCTTTGGTGGCTCTCCACCATGTGCCTGCTATCCCTTTCAGTTGGTAGACGGCAAGAGCGACCTTTTCTGCCTCGGTGCACATCAGCAGTGCAAAGGTATTTTCCAATTCCTGGACCCAGAGGGCTGCAGCCTCAGGATCTCTCGCGCCAGTGAGCTTTGGCGGATTCAACTTTAAAAAATGTTCCACCAAATTATGCATTGGCCTCATAGTGGCCACGTTCCCAGGTGGAACATCAGCAGGTGCGGCAGCGGCGGCAACAGTAATAGCAGCATTAGCAGCGGCAGCAGCAGCAGCTGTAGCGGCGGCAGTAATGGCGGCTGCTTGATTCTGGGCTTGTTGATCCATTCGATTTCCCATTGTCTCAAGCACATGCATAATCCCATCCACTCTTGGATCACCATGAGCTGCTACTCCAGCATCAACTGGAGGTGGTGCAGCTCCACTTGAATTGGCCTGAGCCGGCCATTTACCTTGGCCACCCTGGGCACCGGCTCTTGTCGGTGTCCTGGCCCGAGTAACTGAGGATAAGGTCCTCTGCCTAGGAGTTCTCGACTCCTGATCACTCATACTGTAGATCTTCTACAACACTTGCTCCCAATTCCATATAGAATTAGAAACTGAGCGATTTCACAATCAATTTACCAAACAACTATCAATCACATGCATCAGCATGAAAATAGAGGTCATTCCTACTAACTATCCCAAGAACCCATCGCACCTTATCACTCCAATATTAACCCGCTCTGATACCACTTAATAAGAGGATGTCACGCCCCGAACACGGAGCACGTGCCCATCCCTATCTGGTCGATAATAATTTGCGACTTCACAGGACGAGTCACCGACCCTTTCCATTATATTGCACATGCAAAAGAGAAAAGAAATCCCCTGACAGTAATCATCTCGGGATAGAAAAGCAGGACAATAGGTTCACAAACAAACATGCTTTTATATTTACACTGAGTCATGTACACAGCTCTATGGCCAAAGACTACAAAAGACCAGCCTTCCAAAAAGAAGCGGTCCTAACTGACCTACGCTTCCGATCACCTCCTCTCAGCTCCAGGTCCTCCACTCGACGACCCTGAAAATGTTGTCCCAGAGCGGGGTGAGATATCATCTCAGCGAGTCTAAGCTCTAAACCCCAATTAGGAGGGAAATATGCCCAGAAGCATCCTAACCACGCAATCATATAATTAGCATAGAGGACTTACCTCGCCTCAGTTTCCTTTCTTGCATGTCAGTATAGTTCATAACGCAATGCATATAATCAATGCACATAACAACTGGAACACCTCATCAATTCAATTAATCACTGGGATCCTGATTATAAGGTCAAACCGTTATGACACGTCCCATTCCATGTCACACAAAATTCCGGTCACCGGCTATCCCGGCCTAATTTCCGGAAAATAATTAATAATTAAATAAATTATCGAAAATTAAATAAATTACAAAATAAATAAGTTTAAAGCATTTAATTGAATTAACTTAAATTAACTAAACTAAATAATCTAACTAACAATTAAATCTAACCATCGAGAGAGCCTGTTGCAGCGTGAAAGATGGATCGGTGGGCTGGGCTATTTCGATTATTGCTGGACAAAACGACGAAACAGAAGCGGTCAAAGATGGGGGCTTCACGGCGATGGCTGACCGAGCATGGAAATCACGGCCAAAATGAGAAGCTGATGGTGGAGATGGACGGCTTGGACGCGTGGACGTGAAGAGGAGAGTCCAATGGAGTTGTGGGCGTGTGAGTGGATGAAGATGGAGAAGAAACGATGGAGGGAAATGGTGGTGTGTTGGCGTGAGAGGAGAGGGGTTAACGAGAGAGAGGAAGTGGACTTTGGCCTTCGGTGTGATGGCAGCAAGCTGTCCCTGTGACAGCTTCAAGAGAAGACCGAAGATGGATGCAGAGAAGAGAAGCGGTGGGGCTGCAGGTTTGTCCAAGGAAAAAAAGTAAACCTCAGTTGAAATCGTGAAGAAAGAGAGAGACGAAGGAGTTGGCGTGTCACGCCCCAATCCTCGGGCACGCACAAATCCTTCTCACTTGGTCGATTTTATAATGCGATATCCCATGATAATGTATCGTCGACCATTTTTATTTATTAAGCACATGCGGAAGCAGTTAAAATCCCCAGACAATAAAACGATGGGATAGAAAAGCAGGCTATATTTTTCATATTGAAATATACAACCAAACCTTTATACATGGCATTAGACAGAGCACTGCACAAACTATTCAAAACTTCAGAATCTCACTCTATCTACGCATATACAAAGGGTTCACAAAGAGATGGGATTTCAATCCTCATCTAAGTCATACTCGAGATCATCCCAATCCTCCTCTGACTCCTCTTCATTCAGATCATTCTCTTCCTCAGTTTCACCTTAGGGTTCTCCTTCTCTAATTCCTCCTCCTTAGCTCCTCATCGAGGTCCTGAAATGTTTTTCCCCAAACCGGGATGAGACTACGTCTCAGCGTGTTCTACCCCACTAAGCCCAATTAGTAAACTATTATACCATAGGCTGCCTAAACATGCACAGGTCAGAAGACGTATCTTGGCATCAGTCTCAACCTGCAATTCAAGGTTATATACAGATACTTCAAATATCTCAATGCACAATCAATCAAATCACATATTGAAGTATCGATCAAATCGACCTAGTCGATTACGTGCCAACAAGGCCACTCACGGTCATTTCCAATCAGTCAATCAATTCACGACATCAAATCAAAGCAATGATCAATCGACCTAGTCGATTATATGTCATCACGACCCATGCTCGGTCGGCATATTCAATACTATCTATAAAGTCCTATCAAATCAGGACTGCTCACCCAAAGCTGATAAATAAATAGCATAGCTCACCCAAAGCTGATAGTAAGGTATACTGCTCACCCAAAGCTGGCATATCGCCCGAAGGCTGATATAGTGTACCAGTATACTGCTCACCCAAAGCTGACATATCGCCCGAAGGCCGATATAGTATACCATATGCTCACCCAAAACTGATAATATATTGCTCGCCCAAAGCTGATAATAAGGTATACTGCTTACCCAAAGCTGACATATCGCCCGTAGGTCGATATAGTATACCGGTATACTGCTCACCCAAAACTGACATATCACCCGAAGGCCGATATAGTATAACATATGCTCACCCAAAGCTGATAATATATTGCTATTCAATCCTAACTGATAGAGCCAATCACCGAGCCACATGCATTCTCTAAGGTGACATACTTCGTCACTGAGCCATGTGCATTCTCCGAGGTGACATATCTAATCATCAAGCCCCGTGCATTCTCTAAGGCGACGTACTAATCATCAAGCCACGTGCACTCTCCGAAGCAATATACCAAATCACCGAGCCACGTGTATTCTCCGAGATGATGTACTATTCACCAAGCCACGTGCCTTTCATGATGATTCATCCCATTTCTAAAGTAATTATCCACAACCTTAATTCGTACTCAATTTACCCAAATAATCAATTTAGGAACATATCCTAAATATCCACAATTAAATCAATTTGGCACAATTCAAAGCTCAAATAAATAAACGGACTGCGCCACGACAATTAGCATGAGATTTCGGTCGTCGGCCATCTCAATCTTAATTTTTGAAAAATAAATAAATAATTAATTAATTAATTTTGAAAATTAATTATTAAATATTAAAAATTCCATTTAGCTCAAAATAAGGCCCAATTAAATAAACGGACCGCACCACAGTCATCAGCATAAATTTCCGGTCACGGGCCATCCTGGTTGAATTTTCGAAAAATAAATAATTAATTAATTAATTTCGAAAATTAAATAATTAATATTAAAAATTCAATTTAGCTCAAAATAAAGCCCGATTAAATAAACGGACTTCACCATAGTCATTAGCATAATATTCTGGTCCCTGGCCATCCTACTTGAATTTTCGGAAAATAAATAAATAATTAATTTAATTCCGAAAAATAATATTTAAATGCCAAAAATCCCACTTAGGCCCGAATCGCCAAATTGAAGCCCGATTAGGGGTCGAAAAATTCCCGAGATGCTTCCAATAATTAGTAGAGCACGTCTACTTGCTAATTGCACAATCAATTTATCTAAATCGCATCACAATTGATTAATAATTGCTAATTTATTCTAATCTAACAACCTAAACATAATTAATTAAAACTAAACCAACCATAAGCATAATTAGCCAACTAATCCGGGATTAGTGAGATTACTCACCAAATCGCGCGCAAATCGGATCAATCCGACGAGGGCGGCGCGAGGAACAACAAACTCCAAAGCGGGCCTCGGGTTCGGGGCCCGGAAACGGCCCAAAACGGCCCACGAGTGAGCTGGAAACCCACTCGTTGGGTTGCTGGACAGGGCTAGCCGAGGCTGGTTCGGCGACTAGGGCGGTGAGGGGAGGCCGGCGAAGGGTGAGGGGAGCTCCGGCGGGTCCGAACAGTGGCCGGACGAAGCTGGGTGGCGGCCGGAGGCGTTGGGCCGACCATGACAGCAGCTGGAATCGCACGGGGGAGGATTGGGTGCGAGGGGACGGACGCGGGGGCGCGCGGACGACGGAACGGCGGCGAGCGATGGGCGTCCAGGCGGCGGTGCGGGTGGCAAAGGGCGGTTTCGGCGAGCTGCGATTGCACGGCTTCTTCTTCTGCTCCTGGTTCGGTTCGCACAAAGAAGAACGAAGAAGGAGAAGAAGAAGGTCACGTGGGGTGGAGGCAAGAAGAGAGAGAAGAGATAAGGTAGAATGGTCAAAGGGAGAGAGAAAAGAGAGAGAGTTGGCGTGGGGAGGGGGTGTCCGCACGAAGGGGGGGGGAGAGGAGAGAGAAGAGAGAGAGAGAAGGAGAGAAAAGGGAGAGAGAGAAAAGAATTTAAATAATAATCTTATTCTTTTTCTTTTCTTTTCTCTTTTCCTTTCCTTTTCTAATTTCTTTTGGTCTTCGATTTTTCCTCCGATAATTTCTTTCTTGAAATTTCAAGCTCGTCAATAATTTGACGGACGATGAGACGAGGTCCAAAAATTTGAATTGTGACACGCTCAAATATTCGATTCCCGAAACCAAATCAAATTCCATGATTAAAATCGACTGGACGTGATTTAGTCCAATCCAACCAATTAGGTAGCTTTTAGGGATTTTTACCGCGGATATATCCCTTAACGGCTTCACCCAATAGGTTAGTTAACTCATGAGTGATCAGCCCAGAGAAAAAGGAACATAGGCACGCCGACGATATGCACATTTCATTTTATCGAAACGGGATCGAATTTCAGGATGTCACATGGCGTGCGCAGAAGGCCAAAGGAGAAGAGAGAATCGGATGAGGGAGATAGACGTGCGAAGGAAGCTGCTGCAGCTAAGGAAGAAAAAGTCAAAGAAAATATCTTGATCCTTTAATGCTTGGTCCCCCTTTGGTCTTCATGCATATCACCATGTCCCCTTATTCTTTCTAACAAATATAATCCAAAAATTAACCCAATTGATGCTAAAATCAGTCCCCAAATCATAGCTCCGAATTTCATTGATTTTAGATTTCAATTTCATCCTCAAATTCTCAATTTCGAAGTTCAATTTTATCGAAGAAAAATCACACACATGTCCATAAATTCCCATCACCCAGTAGCTCGGCTTGCACATCAAAATTTCCTTCAAACGAGTCCATCCGAATTTCCGTTCAATTTCCGAATCGATTTTCCGTAAAATCTCGGAATCTCCGAAAAATTTTCGGAAAGTAAGTCGATGTTCCTAAAATGAATCGTGACACGGCAAAACTTTCAATTTCTGAAATCGAGCTCAATTTCGTGGTTAATTTCAAATTCGACGTCATTTTAGCGCATCCCAATCTACCAAGTAGATTTTAGGAAATTTTAATACAATTGACCCGTGGTCGATTATTTTCGAGCCACAATGTACATCTTTGACACATTGGCGACTCTCGATTGTCGTGAAAATCTCGAGGTTTCAAATACGGACACAAGGTACAAAAATGACAAAAAAATCGGTTTAGTACCGTTCGACAGAAATTTCGCAATTAGGTGGAATCGCCCACGCACTAATCACATATCTCTATCGAATCGACCTATCTCTGGTCTCTGATTCATTTTGACGGTGTGATATAGCTAGTACGAGTACCTAGAGGGGGGTGAATAGGTATTCAAATAATTCTCTTGATGTTTGCGCGATATTTAGACAATTTAAGAATTCGCAACAATCAATAATCAATCGTAAGACTGAGTAAGGAAAGAGAAAATTGAACACGAGGTTTATAGTGGTTCGGCTTGATTCAAGCCTACGTCCACTCTTTCGCACCGATGCCCTATTGGCTGGATTCCACTATGAACAAAGAGATGTTACAGTGTTGATCTTCCTTGACTTCTCGGTGTAGATGATCTACCACACTCGCTCAAGGTATCACTATGAATAAGTACTCTTTGTGTATACAATTTCGCTCAAACTGTATCGACTAATAATCAAGGGTCTTCAGACTCTGGAATTCTTCTATCGATCACACTCTATTAAACAACTAGAATGTCTTCCTTTTATACTCCTTTATGCCATCATAGCCGTTGACACTTACCAAAGGAATTCCTCCAATCTACCCGTTGGACGGAATCAATCAAGAAGATTTATTCGAGCTATTTAAGGAACCTGATGATAGCCCATCAATCCTGTTCGCCCATACAATCAGGATCTTGGTTTCCAAGAATAGAACATTCCAAGAATAATTCGTCGACCATTGGATCTTCAATCGTTCTTAGATAAGGATCAAAGAATCCGAAATGATTATCCAACCAAGGCATCTTCTCCAGAGGATAGGATCAAATCCTTTAACCATATACCTCGGCTCGGGATTTCCTTCGCCACTTTGGATTTGAAAGACTCATCGGTGAGAATGGTCTTGAGTCCTGAGTCTTGAGTCTTGAGAACATAAAGTCTTGAGACTTTATCCTGTCGGTCTCCGAATGTCCAGACTTAGACTGATAGAAACGTTTTGTCAACTTCAAAATATTTTGGAAAGATTTCTCCAACAATCTCCCCCTTGTTGATGGTGACAAAACTTTCTTTGTAGATTTGAACAACTTTGACCTGCAAAAACATTTCTCAAGCAATATGGCTAACTCATAAAGATTAGTAAAACAACCATACTCTGCATCCACAGCAAATTGGTTAGTCTTTCATGAGTAATACCATAAAACAGCACTTGATATGAATGCAACCAGTCAAGCATATAAATCCACAGCTAATTCAGTTAAGTTTGACACACAAGTTTACTCAACTCAAACTCAAAAACACAACCAAAAAATAACCACAAACTGTTCAAAGTTTAAGATAATAAAAGATGTTGGTTTTGTTGGTTCAAATTAGTTCTCCCCCTTTTTGTCATCATTAAAAAGGTGAGAAAACGATCAGGTTTGCTTGGGAATGTGAACGATCTGGAATTCTCCCATAGACTGAACTATGCCTTCTAGCCTCTTCAAGTCTTCCCTTAACTGAGCTACCTCCTCTCCTTTAGCATTAGCTTGAAGTTGTTGAGCGAGGTCTTTCATTTTGTCCTCCAGGGTAACCGAAGATGATTTGCCAGCATTCTTGATGGTTTGAATTTCACAGTCTAGAGCATATATCTGTCCCCGCATTTCCATAAGAATATCCAGAATATGACGAAAATCTGCTGAGTTATCCGTCTGTGTACTAGCATGAGCTTTTTCAGATGCAGACGTTGGATCTTCTGTAAAATCTTGCAGATTTGGAGTCGATGTATCATGACCTTCTTCAGGCAATTGAGAAACCTGAACTTCTTCTGGCTCTACTGGAGATTGTCTTGGACCTTCACTATCGGCAGCATGAGATGTGAACTTTTCTTGCTCGCCAACTCCCCCTGTCTCTATGACATCACAAGGGGAAGAGTGATGATCATGCTCGCATCTCCCTTTTCTCACTTAGTTGCGTACTTTTCTTTCTCCTCTTCTCTTTGCTCTTCTTCATCTTCTTTCTCCTTCTCTCTCTGCTCTTCTTCTTCTCTCTGATTCTTCTGAAGTTCTATCTGATGAGACACAGAACGTCTGGTTCTGGTTAAAGCAATGATAGTTGGATCTTCATCCTCTTCATCTTCATCCTCTAAGATGAGAGTTCGTTTCTTCTTTTTCGATGAGGCTCCAATGGCCTCCTTTCCTTTTCTCTTTGAAGCAGACGGAACTGGAGACTTTACTTTGAATTTCTCCATTGCCTTGGAAAGCTCTTGCAGACGCATCTTCGTTAGCATCTTTAAACCTACCACCATCTTATCGCACGGTCGAATACAAAGAGTATGGGGTGGTTCAATATTCATGTGTCTGAAGATCTTGGTCACCAGACCAGCATAAGGCAATTGTCCCTTGTCTTTCGACATTGCTCTGTACATGTGGAAGAGTATTGTGTGAGGGAGAGAGAACTTTCGTCTTGAGTTGATCGCATACATCAATTTTGCTTCAGAAAGAGACACAGAAGTCTTTGACGTAGACTTCGGTCTAAGACGGTTAATCACAATCTTATGAAGCACAATGTTGATGGCCTCCATCCTGGAATAGGTAATTTTCTTCTCGGTGTCCCTATCTTTGACAAGTTCCAGAGTAGTACGAGCAGGTGAGACTTTGATTGGAAGATAACGTCCTCGTTCAACTCCAACAATGTCTGCCAATATATTCACATCTACCACGTAGACTTGATCTCGTACACTGAATGAAATTCTATTCGCATCCAAAAAGCTAAGATTTGAATAGAAATAAGCGGTCAGTTGAGCATATCCATCCGTAGAGTCAGAGCAAAAATTCTCAAGTTGAAGTAAATTCAACTTCTCTCTCAAGTTCATGTTGATTGCGTCCAGGAAGTCAAAATCGACACTTCTAGGGTTTATTACCCCTCTTTTCAACAACCTGAAATACAAATTCTCCTGCTCCTTTGATTTGAACAAATTCATCCGAGTTCCTTTCACCTTTGCTGCCACTCCCATTCTCGGTTGGAATTCAAGGAACATTTTGTCATCATCGTTCCCTTCAATCAGATTTTGTCCTGGCATACGAGGATCACTTGGAATATTCGCAAGTGCGTCCTCAGCTTTTCCTTTCGGGGCAATTCCTAACTCCTCCATTCTCCGAAAAAGATATTCATTCCCATAGTCATTTTTCTTAAGAAAATCGTCTATATAGTTCAATGGTGTACCGATGCTTTTCAAAGCACGATAAAGCTTATAGATAAAGGAGGGTTTTTGGATTCTTACTGGGTCTGCATCCTCGATTATCTCTTCTTCTAGATGTTGACCTGCACCTTGTGGGGTAGGAGGCGATGAATGACGTGGAGGAGAGCGAATCGGACTTTGTCTCTGTCTTGATAAGTCTTCCTCCTCAGTGAGATCGAAGAGAGTCGGTCCCTTCTCCATCCTTTGTGGTCCCCTGCTTGCTATTCTCGATGATTTCCTCGAAGAAGACATTCTTCTTTGTCGAATGAAAGATTCCTTCACTTTCTTTCCCAAAAAGATGATCACTTTCTCGATGATGAATAGAATCGGGAAGAGAGTGCCTTTTAGGGTTTTGATGATTTGGTAAAGTGAAAAACTGTATATATATAGCTTGTTTTTGAAACGGGAAGTTCAAACGGCACAAGGAAATTGTACGAACACTTATTTTCAAAATCAATAACTGCCAAAATTAATCCTTTTGAAAAGAAAACTTTTCGATTTTCACACAGATTATAACTGAACGAAAAATCGTACCTTTTCGAGTCCGGATAGAATAATAACTTACAGTCTATAGCCATGAATGTCTGAGTCTGAGGATTTAGAGTCTGAGAGATTAGAGTCTTAGAGTTTGTGAGTCTCTAGACTTTAACTCCTTCAAGCTTCA
Source organism: Eucalyptus brandiana (assembly GCA_014182725.1). Lineage (NCBI taxonomy): Eukaryota > Viridiplantae > Streptophyta > Magnoliopsida > Myrtales > Myrtaceae > Eucalyptus > Eucalyptus brandiana. Next base: position 50,047,922 of record CM024670.1, on the reverse strand, counting down.
AAATGTTGAGTCTTGACCGGATAACATCGAATTGATTTTTCTCCAAAGGCTTTGTGAAAATATCCGCTAGTTGACTCTTTGAATCAACAAATTGAATCGAGATTTCTCCATTTTGAATATGATCTCTAATGAAGTGATGTCGAATCTCAGTATGCTTTGCTCTTGAATGAAGTATTGGATTTTTGGTGAGATTGATCGCGCTGGTGTTGTCACATCTGATTTCTGTGCATGAGTCTTCAATGCCAAAGTCTTGTAGTTGTTGTTTTATCCACAGAATTTGCGAACAACAGCTTCCAAGAGCAACATACTCTGCTTCTGTCGTTGAGAGAGCCACGGTGCTTTGCTTCCTTGAAAACCAAGACACTGTCCTATTTCCAAGCAATTGACAAGTTCCAGAAGTGCTCTTTCTATCAACTCTGCAACCGGCCAGATCTGCGTCTGAGTATCCTAGAAGATTAAAATCTCCCCTCTTTGGATACCAAAGACCGATGCTTGAAGATGAAGCAATGTATTTGATAATACGTTTAACGGTACTGAGATGTGATTCTCTAGGATCCGATTGAAACCTAGCACAGATGCAAACACTAAACAAAATATCGAGTCTAGAAGCGTAAGATAAAGAAGTGAACCGATCATGCTCCTGTATAGCTTTTGATCTACTTTCTTCCCTTCTTCATCCTTGTCTATCTTCTGAGAACATGACATTGGTATGTCGGTCTTTTTACACCTTTCCAATCCAAACCTTTTGACAAGATCATTTGCATACTTTTCTTGATGAATGAAAGTTCCTTCTTTCATTTGCTTTACTTGGAGTCCAAGAAAAAATGTTAACTCTCCCATCATACTCATTTCAAACTCATCCTGCATAGACTTAGAGAATTTCTTGCATAGACTTTCATTAGGAGATCCAAAAATAATATTGTCCACATAAATTTGAACAAGTAAAAAACTTTTGTTCTCCTTTTTGATAAACAAAGTAGTATCTTCTTTACCTTTGACAAAACCATTCTGTATTAGGAACTTACTTAGTCTGTCGTACCAAGCTCGAGGTGCTTGTTTAAACCATACAAAGCCTTTTTCAGTCTGAAGACTGAGTCTGGCTTCTTTGGGTCTTCAAATCCAGGTGGTTGTTCCACATAAACTTCCTCATGGATGAATCCATTTAGGAATGCACTTTTGACGTCCATTTGGAATAACCTGAAATTTTTATAACAAGCAAACGCAAGTAATAGATGAATAGCTTCTAACCTTGCTACTGGTGCATAAGTCTCGTCATAGTCTATTCCTTCTTCTTGCGTATATCCTTTGGCCACGAGTCTTGCTTTGTTTCGTACGACTTTTCCACCTTCATTCATCTTGTTCCTGAATACCCATTTGGTTCCAATAACAGTTTTACCTTTTGGTTTAGATGTCAATTTGCAGACATCATTGATGTTAAACTGTCTGAGCTCGTCTTGCATGGCTTCGATCCAGCTTTCATCAGATAAAGCTTCTTCTATGCTTTTCGGTTCAATTTCAGAAATTAGAGCCACAGCACTAGATTCTTCATGTCTTTTTGATCTGGTGCGGATTCCTTCATTGATTTCACCGATGATGAGATCTTTGGGATGACTGGATTTGTGCTTCCAGTTATTGGTTGATTTGCCTGGTTGATGATCTCTTTCTTCGTTTGAATCTTCATGAACATTTTGATGTTGGACTTCTAGAGACTGAGATGCTTCTTTAGTTGTAAGCCTTGAAGGGTCTAGAGTAGGTTCAGACTCTTCATACTGAATCTGACTGGATTCATCTTGCGATGAGTCTTGAAATTTTACATTCATAGATTCCTCCACTGACTGGCTTTTCTTGTTATAAACTCTGTAGGCTTTGCTTGATGTAGAATATCCAAGAAAGATGCCTTCATCTGATCTTTCTTCAAACTTACCAACTCGATCATTTGCATTTTTCAAAATAAAGCATTTGCAACCGAACACATGAAAGTATGAAACAATAGGCTTCTTATCTTTGAACAATTCATAAGGAGTTTTCTCTAAAATAGGTCTTAGAAAGACTCTATTAATGATATAGCATCTTTGTTGAAACACTTCACCCAAAATCGAGAAGAAATTTTACTTTCAATTAAAAGTGTTCTAGCCATTTCTTGAAGAGATCTATTCTTTCTTTCCACAACTCCATTTTGCTCGAGTATATGGAGAGGAAAACACATGATTAATACCAGATTTATCACAAAATCTTGTAAAATCTTGATTTTCAAATTCACTTCCATGATCTGTTCTTATACTTGAAATGGCACAACCTTTTTCATTTTGAACTTTTTTAGCAAACTTCTCAAAGTATGAAAAAGTTTCTGACTTACTTGCAATAAAATATACCCAGGTAAAGCGAGAGTAATCATCTACAATTACTAGACAATATTTCTTACCTCCAATGCTCTGGGTTCTTGTTGGTCCGAAGAGATCCATATGTAGCAACTGTAGTACATGATTAGTAGAGACATGATTTATTGGCTTAAATGAATTTCTTACCTGTTTTCCCAGAATACATGGTGTGCATGAATCATACTTTTGATATGGCAATTTGGGTAGACCTTGAACCAGCTTCTTTGATGAGATTTTGGCTAATTGCTTCACGTTGACATGGCCAAGCTTTCTGTGCCATAAGATCGCTTCATCTTGAACAGAGATTAAGCACTGTGATTCATTTGGTCTTACATCAAGAAGGTAGATATTTCCATGCCTTCGACCCATAAAAGACTGAGTTGAGTCTTTACTAATTCCAGAACATATTCCTTCTTGAAAGGAGATTTTGTAACCAGTATCACATAACTGGCTAATGCTGAGAAGATTGTAGTTGAGTCCTTCCACTAGAGAAACATTGCTTATTGTGAGATTTCCAATTTTCACAGTTCCGAATCCCACAATGCTTCCTTTGCTGTTTCCACCAAATGAGACTTTTCCACCATTTACTTGAATAATCTTTATGAAGCAATTTGAGTCTCCTGTCATGTGTCTTGAGCATCCGCTGTCAAGATACCACTTTACCTTCTTTTTTGACAGAGACTCGCATTCAAAAGAGAGTCTCAAGCTTTCTTTGGTACCCAAATTTTCTTGGGTCCTTTGGTGTTAGTAGGATAAGCATTATTAGGCCACGCCCTTTTAACAGGCTTCCAAACCATAGGACACTCTTTTTCAAAGTGATATTGATTATTACACTTCGAACACCTTAGAGCATTTCGTCCTACAGACTTTACAAAAACTTTCTTAAAGTAATTTTTGTAATCTTCTCTCGACGGTCTTTTCTTAATTCTTTCTTTTACTTTCGGAAAATCAATCAAAGGGATTGTTTCTGCTGTCATACCTAGACCAGACTTATTGAAATAAGGTCTTTGAACTGAAAGGACTTTTTCAAGTTTTTCGATCCTATTGAAAACTTCTTTGAAATATTTGATAAGTCAGTTTTTAAGAAAGCATTTTCCTTTGAAAGTTTATCTTCATTCTCTTTAATAGAAGAGATATTCAAGTCTAAACTTTTCACCCTTTCTTCTAGAGTATTTTCCTTTTGTTTTAGAACTGAGTTTTCCTTTTTCAGTTCGGAAATCTTTTTGAGAGAAGTCTTAAACTAAAGCACAGTTCATCAATATATTTAGAGACTTTGACAGAATTTTAAAATCACTTACCTCAAATTCACTGTCCGAATCGATCTAGAGTCTCGAGTCGATTGTGCCATCGACACACGATTGGCATATTCCTCATCACTTTCTTCACACTCGTATCGCTCCAAGTTTCGGCTTTGAGAGCTTTTCGAGACTTTTCGGCTTTTCCTCTCTTCTTCTTCTTCGAAGAGGACAGTTGGGTCTGATGTGTCCCTTTTTCTTACATTCGAAGCAGACTACATCTTTGTTTGGTTCCTCATTATCAACAAACTTGGTTTGCTGTTTCTGAAAACTTTGTTTTCTCGAGTTGAACCTTCTTCCTTTTCTATTCAGCCTTCTGAATTTTCTTATCATAAGAGCAAGCTCCTCATCGTCCAGATCTTCTTCAGAATCTGTATCATCAGAATCATCATTAGATTTTAATGCAATGGATTTCTTACCTTTTGGATCTTCGTCTTCATTAATTCGTTCCACTTCGTAAGACCAAGAGTTCCAATCGCTCGTCTACGAGATAATGGCATAATTCTTTGCGTCTCTCTTATTGAAGTCTTTATATGATTCCAATCCTTGGAGAGTCCACGTAGCAGCTTGTTCACCTTCATGGGGTCAAAAATTTTCTGTCCCTGATTCTCAAGGCCATTGACAATATCTGTAAAACGGCTAAACATGTCAGTTATAGATTCTCCTGGTTTCATTTTGAAGGCTTCATATTGACCAAGGAGAATATTAATTCTGGTCTCCTTCACTCGGTCTGTCCCTTCATAGGTGATATGTAATCTGTCCCAGACTTCTTTTGTTGTAACACAAGAAGATATTCTGTTATATTCAGTTGGTGACAAAGCACAATATAAAGAGTAAATTGCTTTTGCATCTAGTGCTTGTCTCTTGTTTATTTCTTCTTGAGACATTCCGCTTGTCTCAACAATTTCTTTCCCTCTTTCAGACACTGATGTAGCAATAGGAGTAATTCCTCTTTCCACGACGTCCCATTCCAGAGGATCCTTTGATCGAAGGAAGGCTTTCATCTTGTTCTTCCAGATGTTGTAATCCTTTCCATCAAAGTAGGGAGGTCTGGTATTGCTTTGCCCTTCCACCAACCCTGGTGCTAGCATACTAGCCATGGATCTTTGACTCTGAAGTAAAACACTTCAAATAACGTGAGAACACAAGCTCTGATACCAATTGATATAGCTAGTACGAGTACCTAGAGGGGGGTGAATAGGTATTCAAATAATTCTCTTGATGTTTGCGCGATATTTAGACAATTTAAGAATTCGCAACAATCAATAATCAATCGTAAGACGAGTAAGGAAAGAGAAAATTGAACACGAGGTTTATAGTGGTTCGGCTTGATTCAAGCCTACGTCCACTCTTTTCGCACCGACAGCCTATTGGCTGGATTCCACTATGAACAAAGAGATGTTACAGTGTTGATCTTCCTTGACTTCTCGGTGTAGATGATCTACCACACTCGCTCAAGGTATCACTATGAATAAGTACTCTTTGTGTATACAATTTCGCTCAAACTATATCGACTAATAATCAAGGGTCTTCAGACTCTGGAATTCTTCTATCGATCACACTCTATTAAACAACTAGAATGTCTTCCTTTTATACTCCTTTATGCCATCATAGCCGTTGGCACTTACCAAAGGAATTCCTCCAATTTACCCGTTGGACGGAATCAATCAAGAAGATTTATTCGAGCTATTTAAGGAACCTGATGATAGCACATCAATCCTGTTCGCCCATACAATCAGGATCTTGGTTTCCAAGAATAGAACATTCCAAGAATAATTCGTCGACCATTGGATCTTCAATCGTTCTTAGATAAGGATCAAAGAATCCGAAATGATTATCCAACCAAGGCATCTTCTCCAGAGGATAGGATCAAATCCTTTAACCATATACCTCGGCTCTGGATTTCCTTCGCCACTGGATTTGAAAGACTGTCAGTGAGAATGGTCTTGAGTCCTGAGTCTTGAGTCTTGAGAACATAAAGTCTTGAGACTTTATCCTGTCGGTCTCCGAATGTCCAGACTTAGACTGATAGAAACGTTTTGTCAACTTCAAAATATTCTGGAAAGATTTCTCCAACACGGTGCCGTAATGACCCTTGTAGATTAGCACAGTCGAGCAATCGATTCCTGGTCGAATTCTCATGTCTATTGTATTTAGATTCCTTAACGGCTTTACCTAATAGGCTAGTTAACTCGTGAGTGGCCAACTCAGATAAAAAGGCTATAGACACGTCGATGAAAAGCCCATTTCATCTCATCGAAATTAGACTCAAAAATCAGGATGTCACAGAGATAGGGTGTGAACCCCGAGTTTGGCAAGTATCAAGGCGTCATCTTACTTGGTGATATGAAGATGTTGCTTTTCCAAGGCTCGAACCATTCTTCGATCGCCTGTTAAAACAATCAATGATTTGTCTAGGACCCAAACCTTTCTTCGGTCACCTTGACGGGAAATTGCTCCTCCAAGACTCGAACCATTCTTCGGTCGCCTATTGGAGCAATCAGTGGTTTGTCTCGGACCCGAACCATTTTTCGGTCGCTGTGACGGGAAATTGCTTCTCCAGGACCCGAACCATTCTTCGGTCGCCTGTTAAAATAATCAATGATTTGTCTAGGACCCGAACCTTTCTTCGGTCGCCTTGATAGGAAATTGCTCCTCCAGGACCCAAACTTTTCTTCGGTCGCCTGTTAGAGCAATATGTCGGTTTGTCTAGGACCCGAACATTTCTTCGGTCGCCTTGACGGGAGATGCACCAACCTTTCTTAGGGTATCTCATTTGTGGGTGCCTGATTTGTATCGAGGACACCAATTGGTACCCGATCTTTCTCGGGAGATGCGCAGACCTTTCTCAGGGCATCTGTTTTGTAGGGGTGTCTGACCTCTGGCAAAGACAACAGCTGGTACCCGACTTTTCTCGGGAGGATGCGCCGACCTTTCTCAGTGCATCGATTTGTGGGGTTTCTGACTTCTGTCGAAGACATCAGCTGGAACCCGACCTTTCTCGGGAGGATGCGCCGACCTTTCTCAGGGCAACAATTTGTGGGATACCTGGACATTCACAGGCATATCAAAGAGTACCTGGATATTCACAAGTACTAACATGAAGGATATTTGGGCCTTTGCAGGCGTCGGGTATTTGGCTGACCATAGGCATTGAATGGGTACTTGGATGATCACAAGTATGAATTCTTGGGGGGATACTTGGACATTCACAAGTATCGAAGGGGTACTTGATAATTGGAAATATTGAGAACATACCTTGGATATTTGTGAAGGTGTCCCACCTCCTGGCATTTGGGAAATATCGAGGGCGTACCTGGGATATTTGTGAAGGTCTCTCACCTCCTGGTAGTGGGAATATCGAGGATGGATCTTGCATATTCGTGAAGGTCTCTCACCTCCTGGTAGTTGGATATCAAGGATGTGCCTCATATATTTGTGAAGGTCTCTCACCTCCTGGGTTGCCGCATGTACTTAAAAGGGGTGGAATACCTGGATGGCGGTGCCAAGCAAAGCAATGGAATGCTTGAACAGCTGCTATATTAGGGGACAACTCGGGCAAGTTGAGTGTCAATAAGAGAGTACCTGGATAGTGATAGGTACTTTAAGACAAATGGGGATAGAGATATGCTTACCTGGCAATATCTCTGATCTCTGAGAGTATGTTTGCTATTTACACAATATGCACACATGATTGTATATGCTGTAAATTCATGAGTTCAAATGAGATTCACGCATGATAATTTTGTCAGCTTTACATCATCTGATTTCCACTAGGGAAGATTTTGAAAGACAACCATAATTTAGAATGTAAATGTCTTGAGCATGTCAGATGAGGGACTTTCAGTCTGAAAGGACTTTCCGCTCACTCTCATGGAAAAGGCTATCCTGACTATTGATGCAAGATTCATAAGGACCACACTATCTCACTGTCATCATGTCAGCAAGGGTCCGAGTATTCTCGCAAACAGTACAACTTTACTAATGTGAGAGGTCTTTGTTGAAACTGTGATGAAGTCTTGGTCAATGTCTCATCAAAAGGGACCATCAAGGTCGAAGCAGATGGACAAAAATGCTGCACGATCATCTCCGGGTTTACAAGTCAAGAACCCTGCGAAAAGAGATAGAGTAATCTTGCTCGTACTTCTTCGAGTGATGCTTACATACACATGAAATCTTACATTAATTGAAGTGCCCCTAGTCTGAAGAGACTTTTACAATGGGAATGTGACGTAGACTCGGCTCACATGTAAGAGGGTGAGAGTTGGTGACTATTTTAGCATTTGTCATTAGTCTTTCTTGTCAGATGGAGGTTCTATGGACCACAACAACAACTTTTCTTGGCTGTATTTTTTACTGGGGGGCATTGGCCTTGCTTTTACCAGGCACATTGCTTTTTTATGCCCCTAGTTTCATTTCAGTTCTTCATTCATGGGCATTGATATTGCTTTTACCAGGTACACTGCTTTTTATGCCCTTGTTTTTTTCATTCTTGTCACTAGAGGAACCGGCATAGGCAAGTTCAATCGAAGTACCGCCATTAGACTCTTGAGTCTTCATCTTCAATAGGCGCTCTGGGCTATGCTGCTTAATTAGCAGTAACTTCTGTTTTGCCTCAATGTGAGGGTGAAATTACGACTCACTTGGGTTGTACAATGAATACAAGTGCGTAGAGAAAGAATTGCTCTTCGTCATCTTATGGCACTTAAATTAACGTGAGAGTTCATATGCAATAAGGACACCCGAAGATTGATGTAAGTGCGAGTAAGAAAATTTCTATCTCTCTTCTCACCTTGTGATGCTGCTTCGCTTCTAATCTGCCCCGGTGTGGGGGTTGTTCTTGATGGGGGTAGGACATAAATCTCACCAAAGTGTATGGGGCTCAATGGAAAAAGAAGAAAAATCTGGTTTTCTCTTCTCTTTCAACTCTCACTTCTAGTGACACACAATTCATTCCCTCAAGTTTATTTTTTGCTCTTCTCTTCCAACACGCTTTGACATGTGAGTCAAGAATGTGGGTTGTTTGTTTTTTCATTTTCTCCAAGTATTATGGATTATTGGAATATAGTTGAATTTGTCAAATCAAAATAATGAATGATATTAACAAATAATGGATTAATGTTTTTAATATAAATTCATTTTAGACTCTTATTGATTGATTGATTTATTTATTTATTTATGAATTTGAATCAAATTAATATGATGAAAATAATCATAAAAATAATAATTTTTCGCGTATATAAAAAATATACATTTAATGAAATAACACGTCCATCGTATTGGAATTCTCTATTTTCTGGGAAAATACACATTTTGGCAATTTTTTAATCATTAATTTCTTTTAACTAACCGATGGGAGGAGAAGGATACATGTTGCAACAACAAATTATAGAGTCTCGTTTATTATCCAAATAATTAAAATCCAGGTACTTAATCTCGATGAGTTCAAGAGAAAATCATTAAAGCCTCGCGGAGATTTGAGATCCTATAATCGTCGGGAAGGTAAAGTGCAAGCTTGAATTATACTGGGTCATATGCTATAAATACATTTTTGGCCCTTTTCCTAACAAGTTAACCTCTGGGACAAACAGATTATCTAACAAATTAAATGAATTAATACATGGGGTTGAGCTCGAGCCTGATTTTTGTTTGATGAACACAGTGGGAGCCGGAAAAATTAGAGTTAGTCCTAGTAGAGATAGTGGATATGCTATTCAAAGCATCGGTGGATGATGACAATTGGAATTTGTCTACAGCTCCATGCACGGTCCTCCAATTCGCTTGATCACGCGAGATCGAACCTCTGAACAGACCCATTTTGTAGTTTTTAGTTAATATGGATGCAATTAGACCGTCGTCTATGTCTCTCTCTATTTATCTATTTGTGTATGAGACCTACAAGTCCAACATTTCTCTTTCACAAGTGCATTATTACATGCTATTTACAAGAAACAATTAAAAAATAAATAAAATTCCTAAGTTGTTGAATTCAACGCACGGCGTTCCTGCTAGCCGGCCAAAAGAAAGAGGATTTCGATTGCTTGTGTTGCAGGTAAATTCGGTATCTTCATTGATGTTTCCTTCTCTTCAACTCTATGGAGCACATTATCCATTGCGGTTCTACAAACTGGAAACTGTGACAGCAACGACCATGTAAACACAACTCGCACGTACTGGCATGGATTTGTAATGTCACCCAGTCTGGTTTGTCAAGATCCCATGAGGTTAGGCAACTCAAGTTTTCCTGATTAACTTGCCGTCTAATTTTTATCATTTGATGTGTGTTGCCATCTGTGCATAAGTCCTAATTATAGAAAGTTGATCAATGAGGAGGGTTTTGCTCTCTTTTAACTGCGTTTCCTATGACCATACAGGCCTAGTGATTATTCCTGTGATGGCTTAGTAACTCGATATGCTAACAAAATGTTGTCAAACCTATTGGTAGTAACCTCTCAAAAATTTATTGATTAACGGTATTATTATGTAAAGGATAAAGATATCTAATCTGTATATAAATATGTTGATGCTATGTTTACAATGGTATCAGTAATTGAATATAATGACTAAAGACTAGATAGAATTTTGGTTTCTGAATAAGCTCGAGTGCTAATAGAAAAATTCATTTGTCAGGAAGTGCAGGTATATTATACTAGGCCTAAGACATTGATGTCGACATAGACTTCTGGGACTTAAAAATCCACCGTCCAGCGATGTCATCGAATCCAACAATAGAGCATATACTATATTTGGCAAGCAGTCTGACTTAACTATTTTACATCCATATCTTCATTACTATTTCCGGTTCTAAAAGTGCATCAAAGCTACAGTCATTAAATATAATAACTAACTGTAGATTGCCTGCCGTCATTAATCGCCAATTCGTTAGATCGTATGGAATTTCTCTCTAAAACTGATGATTATTATGGCTTTCAAGTTTCAAATAGTCAATATAAAAGGTGCTCAAGAAAATGGTTTCCTCCGTCTTGAACTGCTTCCGCTACAGGCCGACCAATCAGTTGAACGAGTCCACGTTGCTGTACTTGGTTAAGATTCTCTCGTGGAGAAAAAAAGGCAAGAGCACCAGATTGAATCCTGAGAAAATATATAGTATTTATCAGACTACCCATATTGCTCCCCAAAGAACATGGTATCTGCAATGCTGATGACCCTGATGACCCACGATTCCACCAAAGGACCAAGAGAAAGAAAGTTGATCGTGTCAGGAGGGCGTTTCCACGTGCAACACCTGATGAGTCTTTGTTTATTCTACTTATCCCAAAATAAGATTCATTATTGATTTTTGACAGCATATGAACGGGTCATGCAGTGGTCCAACTTGACGATTGTTGGGACATGAATCACGTAATCATGCTAACGTACGCACCTCCCACGGCTGAAGCTTCACATTCTGGTCGACGGAACATTTTATAATCTTTGATATTGTAACTTGAAGACATCTGTGCATCTGTCGTAACCATAGTCTAGATTTTAAACATACTGGGAGGGCCCGAACATATGAATGAGGTTGCGTATGCGCATCAACTATTGAGCAGGAAGCATCTGTTTAAATGTCATGACAGATTGCTGGATCTGCTTATAAATAGGAACTGAGCTTCCTTCCTTGACCCTGCGCAGCCCAAACAGGAGGAGAGAACAGAGAGAGAGAGAGAGAGAGAGAGAGAGAGAGAGATTGAATGATGCAGGCTCTGAGCTCTGCTGAGTTGTTCCGCAGAGACTTGACTGAGCAGCCGGTCTGTCCTCTCTACTCATTGATCTCGAACCATTTAAATAGAAGCCATGCTTGGTGCCCTGATAGACCATGATTTCATTTGCCTTTGGCAGGTGCTGTCTGAAGAGCATCCGGGAGTGAGAAAGGTGATCTTGAACCGGCCTTCCAAGTTAAACTCCCTCAATCTCGAAATGGTGCGACCCTCTCTTCTTTCTTTTACTCATTTACGCAGGTCCATTACTCAAGTGCGTCTCCTCTGAGCGCGCAGATTTCTCAGATGTTTAGCAAGTTGAAGATCTACGAGGACGATCCTACTGCCAATGCTGTCATCTTGAAGGTAATTGGAGGTTGTATTTATCTCTGTCCTTTCTCCCTACTAAGTTGCTAGTACATATTTAAGCAAATAACAGTAGAGGCGTTTCGAGATTTCATCTAGTGTATACATTTAAATTCAAATTCGATTGATCATGCTCCATCTGATCAATGATATGTTCTCTTGGATGTGCATTAGCTGATTTATACTCTATGTTATTCTTCGCCACTTGATCAAATATTCATCAGGGAAACGGGAAAGCATTTTGTGCAGGCGGTGATGTTTTCCAAAATATCTGCTCCATGTTAACAGGTGATCAAATCCGGATCTGCTCTTTTTTAATTGTGTTTAATATTAACTGTAACCCTTGAAATATGCAAGAGATGGTATTCTTTTCCAAAAACTTACAATATTTGATGGACAGCAATATATACATGCAATATTATAATGTTTCGTGTAAAAAAATCGGAATTTTTTTCCGTGTTGTTAAATTTCGATAAGTTTTAATGAGTGCTACAAAAAAAACCCTTAGTAAAAACGGGTAAATGACGACATTTTTTTCTAATCAAGTTATTGAGCTACCAACACTTGTTAATTTGACATAATAGTTGGTAAAGTTAAGGCTTTGTTAGAATATGTAAACAATAGTTGGGAAAAGATTTTAAAAAAAGACTGTCAAAGATACAAAAAAATAATCAAATATACGTTCATAACTAACTCAAATAAGAGTTGATAACTTTATCTTATAATCTGAGTAAATTCTGGCATCTCTGAAATCATTCAGGACATTGGAGCTTTGGAGCAAGCTTTTATAGGAAACAACTCACCTTGGATCACTTGATAACCACCTATAAGAAGCCTTTGGTGAGATTTGGGGGCTTTTCTTCTTATGCAGTACTTCCATGGCTGATGAACCAAGCGATAAGTATTTGTAGTTAAAGCTAGCAATTCCTTCAAAATCAACTTGAACATTTTCTTTTTCATATGAATGACCTTAAAGGTATGCCTCACCAATGGAGTTGTAATGGGTGGTGGCGCTGGACTCTCCATGCACGCAAGCTTTAGAGTCGTGACAGAGAAGACGGTAGATAGCCCTCGTTTATAAATTCATTTGATTTCTATAACCAGACTCAATGGTGATTAATAATGTTTGCAGATGAGCTTTGTTCATCATAATGCATCTTCTGAGACATTTGATAAAAACTAACAGAAAATGAATCTTTCTGAAGAGTGTTTTCGATTCCTGGTGTTGCAGGTATTTGCAATGCCTGAAGCAATACTCGGAATCTTTCCGGATGTGGGTGCATCTCATTTCCTATCCAAGCTTCCCGGTTACTTTGGTAATTCTGAACAGCTTTTTCTTTTCTTTTTTCACTTCAAATGGACCCATAATACACATACTGTCCAGTGTAGGAAAGGAATTAAAGAGGAAGAGAACTACAATTTATGGATCTTCTCATTTTGGACGTCTTTGTATTTGTGCCTCATTGTCAAATTTTAGTTGACCAATTAGTGTGCATTGTGCCAAGCTTTTTAATTATCGAATATCTAGATTAGATTATCCTATCCTTTAGATTATACAAGTGATGTTACATCGAGCAGGTGAATATCTAGGATTAACCGGAGTATGGCTGGATGGAGAAACAATGCTTGCCCTCGCAACTCATTTTGTCTTTTCAAAGGTAACTGGTAGTGATTCTGTTGGAAATGGTGATCCATTTTCTAGAATTTTCTAGAGTTGCTAAACTTCTAGAATTCCCTAGATGAATTTTCTAGAAGAAAGAAGAAAACATTTTCTAGAAGAAAGAAGAAAAGTCATGTAAGAGAAGTTAGAGAAGTCTAGCATTCAAGAGAAGACTAGAATCTTCTAAAAAAAGAAATTGGATTTGTGTGTTGCGGAAGCATGGTTTTGGTATTAGTTATAGTTTTTTTATTAGAGATGTGTGCAAGTATATGGTAGAGGATGGAAAAGGGACAAGATAGGATAATTAAAGAATAAAGAATATGGGATATAATTTATCTAATTGATGGAAAGTACAAGATGTTTTGATAATGGAGGAATATTTCATGATATAGAAACTATCTTAGCTCTACTCCTCCACATCAGTGGAGGTATATCCCTCACACATGGAGAGTTTACCTCTCACACCTTTATATTTGTTCTACTATGCTCTCCCCTCTTTCCTATTTATAGGGTGCTCTACCAACATTCTAGATTTGTGTAGAATGTTGTCCACTTAGGCTTAATCTAGAGAGTTCTAGATTGTAGTTTATCCTCTCTTCTTCTAGAGAGATAGATTGTAGTTTATCCTCTCTTTTTCTAGAGAGATCTACACATGTGCTTATACATTTTTCTTTTTCTTCCAGAAACTTCATCTAGGGAATTCTAGAAGTTTAGCAACTCTAGGAAATTCTAGAAAATGGATCACCATTTCCAACAGATTCCAAAACTTGCTTGCTTTGTTATTTAATATTTAGAAGGAAAAAAAGGCGACACGTTAGATGTATCGAATAATCGATACGATTTTAGTTTGTCTTTTATATGTTTATGGTTAACCCTCTATTTTCTCGATAGGATCTTCCTCTTTTAGAACACGCTCTCTCTTCAGTGGATTCATCAAATGCATCAGACATTTTACCGGTCATCAACAAATATGCGTGCAAGTCCAATAAGAAAGAGGAAGAACTCCACAAAAGGTTGCTGATGTTCTACTCTAGGACTTCACTCTCTTTCTGTAGAATATAATCTCTTATATCAACGACTCTTCATTGTTGGAATAGATTGAAGAGCATAAATAGATGTTTCTCAAGACAGACAGTGGAGGGCATATTACATTCTCTTGTAAGCGCACGTTGGTTTGAATTCTTTCTCCTTCTTCTTTTCTAGTTGCACAGCTGAGATACTTTTGCGGTGCAGGAGGAGGAGCTGCTAAATAACTTGGTAGAGAAATGGATCGCCGAGGCAGTGAACAGTATGAAGTCTGCTAGTCCGACCAGCCTAAAGATTTCTCTGAGATCGGTAATATGCAAAACAAAACGTGTACTATCCAGCTTAGTGGTAATTTATACAAAGTAACGCGCTTTCGAATGATAGTGAAATTCAACAGATATCTTCCACTTCTCAAAATCTACTCGTATAGGGTGTGTGCAGATGGGAATTTGAAAGTAGAAAGTACTCAGCAGTTTGTGTTTGAATGGAAAGGGAGTTTTCCAGTTATAAACTAACTCTTTGCGTACGTACATTTATGTCTGTGTATGCTTGTTCCAGCAGTTGTTGGGTACATGGTACTCATGGCTATCAATCATTTATGTGTAACATTACAAGGAGCATGGCATATTGCATCTAACAGCTAAAAGAACTTGTTGATCTTGATGGTTATTGGATAAGAGAAGGACGTGGTCAGTTGTATATTATCCTTATAATAAATATCGAAGTACTCAAACTTCTTTGAGTTCAAGAGACAATCATTAAAGCCTCGCAGAGATTGGAGATCCTATAATCCTCTGTGTAAGGTAATAGGGCATGGTGTAAGCTAGGATTGTATCAAGTCATATGCTAATAATACATCATTCGACCGTTTCCTAACAACTTAGCCTTTTAGGACAAATGGTTTTTTCTTACAATTTGGATGAATTAATGCACGAGGTTGAGCTTGAGCCTGATTCTTGTTTGATGAACGCAGTGGGAGCCGCCGAAGTTAGAGTTGGTCGGAGCAGAGATGGTGGACATGCTATTTAAAGCATTCGAGGATGATGACGACTGGAATTGTCTACAGCTCCTTGCACGGTCCTCCAACGTGCTTGACCACGCAAGGTCAAAGCTCTGAATGAACCTATTTGTGACACAACTCACTCATATTGCAATACACCAAACTGGAAACTGTAACATCAGTAACCATGGAAACACAACTCGTGACAGTCTTCTCTGTCAAACTCCCAAGAGGTTAGACAACTCAAAATTTCCTGATTAACTTCCTGTCCAAATTTTAGCATTTGATGCGCACTTTCCCCTCTGGGAATCATGTTGTCCTTTCCCCTCTGGGAATCACGTTGCCCTCTAAAACTACAAGCAACGAAGAGGAATAATTGCTGTTAATGCATCTAAAGATAGAAGAGCGCAGTATCTATGTCGAATTTCAACTGCACAAGTACTCCTCAATGCCAACTTCAAGGCTAAGCCAGGACATTATCAAGTTTTCTGGAGATGAAAATCTAGTAATACCAACAGTTGCTAAGAAGAAGATGAAATCAACGGCAGAAGAAAAGGATTAATTTATTTGTTTCTAAAATAATAAATGTGAGCTTGGACAGTTCCGCAAAATTGAAATGCCAAACTCGATTGTACAAATTAATAAGGAATACACTAGATCATTCCATTTTGAAACAAGCTCGCATTCTAGGCCCGAAAGCAGCACAACAATTGTGAGTGACTCAAGCAAAGTCTATGCTCAAGCATTTAGATCCTCGAACAAAGTCACAACCATTGCACCCACAAATATGCCTTCAAATAGACAAACATCCAGAATACAAGTTTAGCTTCAGGTTGTCGTCTTTGCGGCCAATACACGCAACTGAGCATTATTTGGCAGACATAGGAAAGTGCAGGTATTGCTCCCCAAAATAAGAAAGTACTGCTCCACCAACGCTTTCAAATCAGAGTATCTTATCTTAATTTATGTTTCAAACATATTTTCACAAATACAAAAATGAAATTGTGCCATCAAACGGATTTATATTTCAAATATATTTTCAAAAATATAAAAATAATTTTGACCAGAAATAAAATGGTTATTATGTGTGCCCTAATAATTGTCTAGCCCATTTGTGGGCTTAAGAACGGCCGAAAACAGGCCTCCATGATCCTAGTATGACCTCACATTAATCATTGAAAATTACTGATTTACAAAATACAAATGCCAAAACGAACCAAGAAATACAAACTTGAATTGATACAAAATTTATAAGCGAACTATATGTTATTAAAAAAAAAAAATCAGTACAACACGTGTCACGCCCCGATCCTCGGGCACGCACACATTATTCTCTCTTGGTCGATTTTATAATGCGATATCCCAGGACAATGTATCGCCGACCCTTTCATTTATTAAGCACATACGGAAGCAGTTAAAATCCACAAACAATAAAACGATGGGATAGAAAAGCAAGGCCATATTTTTCATATTGAAATTTATAACCAAACTTTTATACAAAACACAAACCAATTCATAACTATTCACTTCAAAAGAAATTCTCAAAAGAAGATAGACTCTCAGCCCATCCAGGCCATACTTAAGGCCCTTCTCGGGATTATCTTCTTCTTCCAAAAATCATTCTCTTTAAGTTTCCCCTCCGAGTTCTCCTTATTAGACTCCTCCTTAGCTTCTCATTGGGGTCCTGAAATATTTTTCCCCAAACTAGGATGAGACTATGTCTCAGCGAGTTCTACCCCACTAAGCCCAATTAGTAAACCATTATACTATAGGCTGCCTATACACGCACAGGGCAGAAGACGTACCTTGGCCTCAGATCCCACCTGCAAGTCAGTACAATTCACAATATGCACCCAAGTAATCATATCACAAATCGAAGCATCGATCAAATCGACCTAGTCGATTATATACCAACAAGACCACTCACGGTCATTTCCAATCAGTCAATCAATTCACGACATCAAATCAAAGAAATGATCAATCGACCTAGTCGATTACATGACATCACGACCCATGCTCGATCGGCATATTCAATACTATCTATGAAGTCCTATCAAATCAGGACTGCTCACCCAAAGCTGATAAATAGATAGCATAGCTCACCCAAAACTGATAATAAGGTATACTGCTCACCCAAAGCTGACATATCGCCTGAAGGCCGATATAGTATACTGATATACTGCTCACCCAAAGCTGACATATCGCCTGAAGGCCGATATAGTATACTGATATACTGCTCACCCAAAGCTGACATATCGCCTGAAGGCCGATATAGTATACCATATGCTCACCCAAAGCTGATAATAAAGTATACTGCTCACCCAAAGCTGACATATCGCCCGTAGGTCGATATAGTATACTGGTATACTGCTCACTCAAAGCTGACATATCGCCCGAAGGCCAATATAATATACCATCTCCACTGTCCAATATTTCCATTATTTTTATCAGATTCGATAAAATAGTCGTGTGGATACACGATCGGCCTTAGCCAAAATATTATAATTTCCTTTTTCATAATTCCCACCATTCTCTATAGCCCACCAAAACACTTTTGGTGCCTTTCAACCGACAACCGGTTATTTTCCAATTAATAATCAAAGATTATTCCATTAAAGGACAATTCTCAATTTCACAAATAATTCACTTTAGCTCAAATAAAGCCCGATTAAATAAACGAACTGCGCCATGACAATCAGCACGAAATTTCAGTCGCTGGCTATATCAGCCTTAATTTCCGAAAATAAATAAATAATTAATTAATTTCGAAAATTAATTATTAACTTTGAAAAATTCCTTTTAGCTCAAAATAAGGTCCAATTAAATAAATGGACTTCACCACGGTCATCAGCATAATTTTCCGATCACGGGCCATCCCAGTTGAATTTTCAGGAAATAATTAATTAATTAATTAATTTCGAAAATTAAATAATTAATATTAAAAATTCAATTTAGCTCAAAATAAAGCCCGATTAAATAAACGGACTTCACCACATTCATCCGCATAATATTCTGGTTCCAGACAATCTCCCTTGAATTTTTGGAAAATAAATAATTATTTAATTTAATTCCGAAAATTAATATTTAAATGCCCAAAAATCACTTAGGCCCGAATCACCAAATTAAAGCTCAATTAGGGGTTGGAAAATTCCCGAGATGCTTTCAATAAATAGTAGACCACGTCTACTTGTTAATTGCACAATCAATTTATCTAAATCGCATCACAATTGACTAATAATTGCTAATTTATTCTAATCTAATAATCTAAACATAATTAATTAAAACTAAACCAACCTTAAGCATAGTTAGCCAACTAATCCAGGATTAGTGAGATTACTCACCAAATCGCGCGCAAATCGGATCAATCCGACGGCGGCGACGCGATGAACGATTGTTCCCAAAGCGACTCACGGATCCGAGGCCCGGAAACGGCCCAAAAGCGGGCCCGAAGTCGCTGAAACCCACTCCGTGGGCTTGCTGGACGGGGCTGATCGGGGCTGCTCCGGCGGCTAGGGCGGCGAGGGGAAGCCGGCGGAGGGTGAAGGGGACACGGGGGAGGTCCGGCGGGGCTGGGCGGTGGTCCGGAGGTGGCCGGAGATGGCCGGACGGGGGGCGGAACAGAGCAAACAGAGCCGGGTCCGCTCGGGAAGCGCAGCCGCAGCGAGCGACGGACGGCGGGACGGCGAGCACACGGGCGGGCGGCTGTCGCGGCGTGCGAGCGGCAGTGCTTCGGCGGGACGGCGGCGACGACGAGCTGCGTTGCTTCTGCTCCAGGCTACATGTTCGCACGCGAAGAAAAGAACGAGAAGAAAGAAGCCGGTTCTGTCGTGTGCGGGAAGGAAGAAGAGAGAGGAGAGAGAAGAGAGAGAGAAGAGGGGGATAAGGGTTGACCGGTCAATAAAGGAGAGAGAGAAAGTGAGCGGTGGGGGGAGAAATCGCACGAAGGGGGAGGGAAAAAGGGAGAGGAGAGAGAGAGAAAAGAGACAAAAAGAGAGGAAAGAAGAGAGAGGGAGAGAGAGAAAAATAAAATAAAATAAAAAAACACTTATTCTTATTTTCTTTTCTTTTCTCTTTTCCTTTTTATTTTCTTTTGGTCTTCAATTCTTCCTCCGATAATTTCTTTATTGAAATTTCGGACTCGTCAATAAATTGACGAACGATGAGACAAGGTCCTAAAAGGAATTATGACGCGCTTAAAATTCGATTCCTGAAATCGAGTTCAATTTCGTGGTTAAAAATCGATCAGACGTGATTTTAGCCCAATCCAACTAATTAGGTAGCTTTTAGGGATTTTACTGTAGATACATCCCTTAATGGCTTTACCTAATAGGTTAGTTAACTCGTGAGTGATCGCTCGAGAGAAAAGGACCGTAAACACGTCGACGAAATGCCCATTTCACTTTATCGAAAACGGGGTCGAATTTCAGGATGTCACAACTCTTCCCCTCTTATAAAAATTTCGTCCTCGAAATTTAAACCATTACACTTTGTTCAAAAAGGCGGGGGTACAATTGTCTCATCGATTCTTCAGTCTCCCAAGTCGCTCCTTCAATGCCGTGGTGTTGGCAAACCACTTTGACCAAAGAGATCATCTTAGTACACAAAGTCTGCTATTTCTGAACTAAGGACTGAATTGAGCTTCTCACATAAGACACCCTGTCATCCACATCCGATCTCTTTTTTTTCTCGACTCCCTAATAACCATCAAACCTCAACGATTCAAAATTTCTGACAGTTCTGAGCAATCTTTACTCTGACACTAATCTGACAACTGCAAATACCGACGAGCCGACTCGGCCTCGTAATCTTTCTTCATTTTCTTTTCATCACTGAAATTCCGTACCCTCTGCTATACACTGCTTAAGGAAGAACCCTCTGAAAACTTTGCCAAATTTATAATCTTTGATCTAGATTCGAAATATAATTCATCCCAGGCACTCCATGCCGGCGAATTATCTAATGCACACACACTTCGGTATATCCACTCTGTGACAAGATAGAATATTCAATTTATGAAATCGAACTTAGATTGGCGGTTAATTTCACTCCGACACGTTTTTAGTATGACCTAGGCTACTGGGTAGGGTTCAGAGCTTTTTAGGACAAATGACCCGTGGTCGATTTTCTTCAAGCCACAATGAACCCACTAGACTCATTGGTGACTCTCGATTGTCGTGAAAATCTCAAGGATTCAAATACGGACACATGGTACCAAAACGATATAAACATCAAATTAGTACCGGTCGATGAGAATTTTCCAATTTAGTGGAGTCACCCACGATCGGTCATTCATCTTAGTCGAACCGATCTATCTCTAATTTTAAATCGATTTTATATTGTGCCGCAATGATCTCTAAAGATGAGCACGGTCAAGAAGTCGATCCCTGGTCGAATTCTTAAGTCTATTTGCCTTAAGGTCCTTAATAACTCACCCAGTTAGTCTAGTTATCTCATGAGTGGCCAACTCAGAGAAAAACACTGTAATCGCGTCGATGAAATGCCCAATTTATCTAATCGAATTCAGAGCCCGAAATCTGGATGTTACACACTTAAAACAAGATCTATTCGTACTGTACCAAAGTGGACCAACTCCATCTATCGATCAACCACTATTCTCAAATGGTATCAGTAATCCCCTGAATCCTTAGTAAGCCATATATTTCCATCTCCACTTGGGACTCTCAAGTGATGGTAAAAATTCTCCCGATTCGCATTACCGAACTTCCACTTGTTGACACTTCTGACACTTGCAACCTGCTCAGCGGTATCTATCTTCATATCAGCTTACTAATCTAACTGATGCCGATTTTGATTTACTTGCACCATCTAGCCAAACTGCAATACTATAGTGAACTTCCGACAAGATCTTTTCCCTGAGTGCTACACTGTCAAGTGTATTCAATCACTCATGAAACCTGAACTTTCCATTCTCATAAATCTTAAAGTCGATTCTTTTTGCCGCATCCTCTTATAAGATCTTCTGAACATCTTTGCTTGTCAACTAGGCACGGATTCTAACTGGAACATTTGGTTCAATCTTGAGGGTGGCTATAAAATTCAAAAGGTAGCCTACCTCAATTTTGAAAACCAAATTTCGAACCATTTTCAAGTAAAGTCTATACTTTAGCCAGTCTATGCACATTTGAAGGCTATCGGCTCAACACATTAATGACTCATTTCGTTCCTCCAAGGTGATACCTGATATCACTGTTATAGTTCTACCAAAATTCTGGTTCACGACACCGCTTCGTATTCCACTTATTGGGTCTCAACTGGTGGAATGGTTATGCAACAATCTTCTCATGTTGCATCAATACGTACCCCATCCTTTAAGCTCTAGAAATTATCCTCATACCTGTTAATGCCGATGAATTTCTCTTCTTTCTCAAGAGGTTAATCTTGCGATGATACTGATATTGAAAATGCTTTCACAAACCTTCTGTAGTAATCTGTCCAATCCCCACAGCTTCTGATCTCTGACACTATTCTCAATCTCGATCCGCTAACAACTGATTTGATCTTGGCTTGGTTCATGAAGATTCTCTTACCTGTAACCACACAACCATTCTTAAGGGCTTTCCTAATCCTCAGCACTTAATGAATACTCTAGAATGTCGCTACACCACACGATCACCATCGATCTAGATATTCCTTGAACATTCTGTTTGTCAAATCCATGACAGCAACAGGAGTGTTCACCAGGTCAATCGATCTTACAATACTCTCGTAAAGATCATATCAAGTACGAACAGCTGTCTTTCGTACAACCTCCTCCCTGGTTCGTAACTGATGACTTCATAATCTCAAGTCGACCTTTAAAATATCGATACTCTTTATAACTAGTCACACCATTCATCGATCTTTGGCAAAGAACACTTGTCCTTGATCGTCACCTAATTGAGTTGACGATAGTCGATGCACACTCGCAACAAACTATCTTTCTTCTTCTCACAAACACAACTGATGTTCCCCAAAGTGATGCACTGATATGCACGAATTCCTCATTCATCAATCTTCACATCTGCATCTTCAATTCTACCAATTCAGACAACAACAACTGGTAAGAAGCCTTCGAGAGTGGCTCTATCCTGGTGCTAATTCGATCGCGATTTCTATCTCTTTCTCTGACGACAGTCTGACAGTTCTTGTAACAACACATCTAGAAATTCTTGGACCACTGAGATGTCCTCCATCTCTAGTCCTTCAATCTGTCTTACCCAAGACAATCGCCAAGCAACTTTAGCAACCTCCATCTAACAACAAGTTGCTTTCAGCCAGCGAGATTAATGAAATCGAAGATTCTTTTCGACTCCCAATAACCTCGACACTTTCACATGTTAATAGACTAAACTGGGTTACTCCATGACCATGATTCATTATCATAATATGCTTCATAAGCCCACACTATTCATGTGGCATCAAATTCACACCTCAGCAACTAATCAAGCATAACTATTGCTAGTGATTCCCTTCTCTTTCACTTTTACTTCAACAATTTAAGTTCTACCAACTCAAAGACAAAACTCGCTACGTTACTCCGATAAGATCACCTCCAACACATTCTTTCTCTGATCGGTGCAAGATCAATTCTACTCCTATTCCTTTCGTCATCCTAGTGGCGTTCTAGCCGCAGTAGCAATGTCTATGCTACCTTAGACATCCACTGACAATCCTTCATCTGATGGCCATGCTAGTCATCATCACAACATGTTCTAGTCATATTCGGACACTGGATTTATCCATGCTTCCATCTACAATTCTGACACCTATCAGGTGAGTCTTCTATCTCCTGCCAAGTGACAGCACACATCAGTCTGCTAGGACCACTCTCGACCTTGATCTTTTCTCTGACCGATTTTCATTTCTGCCTGAACTGGATCTATACCTCGGCTCGAATGCAATGACTCACTCCCGGATCATGTCTCCACTCTAGATCTCAGTAGGTGAAGCGACAACAGCGATAATGATAGCAACAACAACAGCGGCTTGATCCTGAGCTTGCTGGCTCATCATTTCCCAAGGAACACTAGCATCAGAATGATCCTATCGAACTTAGGATCATTCGACGCTGCTACACTAGTACCAACCTGCAGTGGTACTCTTACACTCGAGCTAGCCAGAGCCAACACTCTGCCACAACCACCTCAGGTACTGACCTTTGTCAGTGCATTATCCCGAGTCACAAAAGACATTGTCCTCTTACTAGGAGTTCTCAACTCCTACTCGCTCATGGTTAAGTCTTTACACTGAAACCCGTCTTTCAAACCCACACCGAATTAGAAGGTGAGCGATCAACACACAACAAACAATTCTAGCATTCAGCTAGCACAGACATGCACCGGCACGAATTTAAAGGCCTTTCCTACTAACTATCCCATGGTCAACGCTCCTTATCACTCCAATCTTTAACTTCGCTCTGATACCACTTAAATTGGATGTCATGCCTCGATCCTCGGGCACGCACACATTATTCTCTCTTGGTCGATTTTATAATGCGATATCCCAGGACAATGTATTGCCGACCCTTTCATTTATTAAGCACATACGGAAGCAGTTAAAATCCCCAAACAATAAAACGATGGGATAGAAAAGCAGGGCCATATTTTTCATATTGAAATTTATAACCAAACTTTTATACAAAACACAAACCAATTCATAACTATTCACTTCAAAAGAAATTCTCAAAAGAATATAGACTCTCAGCCCATCCAGACCATACTTAAGGCCCCTCTCGGGATTATCTTCTTCTTCCAAAAATCCTTCTCTTTAAGTTTCACCTCTGAGTTCTTCTTAGACTCCTCCTTAGCTCCTCATTGGGGTCCTGAAATTTTTTTCCCCAAACTGGGATGAGACTACGTCTCAACGAGTTCTACCCCAGTAAGCCCAATTAGTAAACCATTATACTATAGGCTGCCTATACACGCACAGGGCAGAAGACGTACCTTGGCCTCATATCCCACCTACAAGTCAGTACAATTTACAATATGCACCCAAGTAATCATATCACAGATCGAAGTATCGATCAAATCGACCTAGTCGATTATATACCAACAAGACCACTCACGGTCATTTCCAATCAGTCAATCAATTCATGACATCAAATCAAAGAAATGATCAATCGACCTAGTCGATTACATGACATCACAACCCATGCTCGATCGGCATATTCAATACTATCGATGAAATCCTATCAAATCAGGACTGCTCACCCAAAGCTGATAAATAGATAGCATAGCTCACCCAAAGCTGATAATAAGGCATACTGCTCACCCAAAGCTGACATATCGCCCGAAGGCCGATATAGTATACCGGTATACTGCTCACCCAAAGCTGACATATCGCCCGAAGGCCGATATAGTATGCCTTATGCTCACCCAAAGCTAATAATAAAGTATACTGCTCACCCAAAGCTGACATATCGCTCGTAGGTCGATAAAGTATATAGGTATACTGCTTACCCAAAGCTGACATATCGCCCGAAGGCCGATATAATATACCATCTCCACTGTCCAATATTTCCATTATTTTTATCAGACCCGATAAAATAGTCGTGTGGATACACGATCGGCCTTAACCAAAACATTATAATTTCCTTTTTCATAATTCCCACCATTCTCTATAGCCCACCAAAACACTTTTGGTGCCTTTCAACCGACAACCGGTTATTTTCCAATTAATAATCAAAGATTATTCCATTAAAGGACAATTCTCAATTTCACAAATAATTCACTTTAGCTCAAAATAAAGCCCGATTAAATAAACGAACTGCGCCATGACAATCGCACGAAATTTCAGTCGCCGGCTATCTCAAATTAATTTCCGAAAATAAATAATTAATTAATTAATTTGGAAAATTAATTATTAACTTTTAAAAATTCCTTTTAGCTCAAAATAAGGTCCAATTAAATAAACGGACTTCACCACGGTCATCAGCATAATTTTCCGGTCACGGGCCATCCCAGTTGAATTTTCAGGAAATAAATAAATAACTAATTAATTTCGAAAATTAAATAATTAATATTAAAAATTCAATTTAGCTCAAAATAAAGCCCGATTAAATAAACGGACTTCACCACAGTCATCCGCATAATATTCCGGTTCCGGACAATCTCCCTTGAATTTTCGGAAAATAAATAATTATTTAATTTAATTCCGAAAATTAATATTTAAATGCCCCAAAAATCTCACTTAGGCCCGAATCGCCAAATTGAAGCCCGATTAAGGGTCGGAAAATTCCCGAGATGCTTTCAATAAATAGTAGACCACGTCTACTTGTTAATTGCACAATCAATTTATCTAAATCGCATCACAATTGACTAATAATTGCTAATTTATTCTAATCTAACAATCTAAACATAATTAATTAAAACTAAACCAACCTTAAGCATAATTAGCCAACTAATCCAGGATTAGTGAGATTACTCACCAAATCGCGCGCAAATCGGATCAATCCGACGGCGGCGACGCGAGGAATGATTGTTCCCAAAGCGACTCACGGATCCGAGGCCCGGAAACGGCCCAAAAGCGGGCCCGAAGTCGCTGAAACCCACTCCGTGGGCTTGCTGGACGGGGCTGATCGGGGCTGCTCCGACGGCTAGGGCGGCGAGGGGAAGCCGGCGGAGGGTGAAGGGGACACGGGGGAGGTCCGGCGGGGCTGGGCGGTGGTCGGAGGTGGCCGGAGATGGCCGGACGGGGCTGGAACAGGAGCGAACAAAGCTAGGTCCGCTCGGGGAAGCGCCAGCGAGCGATGGACGGCGGGACGGCGAGCGCACGGGCGGGCGGCTGTCGCGGCGTGCGAGCGGCGGTGCGTCGGCGGGACGGCGGTGACGACGAGCCGCGTTGCTTCGCTCCAAGCTTCCGGTTCGCACGCGAAGAAAAGAACGAGAAGAAAGAAGCCGGTTACTGTCGTGTGCGGGAAGGAAGAAGAGAGAGGAGAGAGAAGAGAGAGAGAAGAGGGGGATAAGGGTCGACCGGTCAATAAAAGAGAGAGAGAAAGTGAGCGGTGGGGGGAGAAATCGCACGAAGGGGGAGGGAAAAAGGGAGAGGAGAGAGAGAGAAAAGAGAGAAAAAGAGAGGAAAGAAGAGAGAGGGAGAGAGAGAAAAATAAAATAAAATAAAAAAACACTTATTCTTATTTTCTTTTCTTTTCTCTTTTCCTTTTTATTTTCTTTTGGTCTTCAATTCTTCCTCCGATAATTTCTTTATTGAAAATTCGGACTCGTCAATAAATTGACGAACGATGAGACAAGGTCCTAAAAAGGAATTATGACGCGCTTAAAATTCGATTCCCGAAATCGAGTTCAATTTCGTGGTTAAAAATCGATCAGACGTGATTTTAGCCCAATCCAACTAATTAGGTAGCTTTTAGGGATTTTACTGTAGATACATCCCTTAATGGCTTCACCTAATAGGTTAGTTAACTCGTGAGTGATCAGCTCAGAGAAAAAGGACCGTAAACACGTCGACGAAATGCCCATTTCACTTTATCGAAAACGGGGTCGAATTTCAGGATGTCACAACACGAGTTATAATTAAAGCGACCAAGATCAAAACAAAGCAAGTTATAATAATGACGGAAGCATACTAATGGAATACGATGGGTCCAAATCAAACATGGAGAATTCTAACTCGAATGAGAATGCGCTCAAACGACGAATCATGCCGCACTCTCGGTTTGAGGTTGCAAGCGCACTTAGGCGTTAAACACGGACCAAATTGAGAAGATGGTTAATAACTACTAACAGTAGATTGTCTGCCATCATAAATCAATAAATTGTGAATTTATAGATGACTTACAGGTTGGTAAAGTCTTAGAAAAGATGGGAAGTTACTAGCGAAGAATCCGTCAAAAAGTTAAGCAACCATCTAGGCCATTTAAAAAAAAAAAAAAAAAAAACTAAACATATTGTACAGATATCAATTTAGTTCTAAATTTTTCAATTTTACCAATTTAGTCATTACATTTGGATAAATTCTATTATAGTCTTTTTGGCAATTTTCACCAAAATCGCTGACTTGATAGTGTACTATGTAAAATGGCCGGCGATAACTAGACAATCACGTCAGCAATTTCCGATAAAAATCAATTGAAAAGACTATATTAGAATCTCAGCTCAATCCTCAGTTCTTGTGGATGCTTCCAGGTTTCCATCTCTGCAATCTGTTTCGTTCATGTTCAGCGTAGTTTTATGTTTACGGTTCTGTTTATCTGAGGTACAAAGAAGCTTGGAAGCCGGAAACGGGTGATATTAGTGACGGCCTATAGTATATTTGCACCGATTCACCACCAAGATCTTGAAAAATTAGTGGGTGTTGCTTCCTTTTGGTGTCGAGTCCATAACTATTAGTGGGTTGCTTTGCTAATGTGATTTTGCCATAGATTCTTCATGGTCTTCGTCAAATCTCACTTTGTCGAGTCAATGCCATTCGGTAAGCTACACTTCTTATACCTAAAAAATTGCATCTAAAAAATTGTTCTTTTATGTAAGTTGTTATCTGGTAGAAAATTGCCCTAATTGTTCAAGAACCGTAATGCAGTTGAAGAATCGACCACAACTAGATTTCCCCTTTTTGACGTTAATTTGTTCTTCCGATTAATTATTAGTAATTTTCAGCTTAATTGTTTTTCTTTTAGTTATTTTGGTTTTACACCGGTTTGGGGTGAGTGGATCGCTTGCATATATGGATCACTTGATTCGCCAATGATAAAAATCATTTGGCTACTACTTGGTTGTTGATTCATATGTTTCCCGGACAATGTTAAGATCAATAAATTTGTGCTTATGTTTAATGACATATGAGAGATCTCAACTCGATCGGTTTCTAAATTCTCGTGCAATCGGTCATGGAATGTCTTGGGATATCTTGATAAAGTGCGTGAAGTTGCTAAAGAGTTCTTCGCGCTGCCGATGAAGAGAAACAGAAATGCTCACGAGCTTCAAACGAGGTTGAAGGATATGGCAGTGACTTGGTTGTGACCGAAAACCAAATCGAGACCTATTCTTTGCGCCGTTTCTTAGAGTGTTTCCCGAAGATCAAAGGAGGCTCAATCTTTGGCCTGAAAATCCCTCTGATTTTTCGTATATGTCTTGCCCTCTATTTATTTTGTTAGTTGATGGACCAAAACTGCAGTTGTAAATAATCAACAGTCTAATTAGCAATAGAATGATATTACATGACTACTCGTTCCATTTATGATTTATTATCTCGTGATTTACTTCTATTCATTCTTTTCTCTCATTATGATGGACAGTGAAATCTTGCATGAATATGCCGTCAAGGTGAAATCGATGATGAATCATTTTTCCAAGGCCATGGCGAGGTCACTCAAGTTGGAAGAGAACAGCTTCTTGAACCAGTTTGGAGACCAGTCGGTGATGCAAGTGAGGTTCAACTTCTACCCGCCCTCTTCCAGGACCGAAGTCTTTGGTGTCAAACCTCATTCAGACAGATCAGGAATCACAGTTCTTCTGCAAGACAGGGAAGTCGAAGGCCTCCAGGTCCTAAAAGATGGAGCTTGGTGCACTGTTCCCGTTATCCCTGACGCTCTTGTGGTCAATCTGGGTGATCAGATACAGGTAAAGCAATAAATTTTGCATTCAAGATCAATTCCTTCTCAGTTGTTTTTGGTATACGATTCTGCATAGTTCAAAACAATATTTAGAATGCCTGGGAGTAGTTTGCTGTCATTTTGGTGGATTCTACCTGAGCCAACCCCTTTCTATTCATGTCAACAGTAAAATGCAGTTTAGAACAGAGGGCAACCAAATTTCAAGTTTATTCATTGTTATTCTCCCTAGGTCAATTCAGATTTTTGCACAAACTTTTCGAGAGCACTTGTTATTTGTAGTATCATTATGTCAAGTACGATTGAATTGGTGGTGAATTTGCAGATAATGACAAATGGGATATTCAAGAGCCCAGTGCATAGAGTATTGACAAATGGGAACAAACTGAGGTTATCCGTTGCCCTGTTTGGTGAGCCGGAGGCAGAAAAAGAGATTGGACCAATGGATTGCCTCATCGACAAGACAAGGCCTAGGTTATACAGAAGTGTCAGAAACTTCGCTGCTTTCAACTATGAATGTTTTCAAAAAGGCAAGGTGGCACTCGAGGAAGTTCGGATTTGACTGATTGTCTAGAATGCATGTGCTTTAAAGTCTAAACCTGAACATGAACCATTGTTTTGTATTCTATATAAGGAGGTTATTTTTCAGACACCGCCTAGTAACCAGTGGAGGTACAAGAGCCTCTGCATCTACCTAATGGAATTCGAAATATAATTCAAGTCCTCCTGTCTTCTACTTCCCAAGTACAGCATCACAGCATCATACCATTCCATGTGAATGGCGACCTGATTTGCGCAAGCATCGGCGTCCAGTTGCCTGCTGCCTTTTCTGGTTTGTTCTCACGCAACATTCATCAACAACAATTATAATCAATGCAGTGTAGCTTGAGGATTGGCTATCGTAGTGTTGAAAACTTTACTCCCCCCCTTTCTTTCCATATACCTCGGCAATTAATAATGATCTTTAATGAACATTCCTTATGCAGTGAAAATGTGGACGCAAGAAGCTCAGTATAGTTGTGGTTTCCATTTAGCTTGAAAGTAATTGTTTCTGAATTATGGTGTCAACAGTCGTCATCATTAATCTTACACAGTATACAAAATATGAGACAAGAGGCCAGCCTTGACAGCTTGATGTTCACTAAAATTCGCCTCATAAAATTTCGTATGTGTAGCTTTACTGAAGGATATTGAGATTGTAAATTTTCATCCTGTTCCACGACTGCTAGATCTCAGCAAAAGCCCCAATCAAGGTTTTAATTCTTGATGTATTCACTATAGATGTGGACAACCTCTCAATTTGCTGCTAGTGTTCTGAACATGAAGAAGCATGAAATGAGAAGAAAAGTGTAAATATCTGTCCACAAAAAGTTTTCTCATTAAAGATTGTAATGGTTGACAGAATTTTGTAGGTTTCTTTACATGCACCGATGAATCCAAGATAACGAAATCAAGATTAGGGAGCATATTTATGCATGGCGGGTCCCTTGTGTTCCTCTACACATAAAACATTGAGAATGAGAGATGGTATCTTTTGCCAGTCTGAAGTTCTTTATCCATCATTCAAGACAAGTACAATTAAGCTCCTTCTCACCAACTCTTTCCCATCAAAATCAAACCACCAAAAAGCAAGACCGAGGTCTCTCTCTCCCTCTCACGGTAGAACTTACGATGGTTTGTAAACATATAGTGATGTTCCAGTGACATTCCCAAAGATTGATATCAGCCTTTTGTCCTCAGAAGATGAACTACAAAAACTCAGTTCAATTCAGCTCTTGTGGATGCTACCAGGTTTCTATCTCTCGTAATCTGTTTCGTGCATGTTCGAATAGCTTTGTGTTTATGGTTATGTTTATCTCGATTCTGAAGAAGCTTGCAAGTGGGAATTGGGTGATGTTAACGATGGATTATAGTACACTCCGACTGATTCAACCTTAAAGATGGTGAAAAATTAAGTGGGTGTTGCTTCCTTTCGTGTTGCATCAACTATTAGTGGGTTGCTTTGATATTGTAACTTTGTGTCGCGACCTCTTTTTTTTTTTCGGCGCCCGCAATCGCGTACGAGCTCCTAAGGAGGCTAATGGCTCGGCTGAATTGATAAAGCCCAGACTCCCCCAAGTCCACCAATTCACGACTTTAATAGTCTCAATTTTTAACCTGTAAATCAATTTTTAAAATGAAGTCGCCACTAATCGATTTGGTGTGGGTTGATTAGAAACCCAAGTGAAGTATCGGGAGAAATACTCGCCTTGCACAACCGAGAAATTAGGATCGGGGACTTGATTACACTAGTTAATCACTAATGCCCTTTCGTACCTAATCTTATTTAAACCCCGAGGTTTTTGGATGTTCGAGGGATTTTCCATGCATTTTTGGGAGGAAAAACATTTTTTGAGTCATTTTCTAATTTTTTTGGACACGAAATGGGTTTTTGGGATTTTTTGATATTTTTTTTTGGAAAAATACAAGTCTTTTTGGCTTTTTCTGAATTTTTTTGGCTTTTTCATGAATTTTTGGCTTTTTTGGATTTTTGACATTTTTTGGAAAATATGAAATTTTTTTGAATTTTTTATTTTTCGGAAAATAAAATAGTTTTAAATATTTTTAAATATTTTTGGAAAATAAATTATTTTTTGATTTTTCTCGATTTTTTGGAAAATAAAACATTTTTAACATTTTATTAAATATTTTTTGAAAAAAAAACCTTTTTTGATTTTTTTTTGAAATAAAATATTTTTTTAACATTTTATTTATTTAAAATATTATTTTATATTAAGATAATATAAAAACCGACTCGGGTTGGATCCACGGGTTGGGTCTGACCCAGGCTCCGCGACCCGACTCCCCACGAAACCCTACCCGGGTCCGACCCGACCTCGCGACTCGGCTTCCCACCGCCCCGGAATCTCCCGAAACCCTACCTGATTTTGAGACCCAGATCTGATTCGACGACTCGGAAATCGCAAACCCTAGGGTTTGTGAATCCGCGGCGCCGAAGGGGGGGAACCGAGGTGCTTGGCGGTGACGGCGACTACGGCGGCGAGGACGAAGGTGACAATGGCGACGGCGACGGCGACGACGGCTAGGTCAACGGAAAACGGCTACAATGAACAATGACGCCTTTTTTTTACCTTCTCTCGAACGAGGACGGCGACGGCAGGAGGGCGGTTCGCGACGATGGAGGTCGCGGCGAACAACGACGGTGACGGCAAGACTAGGCAACGATGGCGGCAACTCAGCTTCCCGATCTGGCGCGGCTTCGGCGGAT
Source organism: Eucalyptus brandiana (assembly GCA_014182725.1). Classification (NCBI taxonomy): domain Eukaryota; kingdom Viridiplantae; phylum Streptophyta; class Magnoliopsida; order Myrtales; family Myrtaceae; genus Eucalyptus; species Eucalyptus brandiana. The sequence goes on along the minus strand of CM024670.1, from coordinate 50,015,662 downwards.
CGATCATGGCAACGGCTTTGCGGGGGGGGGGGGGAACACGACAACAAACCCTTCGAGGCAACGGCGTCGGGACTTGGTGGAGGCGAACGGCGTTCGTTGGCAACAACAAAGAAGATAAAAGAACCAGATCTGAGGCGTAGATCTCGGCCGGACCTTCCTCGGCCTCGATCTTCTCTCACTCAGGCCAAATCCGAGCCTCCACCGGCCGGATCTAACCTTCTCGGAGTCGCTTGCGGCCGGCCTTCCCCGAAGTCTCTTGGTAGAAGGTGGGGCCGAGCTCGCGACTCGAGTTCTCTCTCTGCGCCGCCCTTCAACCCTTCCCGATGTCTCTCAATGAAGGATCTCCGAGCTTGCCACCCCTCCGACGATGCTTGCGGCCACCTATGTATAGGCGAAGGAAATCCGGTCGACGAAGGGCCTCGGCCGCCGGCATCCAGTTCCGCTCGGCTGAACCGGTGTCCCATCGAGCTTTCCAACGAAGCTCGCTCAACATTAATGGCACCTGCAATCTTATCCCCTCCGACCGACGTCGACCTACTCCCCTCGGCCGTAGGCCATCCTTTGCGCGCGTCGCCAGCCACCGCGTGTGAGATGCAGGCGATTGAGGAAGAAGAAGGCAGGAGGAAGAAGAAGAAAAAGGGGGGCCGGGCTCGCGAGAGAGAAAAAGAGGGGAGGGGCTGGGCGGGCTGCTTTTTTTTTTTTGCTGTTATTTTGTTTTGTTTTTTTGTTTTTACTATCTACTTATGCGAAAAAACTAAAATTAAGGCGTCAACAGCTGCCCCTCTTTGAAGGTGAGCTTGCAGATGTTGCATTCAAAGACAGACTGATGCCTCAATTTTATCCATGCATGCGTAACAAATTATATTTTATTTGGCACCTATTATTCTATGCAGAAAAAAGCAATATAACTTTACATATATTAAAACAAATAAGAAGATACCTGTAGTTACTTACCGGAAGTGAGTGAGATAGGGTGTGAACCCCGAGTTTGGCAAGTATCAAGGCATCATCTTACTTGGTGATATGAAGAGGTTGCTTTTCCAGGGCTCGAACCATTCTTTGATCGCCTGTTAAAACAATCAATGATTTGTCTAAGACCCGAACCTTTCTTCGGTCGCCTTGACGGGAAATTGCTCCTCTAGGACCCGAACCATTCTTCGGTCGCCTATTGGAGCAACCAGTGCTTTGTCTCGGACTCGAACCATTCTTTGGTCGCCGTGACAGGAAATTGCTTCTCCAGGACCCGAACCATTCTTCGGTCGCCTGTTAAAACAATCAATGATTTGTCTAGGACCCGAACCTTTCTTCGTTCGCCTTGATAGGAAATTGCTCCTCCAGGACCCGAACCTTTCTTCGATCGCCTGTTAGAGTAATATGTCGGTTTGTCTTGGACCCAAACCTTTCTTCGGTCGCCTTGACGGGAGATGCACCGACCTTTCTCAAGGCATCTCATTTGTGGGTGCCTGATTTTTATCGAGGACACCAATTGGTACCCGACCTTTCTCGGGAGATGCGGCAACCTTTCTCAGGGCATCTGTTTTGTAGGGGTATCTGACCTCTGTCAAAGACAACAGCTGGTACTCGACTTTTCTCGGGAGGATGCGCCGACCTTTCTCAGGGCATCGATTTGTGGGGTGTCTGACTTCTGTCGAAGACATCAGCTGGAACCCGACCTTTCTCGGGAGGATGCGCCGACCTTTCTCAGGGCATCGATTTGTGGGATACCTGGACATTCACAGGCATAAGTCCAGTCATCCCAAAGATCTTATCATTGGCGGCATCAATGAAGGAATTCGCACAAGATCCAAAAGGCATGAAGAGTCTAGTGCTGTGGCTCTCATTTCTGAAATTGAACCAAAGAGCATAGAAGAAGCTTTATCTGATGAAAGCTGGATTGAAGCTATGCAAGAAGAGCTCAGATAGTTCAACATTAATGATGTCTGGGAATTGACATCTAAACCAAAAGGTAAAACTGTTATTGGAGCCAAATGGGTGTTCAGGAACAAGATGAATGAGAAAGGAAAAGTCGGACGAAACAAAGCAAGACTCGTGGCCAAGGGATATATGCAAGAAGAAGGAATAGACCATGATGAGACTTACGCTCCAGTAGCAAGGTTAGAAGCTATTCGACTATTACTTGGGTTTGCTTGTTACAAAAATTTCAGGTTATTCCAAATGGACGTCAAAAGTGCCTTCCTAAATGGATTCATATTCGAGAAAGTTGTCAACTTTTCTTGGGAAAGCGAGTAAAGGAATCTTTCAACGACAAGGAAGGATGTCTTCTTCGAGAAAGTCATCAAGAATTGCGAACAGGGGACCAGAGAGAATGAGGAAGGGGCCTACCCATTACGATCTCACCGAAGAGGAAGATTTACCGAGTCAGCAACAGAGCCCGATTCACTCTCCTCTACGTCACTCTTCACCATCTACCCCACAAGGTGCGGGTCAACAATCGAAGGAAGAAATAATCGAGGACGCACCACGTAAGAGTCCAAAACCCTCTTTTATTTACAAGCTCTATCGTGCTCTGAAAAGCACTGGTACTCCGCTGAACTATATAGATGAGTTCCTTAAAGATAAGAATTATGGGAATGAGTATATTTTCTTGCGGAAAATGGAGGATTTGGGAATTGCTCCCAAAGGAAAGGCCGAGGAAGCACTTGCGAACATTCCAAGTGACCCTCGTGTACAGGGACTGAATCCGACTGACGGGAACGATGATGATAAAATGTTCCTTGAATTCCAACCTAGAATGGGTATTGCAGCAAAGGTGAAGGGAAAAATGATGGATTTGTTTAAATCGAAGGAACAGGAAAATCTATTTTTTCAGACTATTGAAAAGAGGGGTGATAAACCCTAGGAGTGTTGATTTCGACTTCCTGGATGCCATCAATGTGAACTTAAGGGAGAAGTTCAATCTGCTTGAACTTGAGCAATTTTGCTCCGATACCACGTACGGTTATGCACAATTGACAGCATACTTCTATTCGAATCTCGCTTTTAGATGTGAATAGAATATCCTTCAAAGTGTTCGAGACCAAGACTATGTGGTAGATGTGGACATTTTGCGAGATATAATTGGAGTTGAAAGAGGACGCTATCAACCGATCAAAGTTTCGATTGCTCGTACCACACTGGAGCTTGTCAAAGACAATAGTACAGAGGGAAGAATTACCTACTCAAGGATGCGTGCCATCAACATCTTGCTTCACAAAATTGTGATCAACTCGTCTCGTGCCAAAGTCTACATCAAAGACTGACGTATCTAACTCCGAGGCGAAATTGATGTACGTGATCAATTCAGGGAAGAAGTTTTCTCTTTTTCACACCATTCTCTTTCACATGTATAGAGCAATGGTGAAGGACAAGGGCCAATTGCCTTACCCAAATCTTGTGACCAAGATCTTCGATACTTGAACATTGAGCCTCCACATACTCGTGTTCGACCATGCGACAAAATGGTGGTGGGTTTGAAAATGCCGACAAAAATCCGTCCGAAAGAGCTTAATAAGGCAATGGAGAAGTTCAAAGTGAAGACTCCAAAGATCTTCGCATCAAAGAGAAAAGGGAAGGAGCCCGTGGGTGCTCCATCCAAAAAGAAAAGAACTCTTATCTTGGAGGATGAAGATGAAGAGGAAGATCTCTCTATCCCTGCATTGAAAAGAACCGGACGTTCTGTACCTGAATCAACAGAACAGAGAGAAGAAGAGGGACAAGCAAAGAACAGAGAAGCAGAGGAGCAACAAGAGAAAGAGAAAGAAGCTGAAGAAGAAGAAGAAGCAGTGAAAGAAAAGTCTGCAGATGAAGCCGGAGAGAAAGGGAATCAAGGCGCTGAAGAACATGACCATTACTCTTCCCCAATTGAGGTCCTAGAGACAGGGGGAGATGGCGAGCAAGGAAGGACTACACCACATGCTGTTAACAATGAAGGTGTGAGTCGCTCACCAGCAAATCTAGAAGATTTTCAGGCTTCTCAAATGCCTGAGGAAGGACATGATATGTCAACACCAAATTTGCTCGATTACACCGAAGCTCCATCATCTGCCTTCACTCCATCCGAGAAAGCAAATGCGAGCACAGAGACGGACAATACAGCAGATTTTCGTCGTATCCTTGATGTTCTTCTGGAAATGCGTGGTCAAATCTATGCTCTAGACTGTGAACTTCAAGTCCTGAAGAATGCTGGAAAAGCATCTTTTGCTACCCTGGCGGATCAAATGAAAGACATCGCTCTTCAAATTCAAGCCAATGCCAAAGGAGAAGAGGTGGCTCATCTACGGGAAGACTTGAAGAGGCTGGAAGGCATCGTACGCCGATGGGAGATTTCTAGATCGTGCGCATTCCCAAGCGAGACTTGACTCTTTTCTCACCTTTTAATGATGACAAAAAGGGGAGAATTGTAATTTGAACTCAACTCTTTTAAAACTTTGACTTTAAATTTCTTTTGTGTGTTTAAATGTTTTTGAGTATGACTTGGGTGTGAACTTGAATTTGACTGACTTGGATGTAGATTTTGATGCTTTACTATTTGCATTTATATCAAGTATTGCTATATGGTTTTACTCATGAAAGACTAACCGATTTTCTCGTGGATGCGAGTCTCGGTTGTTGATTTTATTAATCTTTATGAGATAGCCATATTGTTTGAGTAATGTTTTGCAGGTCAAAGTTGTTCAAATCTACAGGAAAGTTTTGTTACCATCAAAAAGTTTTGGAGAAATCTTTCCAGAATATTTTGAAGTCACAAAAACGTTTCTATCGATCCTAGTCTGGATAATTGCAAGCCTTCGTTTAGAGTCCGAAAACTTTCGATCACCGGACTCGGCACTCAAGACTCAAGACTCAAGACTATTCTCATTAACAGTTTTTCTAATCCAGTGACGAAGGCAATCCAGAGCCGAAGTATTTGGTTGAGGATTTAGTCCTACCCTCTGGAGAAGATCTCCTGGCTGGATAATTATAACGGATTCTTTCATTCGTAATCAAGATCGTTTGAAGATCCGATGGTCAACGAAATATTCTCGGAAGGTTCTATTCTTGGAAACCAAGATCCTGATTGTATGGGCGAACATGATTGATGGGCTATCGTCAGGTTCCTTTAATAGCTCGAATGATCTTCTTGATTGATTCCGTCCAACGGGTAGATTGGAGGAATTCCTTTGGTAAGTGCCAACGGGTATGATGGCATAAATGAGTATAAAAGGAAGTCGTTCTAGTTTCTTTAGTGCATGATCGATAGAGAAATTCCAGAGTCTGAAGCACTTTGATTGTTAGTCGATACATTTTGAGTGAAATTGTACACACAAAGAGTGTCTATACTTAGTGATACCTTGAGCGAGTGTGGTAGATCATCTACACCGAGAAATCAAGGGAGAACATCGCTGTAACATCTCTTTGTTCATAGTGGAATTCAGCCAATAGGCTGTCAGTGCAGAAGAGTGGACGTAGGCTTGAAATAAGCCGAACCACTATAAACCGCGTGTTCAATTTTCTCTTTTGCAACATCGTGCGAAGGAAGATCACCAATGACTACTACGAGGTACTAACTCTAAATGGATGTTTTAATAGGTAGGACATATTCAAGTATCCAATGGGAGCTTTTGATTTCTCACGTCACTTTTATAAGCAACTCTTCACTGGCCGAGAAGTTATTTCATGAACTATGAACCACATAGATCAATACCATCTCAATCATTGATTATGTGGGTCCAACTGTGAAGCTTATATGATCAATGGTACAGATGAACATGATCTAAAATATCTATAGACCATATGATATCTTGGCAACTAGAGCATTCGCCAAGGGTGTCTGTCTTGTGTCGTATGTATCCTTCTCTTCATCGATTTGTGTAATGCATTGGTGAATACGTTTTGGTGCAGGGTTCAAGGGCAATTTTTTTCGATAAAGACAAAAAACCCAAGGTACAAGCATATAGACTATTACCCTGCTATTTGACTTGTTGAGATGGATCTTGAAACTTCAGCTAGTAAGAGCAACAATGTATCAGTTTATTTGTCATTTAATATGGTGATGACATCGTGCTTTAGACATCTTCTTTTTACGTCCAAAACCTTTTGATTGGTACTTGGCTATATCTGTCATTTGTTGTGCATTGGCTAAACGAAGATGAAGACGGTCCGAATCATAAATTTCTCTTGACTAATAAATGAGAGGAGAAGGGTATATGCTGCAACAACAAATTATAGTCTGTTGTATATTATCCTTATAATAATTATCGAAGTACTCAAACTTCTTTGAGTTCAAGAGACAATCATTAAAGCCTCGCAGAGATTGGAGATCCTATAATCGTCTGTGTAAGGTAATAGGGCATGGTGTAAGCTAGGATTGTATCAAGTCATATGCTAATAATACATCATTCGACCGTTTCCTAACAACTTAGCCTTTTAGGACAAATGGTTTTTCTTACAATTTGGATGAATTAATGCACGAGGTTGAGCTTGAGCCTGATTCTTGTTTGATGAACACAGTGGGAGCTGCCGAAGTTAGAGTTGGTCGGAGCAGAGATGGTGGACATGCTATTTAAAGCATTCGAGGATGATGACGACTGGAATTGTCTACAGCTCCCTGCACGGTCCTCCAACGTGCTTGACCACGCAAGGTCAAAGCTCTGAATGGACCTATTTGTGACACAACTCACTCATATTGCAATACACCAAACTGGAAACTGTAACATCAGTAACCATGGAAACACAACTCGTGACAGTCTTCTCTGTCAAACTCCCAAGAGGTTAGACAACTCAAAATTTCCTGATTAACTTCGTGTCCAAATTTTAGCATTTGATGCGCACTTTCCCCTCTGGGAATCATGTTGTCCTTTCCCCGCTGGGAATCATGTTGTCCTTTCCCCTCTGGGAATCACGTTGCCCTCTAAAACTACAAGCAACGAAGAGGAATAATTGCTGTTAATGCATCTAAAGATAGAAGAGCGCAGTATCTATGTCGAATTTCAACTGCACAAGTACTCCTCAATGCCAACTTCAAGGCTAAGCCAGGACATTATCAAGTTTTCTGGAGATGAAAATCTAGTAATACCAACAGTTGCTGAGAAGAAGATGAAATCAACGGCAGAAGAAAAGGATTAATTTATTTGTTTCTAAAATAATAAATGTGAGCTTGGACAGTTCCGCAAAATTGAAACCCCAAACTCGATTGTACAAATTAATAAGGAATACACTAGATCATTCCATTTTGAAACAAGCTCGCATTCTAGGCCAGAAAGCAGCACAACAATTGTCAGTGACTCAAGCAAAGTCTATGCTCAAGCATTTAGATCCTCGAACAAAGTCACAACCATTGCACCCACAAATATACCTTCAAATAGACAAACATCCAGAATACAAGTTTAGCTTCAGGTTGTCGTCTTTGCGGCCAATACACGCAACTGAGCATTATTTGGCAGACATAGGAAAGTGCAGGTATTGCTCCCCAAAATAAGAAAGTACTGCTCCACCAACGCTTTCAAATCAGAGTATCCTATCTTAATTTCTGTTTCAAACATATTTTCACAAATACAAAAATGAAATTGTGCCATCAAACGGATTTATATTTCAAACATATTTTCACAAATATAAAAACAATTCTGACTAGAAATAAAATGGTTATTATGCGTGCCCTAATAATTGTCTAGCCCATTTGTGGGCTTAAGAACGGCCCAAAACGGGCCTCCATGATCCTATTTACAAAGTACAAATGCCAAAATGAACCAAGAAATACAAAAGAACTTGAATTGATACAAAATTTATAAGCGAACTGCATGTTATTAAAAAAAATAAATCAGTACAACATGAGTTATAATTAAAGCGATCAAGATCAAAACAAAGCAAGTTATAATAATGATCGGAAGCATACTAATGGAATACGATGGGTCCAAATCAAACATGGAGAATTCTAACTCGAATGAGAATGCGCTCAAACGACGAATCATGCCGCACTCTCGGTTTGAGGTTGCAAGCGCACTTAGGCGTTAAACACGGACCAAATTGAGAAGATGGTTAATAACTACTAACAGTAGATTGTCTGTCATCATAAATCAATAAATTGTGAATTTATAGATGACTTACAGGTTGCGAAGAATCCGTCAAAAAGTTAAGCAACCATCTAGGCCATTTAAAAAAAAAAAAAACTAAACATATTGTATAGATATCAATTTTGTTATAAATTTTTCAATTTTACCAATTTACTCATTACATTTGGATAAATTCTATTATAGTCTTTTTGGCAATTTTCACCAAAATCGCTGACTTGATAGTGTACCATGTAAAATGGCCGGCGATAACTAAACAATCACGTTAGCGATTTCCGATAAAAATCAATTGAAAATACTATATTAGAATCTCACACAAAGGCTTATGACTGAACTGGCAAAATTGAAAAGTTTAGAAATGAATTAACATATGTATAATAGGTTTGAGACTGATTGGATAATTTTCCTGTCACTTTCCTCGGTCAACTTGCAAAAAATAAAAATAAAGACTAGATAAAAGAATCATTAATGAGGAAGCTCATGTGTCTTGATGTAATGAATTCGGAAGAGTCAGCCAAAGGCCTCTGTTTGCAGCATGCAAGAATCCTAGGGCGACATAATATGCAATGAGGCAAGAGTTAAAATAGACAGATTCATCGTTAGGAAGCGCAGTTATATTATACTAGCTCTCAATAGCGACATTTACCAGTGTCCTCGCGTCCAGCGACAAAGATAAACATAGCAAGCGATCTCACGCAACCATCTTGCGTGAAATTAAAGGATCGAGATGCATTGGTGCACTTTGGAGAAGTCAACGAGGAGCTGATTTGTTAGGCCCTCTCTTCTGGTGACACATCTCCTTACTTTCAGCGACTTTTTCTTTATTTTATGAATTACTATTTGGTCACGGACGGTGTTAAAAACATCATTACATTAAGATGTTGACATATATATAATTTTTAATTTTCGTGGCTTAGCACTTAATTCCATTAATAAATGAAATTTTCCATTTCGTGACTACTCGTGTAGAAAACATTTTAGGCCGATGGTATGCCTTGTATAAATCATTACTTAATTTCCTATAAACTCCGAAAGAAATAGGCTCAACAAAGTAGAAAGAAAAACTTTATTTTTAACGTTAATACTACAAAAACTTCAAACTAATGCACATGTCAATCTCTTATGTCACCTGGTAATTTCTTCTCCTCGCATTAGACTTGAATTATAAGATCCAATAGTTTCCCGCATCATTTCTTCACAAATAATTCATCCTCTAATATAACTTTATTATAAAATATGTCTAAGACCTTGGGTTAATGTTGAGAACGTACTTCAGTAGTTTACCTGAATCCAAAATAATAGTGCAACTTCCCGACTAGATCTCATCTCAACTTCTAGATTTGAGCTCTTTTAGAATTTGAAACCTTTTGATTTCCTTTCAATTTCAACGTGATATTCAAGACTTCTTCTTCAACACAAGGTACAAAGTCGAGGGTACAATAATACTGGTATGAAGAGGAGATGATTTAAGCACGAGCAAACAATCCAAAAGCGAGATTGATGGTGGTGAAGCCTCCATGCACCGCTAGATTCTGGCCACTGACGTACTTGGACTCGTCACTCCCCAGATACACAGCAGCCTTCGCCACATCTTCTTCCTGTAGACTCACCCCATCCAAGTTGGAATACACTTGGACTCCTGCACTCTCGTCGACTTTGAAGAACTCCTTCGTCAATGGCGTCAGAATGAAATGAGGCGAGAGATAGTTAATGCGAATTCCGTGTCGCCCAAGCTCTACGGCCACGTTCCTCGTGAGGCCCACAACGGCGTGCTTGGAGCTGGTGTACGTGTGGGACGCCACCCCACCCACGCTCGAGTTGACGCGCCCGACGTTGATGATGCTTCCGCTCCGCGACGGGATCATGGCTCGAGCAGCGTGCTTGGTCCCTAAGAAGACGCCCGTCAAGTTCATGCTGATCCCCAACTCTTTCTCACTAAAATTGTTAAATTACGTCACGAGTTTGACCAGTGGACGAATCCTTAGAAGATTTTCCAGTATGTTCAAAATGAGGTGTGTCCAATGTCGACACCTAAATTTTGGCGATCTAGTCATTTATTTATTGCATAGAAAATTATGGGTTAATTTTATCCCTGAAAAACTAATCAATTACATAACATATTAATTTGGGTGCATTTGTTTTTAATTTGCATTTTATGTTGGATGGGTGGTTCTGAGCTTTAACTTGACAGACTGGGCTAAGCCCGCAAATCGGCCCGAGCCCGCATCCTCGGAGAGATTTTATGGATTTATCTTTGCGAGATTTCAAATTTGAGAAGAATCCTTTTGCAATCCTAAATTTGGGAGGTGATCTTCGTGGATATTGATTGAAGTAGGAAACAAAAACCCTAGTCTATTCGGTTATAAATAGGTGACTATATTACAGAAGGAGGGGCGGCACAATTGAGGACACCACAAAATTGAGAAACACACGTGAGAATTGAGAGAAACAGCAGATCGTGAGCTCTTTTTCGGTGCCTGTATCGTGTCTGCGAGGGACGCCCAATATCAATCAGTTTGCTGCTCCCGCTGCCCTGCCGCGCCAGGTTCTTCGTGGTCAACTCGGCGCTTACAAGCTTCCGCCCGCTGTTATCCGGCCATCAACGTCGCCCAACACGTAGCTTCCACTAGCGTGATTTGAAGATCGTAAGCTGTCCAGCGGCGCCCTTGCTTCTGTCTTGATTGTCCGGGTTCTGCTGGGTCGAACTGAGATCATCACCACTCCACCGACGTCGTTGTGCTCCTCACTGCCGCATCTCCTTAGTCACGGACCAGTCTCACTATTGCCTCCATCTTGCACGAATCAAGGCAGTCCCTAGCAGAGGAGTTCCCATTGACTTATTTGGTCAATTGCTGAAAAGCCCAGTGGCGTAGAGCTTCGCCACGTAGCTCTAATATTTCTCTGCCCAGCTTAGCCTCATCCCCGACGTTGGTGATACTCGCCGTGACTAGCTCCCAACATCGACGATTCACTCGGCGACACCGGTCTTGCTTTTAATTACCTAAGCTTTCGATAGTTTTTGCAGATTTCTTGGTGTCCCGAACGATAACCCGTCAAACTCGTCGCGACTTTGTCAAGTCACGCCGAGATACCTCTACAACTGTTGCTCTAGAACTGAGCCGTGCCGTGCCGCCCACCGTTGGTCCGTTCTACCGATTGGGTTTTTGGAAGAAATTCAAATTTAGGTATAGATCTATTTTATTTTATTAGGAAGATTTAGTAGATTTAATTTCTTAGGTAGATTTGTTTATCTTGTTTTAGTTTTTGAGTATTTTATCTCTTTGTTTGAAGTATTTTCCAATGCATGATTAAAATTCTCTGATGTAGCATCCAATTCGCAACCGCACGAATTTTTATTTTATCTGTAAGGCTTTAGATGGAATAATTATTTACGCGGGAGTAAAACTGATATCTTGATCTTTAAGGCTTAAGATCAATTTATCGATTTTATTAGCGAGATAGTCAAATTTGAATTTCAAATTGAGTGATGGATAATATTCTTGACGATCATAGTTGGTTTGATGTTTATCTCATAATTGTTCTATTTATCCCGAAAATACAAAAAAAATAAAAAATTGCATTTGCATCCCATGTAGATTAGGATTGATTGCATGATGGGTTAGTTAGTCATTTTTTTTTTTTAAATGCATGTTTAGATGATATCTAGGATAGATGATATCTTTGAAATAGGTTGCATATTTAGGATAGGGATTTTATTTCGAAATTTTTCGAAAAATAAAAAATGCATTTATTTAGGATGTTAGTTTTAAATTTGAATTGCATGTTTAATTATTCGGCAATTTTAATTTCGAATTTCATGGAAAAGGAAAAAAAGAAGAAAATTGAGTGATTGCGTGTTAATTAGAAATCATATTTAGGATTGTTGAATGTGAATTCTGATCTAACAATGCAGATGCTTTCTTTGCTATGAGGTAAGTTCTGCAATTTATTCACTACTTTATCCGGTGTTAAATTGGTGGTTTGTGCACCCGCATGATAACCTCACATGTTAGGGAAATAAGTTAAAATCAATTCAAGCTGCCTGCAAAACATTTTTTAAATAAAAGAGAAATGTACCGAAAGGGCGTTAGAGAAATCTAGTTTAATCAAGTCCCCGAACTCACAATCTCGGGTTCGTAGTTACTTTACCTAGGTGTCTAATCGACCTACTATAAATTGATTAGTGGCGACTCCTAATTGAAAATCAATTGCATGTTAAGAACTTGAACCTAAGTTGCGAATTGTTGCGAATTGGTATGGGCTTGGGAGAGCCCGAGCTAAATTTAGGCTTAGCAATCCATTAGCCAAATTTTAGGTGGTGCACCCGAAAAATTGGTTGCGACATCCAGTAATCCAGAGCAAACCAAGAAAGAGAAATATGAGTAAAAGCTCCACTGAACTCCTCTAATCGCGCAAGAGGAAATAAAAAAGAGAGGGGAAAAGCTCAATGCCACTGCTGGACAAAATAATATAATATTTGCCTTTATCTGTTATTATATGTGTAAGGGAAGTCTTTGCAAGAGAAAGAACCAAAAAAAAAGATAGCGTCCGTTTATTTCATACGATCTCGCGTTGATTTTCATGGCAAGATATGATCAGTTTTTGCATTAATGTTACAATAACAATCGAACCACCATACAGCAAGATCAAGCATAGATAAGCGCCTTCTCGCCAGCTCTTGCTCATCAAATTCGAGCCCACCAGAAGCAAGATCACTCTCTGCCTCTCGGATAAAAACTTGCGATGGCTTGTGAAGCAGATGTTGATGTTCCAGTGACATTCCCGGTGATTGACATCAGCCTTCTGTCCTCCGAAGATGAGCTTCAGAAACTCAGCTCAATCCTCAGTTCTTGTGGATGCTTCCAGGTTTCCATCTCTGCAATCTGTTTCGTTCATGTTCAGCGTAGTTTTATGTTTACGGTTCTGTTTATCTGAGGTACAAAGAAGCTTGCAAGCCGGAAACGGGTGATATTAGTGACGGCCTATAGTATATTTGCACCGACTCACCACTGAAGATCTTGAAAAATTAGTGGGTGTTGCTTCCTTTTGGTGTCGAGTCCATAACTATTAGTGGGTTGCTTTGCTAATGTGATTTTGCCATAGATTCTTCATGGTCTTCAGTCAAATCTCACTGTCGAGTCAATGCCATTCGGTAAGTTACACTTCTTATACCTAAAAAATTGCATCTAAAAAATTGTTCTTTTATGTAAGTTGTTATCTGGTAGAAAATTGCCCTAATTGTTCAAGAACCGTAATGCAGTTGAAGAATCGACCACAACTAGATTTCCCCTTTTTGACGTTAATTTGTTCTTCCGATTAATTATTAGTAATTTTCAGCTTAATTGTTTTTCTTTTAGTTATTTTGGTTTTACACCGGTTTGGGGTGAGTGGATCGTTGCATATATGGATCACTTGATTCGCCAATGATAAAAATCATTTGGCTACTACTTGGTTGTTGATTCATATGTTTCCCAGACAATGTTAAGATCAATAAATTTGTGCTTATGTTTAATGACATATGAGAGATCTCAACTGATCAGTTTCTAAATTCTCGTGGCAATCGGTCATGGAATGTCTGTTGGATATCTTGATAAAGTGCGTGAAGTTGCTAAAGAGTTCTTCGCGCTGCCAGATGAAGAGAAACAGAAATGCTCACGAGCTTCAAACGAGGTTGAAGGATATGGCAGTGACTTGGTTGTGACCGAAAACCAAATCGTAGACTGTTGCTGTCGCCTGTTTCTTAGAGTGTTTCCCGAAGATCAAAGGAGGCTCAATCTTTGGCCTGAAAATCCCTCTGATTTTTCGTATATGTCTTGCCCTCTATTTATTTTGTTAGTTGATGGACCAAAACTGCAGTTGTAAATAATCAACAGTCTAATTAGCAATAGAATGATATTACATGACTACTCGTTCCATTTATGATTTATTATCTCGTGATTTACTTCTATTCATTCTTTTCTCTCATTATGATGGACAGTGAAATCTTGCATGAATATGCCGTCAAGGTGAAATCGATGATGAATCATCTTTCCAAGGCCATGGCGAGGTCACTCAAGTTGGAAGAGAACAGCTTCTTGAACCAGTTTGGAGACCAGTCGGTGATGCAAGTGAGGTTCAACTTCTACCCGCCCTCTTCCAGGACCGAAGTCTTTGGTGTCAAACCTCATTCAGACAGATCAGGAATCACAGTTCTTCTGCAAGACAGGGAAGTCGAAGGCCTCCAGGTCCTAAAAGATGGAGCTTGGTACACTGTTCCCGTTATCCCTGACGCTCTTGTGGTCAATCTGGGTGATCAGATGCAGGTAAAGCAATAAATTTTGCATTCAAGATCAATTCCTTCTCAGTTGTTTTTGGTATACGATTCTGCATAGTTCAAAACAATATTTATAATGCCTGGGAGTAGTTTGCTGTCATTTTGGTGGATTCTACCTGAGCCAACCCCTTTCTATTCATGTCAACAGCAAAATGCAGTTTAGAACAGAGGGCAACCAAATTTCAAGTTTATTCATTGTTATTCTCCCTAGGTCAATTCAGATTTTTGCACAAACTGTTCGAGAGCACTTGTTATTTGTAGTATCATTATGTCAAGTACGATTGAATTGGTGGTGAATTTGCAGATAATGACAAATGGGATATTCAAGAGCCCAGTGCATAGAGTATTGACAAATGGGAACAAACTGAGGTTATCCGTTGCCCTGTTTGGTGAGCCGGAGGCAGAAAAAGAGATTGGACCAATGGATTGCCTCATCGACAAGACAAGGCCTAGGTTATACAGAAGTGTCAGAAACTTCGCTGCTTTCAACTATGAATGTTTTCAAAAAGGCAAGGTGGCACTCGAGGAAGTTCGGATTTGACTGATTGTCTAGAATGCATGTGCTTTAAAGTCTAAACCTGAACATGAACCATTGTTTTGTATTCTATATAAGGAGGTTATTTTTCAGACACCGCCTAGTAACCAGTGGAGGTACAAGAGCCTCTGCATCTACCTAATGGAATTCGAAATATAATTCAAGTCCTCCTTTCTTCTACTTCCCAAGTACAGCATCACAGCATCATACCATTCCATGTGAATGGCGACCTGATTTGCGCAAGCATCGGCGTCCAGTTGCCTGCTGCCTTTTCTGGTTTGTTCTCACGCAACATTCATCAACAACAATTATAATCAATGCAGTGTAGCTTGAGGATTGGCTATCGTAGTGTTGAAAACTTTACTCCCCCTTTCTTTCCATATACCTCGGCAATTAATAATGATCTTTAATGAACATTCCTTATGCAGTGAAAATGTGGACGCAAGAAGCTCAGTATAGTTGTGGTTTCCATTTAGCTTGAAAGTAATTGTTTCTGAATTATGGTGTCAACAGTCGTCATCATTAATCTTACACAGTATACAAAATATGAGACAAGAGGCCAGCCTTGACAGCTTGATGTTCATTAAAATTCGCCTCATAAAATTTCGTATGTGTAGCTTTATTGAAGGATATTGAGATTGTAAATTTTCATCCTGTTCCACGACTGCTAGATCTCAGCAAAAGCCCCAATCAAGGTTTTAATTCCTGATGTATTTACTATAGATGTGGACAACCTCTCAATTTGCTGCTAGTGTTCTGAACATGAAGAAGCATGAAATGAGAAGAAAAGTGTAAATATCTGTCCACAAAAAGTTTTCTCATTAAAGATTGTAATGGTTGACAGAATTTTGTAGGTTTCTTTACATGCACCGATGAATCCAAGATAACGAAATCAAGATTAGGGAGCATATTTATGCATGGCGGGTCCCTTGTGTTCCTCTACACATGAAACATTGAGAATGAGATGGTATCTTTTGCCAGTCTGAAGTTCTTTATCCATCATTCAAGACAAGTACAATTAAGCTCCTTCTCACCAACTCTTTCCCATCAAAATCAAACCAACAAAAAGCAAGACCGAGGTCTCTCTCTCCCTCTCACGGTAGAACTTACGATGGTTTGTAAACAGATAGTAATGTTCCAGTGACATTCCCAAAGATTGATATCAGCCTTTTGTCCTCAGAAGATGAACTACAAAAACTCAGTTCAATTCAGCTCTTGTGGATGCTACCGTGTTTCTATCTCTCGTAATCTGTTTCGTGCATGTTCGAATAGCTTTGTCTTTAACTCCGTAAATCAATTTTTAAAATGAAGTCGCCACTAATCGATTTGGGGTGGGTTGATTAGAAACCCAAGTGAAGTATCGGGAGAAATACTCGATCCCGCACAACCGAGAAATTAGGATCGGGGACTTGATTACACTAGTTAATCACTAATGCCCTTTCGGTACCTAATCTCGTTTAAACCTTGAGGTTTTTTGGATGTTCGAGAGATTTTCCATGCATTTTTATGAGGAAAAACATTTTGAGTCATTTTCTAATTTTTTTTTTTGGACACAAAATGGATTTTTGGGATTTTTTGATATTTTTTTTTAAATTACAAGTCTTTTTGGCTTTTTCTGAATTTTTTTGGCTTTTCATGAATTTTTGGCTTTTTTTTTGGATTTTTGACATTTTTTGGAAAATATGAAATTTTTTTGATTTTTTGATTTTTCAGAAAATAAAATAGTTTTAAATACTTTTTAATATTTCAGGAAAATAAATTATTTTTTGATTTTTCTCGATTTTTTGGAAAATAAAACATTTTTTAACATTTTATTAAATATTTTTTGAAAATAAAACCTTTTTTGATTTTTTTTTAAATGAAATATTTTTTTTAACATTTTATTTATTTAAAATATTATTTTATATTAAGATAATATAAAAACCGACACGGGTTGGATCCGCGGGTTGGGTCCGAATCGGGCTCGCAACCCGACTCCCCACGAAACCCTACCCGGTCCGACCCGACCTCGCGACTCGGCTTCCCGCCGCCCCATAATCTCGCCAAACCCTACCCGGTTCCGAGACCCGGATCCACGATGACTCGGAAATCGCAAATCCTAGGGTTCGCGAATCCGTAGCGCCGAAGGGGGGGAACCGAGCGACGGCGACTACGGCGGGACGACGAAGGTGACAACGGCGACGGCGACTACGGCAGCAACGACGAAGGTGACAACGGCGACGGCGATGACGGCTAGGTCAACGGAAAACGGCTACGATGAACAATGACGCCTTTTTTTTACCTTCTCTCGAACGGGGATGGCGACGGCAGGAGGGCGGTTCACGACGATGGAGGTCGCGGCGAGCAACGACGGTGACGGCAAGACTGGGCAACGATGGCGGCAACTCAGCTTCCCGATCTAGCGTGGCTTCGGCGGATCGATCATCGCAACGGCTTCGCGGGGGGGGGGGGAACACGACAACAAACCCTTCGAGGCAACGGCGTCGGGACTTGGTCGAGGCGAACGACGTTCGGCGGCAACAACAATAAAGCAGAAAAAAAGAACCGAGATCGAGGCGTAGATCTCGGCGACCTTCCTCGTCCTCGATCTTCTCTCACTCAGGCCAGATCTGAGCCTCCACCGGCCGGATCTGACCTTCTCGGAGTCGCTTACGGCCGGCCTTCCCCGAAGTCTCTCGGTAGAAGGTGGGCTAAGCTCGCGACTCGAGTTCTCTCCTGCGCTCTCCCTTCAACCCTTCTCGATGTCTCTCAGTGAGGGATCTTTGAGCTTGCCACCCCCTCCGACGATGCTTGCGGCCACCTATTTATAGGGCGAAGAAAATCTAGTCGATGAAGGGCCTCGGCCGCCGGCATCCGGTTCCGCTCGGTTGAACCAGTGTCCCATCGAGCTTTCCACGAAGCTCGCTCAACATTAATGGCGCATGCAATCTTATCCCCTCCGGCCGACGTCGGCCTACTCCCCTCGGCCGTAGGCCATCCTTCGCGTGCGTCGCCGGCCACTGCGCGTGAGATGCAGGCGACTGAGGAAGAAGAAGGCAGGAGGAAGAAGAAGAAAAAGGGGGGCCGGGCTCGCGAGAGAGAAAAAGAGGGGAGGGGCTGGGCCTTCAAGCCCAGCCCCAATGGGCGGCTTTTTTTTGCTTTTATTTTGTTTTGTTATTTTATTTTTTTGTTTTTACTATCTACTTATGCGAAAAAACTAAAATTAAGGCATCAACAACTGCCCCTCTTTGAAGGTGAGCTCGCAGATGTTGCATTCAAAGACAGACTGATGCCTCAATTTTATCCATGCATGCGTAACAAATTATATTTTATTTGGCACCTATTATTCTATGCAGAAAAGAGCAATATAACTTTACATATACTAAAACAAATAAGAAGATACCTGTAGTTACTTACCGGAAGTGAGTGAGATAGGATGTGAACCCCGAGTTTGGCAAGTATCAAGGCGTCATCTTACTTGGTGATATGAAGAGGTTGCTTTTCCAAGGCTCGAACCATTCTTTGATCGCCTGTTAAAACAATCAATGATTTGTCTAGGACCCGAACCTTTCTTCGGTCGCCTTGATAGGAAATTGCTCCTCCAGGACCCGAACCTTTCTTCGGTCGCATGTTAGAGCAATATGTCGGTTCGTCTAGGACCCGAACCTTTCTTCGGTCGCCTTGACGGGAGATGCACCGACCTTTCTCAGGGCATCTCATTTGTGGGTGCCTGATTTGTATCGAGGACACCAATTGGTACCCGACCTTTCTTGGGAGATGCGCCGACCTTTCTCAGGGTATCTGTTTTGTAGGGGTGTCTGACCTCTGTCAAAGACAACAGCTGGTACTCGACTTTTCTCGGGAGGATGCGCCGATCTTTCTCAGGGCATCGATTTGTGGGGTGTCTGACTTCTGTCGAAGACATCAGCTGGAACCCGACCTTTCTCGGGAGGATGCGCCGACCTTTCTCAGGGCATCGATTTGTGGGATACCTGGACATTCACAGGCATATCAAAGAGTACCTGGATATTCACAAGTACTAACATGAAGGATATTTGGGCCTTTGCAGGCGTCGAAATGGGTATTTGGCTGACCATAGGCATTGAAAGGGTACTTGGATGATCACAAGTATGAATTCTTGGGGGATACTTGGACATTCACAAGTATCGAAGGGGTACTTGATAATTGGAAATATTGAGAACATACCTTGGATATTTGTGAAGGTGTCACACCTCCTGGCATTTGGGAAATATCGAGGGCGTACCTGGGATATTTGTGAAGGTCTCTCACCTCTTGGTAGTGGGAATATCGAGGATGGATCTTGCATATTCGTGAAGGTCTCTCACCTCCTGGTAGTTGGATATCAAGGATGTGCCTCATATATTTGTGAAGGTCTCTCACCTTCTAGGTTGCCGCATGTACTTAAAAGGGGTGGAATACCTGGATGGCGGTGCCAAGCAAAGCAATGGAATGCTTGGAAGCTGCTATATTAAGGGACAACTCGGGCAAGTTGAGTGTCAATAAGAGAGTACCTGGACAATGATAGGTACTTTAAGACAAATGAGGATAGAGATATGCTTACTTGGCAATATCTCTGATCTCTGAGAGTATGTTTGCTATTTACACAATATGCACACATGATTGTATATGCTGTAAATTCATGAGTTCAAATGAGATTCACACATGATAATTTTGTCAGTTTTGCATCATCTGATTTCCAATGGGGAAGATTTTGAAAGACAACCTTCATTTAGAATGTAAATGTCTTGAGCATGTCAGATGAGGGACTTTCAGTCTGAAAGGACTTTCCGCTCACTCTCATGGAAAATGCTATCCTGACCATTGATGCAGGATTTATAAGGACCACACTATCTCACTGTCATCATGTCAGCAAGGGTCCGAGTATTCTCGCAAACAGTACGACTTTACTAATGTGAGAGGTCTTTGTTGAAACTGTGATGAAGTCTTGGTCAATGTCTCATCAAAAGGGACCATCAAGGTCGAAGCAGATGGACAAAAATGCTGCACGATCATCTCCGGGTTTACAAGTCAAGAACCCTGCGAAAAGAGATAGAGTAATCCTACTCGTACTTCTTCGAGTGATGCTTATATACACATGAAATCTTACATTAATTGAAGTGCCCCTAGTCTGAAGAGACTTTTACAATAGGAATGTGACGTAGACTCGGCTCACATGTAAGAGGGTGAGAGTTGGTGACTATTTTAGCATTTGTCACTAGTCTTTCTTGTCAGATGGAGGTTCTATGGACCACAACAACAACTTTTCTTGGCTGTATTTTTGACTGGGGGGCATTAGCCTTGCTTTTACCAGGCACACTGCTTTTTTATGCCCCTATTTTCATTTCAGTTCTTCATTCATGGGCATTGACATTGCTTTTACTAGATACACTGCTTTTTATGCCCTTGTTTTTTTCATTCTTGTCACTAGAGGAACTAGCCTAGGCAAGTTCAATCGAAGCACCGCCATTAGACTCTTGAGTCTTCATCTTCAATAGGCGCTCTGGGCTATGCTGCTTAATTAGGAGTAACTTCTGTTTTGCCTCAATGTGAGGGTGAAATTACAGACTCACTTGGGTTGTACAATGAATACAAGTGCGTAGAGAAAGAATTGCTCTTCGTCATCTTATGGCACTTAAATTAACGTGAGAGTTCATATGCAATAAGGACACTCGAAGATTGATGCAAGTGCGAGCAATAAAATTTCTATCTCTTTTCTCACCTTGTGATGCTGCTTCGCTTCTAATCTGCCCCGGTGTAGGGGTTGTTCTTGATGGGGGTAGGACATAAATCTCACCAGTGTATGGGGCTCAATGGAAAAAGAAGAAAAATCTGGTGTTCTCTTCTCTTTCAACTCTCACTTCTAGTGACACACAATTCATTCCCTCAAGTTTATTTTTTGCTCTTCTCTTCCAACACGCTTTGACATGTGAGTCAAGAATGCGGGTTGTTTGTTTTTTCATTTTCTCCAAGTATTATGGATTATTGGAATATAGTTGAATTTGTCAAATCAAAATAATGAATGATATTAACAAATAATGGATTAATGTTTTTAATATAAATTCATTTTAGACTCTTATTTATTGATTGATTGATTTATTTATTTATGAATTTGAATCAAATTAATATGATTAAAATAATCATAAAAATAATAATTTTTCGCGTATATAAAAAATATACATTTAATGAAATAACACGTCCAACGTATTGGAATTCTCTATTTTCTGGGAAAATACACATTTTGGCAATTTTTTAATCATTAATTTCTTTTAACTAACCGATGGGAGGAGAAGGATATATGTTGCAACAACAAATTATAGAGTCTCGTTTATTATCCAAATAATTAAAATCCAGGTACTTAATCTCGATGAGTTCAAGAGAAAATCATTAAAGCCTCGCAGAGATTTGAGATCCTATAATCGTCGGGAAGGTAAAGTGCAAGCTTGAATTATACTGGGTCATATGCTATAAATACATTTTTGGCCCTTTTCCTAACAAGTTAACCTATGGGACAAACAGATTATCTAACAAATTAAATGAATTAATACATGGGGTTGAGCTCGAGCCTGATTTTTGTTTGATGAACACAGTGGGAGCCGGCAAAATTAGAGTTAGTCCTAGTAGAGATAGTGGATATGCTATTCAAAGCATCGGTGGATGATGACAATTGGAATTTGTCTACAGCTCCATGCACGGTCCTCCAATTCGCTTGATCACGCGAGATCGAACCTCTGAACAGACCCATTTTGTAGTTTTTAGTTAATATGGATGCAATTAGACCGTCGTCTATGTCTCTCTCTATTTATCTATTTGTGTATGAGACCTACAAGTCCAACATTTCTCTTTCACAAGTGCATTATTACATGCTATTTACAAGAAAGAATTAAAAAATAAATAAAATTCCTAAGTTGTTGAATTCAACGCACGGCGTTCCTGCTAGCCGGCCAAAAGAAAGAGGATTTCGATTGCTTGTGTTGCAGGTAAATTCGGTATCTTCATTGATGTTTCCTTCTCTTCAACTCTATGGAGCACATTATCCATTGCGGTTCTACAAACTGGAAACTGTGACAGCAACGACCATGTAAACACAACTCGCACGTACTGGCATGGATTTGTAATGTCACCCAGTCTGGTTTGTCAAGATCCCATGAGGTTAGGCAACTCAAGTTTTCCTGATTAACTTGCCGTCTAATTTTTATCATTTGATGTGTGTTGCCATCTGTGCATAAGTCCTAATTATAGAAAGTTGATCAATGAGGAGGGTTTTGCTCTCTTTTAACTGCGTTTCCTATGACCATACGGGCCTAGTGATTATTCCTGTGATGGCTTAGTAACTCGATATGCTAACAAAATGTTGTCAAACCTATTGGTAGTAACCTCTCAAAAATTTATTGATTAACGGTATTATTATGTAAAGGATAAAGATATCTAATCTGTATATAAATATGTTGATGCTATGTTTACAATGGTATCAGTAATTGAATATAATGACTAAAGACTAGATAGAATTTTGGTTTCTGAATAAGCTCGAGTGCTAATAGAAAAATTCATTTGTCAGGAAGTGCAGGTATATTATACTAGGCCTAAGACATTGATGTCGACATAGACTTCTGGGACTTAAAAATCCACCGTCCAGCGATGTCATTGAATCCAACAATAGAGCATATACTATATTTGGCAAGCAGTCTGACTTAACTATTTTACATCCATATCTTCATTACTATTTCCGGTTCTAAAAGTGCATCAAAGCTACAGTCATTAAATATAATAACTAACTGTAGATTGCCTGCCGTCATTAATCGCCAATTCGTTAGATCGTATGGAATTTCTCTCTAAAACTGATGATTATTATGGCTTTCAAGTTTCAAATAGTCAATATAAAAGGTGCTCAAGAAAATGGTTTCCTCCGTCTTGAACTGCTTCCGCTACAGGCCGACCAATCAGTTGAACGAGTCCACGTTGCTGTACTTGGTTAAGATTCTCTCGTGGAGAAAAAAGGCAAGAGCACCAGATTGAATCCTGAGAAAATATATAGTATTTATCAGACTACCCATATTGCTCCCCAAAGAACATGGTATCTGCAATGCTGATGACCCTGATGACCCACGATTCCACCAAAGGACTAAGACAAAGAAAGTTGATAGTGTCAGGAGGGCTTTTCCACGTGCAACACCTGATGAGTCTTTGTTTATTCTACTTATCCCAAAATAAGATTCATTATTGATTTTTGACAGCATATGAACGGGTCATGCAGTGGTCCAACTTGACGATTGTTGGGACATGAATCACGTAATCATGCTAACGTACGCACCTCCCACGGCTGAAGCTTCACATTCTGGTCGACGGAACATTTTATAATCTTTGATATTGTAACTTGAAGACATCTGTGCATCTGTCGTAACCATAGTCTAGATTTTAAACATACTGGGAGGGCCCGAACATATGAATGAGGTTGCGTATGCGCATCAACTATTGAGCAGGAAGCATCTGTTTAAATGTCATGACAGATTGCTGGATCTGCTTATAAATAGGAACTGAGCTTCCTTCCTTGACCCTGCGCAGCCCAAACAGGAGGAGAGAACAGAGAGAGAGAGAGAGAGAGAGAGATTGAATGATGCAGGCTCTGAGCTCTACTGAGTTGTTCCGCAGAGACTTGACTGAGCAGCCGGTCTGTCCTCTCTACTCATTGATCTAGAACCATTTAAATAGAAGGCATGCTTGGTGCCCTGATAGACCATGATTTCATTTGCCTTTGGCAGGTGCTGTTTGAAGAGCATCCGGGAGTGAGAAAGGTGATCTTGAACCGGCCTTCCAAGTTAAACTCCCTCAATCTCGAAATGGTGCGACCCTCTCTTCTTTCTTTTACTCATTTACGCAGGTCCATTACTCAAGTGCGTCTCCTCTGAGCGCGCAGATTTCTCAGATGTTTAGCAAGTTGAAGATCTACGAGGACGATCCTACTGTCAATGCTGTCATCTTGAAGGTAATTGGAGGTTGTATTTATCTCTGTCCTTTCTCCCTACTGAGTTGCTAGTACATATTTAAGCAAATAACAGTAGAGGCGTTTCGAGATTTCATCTAGTGTATACATTTAGATTCAAATTCGATTGATCATGCTCCATCTGATCAATGATATGTTCTCTTGGATGTGCATTAGCTGATTTATACTCTATGTTATTCTTCGCCACTTGATCAAATATTCATCAGGGAAACGGGAAAGCATTTTGTGCAGGCGGTGATGTTTTCCAAAATATCTGCTCCATGTTAACAGGTGATCAAATCCGGATCTGCTATTTTTTAATTGTGTTTAATATTAACTGTAACCCTTGAAATATGCAAGAGATATGGTATTCTTTTCCAAAAACTTACAATATTTGGTGGACAGCCATATATACATGCAATATTATAATGTTTCGTGTAAAAAATTCGGAATTTTTTTCCGTGTTGTTAAATTTCGATAAGTTTTAATGAGTGCTACAAAAAAACCCTTAGTAAAAACGGGTAAATGGCGACATTTTTTTCTAATTAAGTTATTGAGCTACCAACACTTGTTAATTTGACATAATAGTTGGTAAAGTTAAGGCTTTGTTAGAATATGTAAACAATAGTTGGGAAAAGATTTTAAAAAGAGACTGTCAAAGATACAAAAAATAATCAAATATACGTTCATAACTAACTCAAATAAGAGTTGATAACTTTATCTTATAATCTGAGTAAATTCTGGTATCTTTGAAATCATTCAGGACATTGGAGCTTTGGAGCAAGCTTTTACAAGAAACAACTCACCTTGGATCACTTGATAGCCACCTATAAGAAGCCTTTGGTGAGATTTGGGGGCTTTTCTTCTTATGCAGTACTTCCATGGCTGATGAACCAAGCGATAAGTATCTGCAGTTAAAGCTAGCAATTCCTTCAAAATCAACTTGAACATTTTCTTTTTTCATATGAATGACCTCAAAGGTATGCCTCACCAATGGAGTTGTAATGGGTGGTGGCGCTGGACTCTCCATGCACGCAAGCTTTAGAGTCGTGACAGAGAAGATGGTAGATAGCCCTCGTTTATAAATTCATTTGATTTCTATAACCAGACTCAATGGTGATTAATAATATTTGCAGATGAGCTTTGTTCATCATAATGCATCTTCTGAGACAGCTGATAAAAGCTGATAGAAAATGAATCTTTCTGAAGAGTGTTTTCGATTCCTGGTGTTGCAGGTATTTGCAATGCCTGAAGCAATACTCGGAATCTTTCCGGATGTGGGTGCATCTCATTTCCTATCCAAGCTCCTTGGTTACTTTGGTAATTATGAACAGCTTTTTCTTTTCTTTCTTCACTTCAAATGGACCCATAATACACATATTGTCCAGTGTAGGAAAGGAATTAAAGAGGAAGAGAACTACAATTTATGGATCTTCTCATTTTGGACGTCTTTGTATTTGTGCCTCATTGTCAAATTTTAGTTGACCAATTAATGTGTGTATTGTGCCAAGCTTTTTAATTATCGAATATCTAGATTAGATTATCCTATCCTTTAGATTTTACAAGTGATGTTACATCGAGCAGGTGAATATCTAGGATTAACCGGAGCACGGCTGGATGGAGAAACAATGCTTGCATGTGGCCTCGCAACTCATTTCGTCTTTTCAAAGGTAACTGGATGGTAGTGATTCTGTTGGAAATGGTGATCCATTTTCTAGAATTTTCTAGAGTTCTAAACTTCTAGAATTCCCTAGATGAATTTTCTAGAAGAAAAAAAAGAAAAGTCATGTAAGAGAAGCCTAGAGAAGTCTAGCATTCAAGAGAAGACTAGAATCTTCTAAAAAAAAAAAAAAATTGGATTTGTGTGTTGCGGAAGTATGGTTTTGGTATTAGTTATAGTTTTTTATTAGAGATGTGTGCAAGTATATGGTAGAGGATGGAAAATGGACAAGATAGGATAATTAAAGGATAAAGAACATGGGATATAATTTATCTAATTGATGGAAAGTACAAGATGTTTTGGTAATGGAGGAATATTTCATGATATAGAAACTATCTTAGCTCTACTCCTCCACATCGGTGGAGGTATATCCCTCACACATGGAGAGTTTACCTCTCACACCTTTATATTTGTTTTACTATGCTCTCCCCTCTTTCCTATTTATAGGGTGTGACAGCCTGAATTTTCATAATTTGTTTTCGATTAAATAAATCGGGCCTTTCATCGAAACGTTAATAGTGCTATTCTCTGAGCTGATCACTCACGAGATAACTGGACTATCTGGGGAAGCAATTAGGGAATCTAAATGCAATTAGACTTGAGAATTCGACCAAGAATCGACTGCTCGACTGTGTTGATCTGCAAGGGTCATTACGGCACCGTCAGAGATCGATCAGAAATCAGAGATAGGTCAATTCGACTGAGATATGTGATCAAATTGTGGGTGATTCCACTTGATTGAAAAATTCTCATCAATCGGCACTAAATTGATTTTCTGTCGTTTTGGTACCCGGTACCCGTAATTGGAACCTCGAAATTTTCATGACCATCGAGGGTTGTCAATGTATCGGAGATGTACATTGTGACTCGAGATAAATTGATCACGGGTCAATTGCACTAAAAATTCCTAAAAGCTACCTGATAGACTAGGTCACGCTAAAAGCGCGCCGGATCGAAAATAACCGCTAATTTGAACCCGATTTCAGAAATTGAAAGTTCTGAGGCGTCACAAGCTATTTTAGGAACGTCGACTCACCATCCGAGAAATTTTCAGAGATTCCGGGATTTTTGCGAAAAATTGATTCGGACGTCGCGGAAAAATAGCAGAAATTCGGATTGGCCGAATTGAAGAAATTTTCGACTTGTAAATCGAGCTACATGGCGAAGGAGACTTGTAGAAATTTGGTGGCTTTTCTACATCAATATTTGACGTTGCTTTTGGGAAATTGTTGACGAAATTGAAGCTCAAAATCCAATGAAATTCGGATCTAGAGGAAGAAAGTAAATGTTAGCTTTAAATGGGATAAGTGGTGGATTAATAATCAAGGAAAGTAATAGGAGACAAAGTAATAAATTAAGTGGATAGGGATTGTTGACTCTTCCGCACGGTGGCTTCCTCGGCAATCTCTCTGCCAGCTGCTTCACGTCACTTTCATCATTCCCTTGAATTCCCTTGAAGCTTATCCCGATTTCCCCACCGCATGCAGCTCAGCCGAAGTCCTCTGTCTCTGCTTTCTTTCGATTTTCTCATTTGAAGTTCCTTCCTTCATCCCCTTCGAGCTAGCTGCCGCATCCTGTGTCGTCTCCAGGCCCGGTCAACCGCCAGCAAAGAAGACCGACTCAGCTTTCTTCAATTCAGCTCCCATGTCTCAAGTTGCTACAGCTCAACACCACCGAAGATCTGAGCCCACGCGTCTTCAATTTTGTTGAGCTACCACCGTCTGAAGAAGCCCCCACCAGCTTCTCCACCGAAATAGCTTCGGTCTTGCCGCTGCCACTTGCCAACTGTTCCGTCTGTTTCGGTCAACAAACGAAGCCACCGAAGCAGGCCATCCCCTTCGGACGCCTGCAGCCGTGGTTCTCAGTCCACGTCCCCACCGTCAGCTCCTTCTACCGCTCGGTCATCCGATTGCCTTCAAAGCTCGTGGATTTCGGCTTGCACGAAGACCAGCAAATCCGTGGCCGCGTCTCCCCAGCTTGAGTTCAGCAGCCAACGCCAGCAGCTGCTTCGTCCGTTTCTCCTCTTGCGCGTGCGTCTCAGCCGAAGAAGCCCAGCCCGTCGAAGCTGCTGCTTCTCTTTCTTTGTTGCTCCTTGGATTCAGCCCACGCAAGTTTTTAGAAGCCCGCTCAGTTCAGCCCAGCTGCAGAGAAATTTCAGTCCAGTCTTTGAAGCCCATGGATCCAGCGAATTCTTTCAGCCATTTTGGGCCCAAGAAGAAGGCCTAAGCCCGTGACCAGCAGCCTGCAGAAGCCCAAGACCTTAACCTAGCCTTGCTGAGTTGTGTTGGGCTAAGTTTAGGCCCGGTCCGAGAGTTTGCCGACGCCGCCGAAAATTAAGATTTCGGCTGCCGTCGCGCCGTCGTCGCGGTGAACTGGTTTCCGCAATTAAACGGTGAGTTTATACTCTAAACTCTGCTTAGTATGCTAATAACGTTTAAGGGTGTTAGATTTATTTTATTAGGAATTAGGTGGCTAGTTAGATTAAATTAGAAATTGAATTATTTAATTGAGCATGTTAGGTGGTTAGCATGGTTTAGCTAAGGCCTAAATAAAGTGTACTATTTATCTAGAAGGGTTTGGGAATTTTCCGAATCTGTATTGGTTATTAATTTAATGATTCTGGCCTAGGTTAGTATTTTTAGAATTTAAATTGATTTATTTAATTAATTTAAGTAATTATTTAATTATTAATTATTTTTCCGTAAATTAGGCCAGGATAATCGGTGACCGGAATTTCGTGCTGATTGCAATGGTGTGGTTAATTTCTGCAATTGAATGTTAAATTATACAAATTGAGTGCTGATTTGATTTTTGGTATTTAATTCCAAAAATTGTGAATTTCCAATATTTATTCAAAAAAATCCTAGGTGTCGGGTTTTGATACCAAAAATGATTTTTAGTACTATATGAAATAGTGGGATTTCAAAAGGATGAGTATCAAATTTTCTAGATCAAGTTGACCGTGTCTTCACACACGAGTAATTTCATGTGAATTTCTAATACGAAGAAAAGGTCGGCTCACCATTTTAATTGAAGCATTTGAGTGCAATGCACGGTGCCCAGCCATATTTGAGTGATCGTGTGATGGTTACGAGAAATCGTCTCGGGCTGTTGAGCTGGACGTTATCCCTATTTGGGATACCCCTGGACAACGGGAAACTAGTCGCAGTTGATTCTGGACCCTATGCTCCTTCGGGAAAGCCGTCTGATAAAGAGACGTGCCATGCTCAATGGGGTGAGACGATGCCTGGCAATGCCAGAAGACCGCCGAACTGAGAGTAGGCCGTGCTATATGCCGAGATCAAAACTAGGAACGCATGATTAATTGAGTGTGGCGTTTCAGTTATTTGGAGCTTATTGTTGCTCATGTTCTCATGTTGTCTGCGATATGAATTGTACTGACCTACAGGGAGGAGCTGAGACGAGGTAAGTCTCCTTGGTTGTGTGATTGTGTGATTAGGACACTTCTGGGCGTATTTCCCTCCTAATTAGGGTTTAGAGCTTAGACTCGCTGAGATGATATCTCACCCCGTTGTGGGACAACATTTTCAGGGTCATCGAGTGGAGGACCTGGAGCTGAGAGGAGGTGATCGGAAGCATAGTTCAGTTAGAACCGCTTCTTTCTGGAAGGCCAGTCTTTTATAGTTTTTTGGCCATAGACCTGTGTACATGACTCAGTGTATATATAAAAGCATGTTTGTTTGTGAATTTGTATCCTGCTTTTCTATCCCGAGATGATTCTTCGGGGATTTCTTTTCGCTTCCGCATGTGCAATAAAATGGAAAGGGTCGGCGACTCGTCACAGGAAGTCGCAAATTATTATCGACTGATAGGGATGGGCATGCGCTCGGGGTTCGGGGCGTGACATAGGGTGCTCTACCAACATTTTAGATTTGTGTAGAATGTTGTCCACTTAGGCTTAATCTAGAGAGTTCTAGATTGTAGTTTATCCTCTCTTCTTCTAGAGAGATCTACACACGTGCTTCTACATTTTTCTTTTCTTCCAAAAAAACTTCATCTAGGGAATTCAGAAGTTTAGCAACTCTAGGAAATTCTAGAAAATGGATCACCATTTCCAACAAATTCCAAAACTTGCTTGCTTTGTTATTTAATATTTAGAAGGAAAAAAAGGCGACATGTTAGATGTATCGAATAACCGATACGATTTTAGTTTGTCTTTTATATGTTTATGGTTAACCCTCTATTTTCTCGATAGGATCTTCCTCTTTTAGAACACGCTCTCTCTTCAGTGGATTCATCAAATGCATCAGACATTTTACCGGTCATCAACAAATATGCGTGCAAGTCCAATAAGAAAGAGGAAGAACTCCACAAAAGGTTGCTGATGTTCTACTCTAGGACTTCACTCTCTTTCTGTCGAATATAATCTATTGTATCAACGACTCTTCATTGTTGGAATAGATTGAAGAGCATAAACAGATGTTTCTCAAGACAGACAGTGGAGGGCATATTACATTCTCTTGTAAGCACACGTTGGTTTGAATTCTTTCTCCTTCTTCTTTTCTAGTTGCACAGCTGAGATACTTTCGCGGTGCAGGAGGAGGAGCTGCTAAATAACTTGGCAGAGAAATGGATCGCCGAGGCAGTGAACAGTATCAAGTCTGCTAGTCCGACCAGCCTAAAGATTTCTCTGAGATCGGTAATATGCAAAACAAAACGTATACTATCCAGCTTAGTGGTAATTTATACAAAGTAACACGCTTTCGAATGATAGTGAAATTCGACAGATATCTTCCACTTCTCAAAATCTACTCTTATAGGGTGTGTGCAGATGGGAATTTGAAAGTAGAAAGTACTCAGCAGTTTGTGTTGGAATGGAAAGGGAGTTTTCCAGTTATAAACTAACTCTTTGCGTATGTACATTTATGTCTGTCTATGCTTGTTCCAGCAGTTGTTGGGTACATGGTACTCATGGATATCAATCATTTATGTGTAACATTACAAGGAGCATGGCATATTGCATCTAACAGCTAAAAGAACTTGTTGATCTTGATGGTTATTAGATAAGAGAAGGACGTGGTCAGACGATTGAACAATGTCTAGCTCGCGAGTACACCATCTTTTGCAACATCGTGCGAAGGAAGATCACCAATGACTACTACGAGGTACTAACTCTAAATGGATGTTTTAATAGGTAGGACATATTCAAGTATCCAATGGGAGCTTTTGATTTCTCACGTCACTTTTATAAGCAACTCTTCACTGGCCGAGAAGTTATTTCATGAACTATGAACCACATAGATCAATACCATCTCAATCATTGATTATGTGGGTCCAACTGTGAAGCTTATATGATCAATGGTACAGATGAACATGATCTAAAATATCTATAGACCATATGATATCTTGGCAACTAGAGCATTCGCCAAGGGTGTCTGTCTTGTGTCGTATGTATCCTTCTCTTCATCGATTTGTGTAATGCATTGGTGAATACGTTTTGGTGCAGGGTTCAAGGGCAATTTTTTTCGATAAAGACAAAAAACCCAAGGTACAAGCATATAGACTATTACCCTGCTATTTGACTTGTTGAGATGGATCTTGAAACTTCAGCTAGTAAGAGCAACAATGTATCAGTTTATTTGTCATTTAATATGGTGATGACATCGTGCTTTAGACATCTTCTTTTTACGTCCAAAACCTTTTGATTGGTACTTGGCTATATCTGTCATTTGTTGTGCATTGGCTAAACGAAGATGAAGACGGTCCGAATCATAAATTTCTCTTGACTAATAAATGAGAGGAGAAGGGTATATGCTGCAACAACAAATTATAGTCTGTTGTATATTATCCTTATAATAATTATCGAAGTACTCAAACTTCTTTGAGTTCAAGAGACAATCATTAAAGCCTCGCAGAGATTGGAGATCCTATAATCGTCTGTGTAAGGTAATAGGGCATGGTGTAAGCTAGGATTGTATCAAGTCATATGCTAATAATACATCATTCGACCGTTTCCTAACAACTTAGCCTTTTAGGACAAATGGTTTTTCTTACAATTTGGATGAATTAATGCACGAGGTTGAGCTTGAGCCTGATTCTTGTTTGATGAACACAGTGGGAGCTGCCGAAGTTAGAGTTGGTCGGAGCAGAGATGGTGGACATGCTATTTAAAGCATTCGAGGATGATGACGACTGGAATTGTCTACAGCTCCCTGCACGGTCCTCCAACGTGCTTGACCACGCAAGGTCAAAGCTCTAAATGAACCTATTTGTGACACAACTCACTCATATTGCAATACACCAAACTGGAAACTGTAACATCAGTAACCATGGAAACACAACTCGTGACAGTCTTCTCTGTCAAACTCCCAAGAGGTTAGACAACTCAAAATTTCCTGATTAACTTCCTGTCCAAATTTTAGCATTTGATGCGCACTTTCCCCTCTGGGAATCATGTTGTCCTTTCCCTCTGGGAATCACGTTGCCCTCTAAAACTACAAGCAACGAAGAGGAATAATTGCTGTTAATGCATCTAAAGATAGAAGAGCGCAGTATCTATGTCGAATTTCAACTGCACAAGTACTCCTCAATGCCAACTTCAAGGCTAAGCCAGGACATTATCAAGTTTTCTGGAGATGAAAATCTAGTAATACCAACAGTTGCTGAGAAGAAGATGAAATCAACGGCAGAAGAAAAGGATTAATTTATTTGTTTCTAAAATAATAAATGTGAGCTTGGACAGTTCCGCAAAATTGAAACCCCAAACTCAATTGTACAAATTAATAAGGAATACACTAGATCATTCCATTTTGAAACAAGCTCGCATTCTAGGCCCGAAAGCAGCACAACAATTGTCAGTGACTCAAGCAAAGTCTATGCTCAAGCATTTAGAT
The DNA here is from genome assembly GCA_014182725.1 of Eucalyptus brandiana. Taxonomy (NCBI): domain Eukaryota; kingdom Viridiplantae; phylum Streptophyta; class Magnoliopsida; order Myrtales; family Myrtaceae; genus Eucalyptus; species Eucalyptus brandiana. The sequence continues at coordinate 49,983,218 of CM024670.1, read as the reverse complement.
CCTCGAACAAAGTAACAACCATTGCACCCACAAATATGCCTTCAAATAGACAAACATCCAGAATACAAGTTTAGCTTCAGGTTGTCGTCTTTGCGGCCAATACACGCAACTGAGCATTATTTGGCAGACATAGGAAAGTGCAGGTATTGCTCCCCAAAATAAGAAAGTACTGCTCCACCAACGCTTTCAAATCAGAGTATCTTATCTTAATTTCTGTTTCAAACATTATTTTCACAAATACAAAAATCAAATTGTCCATCAAACGGATTTATATTTCAAACATATTTTCGCAAATATAAAAATAATTCTGACTAGAAATAAAATGGTTATTATGCGTGCCCTAATAATTGTCTAGCCCATTTGTGGGGCTTAAGAACGGCCCAAAACGGGCCTCCATGATCCTAGTATGACCTCACATTAATCATTGAAAATCACTGATTTACAAAGTACAAATGCCAAAATGAACCAAGAAATACAAAAGAACTTGAATTGATACAAAAAAAAAAAAAAATCAGTACAACATGAGTTATAATTAAAGCGATCAAGATCAAAACAAAGCAAGTTATAATAATGATCGGAAGCATACTAATGGAATACGATGGGTCCAAATCAAACATGGAGAATTCTAACTCGAATGAGAATGCGCTCAAACGACGAATCATGCCGCACTCTCGGTTTGAGGTTGCAAGCGCACTTAGGCGTTAAACACGGACCAAATTGAGAAGATGGTTAATAACTACTAACAGTAGATTGTCTGCCATCATAAATCAATAAATTGTGAATTTATAGATGACTTACAGGTTGGTAAAGTCTTAGAAAAGATGGGAAGTTACTAGCGAAGAATCCGTCAAAAAGTTAAGCAACCATCTAGGCCATTTAAAAAAAAAAAAAACTAAACATATTGTACAGATATCGCTTTAGTTATAAATTTTTCAATTTTACCAATTTAGTCATTACATTTGGATAAATTCTATTATAGTCTTTTTGGCAATTTTCACCAAAATCGTTGACTTGATAGTGTACCATGTAAAATGGCCGGCGATAACTAGACAATCACGTCAGCGATTTCCGATAAAAATAAATTGAAAAGACTATATTAGAATCTCACACAAAGGTTTATGACTGAACTGGAAAAATTGAAAAGTTTATAAATGAATTAACATATGTATAATAGGTTTGAGACTGATTGGATAATTTTCCTGTCACTTTCCTCGGTCAACTTGCAAAAAATAAAAATAAAGACTAGATAAAAGAATCATTAATGAGGAAGCTCATGTGTCTTGATGTAATGAATTCGGAAGAGTCAGCCAAAGGCCTCTGTTTGCAGCATGCAAGAATCCTAGGGCGACATAGTATGCAATGAGGCAAGAGTTAAAATAGACAGATTCATCGTTAGGAAGCGCAGTTATATTATACTAGCTCTCAATAGCGACATTTACCAGTGTCCTCGCGTCCAGCGACAAAGATAAACATAGCAAGCGATCTCACGCAACCATCTTGCGTGAAATTTAAGGATCAAGATGCATTGGTGCACTTTGGAGAAGTCAACGAGGAGCTGATTTGTTAGGCCCTCTCTTACTGGTGACACATCTCCTTACTTTCAGCGACTTTTTCTCTTTATTTTATGAATTACTATTTGGTCACGGACGGTGTTAAAAACATCATTACGTTAAGATGTTGACATATATATAAATTTTAATTTTCGTGGCTTAGCACTTAATTCCATTAATAAATGAAATTTTCCATTTCGTGACTACTCGTGTAGAAAACATTTTAGGCCGATGGTATGCCTTGTATAAATCTTTACTTAATTTCCTATAAACTCCGAAAGAAATAGGCTCAACAAAGTAGAAAGAAAAACTTTATTTTTAACGTTAATACTACGAAAAACTTCAAACTAATGCACATGTCAATCTCTTATGTCACCTGGTAATTTCTTCTCCTCGCATTAGACTTGAATTATAAGATCCAATAGTTTCCCGCATCATTTCTTCACAAATAATTCATCCTCTAATATAACTTTATTATAAAATATGTCTAAGACCTTGGGTTAATGTTGAGAACGTACTTCAGTAATTTACCTTAAGCCAAAATAATAGTGCAACTTCCCGACTAGGTCTCATCTCAACTTCTAGATTTGAGCTCTTTTAGAATTTGAAACCTTTTGATTTCCTTTCAATTTCAACGTGATATTCAAGACTTCTTCTTCAACACAAGGTACAAAGTGGAGGGTACGATAATACTGGTATGAAGAGGAGATGATTTAAGCACGAGCAAACAATCCAAAGGCGAGATTGATGGTGGTGAAGCCTCCATGCACCGCTAGATTCTGGCCACTGACGTACTTGGACTCGTCACTCCCCAGATACACAGCAGCCTTCGCCACATCTTCTTCCTGTAGACTCACCCCATCCAAGTTGGAATACACTTGGACTCCTGCACTCGTCGACTTTGAAGAACTCCTTCGTCAATGGCGTCAGAATGAAATGAGGCGAGAGATAGTTAATGCGAATTCCGTGTCGCCCAAGCTCTACGGCCACGTTCCTCGTGAGGCCCACAACGGCGTGCTTGGAGCTGGTGTACGTGTGGGACGCCACCCCACCCACGCTCGAGTTGACGCGCCCGACGTTGATGATGCTTCGCTCCGCGACGGGATCATGGCTCGAGCAGCGTGCTTGGTCCCTAAGAAGACGCCCGTCAAGTTCATGCTGATCCCCAACTCTTTCTCACTAAAATTGTTAAATTACGTCACGAGTTTGACCATTGGACGAATCCTTAGAAGATTTTCCAGTATGTTCAAAATGAGGTGTGTCCAATGTCGACACCTAAATTTTGGCGATCTAGTCATTTATTTATTGCATAGAAAATTATGGGTTAATTTTATCCCTGAAAAATAATCAATTACATAACATATTAATTTGGGTGCATTTGTTTTTTAATTTGCATTTTATGTTGGATCGGTGGTTCGAGCTTTAACTTGACGGTCGGGCTAAGCCCGCAAATCGGCCCGAGCCCGCATCCTCGGAGAGATTTTATGGATTTATCTTTGCGAGATTTCAAATTTGAGAAGAATCTTTTGCAATCCTAAATTTGGGAGGTGATCTTCGTGGATATTGATTGAAGTAGGAAACAAAAACCCTAGTCTATTCGGTTATAAATAGGTGACTATATTACATAAGGAGGGGCGGCACAATTGAGGACACCACAAAATTGAGAAACACACGTGAGAATTGAGAGAAACAGCAGATCGTGAGCTCTTTTTCGGTGCCTGTATCGTGTCTGCGAGGGACGCCCAATATCAATCAGTTTGCTGCTCCCGCTGCCCTGCCGCGCCAGGTTCTTCGTGGTCAACTCGGCGCTTACAAGCTTCCGCCCGCTGTTATCCGGCCATCAACGTCGCCCAACACGTAGCTTCCACTAGCGTGATTTGAAGATCGTAAGCTGTCCAGCGGCGCCCTTGCTTCTGTCTTGATTGTCCGGGTTCTGCTGGGTCGAACTGAGATCATCACCACTCCACCGACGTCGTTGTGCTCCTCACTGCCGCATCTCCTTAGTCACGGACCAGTCTCACTATTGCCTCCATCTTGCACGAATCAAGGCAGTCCCTAGCAGAGGAGTTCCCATTGACTTATTTGGTCAATTGCTGAAAAGCCCAGTGGCGTAGAGCTTCGCCACGTAGCTCTAATATTTCTCTGCCCAGCTTAGCCTCATCCCCGACGTTGGTGATACTCGCCGTGACTAGCTCCCAACATCGACGATTCACTCGGCGACACCGGTCTTGCTTTTAATTACCTAAGCTTTCGATAGTTTTTGCAGATTTCTTGGTGTCCCGAACGATAACCCGTCAAACTCGTCGCGACTTTGTCAAGTCACGACGAGATACCGCTACAATCAAGTTGCTCTAGAACCGAGCCGTGCCGTGCCGCCCACCGTTGGTCCGTTCTACCGATTGGGTTTTTGGAAGAAATTCAAATTTAGGTATAGATCTATTTTATTTTATTAGGAAGATTTAGTAGATTTAATTTCTTAGGTAGATTTGTTTATCTTGTTTTAGTTTTTGAGTATTTTATCTCTTTGTTTGAAGTATTTTCCAATGCATGATTAAAATTCTCGATGTAGCATCCAATTCGCAATTGCACGGATTTTTATTTTATTTGTAAGGCTTTAGATGGAATAATTATTTACGCGCGGAGTAAAACCGATATCTTGATCTTTAAGGCTTAAGATCAATTTATCGATTTTATTAGCGAGATAGTAAAATTTGAATTTCAAATTGAGTGATGGATAATATTCTTGATGATCATAGTTGGTTTGATGTTTATCTCATAATTGTTCTATTTTTCCCGAAAATACAAAAAAAAAAAATTGCATTTGCATCCCATGTAGATTAGGATTGATTGCATGATGGGTTAGTTAGTCTTTTTTTTTTAAAATGCATGTTTAGATGATATCTAGGATAGATGATATCTTTGAAATAGGTTGCATATTTAGGATAGGGATTTTATTTCGGAATTTTTCGAAAAATAAAAAATGCATTTATTTAGGATGTTAGTTTTAAATTTGAATTGCATGTTTAATTATTTGGCAATTTTAATTTCGAATTTCATGGAAAAGGAAAAAAAGAAGAAAATTGAGTGATTGCGTGTTAATTAGAAATCATATTTAGGATTGTTGGATGTGAATTCTGATCTAACAATGCAGATGCTTTACGTTGCTATGAGGTAAGTTCTCGCACTTTATTCACTACTTTATCTGGTGTTAAATTGGTGGTTTGTGCACCCGCATGATAACCTCACATGTTAGGGAAATAAGTTAAAATCAATTCAAGCTGCCCGCAAAACATTTTTTAAATAAGAGAGAAAGGTACCGAAAGGGCGTTAGAGAAATCTAGTTTAATCAAGTCCCCGAACTCACAATCTCGGGTTCGTAGTTACTTTACCTGGTGTCTAATCGACCTACTATA